>JACRUU010000007.1:9549022-9898188 GCA_030449085.1 Kryptopterus vitreolus
ATGATCTTCCGGTCCAGAAGCCAACACCTTAATCACTGAGCTACCACCTTGTTTGGAGAGGAAGATCTTGAGTGATCATCTATAGAGCTCTGACCTTATCCTTATTGAACCCTGACTGCACCCCAGACCTCCTTACAGTCCTACATCAGTACATGATACTGAAAGAGTACAAACATCCAAGCTCCAAAATCTAGTGGAACCACTTTAGAGAAGAGTAGAGGTTCTCAAAACAACATTCACAAAGAGAGAGAGAGAGAGAGAGAGTCACAAGAACGACTCAACATACATTACAATACAAAACAATAAAAAGCTTTTGGTTATTAATTTGTATTATAAAATAATGTTTTAATTGCCTAGTGATTAGATCAGATCCATTTTTTACACATTTGATGTCTGATACCATGTTTTCAGTACCCCAAAACTTGATGTTGTCCCATATCTACATAGCACTCTTAAGTACCTAGACATTAACTGAAATGACAGTCAATAGGTGACAATATTAAACATCGGGATTCAAATAAAGGGTTTTTATAGGGTTGGGAATCGATTCCAGTTCTGGAATTGGATGCTTAAGATTAATATTCGGATACTTATTATAAAATAAAAATTTCGATTCCTCTTAATTCGATTCCTCTTATTCACCTGCCAGGACATTCCGTGCATCCAATCTGCTAGGACCTTCCTGCCAGGACCTTATGTGGTAATCTAAATACGTTGAAAACTGTAAGGGAAAACTACACATTGTAAAACCCAAAGACAAAGATAAGTGTAATTATTGTAATAAATTATGAATATATCTAAGAAAAGGTGTCATGACCAACACGACTTAGCGTCTGTGGTTAATTCACCGTTTGGAATTAAAATTATACCCATTCCTAGGTCTTTATTTCAAACAATCCAGGTCCGTTGTCCTTCATTCTGGATTCCTATTGGTTGGTGGTAAAGGGTTCATTTTGATCCTCCTACTGAAGAAAAAAACTCCTACTGGTTAAAAAAAAAAATCATTATTCAAGCCGGCTATGGAAGAGTCATGTTGTGTAACATAGAGAAGGAAAAAAAAGATAGGTAGAAGTGCATAGTAGTAAAACACACCCTCCCACCAGAGGCTATAATGAACAATAGTGTGTGGGGGTGTGTGCGTGTGAACATATGTATGTTTTTGTGTGTGTGTGTGTGTGTGTGTGTGTGTGTGTGTGGTTAAGTTGAGTTGAGGCTTGATTTATTATGCAGGGATTATGTGAGTGCGAGCTACAGCTGGCAGTGTGCCACAGGGAGAGCCCTTGACCTAGAAAATAAGTCACAAAAAAAGGAAAATGAATGCAGGGACTGTGTGGATGGACCTTGTTTACCCTCAGACTGTCAGCTTTACATTGTAGTTCAAGAACATTTTAATAACACCTGAGTCAATTTAACTGACCTTGTCTTATTTTCCCCTCAGTGTATCGCACAGAGATTCTTAGGGACGTCCGGCAACACTTGCAATTGTATCACAACACGACTTTATCGTGTCTGTTTAAAACTGAATGAAATGTAATTTATCTGATGCTTGTGGTGTGTTAATGAATTCTATTGGGATTGTTTTAAATGGTTTATTTGCTTTAAATGGGTTGTGTGGAAGATCTCCTGCTATAGACCTCTAACCCTATTGAAAACCCTTTGGATGAGTTCACAACCGGCCTCCTCAGCTCGGCTACATCAGTACCTGACTTTACTAACGCCACACATGGCACAAGCACCACTCCGAAATCCAGTGGAACATCATCATCTTCTTTATTTTTAACAGCAAATGGGGACGAAATATGAAATGAGACACATTCATGTTTGGACAAGGTCTCCAAACAATCATGTAGTCCGTCAAAGTACTGTATAAAAATGTGGCACTGAGCCTGAACTTAAGGTTCCTTTTGAATGTTCCAGCTAATACCGGTATTATACCAAGCCTCAAGGACTTCTTAAGGGTTGTACGCTGAAGAAGAAACCGCTTTTGCCCAAAGGTGAAAGAGTGTTAATTTGAAATATGAGGACTATAAGGAAAAGAATGGCTCCTTTTGTTCCATACAGAGAAAAAGAAAACACAGCTGGGGCATTGGACTATTAAATACTTGGAATTTAGTAGCTTGGGGATGTCTTATGTTATGACCGAGCATAGACTGTGTACAATGTGCAGGATTTAGTGAGTGAAAGGTACATTCATTATCTCATATGTCATATTTGTCATGAAATCCAGTTGAGTGATGTTTCTTTATACCCAGGTCTTTTTTTTTTCCTTTTACATTCCTGATTATAAAGGAACACGGGGGCACGGTGGCTTAGTGGTTAGCACGTTTGCCTCACACCGCCAGGGTCGGGGTTCGATTCCCGTCTCAGCCATGTGTGTGTGGAGTTTGCATGTTCTCACCGTGCCTCAGTGGGTATTTCTTTTCCTGGTTTCCTCTTGGTACAAAAACATGCACGGTAGGTTGATTGGTACCTTGGAAAAGTGTCCCTAGTGTATGAATGTGTGTGTGAATGTGTGTGTGTGTGTGTGTGTGTGTGTGTGTGTGCCCTGCGATGGGTTGTGTGAATGTGTGTGTGTGTGCCCTGCGATGGGTTGGCATTAAATCCAGGGTGTATCCTGCCTTAATGCCCATAGACGCCTGAGATAGGCACAGACTCCCCGTGACCCGAAGGAAGATTGGATATAGCGGTAGAAGATGAATGAATGAATGAATGAATTATAAAGGAACACTGCACAAGCACATGTTTTTCAGTTTTATATTCCTAGACTCGGGATTTGTTCCGGTTCTGTGTATTTGTATCAAAAAGGAAAGGAAATGAGCTGTATAAAACTCAAAACAAAAATAAATAAATAAATCAATCAATGTATGATTTCCTGTGCTTATAGACAGAATAAAGACGTGCCTTCGAGTGTACGTCAGTTGGATACTAATCTAGTGCATTGTTCTGTCATGAAAATGCTGGGAATTTTCGGTTCAAGGCCTACAATATACAGTTTGAGGACAATAAGTGTTTGAAGTGTGGAGAATTTTATAAATGCCGATATACTAAACTAGGGGTATAAGAGAAAGGTGCAGTTACACGAATTTCCTTGCTTGTCTAACATATATATAGATAGATGGATAGATAGATAGATAGATAGATAGATAGATAGATAGATAGATAGATAGATAGATAGATAGATAGATAGATAGATATATAGATATTTATTTTTTTATTTTCTTTTATTTTTTTATTGTTATATAAGTAGGACCAGTGGACCGAAGCATTTCCCTCTGTATGGTTGAAAAAAAAAAGAAAGAAAAAATAGGACCATGAGGTTTTTTTTCAGTCTAACAAATTCACCATGTATGAAAATACATCAATTTAGTTAATTCTGTCATGGAGCGGAGATCTCCTGGCCTGCACTGAGTACAGAACCGGAATGAGACATCGGGGGTAAGGTGTGATGGCGTCACACAATGATAATCAGCTTGCTCACAGTATGTTCTTTCATGGTTTCTCGACAGGCAGTGGCGATAAGGAACGAACCAGATGCGAAGATGATAACGTGTCTGAACGCAAACGAGCGTGTTTTAAAATTAGCAGCTCCGACTTGCTTAATTGGTAGTGAGCTAATAAGATGTGACGCATGAAATATGCTGAGTACGGGGTTAGAAATAGATCTGAGCAGGCAGAACTGGGCCGCTACGAACGCCGCTTGTCACTGTGAAGGTTTACAGCGCTGCGGAAATGATTAATTTACTCCCGAATGCTTTTGACTGGTGGCTCCCTCGCCGTTTCCCCGCACGCCACAGTCGCTGTCCATATCATTACAGGTGCATCATGATCTTCCGAGAGCAGAGAACCTGTGTAAACACGCTCGCTGCCTTCCTTGCGGTCTTCTTGACCCGCTTCTGTTTCTTAGTATGTCTTTTTAGCTCGATGGCTCTGTGGTTTGAGAAAACTTGTGATAATGAATGGGATTAATTGAGACGTGTTGTGTTCTGAGTACTTGTTTGTTAAACGCCACAAGAGGCACAGTGTAGGCCAGTTCTATAAGATTCTTTATTTTATGTTACACCCTTGTAATATTCATTAGTCAGAAGGTTTTGAGTCATTTTCTATAACAGCTGCTTTGACAGAAGTAATCCACGCTCCAGTGTGTTTATTATTTTACAAGTAATAAGAAATTTTATTTCACTCGACATAAAAAAACACAATTTGCTGATATGATCCCTCTAAGGAACTAGTAGATTATTGGTTACGATGCTTTCTGACTGGAAAAAGTCAGTGTACACAAACAATGTACTTAAAGTATAGTTTAAGTAGAGATACAAAAACAAAAATAAAAGTGCTCCGTTTAAATTTTCAAGTAATTTATCATTTTATATATATATATATATATATATATATATATATATATATATATATATATATATATATATATGTTTATATTTATTAATTTATTAAATAAGAGGCACGGTGGATTAGTGGTTAGCACGTTCGCCTCACACCGCCAGGGTCCGGGTTCAATTCCCGTCTCAGCCATGTGTGTGTGTGTGGAAGTTTGCATGTTCTTCCTGTGCCTCAAGGGGGTTTTTCTCTGGGTTCTCCTCCGGTTTCCTCCCCGGTCCAAAAACATGCACGGTAGGTTGATTGGCACCTAGGAAAATTGTCCCTAGTGTATGAATGTGTGTGTGTGTGTGTGTGTGTGTGTGTGTGTGTGTGTGTGCCCTGCGATGGGTTGGCATTCCATCCAGGGTGTATCCTGCCTTAATGCCCATAGACGCCTGAGCGGTAGAAGATGAATGAATGAATGAATGAATTTATTAAATATATATATTTGTCTTCAAAAGTATCCAAAGTATTATGATTTATTATGGCTATAATGTTTCAATTATTGTTACAATCAATTCAGTTTATTCAAAACGACATAATATTTATGAGTCAAACATGAATTAATATCTATTAAAATGACCCCAAAACATTCTTATCAAGTACAAGTTCATATCCAATTTCTTTGTTTGACCTTTTCCATCAACTGTCTAAATCCCAGCATCGTAAAGCTGTTACTGTTGCTGACAGATGTTAATGTCTGTAAGGAGATGTTTGTTCAAAAATAGTTTTGCAAAGAGTCGCTATGGTCAGAGGAAAAGCTTTTATTAAGATGGAGGACTTCTGTACTTTCTGTGTGATACAACACAACATCTGCTTTATTTGTCTTATTCATTTTTAAGAGAGTAGAAAAAAGAGGCTGTAGAAGGAATATATATATATATATATATATATATATATATATATATATATATATATATATATATATATATATATATATATATATCAGAGCAACGCACTTCACTTTTAGTCAACAGGAGAACTTAAAGTTGGTACACTTACACTTAACCCACGAATGACAACGCAATTCTGTGTATATGAAGTGTTGGTAATAGATTACTTTTTAGTTACATTGCTTTCAATTACTTTACTAAAAGTAACTGATTACATTTGATTACTTTTTGATTACTTTCATTTGTCCATGAAAGAAAAAGTTTCAAACCCTCAAAAAAAGAATTTTTCTAAATGAAACTATAACAGATTGTCATCATTCAAATCCATATTTTGCAAGGTCTAAAGGTCTAAATTTCATGATTTCATATGAAATCATGAATATCTAATCTTATTTGTAATCTTTAACATTTTTTATGAGTAACTGTAATTTAATTACACATTTTTTCTCAGTAACTGTAACATGAATTACTGTTACATTTATTTTGTAATTAAATTATGTGACGCCGTTACATGTAACTAATCCCCAACACTATATATGTATATATATATATATATATATATATATATATATATTTTTTTTTGCTACATAGTTATTAGAATAGTTATTATTGGGAGACTTTACAGCATAAATCAACAATACGTGAACTATAAGCCATTTTATAATTCCTTTTAAAAAAATGCTGAGATTGTTGATGAATTGCTGAGGTACTATATAAAAAGCAGTTCAGTACACAGCATTATTGGAAACTGAGTAACTCAGCTTCAAGTCCACATTATCTCATAGAATAGAATTCAGTATATCCTCACTGTTGATTCTATTCCCAACCCGAAACGTCATACTGCCTTTCAGTTCTTACTCCATTATCTGAATGAAACCAGTACAGCTTCCTCTCATTCAGTCCTCCCCATCATCCTAACCTTTGAACTGCATTGACTCGGAGCCGTGCTCTGCACCGTTTACCCGCGCCGCTGAGAAAGCTGACGCCCGTTTACTTCATCGACCGCCTCTGCTACGCTCATCCATAATTCAGTTGTCCCCTGGGTGACCCCCTTATTCACAGTGACACAGTGTAGGAGGCAGCGTTTCCTCACACAGTCTCTCGTTCTCTCTCTCTCTCTCTCTCTCTCTCTCTCTCTCTCTCTCTTTCTCCTGTCAATATTTAACCAATACGTTTCATCAGACACCAGAACTGGATAGATCCCGTGTAAATGACGTGAGAAGAGATAGTAAGGGCTTTAAGTGACGATTCACTGCATGCTTCATGTTTTTACACTCTACAAGGACTGGAGAATAACAGAAGGAGCGACAAAGATTCATGTGAACATATTTCATTTGCACTGTTTAATTTCTGTAGGAAGTTGTGAAATGATAAAGAGCAGGGCTTGTGCCTTGTTTGGATGGTTTTTCCATGACACCATTAGTATCTTTTAAAAAAGTTCAAAGTGGATGTTGAGTTTGCATGATGTTCTCCCGGTGTTTTGGGGGTTTCTACCTGTTAGTGCAATTTCTTCCAGACGTTCAAAGACATGTTGATGGCTGATTGCCAAATGCAGATTTTCTGGTGTGTGTGTATGTGTGTGTGTGTGTGTGTGTGTGTGTGTGTGTGTGTGTGTGTGTGTTGTGTGTGTGTGCACTCCCACAGCACACCAAGTACAAATATCCTCCAAAAGGTACACCAGCAATTTCTTAGGTCAAGTTGTAAAACCTTTAATGATGCATTTTAAGGTACAAAAGCTTGTCACATGGTTCTTGTGTTTATGTTTTGAAATCCCAGTTTCCTTCCATTTTCTGTAGTAGTAGTAGTAGTAGTACTACAGAAACTCCCTCTCCTGTAATTAAAGGAATAAAGGCAACCATTAGCATCAGAGCAACCCACTTCACTTTTAGTCAACAGGAAAGCTTAAAGTTGGTACACTTGAGACATCTGCCACTTATTTGTCATTAACCCACGAATGACAACACAATTCTGTGTATGGACCAAGTGAGAATGATACCAAACTGGAACGTTGAGTCTATACAACACCTTTCCTAGCATGACAAGTGCAATCAGATGGGTCTAATCCTTTCTCCCCCACTTCAGTCTTGCTTACAGGGTTCTTATTGTAACTGCAGGATGAATTCTTTTTGATCTCCTGGATCATATATTATTCAGATGTTGTCACCTTCTTGCTCTAGTTAGCTCGGAGAAGCAATGATTTCTCAGTCGCTCCGCCTGCTCTGAAGGTTTCGCAGCCACTAATTAGCTAGGCTAAACTTTCTAAAGATCGTCTTATGTGAAGCGAGATTATAGCTAATCAGCCAGGGCCCAATGAGCGGATTAAATTGGGTGCTCTTAATACAGAGATTAGGGACTCTCCGTGTCAAGTTTGGCAACTTTATCTCCCTTGGCGTTTAAATGATAATGGATTTCTGGAAAAGCTACAGAAGGATGAGAGGGGGAAAAAAATCCCTACCAGTCAAAATGAACTTATATGATATATCTTTAAACACACAGGGTAATATGGTGTGTCTTCAATTGTAAAACTCAATATAGTAATTATTCATCTGATTCGCCTCTTTATTCGGATAATGTAAAAAAAAGATTATTATTATATTTTAAATCACCTATAATACTGTCTATAATATTATCTTTCATATATGAGTTTGGAGGGGCACGGTGGCTTAGTGGTCAGCACGTTCGCCTCACACCGCCAGGGTCAAGGCTCGATTCCCGTCTCGGCCATATGTGTATGGAGTTTGCATGTTCTCCCCGTGCCTCAGGGGTTTTTCTCCGGGTTCGCCGGTTTCCTCCCGGTCCAAAAACATGCACGGTAGGTTGATTGGCAACTTGGAAAATTGTCCCTAGTGTGTGTGTGTGTGTGTGTGTGTGTGTGTGTGTGTGTGTGTGTGTGTGTGAGTGTGTGTGCCCTGCGATGGGTTGGCATTCCACCCAGGGTGTGTGTCCTGCCTTAATGCCCATAGACGCCTGAGATAGGCACAGGCTCCCCGTGACCTGGATAAGATTGGATAAAGTGGTAGAAAATGAATGAATGAATGAATAAGAGTTTGGACAGTGACCACTACAGCATATTGACAAATGTATTCGCACATCTGACTTTTCCAGCCAAGTGTCCTTTATTCTCCAACTGTTGCCACCATATTCGGTGGACAGTTATATTTGTTGGATTTCATTTTCTTGATCTACGAGAACCGAACCTTTGCCATCATGACAATGCCCTTTTGCAGAAAGAAATTCGTTCACTGATACTTTATTTACTAGCAAATGACTTGTTGTCTTGAAAACAACCACTAGATCACGTGTCAAACTCGAGGCCTGTGGGCCGAATGTGGCCCACAAGAGCGTAAAAGGTGTATGATCGTCTTAAAATAAGGCTATGTTGCTTTAAAGCGTGCATGCGACTATGTTACCTGTGAAGTGACGGCATCCCGCTACTAGAGTGCAGTGTATCAGCGTTTACCGGGGGTGATTTTTCCAACAAGATGAAAATTTCTAGAAATCATTCCAAAATGTCCAAAATAATGATGCAGATGGAAAGTTAATATGAGAATATGAGAAAGCGAATACATGTTTGTGCTGCAAGGAGAAAAAGCGGTATGTGTTTTGTGTTATGAGGCGGCGTTGCTCATCAAAGAGCATATACTGCCTTTTAGTTACAACTGGCCCTTCGAAGCCAACCATAATGCTAATGTGGCCCACCGTGACAATGTAGTTGACACCTCTGATAAAATACATGGCCAAAAGTTTGTGGACACCTCATCATAATTGTAGTATGTGCCTTTGGAACCATCCCATTCCACATTTCGTCCATATTTACTATGGTAGTAGCCTCCACTCCTCTGGGAAGATGGTTTTGGAGTGTGTTCATAACTCTTTCATGCTCATAGGTTGTTAGTAAAGTCATATAATGATGTAAGTGAAGGGAGATGAGGAGGCCTGAGGTCATTCATGAGGTCAGCATTCCAAATCATTCAAAAGGTGTTCAATAGGGTTGAAATCGGCGCTCTGTAGCAGGCCAAACATGATCATGAGGTTTGGGTCTCCTAGTTCATGTGAAAGAAAAACAGAAGGCTACCACATTAAAAGACAATCCTGTACAATTTGGACAAAAACGTCAGGCGCATGAGTATGTTTGTCCACAGTATAGTGTTTCTAAATGTAATAAATAGCTGTCTAATAAAGATACTGTAGATAGATAGATAGATAGATAGATAGATAGATAGATAGATAGATAGATAGATAGATAGATAGATAGATGGAATGCTGAAGTGTTTGCAAGTAGAGTTCAAATCTGACTCATCACACATCTGCATTGCGTCAGAAGCCTTATGGTCATATAATTTTTATTATGTAGAAATAAATGGGCTGCAAATTTTGTCCTAAAATAAAAAGGAAAATGATGTACTTCATAACTGCCCTCGTAATAAATCTTCGGAAAACCAATAAAAACACGCTACATCTTGTGTTACTGTGAAAAAAAGTGACACACCAAAACTGAATATCAGAGTAGAGACCAAGAATGCTGATGGAGAAGATGCCAAACCACTGTCAATATGCTTTTCCACATGATCTCCCTGCCATGCTATGTGTCACTTCCCTGCCTCAGCCTGTACACCCACTCACGCTGCTCGAGTCATGTCACACAATATCCTGCACAGTGCTCGCAGTATGCACGGCGCTATGTATACCGTGCTCACAGGCCACGTGCAGCAGGATCTGCTATACAGTGTTATATAGCTCACTATGTGTGACATATAGGAAGCATCTAGTCTTGACATTGATAAGATAGCATTTGAAATTTTATACCACCTACCAGAATACCATACGCTTGCCTGGTACTATAAATAACACTGAAATAAATAAATGAACTCATTCATTATAAACAGGAGATTTAATATTACTAGGACGAAATGACATATCGACGTATTGATGATATAATGTCTTTTAATGTCATTAAAAGAGGCATATTGAATAGGATTTTCTTAGTATAGAATTATTATTATTATTATTATTATTATTATTATTCTATGCTAAGGAAATCGTATTTGAATGCCTCTTTTAATGTGATTAAAAGACACTATATCATCAATAATAATAATAATAATAATAATTATTATTATTATTATTATTATTATAATTATAATTACTATGCACATCATATTCATGTATCAGAGGTGGGGGTTACTTTATAAATAATAACTATAGTCCATCTACCAATAATGATATAAGAATAATAATTTTTTTACAGATGCAAGTCTGATAAAAAAAAAAAGTCCTGCATTGTGATAAAAAATGCATCTTGTATCTGATGTACACTTTTTAATTTTTTTTTAATTGATGCTCTTTATTGTTAACTGTTATGCAAATTCACCAATGTGGATCAGTAAATCTGTCCATCCATAATTTAAATTTACAATTAAATAAAAAAAAATCAACAATTATTTTTTGAAATGTTATCCTTAATCAGAATGCTTAAAATTATATTTTTTTTAAACAAAAGGAAACGCTTTAACATGTAAATACTTGGGTATTTATTGAGCTGACATCAAATTAATATGCATAAAAATGTATAATTATGTAAAAGTCATGAAAACGGCATTAATGTTTGTAGTATATGATTAACATATGTACTGTATAATATATCTCAGATTGAACATTTTTACAATTTTACACATATAGAACAGTTATAGAGTTTTTACCCCCCTTTGATTTGTCACTCAAATATCCATCTTGCTTTACTATTTATTACTATTCTCTTCTTTTATGAACTTAAACTACCAAGCATCAGATAGCATCTACTCTACTGGGAATACACTGTTCTATATAAATCTATCATAAATACATTTTTTAGAAATACATGCTTACTTTGAAGTGTAGTGCGGTTTTGCAGTAATACTTCATTTGTCCAGTAGATGGTGTGACACTTCGGGCGAACTGTGAAATGCACAAGCTTTCACGAGCACCCTGGCTGAGGTGTTCTTCAGAGCTTCACACCTCGCTTATAGCGAACACAGTGGTGTACAGTGCAAGCAGACGAGCCCCGGTGTAACAACACTGCATGCAGGATGAAGATGGGGAGAATGACAGTTTGTGTGGCGCTGAAGGTCATGTGTTTATAGTGATCTACACATAGATGTCTGACATGCCCAAGTATGAAGGATGGTACATTCTCTCTTTCTGTGTGTGTGTGTGTGTGTGTGTGTGTGATAGAGAGAGAATGTCAGAAATGCTACTATGACTACATGTTTCATTTTCATGTCCTGTCATGCTCATTGTGACACTACCACTACATGGTTGCGCAGGTTATTTGGTTTCTTCACAAATATAAATATCACACGTCCAGTCACTTCTCGTTGGATTTCCCTGTGTGTTAGAGAAAGAAGAAAGAGAGCGAGAGGTTGAGATAGTAACAAATCCGTACATGGGCAAACAGGCATTTTGAAGGAACATATGATGAGGCAAATACGGAAAATAAATGTCAGTCGTTGATGTTCTCTTCTGGCCCAAAGCCTCCCCTCCATAATCTCCTGCTTTATATGCCGCTCTCATTCTCCTTCACGCCATTGCTTTTCATTGTTGCGGTCCTGATGTGGTGGTAAAACAGCATGTGACCTTCATGAGAGTATTATATGACAAGTTCCTCGACTTTGCAGTCGCCTTGTTTGTGACCGACGGATGGAAAATGTCTCTGAAATAAATAACATTTCAGCAAGTTCAATAGCGTAACTCACCTGGAACTTGTTTTTTTTTTCTTCCTTAGGCTGTTTACAAGGTTGGAGGTGCAGAACTAGGCCTTTAAACATGGGCGTGGCAGCTGGTGCTTTTGAAGCCTCGCTACCTAAGATGCCTGTTTTAATCCCAACCTATTAATGAGGACTTCGTGAATCATATCTGGGGTCATTACATCATCGTATGTACAAGAAACACCTCATGCAAATTAGACTCCTGCACAAATAACCAGCTACAAAGCTCTTACGAAGCTCCCGTTATTACTCCATGCTCCAAAACCCTTGACCTGACTCGGAGAGACTAATCACTAAAAAAAACACAATCTCTGTACACAGACACAATCAGCACTCTGTGCATGTCTGTGCTGTACTCTACTACCTCACAGGAGCAGGAGCACACACATACACATACACACACACACACACACCAATTAGTCTATTTAAAGGCTGTCATTACCCTGTTATTCATTTCTCTAAAGGTCTTCAATGATAGTTTTATGAAGATGTCAAAGTCATAAAGGGGTACTCTTTGTTTTGTTTTTTAGTGGAATGAAAAGGTCTGGTATAGGCGAAGCTAACAGGGCTGGCCAAGTGCTCCATATTTGGGTTACACACTCACACATATATACACACACACTTACACACACAGACACGCACACGTACGCACGCCTTTACACACATACGCACGCACGCGCGCGCGCGCGCGCTCACACACACACACACACACACACACACACACACACACACACTCGGGAGGTGGGAACAGAGAGAGAAAGAGAGATTAGCTCGGCTGCACCAGACGCCGTCGTGCTAGTGGAGGCGAAGCGGGCGCAGGGAACGGGGAGCCCGGCAGCAGCAGCAGCGCGGACAGCCGCTCACTTCCGCTGCATATCCGGCGCACAGTAAGTCCGCTTTCTGCCCAACACAGAGCGAGGCACGAACATTATATATATATATATATATATATATATATATATATATATATATATATATATATATATATATATATATATATATATATATATAGGGAGGTGGATAATGTGTGAAATAAAAGGGGACATCGGATCGGACCTTGTGGCATTCATTTGTAACAGAAGGGGAGCAAAATAAAACTGTTTCAAAGCGCTTGCATTACTTTGTCATTCAAGTAAAACACCTTGATGTGAAGTAGAAGTGTATCCGACGGGACCCTACAATCAGTGGAGCACTGTTAGAGGGGGAGAAAAGTGTTATCGGACTGACAGACCGAGAGACAGCGAGAGGCAGAGTGGCGGAGCTGATAGCCGGGCAGGGAGCGCTCACGCCGGGTCTGAGTTTAAAGCGAGAGCGCTGAAGAACTGCGCCACTCATCTGCCACACTCTCACACACACACACACACATAAACGAACGCGCATATACGTACAGTATGCACGCGCACGTACGTACACACACACACACACACACACACTACTCTACACTACTGTTCCGTAACCCACTTGTACGACGTCATGGATCCGACGTGGCTTTTTTTCACTTTCTTGTCTGTACGCGTGTGAAAGCACAATCGCGGAAGTTGTAAGCGCCGCTGATCTCTCGCAGGAACAACCCACCCCCCCCCCCACACACACACACACACACACACACACACACACACACACACACTCACGGTTCAGTGATAAAATCGCAAAGAGCACTTAGGGACATTTCTATCAGTTATGCACGTGCAATGCGTGCTTAGGATGCACGGTGTGTGTGTGTGTGTGTGTGTGTGTGTGTGTGCTGTGTGTGTGTGTGTGTGTGTTTTGCTTCATTGAGGTTTGTTCCCGTGGTGCAAATCGGGTCCAGTTATATAACGGGCGGTTGGGATCCCTGATACCACTGACAGATTCCTCCCTCCCTCACTCTCTCTCTCTCTCTCTCTCTCTCTCTCTCTCTCTCTCTTCATCCCTCTCTCACTTTGTTGACATTTACATAACTCATACCATGTGCGTTACATAAATGAGTACATTATAAAGGTTGTTGCAGATCACACATTTGTTTTATTATTTTGTCCCTGACTGCTCGGTTATGTGTGTGTGTGTGTGTGTGTGTGTGTGTGTGTGTGTGTGTGTGTGTGTGTGTGTTATGACATACAGCCATTAGCTGCCCGTAAGTTTTGCCAACTAGAGCAGAAAAGAAAACCTCTAGAGACTCCTGCGGAGGCGGTGGAGCATCTGTAGCAACCAGCAGGAACTGTTGCTAATTCAGACACCATATATAATGCACCAGTTTGTAAATCACCTATCTATCTATCTATCTATCTATCTATCTATCTATCTATCTATCTATCTATCTATCTATCTATCTATCTATCTATCTATCTATCTATCTATCTATCTATCATCTATCCGTCTGTGTGTCAACATAAAAGTTGCACTAGGCAAACAAATCATGTGATTAATCAGTCTTTTTTTTTTACTCTGAAGACTAAGTTCACCGAGGGAATCCGCAGGTTTCAGAGTGTTGTGAAATATTTTCAGGGGAAAGTAATAGTCAGTGCTAGTCTGAAAAAGCTTGGCAATGTACCAGATGGGGTCACGGAATAATTTGCATGTTGTTTAATCGATTATGGTGACTATTTGCATCTCCTGAAGTACAGAGAAAGTGAAGATACTTCAAGTAGATTTAGAGCTTGATCAGACTAGGAATTATTTCATGATTATTGTTAATATTTTATTATTATTATTATTAATAATAATTATTTTATAATGAGTAGAAAGGAATAATAATAATCACATTCACCCATTAGATGTATCCATTCACTATATACATCCACTGAATATATACATACACTAAGTGTGTGGACTAGTTATCATTTCCAGTAGCCATATCAACCTGTAGCCCAAGAACGGTTGGCCACTGAAGTTAAGCACGGTTGAGCTGGATGGATGATGTCCTGAATATGAATACTAGGGATGGGTGAATACTAGGGTGCTGGCTGGAAAAGGTGTTAGTGAGGCCAACAGGAGGCGCTTACCCTGTTGTCTGTGTGGGTCCTAAGCACCCCAGTGTAGATGACATGGGGACACTATACTGTCAAAAAAAAAAAGCACCGTCTTTTGGAGGAGACGAATCAGGAGACTGATTCTCTGTGGTCATTAAAAATCCTAGGATGTCCTTCAAAAAATATTGGAGGCGTGTCCTAAGCATCCTGGCCAAATTCCCCCATTGGCCTTCTTACCATCCTTATATATTCTGATTGGCTTCATCATCCTGTCTCCTCTTCACCATCTGGTGTTTGGTGGGTGTACGCTGTTGTGTGGTGGGCGTTCTGGGGCATTATGGCTGCCGTCGCACCATCCAGTGGATTCTGCACATTGGTGATGGAGGAAGAGATCCTCCTCTCATAATGTAAAGCACTTTGAGTGTCTAGAAAAGCGCTAAATAAATGTAATAATAATAATAATAATAATAATAATAATAATAATAATAATAATGATATCCGTTTATTAGACACATACACTGACTAGATAGATTCTCTAATGAGATACATTCACTCACTATATACATCAGATTTCTCTCTCTCTCTCTCTCTCTCTCTCTCTCTCTATATATATATATATATATAGATATATATATATATATATATATATATATATATATATATATATATATATATATATATATATATATGACCTTGTGACCTATATGTTATGACCTTGTGCACTTTATTTTCTTCCCCACAGAAAATAATATATTGACCATTATATGACAGGACGATACAAAGGTTTTGTTCCAATTTGCATGTTTAAGTGCAGACAGGAACTAATTTCATGTAGGAAGTCAAGTTGTGAAACAGAAGAGTTGACAGACAGCACCAGCCATATGATTTTCAAGACAGATCACCGAAGCTACTGCAAATGTACACCAAAAACGAATGTCCCTCTGTTGACCTCTAATTGCCTCTAATGACCTCTAATTACTAATAATTTTTTTTGTTAACTGTCCATAGCCTTTTTTTTTTAAAGAAAGGAGTACTAGTTTAATTATTCAATAGAATTTAAAAGTGCAATTGTTTGGGATCAGTTTTGATTTATATTTCCATGGATGATTGTTTGCAGTTTGTTACAGTAGCTGAGAATTCTAGATTTTGAAATGTATGAAATGGACATTTTGTGACACGGGTTTAGGGAGGTTTTACTGTTTAGGCAAGAAATAATATTCTGCTTTTGTCTGACTTTGGAATTTGATTCGACTGAAAAGCTTCACTTGATATCGTCGGCTAATATTATTGTTTCCTGCCCGTGTTTCCATGCGGGCCATCAAAAATCGGAAGAGTTGCCAAACAGACGTTGCATTCTGAGGAAAGTTTTGTGTACTGATCCAGGTTGATATGACTCGGGACGTGAAGAACAAGGTTATGAAATTGTTCGTCTGGATTTTAGAGTTCAAAGTTGTCATAATGGTATTGCATTATGAAAAAAAAACAACGAATGTATGTATATTTGTGACCACCATTGTGCATTGTCAGTATTCAAAATATGCTATTTTGTCTATATTGCATGGCTCTAAACAAAACAAAAACAAAAACACAGGGTTCGTAAACAAAGTTTATGACGCAGCCAAGTGCAAATTGTTGGACTTTCACTTTGCAAAGCTTCTATGTTGTGTAATATTCCTGTCTGAGTCTGGTTGTAGAATGTAAAGATTATTTTATAGTTGTTTGAAGGCTTTGTCGTGTTGTTCGTTCTGGGAGCACGACTGTCCTGTGCACTGCTTATGTTTAATTGTTAATGAGTTGTAATGAAGACACAGTGTGTGGTCTAATCAAGAGTGCTCTTGTGTGTCAGCTTATTTGTCTTGAGTTACTACACAAAGACACACACGGACAGACGTATAGACCAACATTGCTTCTGGTTCTTTCTTGTCAGCGTTGTGCCTTTTTTTTTTCTTTCTTCTATCTGCACTTTTAAGGGCACTAAAAGTGTTCTAACAGGCTCGGTGTGCTGAACCATACAGTGCGAGTGACAGGTGCAGGCAAGGCGAACGTTCACGCTCGAGTGCGAGTGAAATACGGAGGGACACACCTCCACCTGCAGATAGCGCTTACATAAGGCTGCAGTGATTGACGGGGGACAGGATCAGCCAATGGCCAAAGAGAGCCAGCTGAACCAGAAATTTGTTTACACACCAGAGGGGAGGGACGAACAGCAGCCTAGCTTCACCTATGTTCCTGAGAACACGCTCGAAAACGAGGCCTATCCAGACAAGCTCTCAGCATACACTCCCTCGCAGGCTCGCGTGCAAGAGCAGAGCGTACCAAAGCCAAGCCAGGCCAAGACACGAATCACTCTTTTTAAGGGCTGTATTACCAGGACGCTCGACTTTACAGACGACTGATCATTGGTTATGTGATATACCTTAGTACTGTACTTAGCAAGCATGCCATGTCCTTAATGGGATCCCTTACGATGTAAGCCTTGTTCCTGCGCAGGTTTTGTATACAATGTTTTTGAGTGCACACTTGCACTCTTTTATAGCCCGAAAGTATTCGTCTAAAGGACTCTTCTAAAATATCTGTCTCGGGTGTATCAGTTTAAATTCCTATTGTTTTATGTGTAAATACACGCCTTAGTTAAACAGTTCCTATTTATTGTCCAGCACTGGAAAAATCTACTAAAATTTCAAGGTGGCGTCAATCCAAAATATCCTTGATTGATGAACAGCTGTGAATTTTCCCCCCATGTCAAATTCCTAGGTAGCTTAGTTGTCTGGAGAATTGTTTGAATCCAGATGAAGCCACAGCTGTCCGTGGAGTGAAATTGGCAATACTTTCTAGGTGTGAGGGATAACGTACTCCTTATCTTTTTTTTTTTTCATTCATAGCAACATTAGCCATCTCTAATTCAGCCAAAAGGTACCCGGCTTTTTGATTGTCGTGGAGGAAACATGCTTCTCTCACATTGCCTTGCTGTTGCTGTCATGTGGAATTAAAACACATTAGGGAGAAGTCAGGTACTGGGGTACACCGAGCTGGTCTAATATTGTGATATAAAATGATGAATTGGGAAGTGAATAAAGACTGAATATCTCTTCATCATGGTGCTTGTTAGTGGGCTGGGTATGTATATATATATATATATATATATATATATATATATATATATATATATATATATATATATATATATATATATATATATATATATATATATATATATATATATATATATATATATATATATCTATATACTACCAGTCACTGAAGGCATCAAAACATGAAAACATATGGAAACATATATTAGTTGACCAGATGACCTGGCATCCACAGTCACCTGACCATATATATATATATATATATATATATATATATATATATATATATATATATATATATATATATATATATATATATGTGTGTGTGTGTGTGTGTATATATATATATATATATATGTGTGTGTGTGTGTTCAGGTCTTGGGACCAACACAATGTAAGGCAGATGATTATAAAGTTTTGCTTGATCTGTCAATCTACAAACACATATTGAAAACCAGACCCACCCACCCACGGTCCCCACCTGGTCTTAGTGTATCTTCTACCCCCCCCCCAAACATCTAGAGTTACTGGTGGACATTATAAAGGTATGACTGAGGAACTGGAAATGGTGATCTGGTTGCTCAGAAGCTTATAAGATCAAATCCAAGGACTATCAAAGAGCCACTGCTGGATCTTTAAGGACGATTCCTAATTGCTCCTCTCACCTCATTTCAGAGTCATGTTGCATAAAGGTGCCTGCCAGATAAGTAAGTGTACCTTGCTCTTTTATATACCTCACTTCACACATAAAAGATCAAGGGAACTCGTCACGGCGACAAAGTATAAGCGGAGGAAAGAAAGCTAGCCGCGTAGCATTGAAGTAAAGCCATGCAGGTTCCAGCCCTTCCTAACCAACCCTCTTTCATCCTAGCTTTATTCATTTGCTCCCCTTCACGGGTGAAGTACACTGACGCAAGCCACTATTGTAGTACAGCACCGACGAAAGGTTTTTGATGTCAAGATAAAAAAAAAAAAAATTCCTTTTCTCCAGTGAGTGGATGTTGGCATGCAGGCATTTCTTTTTCCTCTCGAAACTCCCAGTTGTGACTTTGTGCATTCCATCTACGCTTTCAAGTTGCAATTCCACTGTAGCGGCGTGCGTGAGTGGAAAGTGGAGGTCAAGGAGTTAAGCTGCACATATCAAGAACACGAGAGCAATGTCAGTACTCAAAAATCTTCCCGGAGAAAAGCTTCCAATGCGACATTCTTCTATTCAGGGTTATTTATTATTTATTTAGGGTCAGGGTTATGGGGTCGATTGTGCGGACACCAAGGTGAAATACACGTCGGTGAGTCACATTGCACATTACGTACACTGACCAGGCATAACATTATATTATATCATCATCAAATTGTGAGGGCCAGACGAGTGGGTCAGGGCATCTACAAAACAGCAGTGGGGGTGTGTCCTGGTCAGTATCTATCAAAAGTGATGCAAGGATGGCGCAGTGGTGAACTGGGCGACATGTTCATGGTCGGAAGGAGTGAAAGCTGGCCCGGGTGGTCCGAGAGCAACAGACGAGCTCCTGTAGCTCAAACCGCCGAAGAGTTTAATGGCAGCAAAACACAATAATAGGCAGGTGGTCATAATGTTATGCCTCCTTGGTGGCCTTAAAGTGGATTGTTACCTTAATGAGCTTGCACGAATTAGTATAAATATAAATTTTTTTTGTGTTTGCTGCAGTATTGGGACGGTGAGAACACTAACAAACCCAGTACCAGTTTGCATGACATAAAAATGATGTAAAAATTTGCATAAATGATTTGTGGTTTGTCAGGATTATGAAAGAAATCCTTTGATTATAAGCCCCTCCCCCAAAAAGAAACCAAGGATCGTTGCTTAAATGCACGAATTACTGTGTTTTGATTACTTCGCCCCCCCCGACTCTCCCATTTTGTTTCCGAATGTTTCTTGCCGTGTTGATTCACAATGCGAGTTCAAACAATTGCTACTACACTGTTGTATGTGTGTGTTTCCTCAGAACGTGTAAATCCATATCACCCTGCTTTTAATCCTCCCTGTTTTTCCCTTCATTCCCATTCAATACGGTTCTCGCTATAGTGGGATGGAACAGAGGAAGTCTCCCAGCAACCCTGGAGACTGTGTGTAATGAGGAACTTAGCAGAAAAACATGACTGAAAACAGCCTGCTATTCTTAGCCTGGCTTACCATCAGTCTCGTGTTTCACTCGCTCGGTCGAACAATTCTTGTAGTATGACCAAATTACTCCCTTGTCACTATCTCTGTTCCTTCCTCGACCACAAGCCGGAGTTGCGCACAATACGGTGCACCATACACGACGAGCCTGGACGCTAGCGTACTGAGCAGAAGACAAAAGAATGCTCGCACATTCCGATGTAATTACACGCCCTGAAGCAGAATCCTTTCAGATGAACGTATGTATTAGCATAACAAACGCAGAATAGTAAAGTGTGTTTATTTCGAATAAATGAATGAAGGCATTAATGAATGTGTGGTGACTTCTTACTTTTTAAAAATCGGAGGCAAACCATAACAGTCTTGCACACTAATGGCCCTCCTGCTAGCAAAAATATCATTCTGATAGTAATTGAAAGTGATGGGCCATTTACAGAACGGTCTGGGTGTAGCAGGTGTGGAGATTCAAGAACATGTAATTACGCCATTCAAGGTACAAAGAAAGATATAAAATGCTGCCCGAGTGACGCCGGTACGATTTTTCTTTCTTTTTTTGATAGTGATATGATATGATTAAAAAAATATTTTATGTGTTGTGTGGCAAGCAAATGTAGCTTCGCCGTCCTCGCTTATACACACACACACACACACACACATGCACATTTATAATATAGTTTATACAGTACTGTAAATTGCTCTGTTTTTCTAAACTATGGGCAAATTATTAACAAATTCATATCTGGGTTCCTAACTCTGTCTGTGTGGACTGGATGTTCTCATTTTTGCATGTGTTTCCTTCTTCTGGTTAACTCCAGCTGTGCAAAAACAAGTCAGCATCAATGCTGAATTGTCTTCATGGTTGTGGTTGAACGTTTGTAAAGCAGTGCACAGCGCTTTGAAATAGACTGGTATCCCAGCGAAAGTGCGTTTCGCAGCTTCCAATGAATTCACCGAACCCTGAATAGGACAAAGTTTCATTAATAAAGTGTGAAAATAATGATAAAGGTCCATTAGAAAACAGGAATCCTCCATCTTACTGGTAAATTTAGAAGGAATTCAGAGAAACGACCAACACTTTCCAAACCTTGCTACCTTCACATCGCAGATTAGCCAGGAGGGCTGGATTACAAGGGTTTGGAATTGCCGAATTTAAACCGGCGTCTTATTACAGGGATGAGAAGGTGTAAAGCTCCTGGTGGAGGACCGGCATGACGGGGATGAAGTGTGGCCCAGAACGCCAGCGTTTTCGAGGAGCTTCTACTATTATATGCTTTATGACACAAGCAGCAAGTGCGCCCAGTATGAAGGAGGATATGCATCGAGAAAGGAATTCAATAACAGGAAAGCCACACTGATAGAAACAATCTGTGGAATAGCGAAACCCACCCTTACAACTGTTATTTTTGGCTTGCTATAACCATTCCTTATTATGCATGCTTTCTTAGTTCTTGTGACATGCACTGGCTAGCAGCTAATTCACCCCAAGGTGTTTGGACTCGTTCAATAACAGGAGCTCGGTGTGGACTTTTACTACAAGCGGCCCCGCTCACGAAAAAACACTGCTGCAAAGCAATTTCCTGGAATTGAAGCCGGGACGTTGGGTGAAGTAGTAAAGAGATGACAGGCTGACGTACTGCATGCAGAGATAAGACTTGAGCTACAACACTAGCCATTTCTGTTCCATTTCCGCTCCTGGGTCAAGTCATGTGGTAGTGAGAGAGAGAGATAGAGAGAGACAGTGTGTGTGTCTGTGTGTGTGTTTAGAGAAGAGACAGTGTCTCCACCTCTGCTGTTCTCCACGTGTCATCTCAATGCAGAGTCTTCCCTGAGAGTGGGTAGGGGAAGCAGCCAGAGCAGCATTCCTGCCTCCGACATCTCTAGGGAGTTTTTTCTTTTTTTTTTTTTTTTTTCCGCCAGCCTTTCCAAGCAGGACTTGTGCTGCTGAGGCAAAGATACCTAAAAATCACACAATTCTTAGGATTATGCAGGTATGATATAATGCTTTCTATGGTAAAGCATCTGGTCATTTCTTCTAAGACTGTTTTCTAGAAATGTGTTCCGGAAATGTTTTGCTGTTGTTGTTGTTGTTGTTGTTGTTGTTTGAGAGAGTTGAAGCTCTGGCAGTGATAAACATTATTTGTTGGTAAATAGCATGCAGAGAGTCCACAGTGGTGAGTGTGTTGAAGCAGCACTCAGACGGAGATGCAGGTTGAATGAGCAGCAGGAAGTGGACTGATGAGGCCTGACACAGATAAATGAGGCTAATCTTTGGACCACATCATGATGCTCTATTCTAGGCTTGGAGTGTGTGAGAGTGAGAGAGGTTAAGAGAAACAGAGAGCGAGAGAGACTGTGTGTAACCAGTATTCTGATTTCTATCAAACTAATTCAATTATGTTAATCCAACCAACCTGGATTAAAGTGTGTCATGAACATTTTTTGAATTTTTGAATGGAAGTCTGGCTTGTCAGACGGGTTGATGGAAGAAAGAATGGATAAATAGAATTGTAGAAGGATGGAATATGAGTAAATGGCTATATATATATATATATATATATATATATATATATATATATATATATATATATATATATATATAGGGAATGATTAATGGAAGGGAGTAAGATTGGATGGTTAGATGTAAATGGAAAGTGAAATGGTAGAAGAATGAATGATGGGAGGAAAGAATTGATGGATAGATGGATTGAAATGTGGCAATGGCTAGGTGAAAAGAAAGGAATAAAGGCTTATATTGTGTGAGAAAATATGAGAAAATTGTTATGTTAAAACGAATAAAGGGGCTGTGATGAATAAATGGAAAGACGAAATTAGAACATTATGGGTAGAAGGGATAAATATAACAAAATTGAAAAAGGTAGAGTTCGGATGGAGTTGATGTTATGAGGAACAAATCTAAGGATGATGAAACAGGCGAGTGGAATAAATGGATGGAGGTTACAAAAAAAAAGATATGGTGGATTAATGGAGGATAGGAATGAAGATATGTTGTATAATTAAAGGACAGAAATAAGAGATAGGAATAAAATACAGTGTGGATAGATAAGTATTGGAATTAAGATATGGTGTATAGATGGAGTGGTGGAATAAAAAAATATGGAAATTATATTGTGGATGGAGAAAGGTTGGGAATGGATGAAGGATGAAGGATTGTAATAAAGATAAGGATGACATATTGGTAAGTGTAGACCGATGGAATATTGAATGAAGATAGAATGGAGAGATAAAGGACTGGAATAAAGATATCATGAACAGTATTGGTAATGAGGATAGCATGGATGGAGAATTGGTACTGGAGTTATGGTGGATGGATAGAGTCTTGTTAATGAAGATATAATGGCTGGATGGAAGGAGAATTAGAATAAAGATATGGTGAATGGATGAAGTATTGGAAATGAAGATATGGTGGATGAATAAAGTATTGGTAATGAAGATATAGTGGTTGGATTGGAATAAAGATTATGGTAGATGGATGGAAGATTGGTAATGAAGAAATGGTGGCTGTATGACAGAGAGAAATGAAGATGGAGTAAATGAATGGATGATTTAAGGAATCAAAATATAAATATATACACATGTACCATGAGATAAATAGACGGATGGATAAAATGTTCGGTTCTCCTTCATTTTGAAAAATACGATCAACGCCGATGCTACAGTAGCTAGCTAACAGTGAAGTAGAAATGTTAGCTAATTGTTAGCATGCAGATTGCGTAAAAGCTAGACCTGTTGACTTTTTTAGATATCATAATTCTCTCGATAAGATGATTATGCCGTGCGTCGAAATAATAGATTCAGAGATTCCATTTTCAATGAATCTGCTTCTGTACAAATTCACAACATGAAGGTCTCTTGCACAAAAACTGCTCACAGTTATTCACACCTGACCTTGACAGGGCTAGACAGAAAGGTGTGGAGAGTTTTTTTTTTTCTGAGCCGGTCCGGCTGAAATAGACACACACACACACACACACACACACACACACACACACACACACACACACACACACACACACACACACACACACACACAAAAGTAAATCAATTTTGGGCAAAGTAATATAAAGTCACTTCTCTTTCATAAGTGCCGTACACTGGATTATTTTAGCACTTACTAGTTAACCTGGAGGGGGCTGTGATTGTTCTGAAGACTCATATCTGAAGATTTGTTGGGGAAGATGAAGAAGAAGGAGAAGAAATGGCTTCTGATTTGGTGCTGAGTGATTTGTGGTGATACTACTGTGCTTCTAAGCGAGAAAATGACAAAAAGCGATAGCGTCTGCTTTTCTTATTCTTTTCCGAGCATTCAGCCCTCTGATTTCGGCCATGTGTTTTTCTCGTTTGGAGAGGACAACAAGATTAGCTATGATGAATGAAAGCAATCGGTGTCCACGCTATATGTCTGTCCTCTCAGTCTGGCTGAATGCTACAGTAGCTAGCTAACAGTGAAGCAGACTTGTTAGCTAATTGTTAGCATGCAGGTTGCATAGAAGCTAGAAGCTGTAAATAAATTAATTTAAGCATAAACTTTCTGTTTAATTTAAGATTTAGATCTTAGAAAAGGGCTTCCCTCTGAATTTTGTTGTAGAAAGAACTAAGAAAAAGTATATGTAAGTTGTTCTAGTGTGTACATACATACAAATTGGCAGCAGCTTTTTTTGTGTTAGGGTATTATACACACACACACACACACACACACACACACACACACACACACACACATACACACACAAAAAAATCAGCATCAGCACTGAATACTTTATGACCTATTGTCTGATGTTAAACATTTCAAGCATATTTGTATAGGATTTATTTGGCATTAATAAAGTCAAAGAAATTCTATTTACCCTGGAAAAAAGCCAAAGCTAGAAAAATCGATACAGTTACTATGGTAAGAAAAGTACGAGGCGGGGATTTCATGGAGACATCAGTTAATGTATACGGAAAAAAAAACAACTTACACCAATCGTTTTGTTTATTATTTCAGAGAATAAGCGGTCAGTAAACCCAAGTGCATAAAAGCGTAAAAAAACATTTTAGTGGGCTGTTTTATTTTTATTTTTTTTAAATCCGGTATCCAAAAATATGACTTTAAATAGGAACAGCTTGAAAAATGTAGTTTGCGATAGGATAGGGAGCAGTATGGTGGAAATCTCATATAATGTACCTTAATAGATGAAGCGTACGGTTTTGGTATCGCGAGGCACGCCGAATAAATCCCACCTTAATAACAGTGAAGATACAATGTACAGACGAAACCTGCAATTCTCTTGTGACATTATGTAAATGTTAATAAACGGTTTCGTCTTTTCCGATAGCTCTCGTTGGTTGACACAACACTGTATTTAATACCGTTTGCTTTTATAGACATGCTATAGGTGTAAGATGTGAGTGGGTAAGCAGGCGTGCATGAATAGGATAATATTCATACATGACACAGATTACTGCTAAACCTGTCAGCCCCCCCCCCCCCCCCCCCCCCCCCCCCACACACACACATATACACACACACACACACACACACACACACACACACACACACAAATACACAGGCGCTATTCAAAGGAATATTGGAACAATATAGCGCTTTTTTTCTCCATATTTTATAACAGTCTCTTAGAACAGCTCTCTGCATGTGTTGGCCTGGCTGCACTTTTCTTTTCTAAGAAAACAGATCGGGAGTGACCCAGAGCCGAGCTGGAGAAGACAACGTCTGCTTGCAGAAGTGAGCACTCCAGGGAATGGGCTTCTGTTCAGCGTTGTGGTCCAGGGGTCACAGATGGTTTGGGTACAATGGGAGGTCTGCTATTCCGCATTGCTCTGCAGATTACATCAGAACGTGCATGCCAGAAAAGGACTGGAGGATCCTCTTTTGCCTTTGGGGAAAACGATTCGGTTTGCATGATTATATCCGCATAAACGTATTTTTTTATCATTTTTTTGTACAGGATTGGATAGCTTTTATGTCTGCGTACAGCATCGGCGTCTCGCGTACGCTTCGTGCTAAATAGATAATGGGTTACGGTGCACTGCTGAGTACAGAGTGTTGAGATAGTTCCCTGAAGTGCTTTTCGCACCATTTTGAGAAAATTCCCCAACAACCAAAAAAAGAACCCTCAAATAAAGTCTCACCTTTGTTTTTTTTTTGGCTGCTGGATTGGAGAGTTCACAAAAAACAGGTGCAGGGGCTTCCAAGGTGATACCGTCGAGATCTTATGCTTACCACTGAAAGCTCATTTGCACCAAACTGCAAAGGGTTTTTAAAACAGTTAAATGGCTAAATGGAATATAAAACCTCTTCATTAACACTGGTGTTTCTTCACCCTGGCTGTTTCTTCTAGGGAAATTGTGCATCATGTTTTTGTTGGTTTTTCTAATAATAATAAAAAAAAAAAACCAACAAATTCCCCCAGAGAATCATCTTCATTTCCTTCTTTAGACTTTTGTATTGGAATTCTTACTGTGTGCTCTTTTCATGGTAACGGTTGCCTGACCTCAGTTTGTTTTATTGACTGTCCACAATGCCTTGTCCAAATTACACTCCTCCCCCCCTTCCCTTTTTTTCTGTGAATTATTAAGACAACAAGGGGACATTTTCCCTTTTTTATTTATTTTTTAATTTTTTTTATTTTGCCGTTGGCTAATGCCTTCCCTTGTTCCAAGAGATGATGAAACGATTCCATGCTGCCCGGCGCAAAAGCACGCTTTTTCTCACGCGATGCATTCTAATGGCTTCGATTATTACATTTGCTCACCTCTCACACACCACTGTAATCACATTAGCTGCTTTGAGCGAGGGTCGGATTTAAAAGGGTTTTTTTCCCCCGCTCTGAAAGGTCGTACTCTTAATGGTTTCTCCGTTTAAAAGATCTCGTTTACTTGTATCTCCTTCTCTTCTTCTTAAAGGTCCTCATTTAGCTGATAAAACTACAGCAACTGATCGTTTGGCTAATGACCGGGCTGTTTAGGAAAAAAAAAAAAAAGATGCAGAAATGCTGCTTGGCTGGGAAGAAAGTCGGCGCGTTTGCTAAAAGCGCACTGCAATTCTCACGCCGTTAATTAAAGGGCTTCAGATCTTATTTTTTTTTCTTCTCAATTACGTATCAATTACCCCCAGTACTCCGGTGTAGCTCTGCGCAGCTCTGTGCAGCTCCGCAGGCCCGCCTGCTCTCTCCCTCTGTGAAACGACCTTTCTTTCTCTGTAGCTTTTAATAACAGAAGCGAGCTGAGAAGGAAGCGGTGCTGGGGGTTGGAGGGAGTCCCGCTCTGTTTTTTTTTCTCTCTCTCTTCTTCTTTTTTTTTTTTTTTTTTTTTTTTTTTTTTTTTTTTACAACTGCAGGATTTTTTGTTATTTATTTATTTATTTTTGGAAATCCTTCTCTGTCCCACTTTTTAAGCCTTTCATCCACAAAACGGTTCGACAGCGAGCATGTGAGGACACGATGCTTCTCATTAAGAGTCAGCCGCAGTGCGCGTTCGACGCTCCAGTAATACGCTATACGCAAACGTTCCTGGACACATCACCAGGAGATTTCCTGTGTTATTTTCAAACATCCAATTCCACAGGTAGTCCCCATTTTTCCGTCTATAATAAGCGCCACCGTTCTGGTAAGACGTTCCACTAGATTTCGGAGTGCCCTTGTGGAGGTTTACAAGAGCGTTAGGAAAGTCAGGTACTGATGTAAGTGAGGTGAGGAGGCCTGGGGCACAGTCAGCGTTCCAATTTGTTCACTAGGGTTGAAGTCAGATATCTATAGCAGGCTACTTAAGAACTTCCACTCCGGATCATGGCTTTATGGACGTGTCTTTGTGCACAGTGGTAGTGTCATGCTGGAATAAGGATTGGGCGAGGTCCTTATAGTTTCTATAGTGTTCTAATAGGAATTGTTTCATTTGCGGTGTTTTCACACATCACTTTGCAGCTCTGCGGTAGCCCGTTCTGCAGAATATCAACAAATCCTGATAAAGTATTCACTCTGTTTCGATGAGTGATGAAACAACAGGAACAAGTGCGCAGCGAGTTATCGCTGCATCTAGTGTGCAGAAATAGGACCTGTAACAACAACGCGTCACACTGAACCAGGATCAGTGGATGTGAGTTAATGACAGGGTTGCCAGATTGGCACGGATTTCGTGACTTTATGACTTTTTCTTCGGGTTAAGATTGTGTTTTAGCGCATGCGGGCAGAGAAAGGTTGATATATATTGTATTAGCTTTTGCCAAGTATGATATTACTCTAAGAAATGTGATATTTAAATGTCGTAGACTTTGTCTATTTGTGTTTTTGCTATTATTAACGTTGTCCCACAACACCAAAAGCTATGTTCCGGGGACAAAAACCGTTCATACTAATGGTTGAGTGAATAACTCGTAGCAGTGGGTGGTGCAACATGAGTTCCTTTTTTTACTGCCAATCAGGCGAGGAAACACGTATGACTTAAATCATGAGTTCACTCCTATTCGTAAGCCTCAAAACCAAATACTCCGTGTTTTGCATACAGTTAAACTTTGTCGAGTCGTTGGACACGGCCTTATCTAGTGTTGAAAAAGAAAGATCTCTGAGGTGCTGCACATCCTGGAAATATACTTTGAGGTCAAGATGGAAAGTGAATCTTGAATATCACCAATTTAACTACTGTTTTAAAACGGTTTGCTATAGTTTTTAGACTCTCTTGCGTGTTCTGATGGGGGTTTGTATTCATTTCTACTAAAGATGCGAAATGATTTTCTAATAGAATAAGAAAGGACTTTACATTTGATTCAAAACAAAAAAACGTTAAATATTCGCTGTCTACGTGTTTTTTGTGATGTAGTCATTTCTTTTAATTGCGGGTCTATTTATTGCGAAAGGAACTTTTATTTTATAAATAAGCTCGCGGTACAGCACTTCTCTGGAATCATCTTGTACGGTGCGACAAGTAATAATCTATAAAGAACGCTGAAATCATGGGGTCTATAATTAGCATTGTGCACATGGCGGCCTTACACATTTCTCCACTTGTTTGTTTTACAGCCTTGACGTTATGGATGAGATCCAACAGACCTCACATCTCAGCAGATATAGTTAGCCTGGGTGTGCATTAAGTAATGGTATTGTGTGTGTGTGTGTGTGTGTATATGTGTGTATGTGTGTGTTCCTGTCACCTCAACCTTCATTACATAAGCAGGGTGGCCATATACAGGTCTCTAGGGAGCAGCGTGCGAAGCCTTTTTGACATGTCTCGTATAGAGCACATGCACACACACACACACACACACACACACACACACACACATACACACACAGACAGGTGAATAGGACAACCAAGGACGCACGCAATCTATAATTGTCCATTTCAGCATGATTTTCCTTGCGACTTGCACCGAATCACTGATTACACTCCAGAAGGAGGTAAAGAAGAACGGTGCATGAAGAACGGATCACGTCACATGCCGCACATCGCACACAAGAAACGTTTTAATGGATGAATTTAAATGAAATCTTCATGCTGTATGTGTTGAGCATCTGTAGATGTCACTGTGCCGTCTGGTGCCTGAATTAGTTGGGATATTTTGGCAGGTCACTTCCCTTTTCCTCTGTGTGTGGGTGCGTGTGTGTGTGTGTGCTTTTCAAATCTGCTTTTAATTCCAAATACTTAACTGCTTGTCTAATTGAATTCATGATTCCCTGAGCATTTCTAGTACATAAATGGAGAGAATGATGTAGGAATGCATTGATTTTTCTTTAAAAGAGCTTCTTTTTTTACTTTCGCGTCCGTACGCACAGGAAACGTTCAGGCTGTGAAGGCGGCAAGGTCAGGAAAGAGGAAAATGCCATTCTGTTAAAGGAAGAGAACGAGATTGCAGAAGGTGACTTACGTGAATGAATGAGCCTTTATTCGTCACATATACGTTACAGCACGGTGATATTCTTTCTTCGCATATCCCAGCTAGTTTTTTGGGTCAGAGCACAGGGTCAGCCATGATATGGCGCCCCAGGGGCACAGAGGGTTAAGGGCCTTGCCTCTGAACCCCTGACCTTCCTATCAGTAACCTAGCACTTTAACCACTGAGCTACACCCCTCCCTCCCTAACATGATTCGGATAGAATGTATAAATCATCTCTCTCGGCAGATTGTGTGATGGTGTAAGCGGGCGGAGGTACAGGAGTGTGAAAGCAATTTTTTTTCTGCAGTTCTAATGCTTTGGTGAAAGCTTTAATCCAGTATTATACCTGCTGTGGATTTGGGTGTGGGATTACTCTGCACTGTGTGTTGGGGTGGGGGTGGGCATTGGGCATCGTCTGTTAAATAAAGCTTTGTGAATGGTGGGCAAGGTCTGTATCTGGCCCCATTTTTATATCTATATTTTCTTCTGTCTGTCTGTATCTCTGCCTATCTGTCTGCTTGCATGCATGTATTCCTCCTTACTTTCCTTAATGTCTGTCTGTCCGTGTACCTTCCTGTCTGTCTGTCTTTCTGCCCATATCTTCATCTTCACGACTTGCTGCCTGTATACCTTCATGTCTGCATTTATGTCTCTCTGTGTTTTTGCTTGTCTGTCTTTGTACCTTCTTGTCTGTCCTTCTGTCTGACTTCTCCGTCTGTGTGTCTGCCTGCCTGCCTGCCCACGAGGGCTTTGCAATATTAAATGGAAATGTGGACATTAAAAATGTGCTAGCTAATGCAGTATTGCGAATGGGATAATGTTGTAAGTGTACAATAATAACAAATAACAATGTTTAATTTTCAATCTTTTATTTTTTTATTATCACATGAATACATTATATTGTATACTTTCACATTCTTTTGAGGAACAGAAACAGACAGAATGTTTTATTGTAGTTTATGCAATATACAAATAAGCAAAAACACCTATATGGAGTAAAATACCATGTATTTACCTTTATTTTAATATCTAATGCTGTATGTTTTGAAGATACGACTAGAAAACACAGCGTCAAAGCTCACAGTCTAGCCAGTTGGCTTTGCTGAAACAAAGAAAAAGTATGATTTTTGAAATATTGAAATTGTGCAGATATTACCAACACTTGTGATATGTACATTTCATACATATACACATATATTATTATACAGAGATACACTGAGAATATCACAGGTATTCTTAGGACCAGCTTAATTCTAAAATGATTGGACACAATATGTTTAACACTAGTGTAGCACTGTATAATAAATTGTGCTCCCTCCCCCCAATATTTCAATTAAAGTTGTGCTTATTACCATGTTTCTTTTGAATATTTCTTGAAGGTTATCATTTAAATATGCAAATCAGGCACTAGATCATTACATATTCACTCATTTGCATGCCAGAAATCCCTCTTTCCACTAATGGAGTAGAATTTAAGGGATTATTATAGGTTTAGTGTAATATCAGCCCATTCTAAAAACAATAAAGCAAAAATATAATATCATGCAGGCATTAGAGGGAAAGGCAACAACATTATCATCATTCATGAATGCTAATAGATGAATGTTAGAATTGGAAGATATTCACAGAATTGTGTATGTCCAATTCTGGCGGCTTTAACAGATCTGTAAAATGTGTGTGAAATGACGTGGCTGTTTCGGCTTAGAAGCTGAGAAAAATGAGCTTAATGTCAGTAAGGAGCACCATTTCAGGGTCTAGCTCATCATCAAATATGTCAGACAACTATACTTTGGGGAGATTTTAAACATCTGAAAAAACAAACAAACAAACAAAACAAAACAAAAACAATATATATATATATATATATATATATATATATATATATATATATATATATATATATAATTTGTGTGTGTAAATTTGAAGCTGATATAGTTGAGATAAAAAACACAAAAAAATATCAGCTGACCATTTTGACAAATTGTTAGTAGTATGAAAGTGACACTATATGGACAAAATATTGAGACACCTAACTTTCCAGCCATATGGGACCACTGGTTCATTCCAAGTATAGATACTCGGGATTAAAAAGACTTTTGTAGAAGTTGAATGATCAACTCAAGTTTTTTTACTCAAATAAAAGTACAGGTTTCAAAACTACTTAAAGTATAAAAGCAATATAAGGGGGAAAATGGCATTAAGGACAAAATTGATGTAAACGTCTCTCTACAGAACTCCGTACTGTAGCTTCATTTGTGGAGGACGAAGAGAAAGCACCCGCTTGATAAAATGAGCCGGTAGTGGAGAATAATCACTTTTATGAAATTATTATTTTGAGTAACGACCAAGGGGCACGGTGACTTAGTGGTTAGCACGTTTACCTCACACCTCCAGGGTCGGAGTTCAATTCCCACCTCCGCCATGTGTGTGTGTGGAGTTTGCATGTTCTCCCCGTGCCTCAGGGGGTTTTTTTCTCTGGTTTCCTCCCGGTCCAATAACATGCAAAATTGTCCCTACTGTGTGAATGTGAGTGTGTGTGTGTGTGTGTGTCCTGTAATGGATTGGCATTCCATCCAGGGTGTATCCTGCCTTAATGCCCATAGACGCCTGAGATAGGAACAGGCTTCTCCGCGACCCGAGGAAAGATCGGATATAGCAGTAGAAGATGAATGAATGAGTAACGACCCCAACACTGGATATATCCTTGCTGGAGTGTGACGTAATTTGTGACGTGTGAAGGTGCGATGGATCGCGTACAAACCAATAGGGTGTTGGAATGGTATATGATGGTATATGTTTATATCTCTTCCAACCACAATCACATTAACTCGTTTAAAAGTTGTTTATTTATTTATTTATTTATTTTTGACCCGTTACAAGCCGAAACGAAATAGGAGTAACAAGGCTATTTTTGAAATGTAAGGAGGAGAAAGTATAGATAATTGCATGAAGTAAAAAAGGCAGCTGAAAACGAAGTACTCCAATAAAATAAAGATACATAAAATTTCTACTTAAGAATGGACACATCTGTATCTGCTTCTTCCCCACAAAGTTGGAGGCGCATAACTGATACAGATGTATTTGGATGCGATTGCATTAAGTTTTCCCTTCACTAAGAGACCCAAACCTGTTCCAGCATGATAATTCTGGGGTGCCTTCTATAGATCTCAACTCTACTAAACCCCTTGGGGATGAATTGGAATGCTGACTGCGCCCACCTCAACTCACCTACATCCGTATCTGACTACTAAATGCTCTTGAAACAGCAAATGGATCTACAATGGGATTCTCAAAAAGCACATACCAATCTCATGATCACGTGTCCATAAACTTTTGTCTTTATAATGTTAATTGATCATTTTTTAAAAATGTATTAACTATTTTCAGTCAAAGAATTTAAGTAAATATGTAACGTGAATATGTACCATATGTTAGTGCAGATACAGTTCTCTTTATCGATATATAGATCCCATTGAAATACGTTCTAAGTAAAATCCCGTATGTGATCGTGAATTCATTTAGACATTATGTTTTATAAACAAAAAAAATCATGAAATTTCTTAGTGACACGATAATAAACATGGTATTCCTAACGTTCCTGAATGTTCCTGGATTCTTGACAATTTTAAGATACTTGTTAGTTAGGTTCCAAATGAGAAGCCTTCGAATTATCAGGGGTTAATTGTGTTTGTGTTTGTGTGTGTGTGTGTGTGTGTGTGTGTGTTTTTGCCTGGTGTGGCTGCAAAGCAGGATGCTCAAGTCCAGATACAGCAAGTGGACTTCGAGCTGCCCGACTGGGCATGGGCTTACAGTTATGAAACATAGTAAGAGCTCAGTGTTCTCCGCTTGTGGACTTTGGCTTGCGTTCTTGTTAACTGCAGACTAGAAGGCCAAAAATAAAACCCTGAGCCATCATTTAACAGGCTCTCAGCCAGGTGAAGGTCCAGACATGAGGTTCTTTTATACTCAGCTACCTGAAACAAGCTTTTCTGGGTTCAACACATCCACGGCCGGTTCAGCCACACACGTAGCCGCCCACTCGTCTCCTGTTTTCAGTTTCTACAGAATGGTGGCAGGTGAGTCGATCTCTCTGTCTTTCAGTCTGACTCTTTCACATGCTTTCAATAAACGTTGAACTGGGAGGAATTCCTGTCCGACTCGGAACACTGAGCCAGATGTTTGTATGTGTGTGTGTGTGTATGTGTGTGTGAGAGGGATCTTTTTAGGGAAGCCGAATAGCAGAATGGTGATGGACATGAGGATTCTGACGGATTTGACGGGAAGACAGACAGTTGGTTAGACAGAGATTGTAGGATCAACCTGAGAGAACGGGAAGGCTGCATGAGAGGCAATAAAATGACAAAAAATGTGTGTCAGGTAGAGGAAGTCTATTAAAATGTGTGCGCGCGCGCGCGCGTGTGTGTGTGTGTGTGTGTGTGTGTGTGTGTGTGTGTGTGTGTCTGACAGAGAGAGAGCGACACAGAGGGACAGACAGAAAGAGCACAGCTGCTTTTGTGCAGGGCAGATAAACTTCACTTTACTGAGAATTGAATGATAACTATTAGGCAAAAAACACACACACTCACATTGTAGAATCAAAGTTGCTGTGAGGTATTATGTTTACAGAGGAGTGAAGTTTGTTGTCTTTCGAGAGTATTTTAGGCGTGGAATGTAACTATTGTTCCACTATTTTGGGAATTTCGGCCATTAAGTGGAGTGACGTTTTTCTCCTCAGGACTGGAAGTCAATAACCTATAATTAGCCACTCATCCACTTTGGGTGAGTTTCCTGAGGACAAAGCTACGCTGGTCTTTTCTCAGCCGAGTTGATTCATGACAGTACTGTGGGTACTCCTGCAGTCTCTCAGCTCCCGTGTCCCCAGTTTGACCTTGACCTCGGGGCAGTTTGTGTGTGTGGAGTTCCATATGTTCCTCTTAACCCACGTGTTCACGGCTTTCCTCTGGGCGATTATCTTCCAATACATCAGATTACATGGATTGGCTACCGTAATGAGCCTGTAAATGTGAATATATATGCGTGATGTGTGGTGTGTGTGTGTGTGTGTGTGTGTGTGTGTGTGTGTGTGTGTGTGTGTGTGTGTGTGTGTGTGTGTGTGTGTGTGTGTGTGTGTGTGTGTGTGTAAGTGTGTGTGGTGCTCTGTGATGGATTGGTGTGTATTAAATGTTGCACAATATGGAAGGTTGTGGACATTTTATCCCAGTTTGCCGTTATAATAATGTACAATAATGTGCGCTTGTGTGCTCGTTCAGCCACGAGGGTTTTAGTAAACGCAAGTAGGTTGACTAGGCCTGGGGTGCATGCTTCACTCTTCACCTTCACCTTCATTCAAACCAGGGGCATTGTTATGCTGGACAGATTTGGGTCGCCTGTGTGGTAGTAGTTTGAGGACCTTTCACATATGGCTCGAAAAGTAATGCGTCCCAATACTTTTGTATAGAGAACCTTTTAAGATTTCTTCAACATTGAGCAGAAGAACCTCTTGAACCAGGACCAGAGCCTTTTCAGTGTTTAGATATCAAGGAGACTTTAGCATCTAGTATCTACTAGATGCTAAACTACTAGCATTGATTCAGCCAGACTTTAAGAAGAAGATGACATCATCTTACTACACAAACAAATCAGAATTAGGAATGTGCTCAAATCGGTTGCTCTTTTACCTCAGAATTTTTACATTTCTTTTCCCTTTAATCCATGGCTTCCCTTCCTTAGTTTTTGACAGATCTTTACAGAAGTATTTCCATTTGATTAGACTTTAACTTCACTGCATTTCTAAGTCAGATATCTTGCTGCATTTTTGATTAAGCACAAGCTCTTGTGACGAAAATAAAGCGTTTGAAGGCAAATGCTTTTGTACTTTCAATCTAGCCAAAGGGACACTTTTACTTTTACTGGAGTAATATTTTCCAGTTGTATCTCAACTAATGTAACTCAAGGACACGGTTTCTGTTCTGTGTTTTTGACAACAAATTCCGACTTCATGGAACAGCAGAACTCATGAATAATTAGGTGTTTTTTTTTTCTTTTTCTGTCTTGTTTCAATAAACCTGTGCTCACTGCAATCTTGAATTCCTTTTCTGAGTTTCGTTTTCTACGTTTGACATGGGATGCTGTTCTGCTCAGCCTGGATTTAAAGAAGAGTTATAGGACTTAACATGTAGTAGCTTTGCTGTCATTTCAAACCAGCCTGAATGGCCAGAATAGGATCTTTTATTTATTTATTTATTTATTTATTTATTTTGCATTGTTCTTTGTAAACCCTACAGGTTGTTGTGTGAAAATCCCAGGAGAAATACACAAACTTGCCCAACAATCCTAGCATTCATTTTCTGTGGACACAATTTCCTTCTTAATAGATGTTTGATATGAACAGCTTGTGACCCCGACTGTACTGCTTTTTATACACTGTGTTTGATTGGTTGGATATTATACTGAATAAGTGTGCCTATATTGACATCGGAGACTTAAAAAAAATGATGAGATTAGAAAAAGCTTCCATTTAGTATTACCATTTTTAACAAAGCGTTATGAGTTAATTCTTCTCAGACTTCTTACTGATCCATTATGACACGTCTGTTATATAAGAAGAGGACGTGCTTTTTAGGTCTCTGTGAAGAAATGGGAGAAGACCCCGTCCTTTCTGAAAGCCTAGTAGTCTGAGGTGGCGTCTGGTCTCCGGCTAAAAATAGACCTCAAAATGTGCATGTAAAGTTGCCCCCGACATATAAGAAAGGAAACGGAACAAGAGCGAGGCGAAAACCTTACAAGGGACTCCGGTGATTTACAGAGCGTTTCTTTCTGCAGAGTTGCCTTGGCTACTGCGTCTCTCGCGAGCTGTCATCGACTGCCCTAAACTGTCTTAGCAACAGACCTGCAGATGGCATAGCAACCGGGAGAAAGGGAGACACTTGGGTCAAGGTTTGTCTATGTAGCTTTTTTTTTTTTTTTTTTTTTAAACTCAGTTTCAGTGAATTATTGTACAAGATATTTGTAGATCACCGCAGAGTCCTGATGTTCTATTACTTTGATATCCGAAACATACCATCTTCCCCCAGGATAAACTCTTCCAATTTTAATTTGTCGGAGTGTTTTCCTAAACGAACAGGGTTTCCATCCATTTTACTGTAGTATCCCAACGGGGAAATTATCATTGAACAGCACAACATTTGTCGCCGAAAAGATGCCATTGAGCACCCTGTTCCTCACCTGGTCCATTGACCTTCTGAAGTGTCTCATCCGATTCATCCACCGAGGTCGCTTCAGCGACTCGCCGATTTAAAACACTCGTCCTTGCACCGTATTATGTGGACACCTTGGCTTCTAGCTACACGCTTAAGCTTCCGACATCTCGAGATAATGATTGTACTTCCTCCTATTGATTCATTCCACAAATGTCTCCAGGTCCATCTGTTCACACGGTATATAGGGTTGCCTCTATCGATTATTTTAGTAATGAGCATTCCACTGATTAATCCACCGAGCATTAACAAATGTACAAGAGACAATAAGGCCAGGCTCTTGAAATGAGTAACTCATTGGTTTCCTTTTTAGAAAAATGTGCATTTATATTGCCGAAATTGCAAACAAGAATATCTGTGAAAAATAAACAGATTTTGTGCATTTATTGGCCAAAATATAAATACATATATAGTTATAAAAATCTAAAAATATATTTAAATTGTTGTTAAAAAACAAACAAACGCACTGTACAGTGTTTTCTTTATGATTTAAGTTGAAATGATCAAAACTGATGATGGGGAAAAAAAATGATGATGGAAACTCTCTGTCGTTCTCTTTCCGCCCTTCTCTCAGTTTAGCGGGTATTGCGTCATTAATTATGGTCCCTGGGAAAAGAAGATGCTTCATGTGTCAATGCTTCATGTGATGATGCTGCTGATGACGGTTTTGACACTGTTTTAAAACGTCTTCTGTGTCTTCCTGTCCGGAGCGTAGCGGTCCGTGAAGTGAGCAGGTGGTGCGTCAGTAATAATGGTCCGTGATACGTGATACTGTGTGTAGTTACATGGCGTGTAGTTACATCGTTTGAGCCCTAACTACGAAACTAACCGAAAAAACAAACAAACAAATAAATGGAATCCCAATGGTGCCGTTGGCATGCTAGGCCATGGGAGATCCGGCATACTATTTCACCCATGTCAGCCTTCCCTGAGCTCAAGCGTGAGGAACGAAGACGGACCGAGCTTTTGAGAGATTGTGATACACCCGCACATCAGAATCGATGCTAGAAAACTTGTAACACAATGCCATAATGCACACGAGATTCCTAAATAAATATGAGTCATCATGTAATGCGAGTTAGCTGGGATTTGAATGTGCCAATTAGAAGGCCAGTATTTTAAACGACTGAGCTTCCATTACCCATATTTAACGATTTTGTGAAGACATTTGAATTTAGGTTCCATATAGTAACAGTCAGCTAGGATAGAAAATAAATTAAACCGAAGAGATGCGCCGTGAAGGTCACTTTATGTGCATTCGAAATGTCTGGCTTTTGTTGTACACACATAATTATGTAAAAAATTAAGGAATTATGGAAATCTTCCAGTGGAGCTCTGATAATGCGCTGTCACTGTGATATGGTCTTGATATTGTTTGCGTTGTTTTGTGATGTGCACTTAAAGGCGTCCTGTGCATTGCTATTAATGTTAGTTTCAGTGATGGACAGCAATGAAGTACAGTTAATGCTACTTCTGTTCACTTCACTACATTTCAAAGCCAATGATCTTACTTTTTTACATTTTGCAAAACCAGCCGTTCTTTGTTTAAGAGTAATAGCCACCGATCAGTGTAGAACGCTTTCTGTTTTACATGTACAACACTTTTTAGACACCCTTATCCAGCTCAACTATCAACTGAGGGTTAAGAGCCCACTAGTGGCAGTTGGATGATGCCTGCGAGCTTCTGGTCCACATCCCAATGCCTTAACCACTGAGCTACCAAAGCTAACATTTTGAGAGAAATACATGGTAGAACAAATAGATAGAATAAATGAACTCCTGGTCCTAACTTGTCACAACACACTTGCTCTTAATTGCAAGATATATTTTTTAAAAAGTAGTTGAAAATAATATTTTGGGCTTGTGACAGTTTTAATATGAATGAATTTTATTACTAGATTAATAGACTTAAAGTAACGTTAGAGCCATTTTTTTACATATAATGATTTATCTTGCGAAAAAATGATAATAGGACATTTTAACCTTAATAAATCATAGTACTTTGGATACTTAAGTACATTTAAAGTACATTAAAGGGGGAATATTCTTTTTTTCTACTTTCATAGGAGTAATAGTATATCTCTACTTTAACTCAAGTACATGGTTGAACTGAAACTGAACTGAAAATAAAATCTAGACCTGACATGACTCGACCTCCCAGCAGGGCCTTTATTAATGACTTTATTTAGGAGTACATGTATGAGACGAGGTCTGGGCTGTTACTGTGTGCTCCTGGACAGCTGCGTGCTTCTGGTGAACAATCATACTGCATTAATAATGATTTCACATTTTGAGGCGTCATCTGAAGTGTGAAGTGGGATGGGTTTTTCAGGGTAATACTCTAGCAGAGGGGTATGAGGCCATGGGGAAGTAGGAGGTACATACCGTCTGTCTGGCCTGCTCTCATTACTCCAGTCAGGTTAAGTGAGAAATGAAACTGCCACCCACTACTGCTGAGTCAGTAAAAAACACTGTGTGCGTGTGTGTGTGTGTGTGCTTGTGCGAATGAGTGTGTGTGTGTGTGCTTGTGCGAATGAGTGTGTGTGTGTGTGTGTGTGTGTGTGTGATGTTTTTTTATATCTTGGTTGGAATCAACAATAAGAGTATCTGAGGACACTTTCTGCCTTGTGGGCATGTTTAAATGTTGGATATATGCAGCTTTTTTTATTAAGTCACAATGTACTGCACTTGAGGTCAGGGTTAGATTTTAGTTAGCAGCACCCTCACAAACATATACAAATGTGCGTGTGTTTGTGTGTGTGTGTGTGTGTGTGTTTGCATGACATTGCTCGTCTTATCTATTGCACAGACTTCACTCCCTCCCTCAGTCATGTTGCAGACGTAAACTTCTCGTCATTAACTCGTTGGAACTCTGGCTTGTTCTGCTCGCCGGTTCTCTTCACAGGACTGGAAGAACTCCAGGCTGATTAAAGCTCCTTTCTCACTGCCCTATTTGCGAGCATGTCGCATGTAAATATAGTTGATGATATTATAGACGCTATACGGACAGAAGTTTGTGGACGTGCTTTTCAGTACATTTCATTCCACAATCAGTCCCTATAATAAGCTCCACTCTTGTGGGAAAAATCTTTTTGCCGTGTGCATGTGGAGGTTCTTGTTTTCATTTAGCCACTGGGGCGTAAGTAAGGTAGTGATGATGTAGGGTGAGGAGGTTCTGGGGTACACGGCGGCGGAGTTCATCCCAGAGGTGTTCAATTGGTCTATAGCAGGTCATTGAAGATTAATCCATGTGAACTATATATTCTTTGTGTACATTGTCCTGGACTTCAAGTGAAGGAAAAATATAATACTATTGCATCCAAAAACATATTATAGAATTGTGTGCTTCCAATGTTTTGTGGTAGCAGTTTGGTAAAGAACAACATATGAGTGGAAAAATCTCCCGGTACTGGTTAAATAGTGTATCTGGAAGTACAGTGTCTCGAACCATATCATTAGTTATATACTCTATGTTTGGTATAGATGGTAAAAGTAGGAGAAGGAAATAGTAGCCATGTTTTAATAGAACAGTGTTCTCACTAGCATTGTGTTTTTCACACTCGACATGTTCGCTGCAGTCCGAATCGGAGTGATTGTTCCTGTCACTCCCTGCCCCTGGAGCGTGGGTCTGGTACTTGCGATCGGACGTCATCGTCATGGACAAAAGTATTGAAACACGTCTCCTTTCCTGCCGTATGTGGTTCTTAGACAAAACTATGTCTATGAATGCGATTTTGAGTTCACTTAAAAATATACATATACATTAAAGCATAGTGGGTGATTTTTATTAAGCTGGGTCAAAGCCCTAGAACAGCCATAATACAGCGAAGAACAAAGGGTTAAGAACCTTGCTCAAGGGCCCAAGAGTGGCATCTTGAGTATGAAGGGCTTGAACCCTCAAGGGCTATATCCCTCGTACTGTATAAGACATGGAGCATAAAAAGTACACATGTGATAAGACGTGGTGTTTTTCTGTGTTTTTTTTCTCTCTTACAGTTATTGTATTAGAAAATTTGAAATGAAACAGCCGTGCATACGTCCCCCTTAACGCACACGTATTGTTTTCACCGCCAATAGCACACAAGCTCATCACACAAACTCCATTCGCAGAAGACAAGCATGTGCACCTGCTTAAATGCTGTACCTTCAACCCTCCAGCGCCGTGAGGGACGCTGTCAGGACGTAATCATGTGATATCACAACAAACACGTTTTTCTTAGAACATGTCTGACGCTGATCCAAAGCCACCTCTCGGTAGAGCGCTCAGGCGTGCGGATACTACGCCGTGTTGTTGTTTTGTTTTTTTTTTCCCCGTTTTTTGAAAGAAATGGATAGTATGCAAAGTCAAGTCATGATGGCTGCCCAAAACGGGAAGCACCAGTCATGAAAAAAGGCGAAACCCGCCCAGGTTTTTCAGGCAAAGAGCAGAAATAGTTTTGTGACTCAAACAAAACAAAGCGTGGTTGCCATGCCGACGGGCGTCTATAAATAGCAGGCGGCGTTTGTTTTTGCGAGTGCTCTGCTGTCCCCCACCCCCCCTGTGAGCGTCAGAGACTCGAGTGGCCCTCGGCTGAGATTTTCTGGTTAACAAGTCTTTCCTCTTCACAGTATAGGAATGCGTGCGGATGGGTGGAGTGAGATTGAAATGGTCAATGCTTGGATGGTTTCCACCCAAATAAAGGAATGCTTGTTAGCTCGTGTCCTAGCGGCTAGGATTTTCACATCTCGCTTGGAGGTTAACTGGGGTTAAAAAGATGAGTTATATTAGAGCAGCATCTGTACAGGAAAGTAGCTCTCCAGGAGCGGGGCTTAAGCGATAAGCAGCGACACGTCATCCCAGAACTGACATACTCGGTGACCTTTAAGATTTGTACCAGATGGGGGAACTAGTATGTTCAATAAGAAAAAAAAAAGTGGCTTCTGAGGTGCCAATGTTTGCCAGAAGCTGACGTGACAAGAGGGGAAAAGGATTTATGGGGAACTTTTGGGTTTTCAAAGGAGCACTTTCTAATTTCTTAAAAGTGAGCTGCTTTTTTAAAACATAGTTCAACACTATTATATTATATTCAACACTAGAGTTCAACACATTTCAATGTTATGTATAAATTGCAATGGACTTGTGATATAATTTAGCAAAACCGCAATTCACAATATTGTAGTGTATATGCTACATAATGTATGTATATATATATATATATATATATATATATATATATATATATATATATATATATATATATATATATATATATATAGTGTAGCTGCTACATTTGCCTGCTGTACCAATTTGTAATTAGCTTGACAATTTTGTTATATTGCCATTGTAAGCTTCATAAGATCGGAAAATCATGAATAAAACAATCATAATTATGGAACTAGCTGTTTATTTGTGTGTTTTGTACCACAGACCAGCATCTTCTTTTTTGACGGTCTTCTGATTTATCTCTGTATATACAGTGTATTGCAAAAGTATTCATACTGTACCCCTTGAATATTTCCACATTTTGCAACATTATATCTACAAACATAAATGTATTTTATTGCGATTTTATCTGCTAGACCATCAAGTATCGCATAATTGTGAAGTGCAAGAAAAATGCTACATGGTGTTAGAGAATTTTTTTCCCAAATAAAAATCTGCCCCCTTAACTGTGATACCTCTAAATATAATCCAGTGCAATCACCTGCCTTAGAGTCTACCTGTGTGTACCCTGATGCCAGTATAATTACAGCTAGTTTGTTAGAGAACTTTAGTGAGTGTCACTGCATCATGAAGACCAAACCAGGTATACATTTGTGAAAGCATGTTTAAAGCAGGGTTAGGTTATAAAAACATAAGCCCAAGCTTTGAACATCTCACAGAGCACCGTTCAGTCCATCAGCTGAAAACGGAAAGAGTATGGCACACCTGCTAAACTACCAAGGGATGACCGTCCACCTAAACTGATAGGGCGGGCAAGGAAAACATCGACCCAAGAAGCAGCTAGAAGACCAGTAGTAAATCTGGACGAGCTGCAGAGATCCACAGCTCTCCCAGCTGTTAGTCATGCACTCCACCAACCTGGCTATTATAGGAGAGTAGCAAGAAGAAAGCCATTGTTCACGAAAAGAACAAGAAGTCCCATTTACAGTTTGCCACAAGCCATGTAGTAATGCAGATGTCCATGTAGCAAAACTTTCTATGGCGCATGCCGTACACTGCACATCAGACTGAACACACCATCCCCATTATGGAACATGGTGGGGGAAGTATCATGCTGTGAGGATGCTTATCTTCAAGCAGGGACAGAGAAGCTGGTGAGAGTTGATGAGATGATAGGTGGAGCTGAGTACAGGGTAATCCTGGAAGAAATCCTATTAGAGGCTGCCAAACACTTGCGACTGGGATGGAGGTTCACCTTCCAGCAGGACAATGACCCTAAACATACAGGCAGAGCTACAAGTTCATATTCATGTGTTAAAATGGCCCAGTCAAAGACCTAAATCCTATTGAGAATCTTCGGCTGGAAAATTGAATCTCACAGACGTTCTACATCCAATCTGATTCAACCGGGGCTGTTTTGCAAAAAAGAATGGGCAACACAGTACAGTCTCTAGATGTACAAAGCTGGTAGAGACACACCCATAAGACTTGCAGCTCTAATTGCAGTGAAAGGCGGTTCCACAGAGTATTTACTCATCGGAATGAAAACATTTGCACGCTACGCTTTTCAGGTTTTTATTTCTAAATAAATCTTTAACACCATGTATCAGCTTCCTTCCACTTCACAATTATGCGATAGTTTGTGTTGGTCTATCACATAAAATCCCAATAAAATAAATTTTTTGGTATAAATACAAGTAGCTATAATGTGGAAATATTCAAGCAGTAAGTGTAGTTTATCTAAATATAGTTTATGAGTTATGAAAATGCAAAGACATACATATTATTTGTACACATTAGGCAATCCAAAACAGAACAGGAACAAACACATAAAAGGAAAAAACACTACAGGAGATATGCAATCCTTCCTGTATTTGCTTCCTTTGAAATGGTATCAATAGCATGTCTCTTTAATCGCACATTTAAAACTAGGTTAGTATGGCAATAACATTCGGTTCCACTTAATGCTGGACACAAAGTCACTTTAATACCTGCATGGACAGTTTAGTGACAATCACACTAGGACACTTTATCTGGACTTTTGTCAATATCTGTTATATACATACACCACACCTTTCTGTCTCACTTGTGTGTTTTACACGTCCATAACGCCACACATTAACACATATCCCGCCTGTTGCTTTGAAATGGAAAATTTGCTAACTGTGACCGCTGCTCATTTGCATGTTCGTGCATTCTCGGTGTGCAAAGGATGAATTTCCTGAAGTTTGACATTGTCGTGCGCTCCTTCTGCGTTTGGCAGGGAATGGTGAGTACAGCTGGAGCCAGGCAGACACAGATGTGGACAGGCCGAGTGGCACTTGCAGACAGTCCCACCGCAATCCAGCACGAGAGAGATTTATACAGACCTGCTATACAGACAGCTGGACCCTGAGCTTTCCCCCGAACAGCCCCGCGGTCACCTGGACACAGTCTGCTCATCTCATTTTCCTGGGTATGGACAGCAATTCGTTTTTTTATTTAATTATCCTTGCATTGTTGTCTTTGGGCCTGCTGTTTTTGGGCTATTTTGTCTAGGGTGTCTAATACTAAATTCATTTTTATTAAATATTATGGTTGTTCATTTTATGTGGGTTTTAACTGCATTCTCTATCTATCTATCTATCTATCTATCTATCTATCTATCTATCTATCTATCTATCTATCTATCTATCTATCTATCTATCTATGTGTGTGTGCGCATACATATATATATATATATATATATATATGCATAATATGTATATTATGATAGGGTTAGTTTTTCACTACGACGTTATATTAGATGCCTGTATTGTATTACCTGCAAAGAGTTATGAATGCCGGCGTCCATGTTTATTTACTCAGTTGAAGTGAAAAGTACAGATAGTACACCGTCTGCTGTATTAAATGTCTTCTTATTGACAAGCAGTATAGCAAGATAGCTGAATGAGTGTTACATAGCACACAGTCTGCCCTGAGAATGTGTACAAGACGACCTTGTCCACATTCCTCTCCGTTTGTCACTATTGGCTAGATGAATGCTTTAGTCATGTGGTCAGTAGGAGTTCAGTCAGATTTAATAGCTGTGAAATGCTGTGCTGATGGATGAAGGGAGCCAGACTGACTCTGCGGTCCATCCCTCCCCGACCAATAGTAGGTGTTTGTGTGACGAGAGGTCATTCCCTTGTGCCGAAACGTTTAGCGTAGCCATTTCTCGCCTTCATCCTCATCTACTCCTTCATTCCATCTTGTTTCCTGGGGGCTAAAACTGGCCCGTCTTTACAAAGTCGTTCTGGCCTACGCTATCACTCTCACACTTTATTTGTGCGCTTTTATGTACTATTCTTGTCGTCTTTATTGGTTCTCTCCATCACAGCTTTCACCCTGCCCTGCTTTTTTTTCCCACCCCATATTTTTCTCATGAGTCTAAATGGAAATCTGCAACGGGGACTGTAAGAAAAAAAAAACAAGGAATTGGTTCAAATGCTTTTCCATTCTATATGAAAGGTTGCAATATCTAGTCCTAGCACCACCATGCTAGGAGTACCCTGTTGAAGGCCCTTAATAATCAACTGTATAATGTATAATGGATAATTTTCAATAATTGTCACATTCCACGCTGACAGGATTCCAAAGGCAAATAGTTTTTTGCAGCATTTACAGTTAGAGAATTTGACAGACACCCCCTCCCCATACAGAGTGACCTAGAATTATTGTATTTTTTGAACAGTTAAGGTTTGCTAAAAAGCCCAGCTTAGCAGTGCTGGTATTTGAACTCATGACCTTGCATCCATCCATGAACGCATGATTCAGGTGAAAAGGCTGTACATATATATTAAATAGCCTTACGTTTTACGCTTCGCCTCGATGTATTCGTCTTCCGTCAAGCCACGAAAGTCCATTGACGGATTATGTAACTTTTCCGATTTTTCACTTCCAGATACAGTACAATGGATTTGGTGGCTTTTTTTAGCACCATCTTCCCTTCTGTCTTCACATCACTTAGGCTCCTTCCTTAGAGATTGTTCATCTTATTATTTGGTCTTTCGGATATTCATAATTATAACGTGAAAACATTATTCTCTCTTAGAGCTTCTTTTAGTTTTATATACTGATGCAAGGCCATGAACATATTTCCATATATGGACAATGACACACCCTCTGGACCACGAGTGCATTCAAATGTTTGTGATGTTATTTTCAGTTCTTCAGTCTGTCCTGGATTTTACTCATCATCTGATTTGCATTCGCACATAAACCCTTCCAGTATAATCAACATAATTTCTGTGTGAGACTGGCCGTCCTTGCTAGTGTGTGTGTGTGTATGTGTGTGTGTGTGTGTGTGTGTGTGTGTGTGTGTATGTGTGTGTGTGTGTGTGTGTGTGTGAGAAAAGGGCTTTTGAGGAAAAAGTTGTCCACTCTGTGCTTGGCGGTGTGTGGGTGGACATTCTGAATGTGAACTGCATATGAATCTGATAAGTCGTGGATGAAGGATCTTGTGGGTGTGCGCTGTGCTGCCGGTGTGTGTGTGTTTGTGCGCACGTGCGTGTGTACGTGCATGTGTGTGTGTGTGTGTGTGTGTGTGTGTGTGTGTGTGTGTGTGTGTGTGAGAAAGAGAGTTTGTTGCACAGGGACTGCATCGCATGCTTGTTGTGGATGCAGCTGTGGTTGCGTGCAGCAGAGCGTAAATAAATCTGTCAGAGTGATAGTACTACTTTAACTTCTGTCAGTGATCTTTCTCTCCGTCTCTCTCCCTCTCTCCAACACCCCCTAATACACACACACACACACACACACACACACACACACACACACACACACACACACATCACTTTCTCTTTCTTTCTCTTTACCTGAATGGAAATCAATTCAGCCTCATTCTTATCTCCTGCAGAACCCCTGTGTCTTATCTCGCATCCTGTTTTATTTGTCTCGAGCAGCGATCGCTGTCAGGAAAAGTGTTCATGCCCTGGCATGATCTGCACAGAAAAGACCGCAGTGTACAAAGTGTGTACAAGTTTTGGGCAGAGAAACCTTTTCAGTATTTAATGGAACACGTATACCCTGGTGTCAGACATGTTTAGAAACACAGTTTAAGTCATGCTCACTTGGGAATTCTGGTCATCGTTGTTGGGGTCAGAGTTTTGGCTTTGCTGTACAATGTTAATGAAACAAGAGATAAAAGATGACTAAAAAGATTCACAGGACAATATGTGACCCATGTAAAGGCACTTTGCTTGGACGTCCATTTTGCATGACAAATAATTGTAATGTAATCATCAGAAGATGGTAAAAAGTGATAGAAAAGTATATATACAGTCCCAACTGGATAGCTAACTCTTTATAATGCTATCTTCAATCAAATTCTCGTTAGCCCCAGAAGATGCATTATGCTTTAGGCGTGCTTTTAATGAAGCACAGACACAATAATAAAAACATGTTTCAAAAACATTCACTCTGTCAGATTTTAGTTAAGTCTGAGGCTAATCTGAGGCTAACCAATTTAGCTAACATCGTGTTGTGATGTCTATCTAACCAGATAAAGGCTTAGATTCAGTGAGGTAAAGACAAAACATAAATATTTACCTCAGAAGAGACTAAAATGACACTGCTTTAACAACAGCCATTTGAAAAAAGTGTGGTCTCTGAGACACCTGGCTGTTTAGTTTGTTTATGGAAAGTTAGCAATCTGCGTGTTCCTCTTAGAAGTGATGACTTCATAATATTAAACCCTGTAATAAGAGCATTGCTAAGCAACGAGGACATATAGCCACTAAAGAAAGCTAATGAAGTTGCTAGCAAGACATTGGAAAGGAGATGGAAACATGAAGAACATCAACATTACTGAGAAGAAAAGTCTGTGTACTGTATTCTTGTGTGTGTGTTCTTGTTGTCCCTCAGGCCGGAGCTTACAGTAAGCTTTAAAGAGAAGTGAATGACAGGAACAGTGACCCTCATGACCCTCGAGACCTAATCTTTCCATCTATTCCCCAATTTTCAAAGAACATACAATCGCACTAAAACGCATATAGCTCTGACATTGAAAGTTATTTTAATCACAGGCTTTCACCTCATGCTGTTTTCCATTTCTCTGTCCCGGCACACTCATTCTGTTTTTCCATGCTCATGATCACTAAGAATTATTTTTTTTTATTCCTTTAACACCCCCCCCCGTCCTTTGTTTCAATCTAATCGCTAAACAATGAGTTAATTACCTGCGCCAGAGCTTATGAATTTATTCATATGGTGTATAATTATCGAAGACTTGCGGAGTGCTAAGCAATTCTTACCTTACAGTGGAGATGTTCAGATCTTTTAGGAAATAAATAAGTCGCACTCTCTGTTAAAATACCTTTTGACGAACTGCATGGATTTTGTATGCGTGTGCCCTTGTCACTCAGGTGCACTCGTGTCTCACCATCCGCTTATTTATTTATTTATTTCGTTTAAATTGCTTTCATTCGCTGTTGCTTTTAGCACAGATCGGCGAAAAATGCTAATTGAATACTCGCATTGAATTTGAATGCAATCTTATTTAGGGGACCGACCTAGGAAATGTCTCGACTTTTGCTTGTGTGGTTTTAATAAAAATAAAAAAAACAGAAAGCCAGGCGGGATACATGGAGAAGTGGAGCTTGCTGAATATCAGTACACTCAGGATTTCGATCGATTGACTCGTTTCCAGTCGGTCAAAGCACTCCTTTGTTCACCAGCTCCTACTGCAATGAAGACAGAGTCGGAACGAACCAGTTAGCAGTCCACTCTCATATCTGTGGGAGCTCACGGAAAGTCAGGGGCAGCTTCTCAGGGAAACCCAGACATTTTCAAAGATCTACATTAGCCGTTAGTACCGAGATATACAACCCTGAGTGATGATCTTTAATATCTCCTGATTACGTAATCCCCCATTTGCAGTTGCAGCATTATATCAGTTTGTATAAGTGGTGGGAAACTCCACAACGTGCCCTGGGGAAGGTTCGCTCGTGAGAATTTTTCCTTTAAGAAAACAAATCCATATGGTGTAATGCAATTTTGTAATCAGCACATTTGATGGACATGCTATATGATAGCATTATAGAAAGGTTAGGTGATTGAAGGTGTGCTATGATAGTGTAGCAGGATAGGTTGCATTTTCATTTTCTAATCTGTGTCTGTGGGTTTCTTCTAGGGTTTTGTAAATATCTGTGTATTGGCTAGGCATGAATGTGTGTATGATGCAATGTGTGGTGATTGAAATCAGGACATAAGTGAGTAAACCTTTTTTTTTATAGTGCAAATCCGAACATTCTAGTCAAAGTTCAGAAAATTTTCAAAAAAAGGGTGAAACCAGGAAGATATATGAGCAGGATAGAGGGACACAACCACTTCAATAACAGTGAGACAACCAAAAATCAGGTTCAGGAAAGATATGTTTATAGTTTTTCCAGCTTACAGCCTTCTGTTATTACGTGATTGGCCTCTTGAGGTGAATTATTGTCGTCTGCCTGGAGAGGGCTATTTTATATTTATTTATAATCATATTTATTAAATAATATAGTTATATTTAACCCATTTTCATGATTGTTTTTTTTCTTTTCTCAAGTATGAACCAAATGATTGGTTGACGTCTGGACATGATGTCATTGAAGAGAAGACAGAAATTAAATCAGATGCACATGGCAATCGAGAATTAGACCTGTAACTTTAACTTCCAATGTGTAAAAAGCCAACACTACTATTTTTGCCAAAACAAAGTAATTCTAATAATATTCCATTTCACACATTATCATCTACTCTGATCAGTTCTTATCCCCACAGTCCTCTTTAAACCCACGGCTATATAGAAACAGAAACCTTGACCGTAGCAAAGTACGTAGGTGTTTTTTTTTTTTTTTTTACGATTCTTTTTATTTACACCCAGACTCTTTAATCACCGTTATGAACCTTGATTTAACTCGTAAGGTTTATCTTCTTTATTGATTGAATTTTTTTTTCTTGTCTGGCTCCACTGCCGAGGAGAGACAGCAGGGATACGCTGAAGAGAATGTAATAATTGGGGCTCTTACGGTGCTGATTTATACGCCTCTATGAATCCGCAAGGGCTCTTACACCCTCGCCTGTTTCTTAACTAGATACCGTTATCAACATTGAAGGAGGCAATGGGCCATTATGTTAGCCCTGGCTTCTGATTACAGATTACTAATGTAGCCACCTCAAACTGCCTGACTAGATTATGATGAAACAGAGAATAAGTGAGATGTACTTAAAAAGGAAAACTGGAATGAAAATGTTTAGCTCCTGCCAAAGGATCTTATCAATACAGGGCTCGCTGACCTAAAATGACAAATTTACTTTTGCTGCGTTTGCCAGACTGCTTCATCCAGAGCGACTATTTCATACACAAAAGTATTAGGACATCCAGCCATATGTGTATTTTTGCTCAGACTGATGTAACACTATGCTGGAGGCACACCGTTGTATAGTATGTCTATGGACGCGCTAGAATTACATTTTTATTAACTACAGAATGAGAATCAAACCTGCTCCAGCGTAATAATGTCCCTATTCACATAGCCAACTCTAATAAGATATGGCTTACATAGGTTGGAGTGGAAGATCTTGAGTGGCCCGTAGGGGTGGAGTTTTCTGACCATAACTGTACTGAACACCTTTGGGATTTATTCCAATGCTAACTGATCCCCAGACTTCCTCATCACTCCCTGACTTGTGTGTGTGTGTGTGTGTGTTCCCTGTATTACCTTGACAAAGTGTGGGTCCAGATACAGGACTCCAACGATGGAATATTCTACGGCAAAATACCATTTGAGCTATTCGAAACCCGCTTTTCAGAGCGGATGTTGATACAGATAGCGGATTACTCATTATGGTGCTGGGTAAATCCAATCATGAGGCGGCACTGCACTTTTTTCCTCGTATAAGCATCAGATTGTCTCCTTAGGGACAGACTGATGTATATGCTACACATGGGCAAAAAACATCATCAGCACCTACATCACTACCTGACTTGTAATCCCCTTTGTTATCAAATGAGCACAAATCTCCACAAGGCAGTGGTGGCAAAAATACACACATTCTTCAATTAAGTAGAAGTACAGATTGCCATGGTTTAAAAGTTGACTATTTTTCACGCTTTATCCGATCTTACCTCGGGTCGCGGGGAGCCTCGGGTTGCGGGGGGCATCAAGGCAGGATATATCCTGTATGGGTTGTGAACGCTTCGCAGGGCACACACACACTCATATTCACCCACACTCATACACTATGGACAATTTTACAAGGTGCCAATCAACCTACCCTGCATGTTTTTAGACCGGGGGGAAACCGGAGAACCTGGAGAAAAAACCCCTGAGAACATGCAAACTTCATAGAACGTGCTAACCACTAAGACACCGTGCCCCCTATTTATTTTTACTCAAGTTAAGGGAAAATAAAGTATAGGCCATGACATGTACTTGAGTAAAAGGTGGCAGTAACTACGACCTGTTTTAGTGTCACGCTGTTGACTGCACCTCACATCATATTAATACAGAGCACTTTTCATTTTGTGTTGCCTAGTGAATATATCCAGGCTGAACATAGAACACACACAGAGTAAAAATGATGATGATGATGATGATGATGATGATGATGATCAGGTGATCAGGAATGTCTTCTTAGCCATGTTTATATCACTGACCGTGAAATGATGGGAAATTGATTGATGGACTGAATTAGAAGAAATTTTTTTGAAGAAATATATTCACATTGAGCAAAGCTAAAGTAACGAGGCTGATTTCAAAATGTAAGACATATAAGGTACCGATATTTGTCTAAACAATTTGTGTAAAAAAAAATCTGAAATATTTTATTCATATGGTGTATAATTATCGAAGACTAGCAGAGTGTTAAGTGGAGCTGTTCAGATCTTGTAGGAAATAAATAAGTCGCAGTCTCTGTTAAAATACCTTTTGACGAACTGCATGGATTTTGTATGCGTGTGCCCTTGTCACTCAGGTGTACCCGTGCCTCACCGTCCACTTATTTATTTATTTATTTCGATTAAATTGCTTTCATTCGTTGTTGCTTTTAACACAGAACATTGAAAAATGCGAGTCGAATGCTCACATTGAATTTGAAAGCAATCTTATTTAGGGGACCGACCTAGGAAATGTCTCGGCTTAGTGATAGCCTGTTGAAAATATTTTGCGTGTGTGGGTTTAATAAAAAAAATAAATAAAAAAAACAGAAAGCCAGGCAGGATACATGGAGAAGTGGAGCTTGCTGAATATCAGTACACTCAGGATTTCGATCGATTGACTCGTTTCCAGTCGGTCAAAGCACTCCTTTTTTCACCAGCGCCTACTGCAATGAAGACAGAGTCGGAACGAACCAGTTAGCAGTCCACTCTCATATCTGTGTTCTGTGGAAAGAAAATTTTTGAAGAAAAAAGATTCAAATTTCATCAAATAGAGCAAAGCTATAAGAAGTATAAGGTACTATTATTTATATATATATATATCTATATATATATATATATATATATATATATATATATATATATATATATATATATAATATATATATATATATATCATATATATATTGCTGATACCAGAAAAACCACTTAAGTACAGTAATAAAGTATTTGTACAACACCATTATTTCTCTTCTCTGCCACAAGGACGCTATATATATATATATATATATATATATATATATATATATATATATATATATATATATATATATATATATATATATATATATATATACAGAAAGTCCTGTCATAATGCTGAGATTGTAACCTGAATATTCAATGGGGATTTTTAGCCAAATGTATATACATTAGACTCTCCCTAAGGAGACAATATGATGCTTATACGAGGAAAAAAGTGCAGTGCCGCCTCATAATTGGATTTACCCTGCACCGTAATGAGTTATCCGATATCTCTATCAGCGTCCGCTCTGAAAAGTGGGTTTCAAATAGCTCCATGTGCCTAAAACATGGTATTTTGCAGTAGGACATTCTATCATTCGAGTCCTGTACCTAGACCTGGACTTTGACAAGGTAATGCTGAGAATACGGACACACACACACACACACACTAATTATTCCTAGGCTATATGGATGGACTGCCTTTGATAAGGAGCAGTGATTGGTTATGTAATATCTAGCATTTAATAGCTGCAATAGTAGAAGTAGAGTGGAATAAAAAGCTGGGAGATTCCTTATGTTAGCGAATGCGGGAAAGAATTCAGAAAAGCTTTGGCAAAAGGAGAGAGAGCGGGCTTTTTTTTTCTCGCACAAATGCCGAGCGAGAAAAGTAAAAAAAAAATGTAAAAAAAAAGAAAAAACGTTCTCCAGACGCCGTATGCTGTTTAGGAAAGGAAAAAGGCGGGTGTGAACAGGGCTAGCGTGGGAGTGTGTGAATGACTTTTCTCGCCCACGGTCTCCCTGACAGGCTGCCAATCTCTCATGGCTCCAGTGACTGATGGGACTTCTGGATTGACAGTTCCTACTGACTCTAGCGCTTTCCGTGGCGTGGAAGAAAGCTTAGCTGCTCTTTCTCTCTGTCAGCCGTTCACCGACTTTCTCTCCCCTGCCCATTACACAGTTTGGGCTTTATTCTCTTCCTGTCTTCTGCTGTCTGTCTGCTTCATCACGAATGGACAGGATTTCTAATACACTGAATCGATGTACAAAATGCTATCCATTTGCCTTGTGCCTTAACTAAATCATGCTATAATGGGATTTATCAACTCGAATTTGCCTTTAAGTGTAAATCGGTGTTCTGAATGGACGCCCCTTGTGACGGACTGGTACCTGGACCCATCCGTACTTCTACACTGTTTTGTTTTTGCACTAGGTTGCACATGATGCACTTTATGTGGCTAGGACAACTTCGTCTAGTCCTAGGTTTTTGTAGCTCTATGTTGCGTGTTGTGTAATGTCAATATGCTCTTTTATGGAGCACCCAGTATATACTGCGTCAGCTGTATATAGTAGAAATGGCAATAAAAACGTCTTGACTTTGCCCCCTACCCCCCTCCTCTCACCTTTTTTTTGGGGCACATATGCGCTTTGCTTTTTTTCCTAGTTTCTTTTTCTATTTTTCCTTTAGTTTTCGTTTAGAATTATGTGCAGTCTTGTGTATTACTTGACTTGACTCTTAAAAGGTGCTCTTTCTGGAATTGGCAGCTCCATCATGACCCTGACTGATTTCAAACGCTTACTGATGATGCACCTTTTTTTTTTTTTTTTTTTTTTTTTTAAATGACTGCAAATTCTATCCATTTGTGTTCAGGGACACACACTAGAAATCCTACTGTACCTCCTTTCTGCAATGAAGGTATTATTAGGAGACTTTTATAGAGTTTACTAACTGAGATCTTGTCCACATGGAGCTTTAGAAGGGAGAATGTTATTACAGTTATTAGTGTTTTGTGCTGTATATTAGATTTTACAAGGCGCTAGTCGTGCAGTCGCCCGGACACAACATTTTCTGGGAGAATATACAGAATAGGGAGAAAATTCATTGACTGATATATTTCCCTTCTGCATGTTTTGCAAATATTTTACTATCCGGGGTTTCTAGAGGTATACACACACACATACACACAAACCTCACATTCCATCCCGGACGCTTCTCTTCACTAGAAAATGAATAACTGTGCAGTACATGATTTGCATCCATTTACAGGTACACCCAGAAAATAAGCACACGCGTAACCCGAGTGTGAATACGAGGACCTTTCGTCAAATAAATATTGAACTCCCTTTTTTTTTTCCTTCTTTTTTTGCGTTCTGTAAATATATCCCTTGCTACAATGTTAGCACTGATGTAGCACAACCGGTCTTACGTCTCCTGTACAAAATGCATTTTTAAAAACCCTTTTTTTTTTTTTTTTGGCCCCAAAGCCATTCACTTGTTTGCACTCACTTTCATTCCTTTTACCTTTAATATTTCTCTCCCAGTCTCTCTGACCTACTGCAGGCATGACATTGAATACTGTGATCAGTAGAGTGCTTCTCTGTGATCCAGTGATTCAGCCTCTCTCTCTCTCTCTCTCTCTCACGCACATACACACACACTAGTGAGAGCTCTTGAGATGAGTATTTTTAGAATGCGTTGGCAGTAAAACTTGGGTGTGTGTGTGTGTGTGTGTGTGTGCGCGCCCGCTCGCATGTGCGTACGTGTGTACTCGCGTGTGTACGTATGTGTTCCCTGTGAGTACTACAGACAAAACCGCAAGTTTGATCAAAGCAAAAAATAAATAAATAAATAAAAAAGTGACATCACAGCAGAATGAGTCAGTGCGTGTATGCTGGATTGTGTCAAGAAACACAGGCGTCGGTTTTAGCGAGACGCCAAGCGGAATGCTCGGCCAGAATGCGCGTCTGTTTGAAGGGACGGTTTGGCTAGAAATAAAACGTTCCCCCCATGTTTCTTGCAGCCAGAACGCAGCCAATCAGCTGAGCGTCAGCCGAGAGAATCTTAAAGGTAGCAGATTATCGTTGCGCAAAAGGAGCATGCCAAAATCAACACACTCTCACTTCTTATCTAAATAAAATACCTGGATAAGCTCAGGGTTGTATTCGACAGCATTGTACAGCCTTGTATGGCATGTAAAGAGACTACGCTTCTCAGGAACAGCCTCTGTCACGATCACATTGATAACTGATTATTTATACCGGTACACACTCGTAAGAAAACACCGCTAAAAGTAATAATAATAATAATAATCATCATAATCATAATCCCTAGTAGTACAAATGCTTTGTATATGAAATTGAGTTTTCATTACTGACTCACCAACCCTTTATTCCCTTTTTTTACTGATTATTTGATCGACGGGGATTTTTGCATTATGCTCAAAAGTATTGGGACACCTCTTCTTTTTTTTTTTTTTTTTTTTTTTTTTTTTTTTTTTTTTTTTCCCCCCCAGCCGCATTGTATGTGGTCCTTTCTGTTTGTACATTCTGTCTTTGGGTGTAGTAGGATGAAAATGATCCCTTCACTTGAAGTAGGCGAGCCGAACCTGTTCCAGCATGACTGTCTTCATGAAGCTAAATGGGTTGTAGTGGGAGATCTTGATTGCCCCGTTATAAAATCTAGTCGAACAAATAATAAGAGTAAATGGGGACTAAATACGAAATAAAAAGTTTGAAGACTTTTAAACTTTATAATACCAAATCTATATATATATACAGTATATGATATATATTATATATATAATTATATATATATATAATATATATATATATATATATATACATATATGTGTGTGTGTGTGTGTGTGTGTGTGTGTGTGTGTGTGTGTGTGTTTGTGTGTGTCCACAAACTGTTGTTTATATCATTGCTTTTGCTTTTTTTTTTTTTTACACTTTTTGTAAATGCGCTTTTTGGTGTATTATTTTACAGTGTAACTTTGAACAAATCCTGACACTTTACATTTACACCATTTGGCAGATGCCCTTAGCTGTATTGACTTACACATGAGCTATTGAGGGTTAAGAGCCTTGCTCAAGGGCCCACTAATGGAAGCTTGGTGATGGGGAGGGGGGTTGAAGCTGCAATCTTCTGATCCAAAGGCCAGTGTCTTTACCACTGAGCTCCACCTCCCACTATATGTACTGATAAAACTCCATGTGTGTGCTGTATCAGTCCAATCCCAGAAATAGGATATAATTAGACTGGATTAAGTTTCAGACTATACCAAATCCTTTCTGTGACCTTTGTTTACAGGATTGTGTAATTGAGTGATTATTAAAATGCCTTTACGCTTCTGTCTTCCTGAGTGCCAGTGTAGTACTGGTTTCCTGGGAAAGCTAATCACAGGGGCAAATACGTGCTTTATATTGATTTGGAGCAGTGAGTGGTTGAGGCTGATTAATCTATGGATTTGCTGCCCTTTGTTTCCTGACACTTTCAGCCTGGTGTAACCGCTTCGACATTAAATTACGGCGCAGGAATTTTGTCAGTGCAACAAGTGTGTATGAATGTGTGTGTATGTGTGTGTATATTCTGGTCTGACAGCTGGACTATTTCTCTAGTTCATTAGTATTAAAAATATAAAACACAACAAATGTTCGCGTGTTATATTTAAAATCCCACCGTGGACATTCGCAAATACACCACACACACTTAATTGTATTCGTGTGGTATCTCTTGCTTTGATTCAACACTTCAGCAGTGCATTATTTTTATACAGTGTTGAAATATTTATTGAGATCTGCCTCCCGCGCATGTACGCTCGCAGTGTTTTTCAACGGCCGACTTTGAGGCAGTTTCAGTGCTCGGCTATGCCTTCACGGTTGAACCATTATTACCGCCAAACTGCTAGGAAATGATGCGGAATGCGAGAACTGACACACCGTCCAGAAGTGAGGAATCGTTTGATACTTGTCTGGAAAATAAATGAAAGAATTCGGATGAGAAATCGTTCCTTCATTCATCTTCTACCTCTATATACGGTCTTCCTTCGGATCACGGGGAGTCTGTGCCTATCTCAGGCGTCTATGGGCATTAAGGCAGGATACACCCTGGATGGAATGCCAACCCGTTGCAGGGCACACACACACTCAAACTAGGGACAGTTTTCCAAGGTGCCAATCAACCTACCGTGCATGTTTTTGGGCCGGGAGGAAACCGGAGAACCCGGAGAAAAAACCCCTGAGGCACGGGGAGAACATGCAAACTCCACACACACATGGCCGAGACGGGAATCGAACCCGGACCCTGGTAGTGTTAGGCAAAAAAAGCTGAGAGACTAGTTTGTACTGTAACACGCCAATAGATGGCAGCACAAGGCTGCATGCACAGTCACAGGGTCACTCCCTGAAATCCCTGAGATGGTCTCATGGATTCAACAGAGAACGCATCCTCATTTGTGTGTAGGCAGATTTTTTTGTGGTGTCGCCATGGCAGTTTGGAAGTGTCCCCAGTCTCCGAAGTGTCTAAAGCCGTGTGGAGGCATCATTAACCGGAGGCAAATCATCAGGAGGGGTCAGACCGGTCCAGAGTGTAGAGGATCACTGGCAGCTCAGCAGTGGTGCATGTAGCTCAACACAGAGAGAGAGAGAGAGAGAGAGAGAGAGAGAGAGAGAGAGAGAGAGAGAAAGAAAAGAAGAAAGAAAAAAACAGTTAGGCATAGTCACAGTCGCAGTGTGTGGAGTGAGTGTACATTTGGTACATTTATAGCCATGATTTGGCTCCTGCGGACTTTTCCCCATTCCCCGAAGATGAAGCTCTAGCTCAAAGGTCGATGGTGTGGACACGATTGCGGAGATCCATCGCCTTGAAAGAAATTCCAGGTCACAGCCCAGAAATTCTGGGAGCGCTGGATTGCTGTGCGAAGGGACTACTTTGAAGTGTGTAAACGTAGATAAATAAAGTGCTTTCTTGTCAACAGAGCCAGTCTTGAAACTACCACCTCGTATTGTAACTTAACATGCATACTATAAATGTGATTTATTGCTCCATAAACCTTATTATTCCTTCATATATAGATTATTAGTGAGAGGGGGCACTGTGGATTAGCGGTTAGCACGTTCGACTCACACCTCCAGGGTCGGGGGTTCGATTCCTGCCTCCACCAGGGTTTTTTTTTCTCCGGTTTCCCCCACGGTCAAAAAACATGCACGGTAAGTTGATTGGCACCTTGAAAAATTGTCTCAAGTGTATGAATGTGTGTGTGTGTGTGTGTGTGTGTGTGTGTGTGTGTGTGTGTGTGTGTGTGTGTGAGAATGTGAGTGTGTGTATGTGCCCACCATACAGGGTGTGTTCTGCCTAGATCCCTAAAGACGCCTGAGATAGGGTCCCCACGACGGAAGGGGAGAAGATGAATGAATGAATAGTTCTTAGGGCCAAAACATAAGATTTAAACAATCCTCATCAAACCTTTCAGTGAGCCCTCTGGCTCTGTAGGTTCACGTGGACATACTAGACATATCTGTATTTAAAAGGAAAAAGAAGTCTTATCACATTTACTTTACAGCACACAGGAATTTGCGCCAGACAGTAACACACCAGGAGCATAGAGCCTTAAGGGCCTTGCTCAAGGGCGCCAAGAGTGACAGTCTGGCGACACCGACCTTCGGTTCTGAATATTTGTTATCAGAGGTGAATATTTCCTTTAGGGCAGACAATAATGAACATTATTGACAACATTAATGGAAAAGTAATTTGCGAAGAAGTCCAAAACGAAAGAGGTGGACTTCTTTTCGCCGCAGGTGCGACTGCATCCTTCGTTTTACGTTCCGTCTTTCATCTTAGCTTGCACGCCGCTTCTCGGGACCTACATAACTCACTCTATCGCATGCTTTATCTACCCATCTCAGTATCTCTGGCTCCCCCGCTGGCCCCCTGCCCTGCCTGGGCTTTATTGGCACAGCTGTGTGCAGTTTGCTATTCAAAGCACACATTTCATCACCTGCCAGAGTGGAATAACAGCCAGGCTCACACTTAGGACCTAGAGGAGGTGCCGTAGACTATACATACATGTCTTCTCCTCAGCATGTGTGTGTTTTTATTTATTTATTTATTTATTTTTTAGTGTTTTTTTTGCACGTTTCCATCGTAACAGCCTTGGCGAATATGGCAAACAAGCTGCCACTGTCACTGAGAAGGCAGGTGACAAATGGACCACTTCCAACCGACACTTGTAGGTGCATTTATAAATGGCACCATCTCTTAGTTGTAGATGGAGAAGAATCCCAGGTGGTTTGTTAAACCCTGGAACGACGACCCTGATATAACCACCCTTATGTCCAAAGATTATGTACAAAAAAGCTTTTATTGAGGCTTGTTTTTCCACAAAAATGAGAGAGGAAGGGATTATTTTATTATTTTATTTACTTTTGTTATCAGGTGCAAAAGCTCGGTCTTTCATGGCTTCACGGTTTGAGGTTGTGCATTTGTGCAATAAAATTACTAAGATACATGCAAGAATACAGGAGTGCGTCATAACCATAGCAGAAAACATCAATCCCACTCACTTACTTTCTGTGTGTGTGTGTGTGTGTGTGTGTGTGTGTGTCTCGCCCCCACCTTCATATATTAATGTAATCTGTCATTGGCTTATTTGCTCAGCCTTTCTTTCGCTGTCTTTATAATTAGTTTAAGTGGGACGCTGTTTATTCGTTTCGGTTTTTATCACCGCTGTCTTATTATATTCCGCCCATCTCTTCCTGCGTTTGTGAAACACATCTCCAGTGATTTTGTAGATTCCTGGAAAAAAAAACAAAAAAAAAAAACAAACAACCTCTTGCCGTTCTATTTTTAATAAATAGATCGCTTACTTTCATCCGCTTTCAACTCTTTGCTCGGCCCGCCTACTGTTCATTAATATTCATAAGCAGATACCCACCCATCCCCTGACGGACATTAATATTCATCATTCTACTCGGGAAATTTCCACAACGTGTTCTCCGGATTCGGAGATTGTACTGGAAACTAAACTCGCTTGTATTTTTATAATCGGATATAAAACACGCATTGTATCTGCAATAAAGTTTTCAATAATAGCGCATGCCAAAAATCATTTTGAGAGACACCTAAATGTTTGTCTTATTTAAATGTGACTAATATAAATACAATTATAAAGTAAATATGACTATTTACTTTCACAAAGCAAATATATTGATGTACAGATTATATTTTATTCTCACTGAACACTCCTAATGGAGGCACGGTGGTTTAGTGGTTAACACATTTGCCTCAAACCTCCAGGATCCGGGTTCGATTCCCGTCTCGGCCATGTGTGTGTGGAGTTTGCATGTTCTGCCGTGCCTCAGGGGTTTTTCTCCTGGTTCTCCGGTTTCCTCCCGGTCCAAAAACATGCATGGTAGGTTGATTGGCACCTTGGAAAATTGTCCCTAGTGTGTGAATGTGTGTGTGTGTGCCCTGCGATGGGTTGGCATTCCATCCAGGGTGTATCCTGCCTTAATGCCCATAGACGCCTGAGATAGGCACAGGCTCCCCGTGACCCAAGGGAAGATCGTATGCGGTAGAAAATGAATGAATGAATGAATGTGTGACTTGAAAAATCAGTGTGTATTTCACTATTTGATGATTTCTATTTCATCAAGTTCATCCAAATCATAGGAGTTAGAACCATACAGATCTAAATACATGGTAAAACACTCCAGTTTACAGTTTGCTCTCTGAATCTCTTGGGCTTTAATTTTGGATTTTGGATTTAATTGAAAACGGCGCTTTTGTTTAAATTCGCTTCACATCCACATTTTTGTTTTCAATGATTTTCATCAACCCGCTCATCCACACCGAAACGTCTGACTTCCTGGTACTGCACATATGTAAAAGACGCTTCGACGTGCCATTTCCATCACACATTTGTTTACTTTCCGGCTCTCTGAAACTACTGTGGTAAAGTCGAGGACAGCATCGCATGATTAAAAATGCATCATCATTTTCGAAAGTCTACAATGAGTATAAAGTCTACAATGCGACAAACAAAAACAGAGGTTTTAATTGTATTCACGAAGCATTTTCAGAAAGCTACGATTTCAAGTTCTACAAATGTCACAGTCGGTTATAGGTTTTCACCCAAAAATATAGTGGTGTGGAAACGGTCTTACACATGTATGTTTTAGCCAATGAGACGCAGCCTTGATGGAATGGCGTGGCGTTGAAGTGGTTGGTTGCGTATTCCTTTAACCTGCATTTACATTTAATGATTTCTCCAAACAATAAAAACAGAAAGGATTGAAATGGAAAGTCATAAAGCTACTTGTATTGTATCCTCTGAGGTGACAGTGTTATGAAAGAGGCATCTATGGGCATTAAGGCAGGGTATCCTGTATGGAATGCTAACCCATCGCACGGTGCACACACACATTCACACACAATTTTCCAAGGTGCCAATCATCCTGCCGTGCATGTTTTTGGACCGGGGGGGAAACCGGAGAACCCGGAGAAAAACCCCCTGAGGCACTGGGAGAACACGCAAACTCCACACTCACATGGCCGAGGCGGGAATTGAACCCCGACCCTGGAGGTGTGAGGCGAACGTGCTAACCACTAAGCAAGCGTACCCCCTTATTAATACAGTTTTTATTGCGTTTTAGGATGGAGGTTTTTTTTTATTGGGTGTAAAAGCGAAAATTGTATGCATAGACAATGCACACATCTGCAGGAACGAGGGAAAATTGGCGTCTCCGCCTCGTTCTGCACCCCGGCAGGCCTCCTGCTGCTAATGGCTATCTGAACACCACTTAAAACACAGTGTTTAGCGAGCAGAACCGGATAACCAACGAGTCTCGTAACACGCTGTTGTATAAAATATCCGTCTTCAAAAAAAGAAACAAACACCCATGCACTTGTGCATCCTGACATTGTACTGCGCTACACCTTTGGCTCGCTTTCAGGACCCGAATAGACTCATCGGTCCCTCGGTGCTCCGTGACCTTTTTGGTGCTCTCCATCGCTGATGCAATTAATCACCCAATCAAAACACCTGCACTCGTGCTTTAAAAAAAAACAAAAAAAAAAGGCAAATTGTGGAGCACAGCAAGTGCTGAGTGCACAGTACTCAGTAAAACGCTGGTCGCTTCCTCCCGCAGCACTTGCATTGCGCGTACGGCGGGAATCTCTCCTCCACGTCGAGTGCGAGAGCTCTGAGCTCCGAGAGGTGCTACTTTGTTGCTAAAAATACGACGCGAGCTCACAGCTTGCATGCTGAACACGTCAGAGAGGTTCCTCACCAGCCCGAAGGATTACAGGGGAGAAGCAAATAAATAAATAAATAAATAAATAAATAAATACAGCATACTGGAAGAGCGGGTGCTATGGGTGACCCGTGTACACTGGTTTACGAGGCCCGTCGCTGGGTCACACGGCCCAAGAAGCTGTTTATCAAGACGCTCTGTTATATTTTTGTTGTCATGAAAATATACAAAGCAGCAGCATTTGTATTCCGGAAAGGCAGAAATCTTTTGCATGTTCCATTATTTCTCAGCTCGTAACACATTTAATACGTGAAATGACCCCTGAAACGTGCCTTTGAACATCCCGTTCCACAAATAGTCCTCATTTGATGTTTTAATACCATCCACCCTTTTTTGGATGGTGGTCCGCCAGAATTCCGGGTTTACTCCACTACAGCGGTGTTAATAAAGTCAGGCCGCGATGTAGGTGAGGTGAGGAGGCATGGGGCGCCTGGGGGTCAGTGTTACAATTCATCCCAAAGGTGTTTAATAGGTGTGAAGTCAGAGCTCTGTGGTAGACCACGCAAGATCTTCCACTCAAATTGTAGAACATATCATGCCCAGGATTATTGTGATTCTGGAACAGGTTCTGGTCTCGTAGTTAAAGTGCAGGGAAAATTTCACGCGTACCTCCAACTTTGTCGTCACATTTGGGGAAGAACCTCATTTATACCTAATTTTTATCCTCGTTATTCAGTCAACCGCTGGGCCTTGCACATGGGGGTGAGTCCTATTGGATAAAAGGTGATAAGTCAGAATGCATTTGTATAGGATAAGAATATCCTAGACTATCATATATGATATAAGAATATCATATCAGAATGCATTTGTATATATAGGTAGGTGGTAGCCCAGGGGTGAAGGTGTTGGACTCTGGACCGGAAGATCACGGGTTCAAATCCCACCACCACCAAACTGCCACTAGTGGGCCCTTGAGCAAGGCCCTTAACTCTCAATTGCAAGTCGCTCTTGATAAGGGCGTCTGGCGAATGCTGTAGATGATAAGAATTTTAATCAGTATCAGTTTGACCGCAACTTATTTAACAATAACAATTTTAGCAATATCTCTGCCTCGCTACCGGCCTCAACACACCACTTTATTGCCGATATGATTTTTCTATAAAACATGACAAAGGGGTTTTTTTTGTTTGTTTGTTTCTTCCTTATATAAGAGGGTTTTTTTTGTCTTGTCTGTCTCATCCTGAGACCTTGATTGCGAACGTAGACCTGTTTTGAACGTGCAATCTTTTTGCGAAACTGACGTAATTCAGAACTCTCAATAGACTTCCTCTGTGAACGAGTAACACTTTTTTTTAATGTACATATCTCACAGTATCTAATATCTAGAGAAGAATAAAAAAGAAACCCATCAAGGTTTCATGCATTTGCACAAGGAAATGAATCGTGTGAGTTACCATGATCCATGCGAAATCATGAACATGCACGCTTTCTGTTCAAGATGTCTTTACAACTTGCATTCGCCGTAGCAGCCGAAGAGCTTTGGATTCGAGTTTACTACAGTAGGAAAAAAATGTGTGTGTGTGTGTGTGTGTGTGTGTGTGTGTGTGTGTGTGTGTGTGTGTGTGCATGTGTGAACGTGTGAAGTTGGTGCGGTGGCTTTAAATATAGATCAGAGCGAGCGTATGGGTTGCCGTTGTGCAGAAGGTGGGTGACGCCCACGCTGTTATACAATGGGAATTGCGTAATTGTGAAAAATCACCTACTAGTGTCTCCCCCTTTCTTTCAAATTTTTTTCCGCATTTTTCAGTCTTTTTTCCACAGCTTCATCTTTCATGCACACACACACACACACACACACACACACACACACACACACACACACACACACACACACACACACACACACATACCAACACCTGCAAAACAGAAACACACAGAATCCTGCCCATCATTATCCGTACTGGGTGTGTCTCATATAGAGCAACTTCTTCTTTCTTCGTCTGTGTCAGGGAGATTTTGAATCAGCTGTAGACAAAATATTCCGCAACCTCGGGTGCATCTCGTTTTACATTCACTCTCTTCTACTGTGTAGCTCACGTGATTTTGCGATGTATAAGAAAATCAGTAGTAGGACGAATGCTAAAACCGGTTTGATTATGATCAGCCATTTGCATTGAACTTCAGGCTGAGAGGAGAGCTGGCTTATATGGACAGATGTATGGGGATCCCTGACTTTTTCAGCCTTATGTGGTTTATCCCCAAACTCTTACCTCAACAAAAGTTGTACAAGATGTCTTTGGATGCGTTAGCATTACATTTTCCCTTCACTTGAACTTGGAGGCCGAAACACCTACTTTCATTCATTCATTCATTCATCTTCTACCACTTCTCATTCGGCTCGTGCCTGTCTCAGGTGTCTATTGGCATCAAGGACCCTGTTTGGAATGCCAACCCATTGCACACACACTCACATTCACACTCACATTCACACACTAGGGACAATTTTCCGAGGTGCCAATCAACCTACCGGCCATGTTTTTAGACCAGGGGGAAACCGGGAACCCAGAGAAAAACCCCTAAGGCACGGGGAGAATATCCACACACACACACACACACACACATATGGCGGAATCGAACACCCAACCTTTGAGGTATGAGGCGACCGTGCTAACCACTAAGCCACCTTCCCCCCCAAACACCTACTTTAGCATGATAAAGTATACAAAGCCATCTCATTAAGAGACTTTCTTTATACATGGATGACCTCCTTATATAGAGGCCTGGCCTCAACACTATTAAACACTTTGTTTAGGATGAATGTGAACACTGACTGCACTCCAGGCCTCCTCACGTAACCTAAATCAATGCCTGACTTTAACGACACACTACGAAATCTAATGCAGTATCTTTCCAGAAGAGTGGAGCGTATTAAAAGAGTAAACAGGGATGTTCAAAAACACATACAAATATTATGCTCAGGTGTCCTTAAACTTTTCTTCATACAGTACTACAATACAAACGATATCAATATTTAAAAACACCGTGCACAGATCAGCTCAGATCATTTCTTTTAAGCAATAACATGTGTTTATGTAAATTAGATTGCAGACGGCAGATCTTTAAAGTCGAGTCTAGCTACAGGGTTAGAGATAGACATAGTCTATACAGGATTTCATACTTCAGGTTGGATCTTTATTCTTGTTTTTCCTTTCAGTCTTCAGATGTTATTCTGCGAGAACACTCCTTTGACAGAGACAAATGCTTTTCTTGCCCAGAGTAAAACTGTGTCTTATTTTTGTTGTCTATGCATTTTAAATAATAAAAAGTAAGTGAACTTGCTCTGACCTTTTGTGCTGGCTCGATTGTGCTCGATGGATTTTATTGTTTCTGGCCCGGAGCGCACATTTCTCCCATTTAAGGATCTGATTATTGATATTAACAGCTCCAGCATGAGCAGGCCCTCCCTTCTGTCTCAAGGTCCAGTACAGTCAGATATCGACACTTCATCGTTCCTTTTATTCCTCCGACTCAGGACTTGGTGCCCTGTAGCTTCTTGACACGCTGACAGGTTTTGCAGAGTGTACAATCCTGTCAAAAGTTTGGAAGCACCTGGTCTTTCATGGTTTTTGAGAGACACTTGCATGTTCCTTACATGCTTATATGAAATGTAGTAGGTAAGTTACTTTGACCAATCAAATATATCAGTGTACCGTGTACATTTTATTCTAATTAGATAAACCCATGATGGTCATTTTTCTAAACATTTAGCTGTTATACTTTGCCATACATCTTGTCATAGGCGTTCTTCACTAGTCAAAGATTTCTCTTTGACTTTCTTATCCAGTTCGTCCCAGAGCAGTACAATAGAATTTGTGTCCAGTGACTGGGCAGGTCATTCTATAATAGATAACACTCCAGTCCACTGAATGCTCTCTAACTAATGGTTTCAGAGATGGTCATTTTCTTGTTGCACAGTGAAGTTGGTTTTAATTAGATGCTGTCTAGATGGAATTGCATGGTAGTGGAATGGGGGTGTTTCAGCACCAAACCATTAGGCCTCCACCTCCCATGCTGTACTGTGAGTGTGAGTGCATTCCGCAAACATGTTCTCTGATGTTTTTCATCCTACATAGGTTCCCTGTTAGACTGTCCACAAATATTTCTTCCAGTCATTCACTGTCCAATTCTATGTGTTTTTGTCTTAAACTAGGAGTTTCTGAAAGTTTGAGAGGTGTTTTATAGTATATGGAGTCAAATCATGTTAACAGGACAAAGTTTCAAAATAAGTGTGAAGTGATTTTAATTTTAAAAGCACTTAAAGACATGTAGTAGTAGTATTAATAATAATAATAATAATAATAATAATAATAATAATAATAATAATGTGGTTATAACGAATACATTAAGGAACATAAAATAGATTTTTAAATATCGCATTATCAGATATGCATTGGTTTGCTATCTAAGAGCCTTACTGTCAGGACAAGCACTAAAATGATTTATAAATGATAAACGATCCTCTAACATAAAAAAAGTAACCTCTCTAGTAAGAAGTAATAATTGAAAAAAGAGATAAAAGAGTGATAAAAATAGAAAAAAAATCTATATAACAAACAGGATATATGCAGAGTTGAATACATACCAGCTATGGAAGTTTGAGTATGAGTTGGCACAGAACTTTCCAGATGGTGTAACTGTCAGAAGTATTAGCCAAAGGTAGAAGGGAAGTTTCCAATAGGCTGCCAAATCCACAACTGGAGCGACAAGTGTGTGTGTGTGTGTGTATGTTACAATCCACCCTGGGTATTGGAGTCAGAACACACACTTCTCTACTGTCTGTCTATCTATCTGTATGTCTGCTGGATGGCAAGACTGTGTTCATAAATTCAGTATCATGTGACTGTACAAACAGGGAAACACTGCAGAAAGCAATGTTGTGTAATTCCTTCCTGCATGCAGCAAACTCATCTCCTAGAGTTTTTCTACTGGGTTTCTAATTGTGTGTGTGTGTGTGTGTGTGTGTGTGTGTGTGTGTGTGTGTGTGTGTGTGTGTGTGTAGGAGGTTTCTGAGCCAGAGAGGGCACCTACGTGTCAAGGAGCTGAATTCAAAGTTGCATAGTATTTGCATATTCAGAGAAAAAAACATTGCATGTCCTAGATTTAGTTACAAAAAGTCAAACAATATAGGAACAAAAATATCAGGAAACCTGACTTCTCCAGCCATATGTGATCCTTACCCATACTTTTACCACAAATTCAGAGAAACACAACTGTTGTATATGATTTAAGAAGCATTACATTGTCTCTTTATCAGAAGTACGAGACGCACTTGTGTTCTAACATGACAGTACCGTGTGCACAGTATCAGATCCATGATGACATAGATTACATGGGTTGGAGTGGAAGATCTTGATTGGTCTGCTATAGAGCTCTAACCTCAACCCCAGCAAGCACACATTCCAAAATCAAGTGGAACATCCTTCCAGAAGAGTGGATGTTATTATGAGAGCAAAGGGGGAATAAACCATAAAAGCACATGGAGTGGAGATGGTGCAGGGAGGCAGGCAGTATGTCACCAATATGCAGCCTTGTTAGCTCAGGGATCCAGACTTATATATGTAACTTAGAAACGTTCCCCTTCAGGAACTAGAGTGGCATAGATAACACCAATCTTTGCCTAGGTCGAAGGACAGAGGAGCCAGGAGTGGCACTAAGGTCAGGCTTGTAGGAGCTGACAATGATCAGTGCAAATATCCTGGAACGACCCTCCAGAGAAAAGGTCTTAGAGGCCGACCACACTCTGGCTTGAGTGAGCTCTGACCCCTAAAGGAGGAGATCGCTCAGAGTCTACTTGTCTACAGGCCTAGAAACATTGAGAGGAACCAGACTCAAGAAGGAAACCAGATGGACACTGAATGTCCATTTATTATTGCTATATAATGTTGAGGTGAACAACTGACCAGTGCAGCAATCCAAGTTCCCGAGTCGATCCGTAATTTCTTGGATTCCCAGGCTATAGATGAGGAATATCCCAGCAGAGTGGCTTCCAATCGAAGAGAATACCATCCAGAGGCATGCTGGGACTACCTTTTGCTATTAAATCCAAAACACCAACAACTAACCCATGTAGTGAAAAGAGAGACACTTAGGAGTACCACTGCACTGCCCAGATTAGCAAAGTCCTTGAAATGAAGGCGAGTTTAAAATGGCCGATCATCTTACAGATGCTGTGCAACATAGGAAACTTATCTAAACGTTTATAAAACTATAATTAGTCTTAATAATGTAATTGTGACAGGATGATAATAATGCTAATAACGGAATGCTAGCTCTTGTACGCAAATCAGTTTGAATGCTTTTAGCTAGAATTTTACCTCAGGGCGATAACCTTTTGGGCCCTAACGGAGTAGCAAATAAGGTCTGGCCTTTAGAACACACACAACACACACACACACACACACACACACACACACACACTCACACACACACACACACACACACACACACACACACACACACACACACACACACACACACATACACATCTTGCTATTCTTGTAGGGACCTCCCACACATTTTCCTTGTGGATATCAGGCTGATATTTCTATAAGGCATCCCCAAAATCCTCTCTCTCTCTCTCTCTCTCTCTCTCTCTCTCTCTCTCTCTCTCTCTCTCTCTCTCTCTCACACTCTCACACACACACACACACACACAACAGACATCATGTCCCATGTACCCAGAAGCCATTGCCAGCCATATATACACTTAACAAGCACTGAAGCTCCCTAACACAATCACGCACTTACTCAAACACATAAATAAACACAGAGGCTCAGATTTACACACACACTCATATAAATCATTCTCTCCCCCACACACACATACACACACATACACACACACACACACACACACACACACACACACACACACACACACAGACGCCCGACTCCCCATGCCTCAGCGGCACGTCGCTGCTGTAGTGAGGAGGTTTGGAGTAGAGAGCGTGGGAGTATGGCAGTTTTATTGCTGCCTTGGACTTTCTGCAACACTGAGCATCCAGCACCGTGTCAAGCTGAACACAGGGGGTGTGTGTGAGCGTGTCTGTGCATGAGCGCCTCTTTTGTGTGTGCGTATTTGATTTGCATAAGACTGTTGGATTTGTGATTCTTGTACTGCCGATTCTTTTCGTGTATGTGTGTGTGTGTGTGTATTTGTGTGAGGAGGTGGAGCAGCTCCCACTGACTGAGAGCGAGTAGTTCACTTTCAGCTGTGCGAAATGTCCCGATGCTGATGCATCGTCCCAGGCTCTGGCTCATTAGCAGTGACACGTGCCATTTCCTCCAACCACGCTGAATTCTCCTGCCTAAAGTGGATTAAGTGCTCCGGTTGGTGCATTGTGTTCCGGGGCTATAAGTCAAACCCAGGACAGGTCTAATCTATCAGACATACGCGCCGAACGAACCGATTACACCTCTAGGTAATCTCACGGGGGCTACAAAAGGCCCTCTCTCCAGCTATCCGCCGTTGACACAAATGATCTCCGAGGCTTTAATTCTGCTACAGAGACATATCGGATGACGAGTAACCGAAAGCACATGGAGACGTGCAGACGTTTTCTGCATTTCTCCGGGAAAAACCACTGACCGCCCCCGAAATTGTTTGCAGATGAGAATTGACCCAGGCACGTAGACACGGCACGGATCTTAACACTCTTTACATAGCCAGATGACAAACATGGGGTTTGAGATTACAGAATTGAAGGGTGTGTGGGTTGTGTGTGTGTGAGTGATATATGGAGAGTGAAGAATGTAGGGGAAAATGTGCATGAGGCACAGGTGTGTATGACTCAGATCTCAGGACTGGATCATTTGATACGTCCTGTTAAAAAGGGTTTTTTTTCCCTATGGAGCCTCACAGTGCTCCTGTAAATCTGCTACACTATATATATATATATATATATATATATATATATATATATATATATATATATGGATGGAAAGCCCCACTGACAGCTATAAAGCAGAAGGTTTTAGTGCACACATGCTGGTTTGAGGACGAGTGCAAGGTTTGGAATGCCTCTCTCAATTGATTCGATTGCAGATTTTGCACTTGGGCACTGGGTCGTGTCCTCTGGACCTCGTGACACTCGGGGTAGTGGAGCAAATCATTCAAAACTCATTTTTGGTTTTTGGAACCTTTATATGTTATACAGCGCCTGACAACCAATATGTAGATGAAGCAGGTGTCTGCAGAGCCCTCTGGTGGATATATAGGAAATTGCAGCAGCAATTAAAGCAGGGACCAAAATTAAAGCCGTTTATTCACTTTGTTCTTAATAAACAATTTAATCCTATTTAATTATCTATTTGATCCTGACTAATCCCACATTGTTATCTGTTCGAAATGTCGCCTAAATGAATACTCTTGAAGTTGGGCCATATCAAGAATACAGAACGAAACATTGTGAAATATAATTATTATGATGGTTTTCTGTTTTAATGTACTTTTATGTATAATGTTATGCAAAGCTGAATTTTGATCAACCATTACGCCAGTCTTTGTGATCCTTCAGAAATCGTTCTAATACGCTGGATTCTCACCAATTTTGGAAGTAGTTTTTCTGTTGAATGTCATTTTGAATGCAATCCGTGATCATTAAAACCATGAACTACGGCCTCTGCAGGCTAAATGACTTATAAATCACATGTCAGTTATCCTTAAAAGCTGTTTCTTGTCGCTCGTACTCAGCACACATGTCCATGCTTCTTGTCGTCGTTTTGCTCAGGTTCAGGGTTTTGTTTTTTTTTTGTTTGTTTTTTATGCTGTTGAAGGTTTTGTTTCTTTGACTCAGTTGCATTAGTTCAGTGCCCAGTTTACCTTTGTTGGGAAACTTAAGGGAAAATACGCCCAATACTACAAAAAAAAGCAAAACATGTGTTACTTATGTAGACTGTGTGCGCTATATAATCTTTATTTAACATGAGACCACTTTCAGGTAAAGGTCAAAGATAATAACATAAGTTTATCAGATGATGAAACTTTTAGCTATTTAGGAGTCAGGATGATCATACGCAGCTCAAATTAAAAGGTGAGTAGTGACTTGAGGGATATACAAATAAGGTGCTGAGACTCCAGTTTTATAGATGAGTCATGAAAATAGTCAGATGTTTGGGGATAGCACAGTGGAACAGCCCGGGGAGATGTCTGTTCAGCTTTTCTAAGTGATGCTCAGTGAAGCAACTTCTGTTTGCCGGATCTGTGAACTTTATTTGTTAAAAAATAAAGAAAAAAAAAGTATACTGAAAGAACAGGCTTAGTTTACAACTAATATGTTGCTCCTGCATCTCTGTTCCCAAAAACCAATCGCTGATCACCACTATTTATAACCACCAATCCTTGATAACCATTTTCATGACAACCAATCCCTGATGACTTCTGATCATCACAGCCAACTACTGATTAACTCAACAACCAATTGCTGATCGCAACTGTTCACAAAAACCAATAGAAAATCTCCATTTTTCATCCAAATCCATCCAATCAAACATCCAAATCCCTGATTACCACAGTTCTTAGCAACCAATCACAAATCATCCCATTTCACAACAACCTATAACTGATACAACCAATCCCTGATGACCAAAAAAACACTTAACACTATTTTATCTTGGACGCTCACTTTTTGGTCAAAGCTCTATTCCTCTCATTATTTAGCTATATTCATTTTTTTGGAATTTGTAAATGAAATACAGCAGTTATAAACCTTTCATGTATTGTGTACTCTTTTATTCAGAATGTCTTCAGGAAATCTGCCTTCTCCTGCATTCCTATATACACTTCATTACAGTTCTACAAATAACAAGCCTACTATTTTGACATCATCCGGTGACTTTTCGTGGGGGGGGGGGGTTGCATGAGCCGCCTCCGCCCCTGCCGGGTCGTATTTGATGATGCGAGCGGCTCAGGGCAAGACCGGAGAGCTGTATCTGGTACACACCGTAATCCTCCGGAACTGAACTCTTTTACTTAAACATGGTCACTGATACTCAGGATAACAGTAATATATGCGTGCACATGGTCAGACTTGCATGGTACACACACACACACACACACACACACACACACACACACTATCTCTCACACACACACACACATACACAGAGACTCAGGGATTGTAATTAATCCTCCTGCTGTGTCAGGCTGTGACTCATCACACACACATACGGCAAGCCTTGCTTTGCTAGAGTACACACAATCCTGCTTAACAGCTTCTACACACACATACACACACATACACACACGTATGCACACACAGGCCATGGTTCTGCTTTGATAACAAGAGAGGGCGTGTACTGGCACACTCACTACACATATATGCATACACTCTGTTAGTGTTCGTTCCTCCCTCCCAAACACACACACACACACACCCACACACAGGTAAGCTTTGTATGTGCATGTAAATGAGTCGGGGTGATATTTCAAATATTTCGATATTTCAGCTACAGAGGTTATAAATAGTAACTCAGTGTGTGATTGAACTTGGCTTCACTCGGAAACGTGTAATTCTTTTTTTTTTTTTACCTGCAGATAAAAAGATATTTCATTATTATACGGAAAGCAGGTCATTCTTACGTTTTAACTTCTAACCCACAATGAACCATGTCTGTATATCTCAGATCCTGCTGATCTGTTTGAGCAGAGTACACAGATCTGAGAGCTGGATAAAATAAATTGCTGCTGCATCGTTTTCCATTCCGTTTAAAAATGTCATGTCTCATGCACTGGTTTGAGGTCGTCGGATATGGGTTTTACTCTGCCCGATACTGATATTTAGCCGAATCGCCCCATCATGTCATAAAATAAAGGTCATCGGCAAGAAAGAGAGCTCCTGTTGGCTATTTATCTTAGCGAATGAGCACAGACGCTTGTTGTCATTCTTGCTCTTGTCTTTGCAACTTTCATATAGTTGCAAAGCTTTATATATTCACAATTCTAGCTCTCGTGGGGCACGGTGGCGTAGCGGTTAGCACGTTCGCCTCACACCGCCAGGATCCGGGTTCGATTCCCGTCTCGGTCATGTGTGTGTGGAGTTTGCATGTTCTCCCCGTGCCTCAGGGGGGTTTTTCTCCGGGTTCTCCGGTTTCCCCCCGGTCCAAAAACATGCATGATAGGTTGATTGGCACCTTGGAAAATTGTCCCTAGTGTATGAATGTGTGTGTGTGTGTGCCCTGCGATGGGTTGGCATTCTATCCAGGGTGTATCCTGCCTTAATGCCCATAGACGCCTGAGATAGGCACAGGCTCCCCGTGACCCGATGGAAGATCGGATAAAGCGGTAGAATGAATGAATTCTAGCTCTCTTGCAGTTTCCCTGTATGGATCCTGAATACAGACTACTGCCACCTGTTGGTATGGGATAATTATGTTCTTATGTATGTATCATACAGTTTGCCTTTAGTCTCTCCACTGTGTTCACAGATGCTCCTGCTTAATTTGCTCAAAATCTCAATTGGTCTCTAGCCCTGGTGTCTGACTCCCTACACGTCCCTTATATCAATAGGTATCTCCTAGACGCTCAAAACACACTCGAGAAGGTTTTGCAGACGGAGGTGATAAAGCATGAGATTACATCGTTAGAGAGAAAACGTCTGAAATGACGAGATTTTTGCCAAGCATCTGTGCACCCTGATGAAAGCAGCGTTTTAAGCCTGTGCGCGTGTATCGGGGTAACAGCGCTGGGAAACCAGACGCCCCCGATACAATTTGTAACTAATATCATGTCTGAACAGTCACCCTGAGTGAGGTGTCAGCCTGTCAAAGAATCTTTTTTTTTTTTTTCTCCTCCATTTAGTGTTGCATGTGCTGGGATTTCCCAGCGGATATCCACAGAAGCCTGTATTACAGACGGCGGACCGTCTTCCCTGTAGGATCGCGTCTTCCCTATAGAGTCGCATTCATTTTCACATTCGCTTTTTACTCCGGAGATATTCCCTGAATGCCGGCGCCATCGGTAATGTTGTAAACGCAATGTCACAGACTTTATGGACAAAAAATGTATGCGTGTGGGATTCTTCCTAAATCTAAATTCTGATCACATGAACTAGGAGCCTCAAACCTGGTCCAGCATGTGCACAAAGCTAGCTTCAGGAAGATACGTTGGATGGAGTGAAAGCTCTCCCTCTATAGAGCTCTGACCTCATTTGAGCACTTTTGGGATAATTTAGAACGCTGAGCGCACGCCCGGCCTCCTCCCGTCACCTACATCAGTACCTGACTTTACTAACACCTCAGAAACGCTGCAAAATCCAGTGGAACATTTTCCAACAGGGGTGGAGTTTATTATTACAGCAAAAGGAGAGTAAATGTGGAATGGAATATGCAAATCTCCTTTCTATATAAATGTAAACGCTGGCTAATGAATTACCTGACAAGCTAACATATTTAGCTAGTAACAAGGATGGCTAACTCGGCAATTTATAGAAATAGTGTGGAAAGTGTAAAACTTTGAGTTTTTAAAACAATGTATTGTTTTTGTACGAAAGCTAATGCTAGCTTACTGGTTCAATAAAAGCAAAGCGTCTTAAGAACATTTCACTCAACATATAAAGTGTATTTTGGATATCTAAATTTTTTTGGAGGGAATATACATTTACTCAATTATATTTCCATTGTTTCTGGACACCAAATTGACAGCCAAGCCCCATGCTGAGTAGCTAATAAATGTAGCTATAGTTTAGCCAACAATTCCAATAATAGCTTTTTGATTGTGTCGTCTCTGACACATAAAGGCATTCATTGCAGCCTCACAACACATCTTGTTAGGCATATTTGTGTTGTGTGTGCGTGAGTGTGTGTGTGTGTGTGTGTGTGTTTGTTCAGTGAGGTAAGTAGCTTGTTTTGGCTTTGACTTCTTAATCATGTTTGTGTCTGCTCGCAACAGACCACAGCAAAAGCGAGCTTGTGTTCTGTAACCACGCAACCAGATCTTTATGTGCCCGAGTTACCAAGCAACTTAGTGTCTCAGCAGTGAGCTAACACCGTAGCATTGTCTTTGTTCACTGGCCGTCCTGCTTCTCAGGCCACATGTGGAATTACTCCCATGTGGAATCTGTAAAATGTGGCTGTATAAACTTTTATATCAGATGGCTTTCGAGCCTCGTTTCCCTTCAAACCGAATCGGTGGTCTCTTGTGTCACGCTGGACTCGTGTTAGACACCACGGAAGAATTTTCTTTTTCCAGAGTAATTTCGGAGTAAGTTCGGAGAATAAGCGTCTGAAGGAACGGCGAATGATAAAAAAAAAAAAAAAAGCGAGAGAAAAAGTTCTGTCAAACTGGTCTTAAATTCAAACTGGAAAAATACCACACCTAATTATCCAGGTGGGACATGAATTAGAAATAAATAAATTCCAGTATTGTATTGCTGAAAGCACTCATTATATCTCTATAATCAAATGTTACAAATATGATTATCCATGCTAGCTGACCTTGTCATTAGCTTGCCTAGGATATTGACTAAACGTGCTAATCTCATTAAAGCTGATCAGAGACTAAATCAAAAACATGTTCATATGGTTCATATGTGCACATGTGTTTTTAAAATGTGTTTTAAAAGAAATGCAAAGAAGAAAACACATCACAGTTTTCAAAGACAGGCACGGAAGAGTTAACTTCCTTGGTGGCTGCTACTTCCTACTACCTACTTCCTACACACACACACACACACACGCACACACACTGGCGCATTGTGATATCTGCCCCAGTGGGCTTTAGAAAAGTCCATCTTACATATGTTAACTTTTTTGGAATAAAAAAAAGTTTAATTAAATAAGTTAAATAAAAGCTTTACATAATTGTATAATGTATAAGAGCAGGACTGATGACTCTATGAAGCTTGGAATAGTACTGGCAAACACATTGATGTATATGGTATGGTTCTGACCCATATGCACTTATGTCCTCTTTTTAATCCTTTGTATCCTTTTTGTATCATTTGCATTCAGCTGCTATAGATAATGTATGTGTAGATAAATGAAGCATTGTTTATGCCGTTAAGACTCATAAAAAGGCCCACCAAACTCTTGAACTGAGCTTGAATATTGTTGTTCCTGCTTGTTTTGTTTTTTTTTGTCAGGCTGGTAGTGAGGACTAGAGAACAGCGCCTCCTGTCTGACATTAAACTAACTGCAGCATTATAGTTGACAGCTTATTTGATCTTGTTTGGACTCTTTCTCTCATTTCTGTTTTTCTGTCTTTTCAGTTTCGCCCGGCCTGTTTTCACTGCCTTAACGTGACAGTACAGAAAAGCCCCGCTTATTCCCTTTTTTAAATGTATTTATTTACTCGAACATTAGATAGTCATGCCGTATTCGACGTTAGTGTCTTTATTTTCTTTTCCTTTCAAAGAGGAATGATTTGAATAAGCTCCATATAGCAAGTGCAATCTTTCCAATGTACTTGATAAAGACAAGTAGAATTTGGCAGGACACCTTGAAAGCAGGGATGTACTCGGATAAGCAGCCATCTTATGTACATGTTAAAGAAGCCGGCATTGGCTCCACCACCTGAAGTTTAAGCTCGTTCACGTTTTTTCACCAGGAGATGGAAAAGTGATCCCTGGCGTGCCGGATTGAAGCGTTTCGCCAAACAATGGCCGAACGTAAAGTACACCGACGGTCTGAACAGCTTCGTACAATTGCTGGACAATGGTGTCGGTCAACCCAGACTTAGAGGTTGTTCCAGTGCGGTGTGGTAACTCGATCCACGCCGCACTGACCCCGTGCTATCTGTTTACCGCTGCTTTTGTCCTGATTGTTCTGTTAGCGCAGGCCCGGGGACGTGACTATCTCTGCATCAGACCGATGCTGCTGAGACAATGAGCAGGGCACGACGCAGCGCACTGACTGAATGACGCTTCTCTAGTTCACCCTGGAAGAGATTTCCGTACCAAGTTCGCCCTTTAGACCGGGAAACTTGTGTGCTGTTTTGAATGCTTATTGACATTTGAGATCGGCCCCGTTATGACTTTGACCTTGCTGTGATTTATTTGGCGTAACAGGAACAGCATGTAGGACATAAACAATTAGAAATACCACACATCCAGCCAAGAGTGGCGTACCGCCGAGGCTTGGTTCAAACATAAATAAAGCCTTATTACGGTGTCTTGTGAGAGAGAAGAAACGAGGTTTGATGCGGAGAATCTGCGCAGTACCTTTTTTTTTGTTGTTGTTTTTTTACGATTATAATTCTGGTGAAATAGATCACTGTGGCTATGAGGTAGTTTTTGCTGGGGTGTGCTGGATATGGGTTTTCCCTGGCTGGCCACATTGCTTCTGCACACACTGGAAGGTTGTAGTCATCAGGTCTTGGCCAGGAAGATGAGCTCACGCCTCGGCTCACAGCGACTCGTCTATTGATCTTGTCTTTAGAACTGTTGTAGTAATGATGTCATCTCCCTGCGAGTCCACCACTCCCTCACCGACACACTTGCTGAGTGACTTTGAGTGCCGTAAAGCCTGGAAATGGGGAGTGTGTTTTTGTGTTTGCCTGTCTATTCTGCTCTTCGTGAGGGCCAAGCGCAAAGGAATGCATGCCCTCGAATTATAGGGTAGTGTCCCATGTCCTTACAATTTCAAAATGTAGTGTTTAATGACATAAATGAAATCATTGGGGAGGGGTGTTGGTCAGTGGTTTAAGTTGCTGGGCTGACCTGATAGGAAGGTCAGGGGATCTAGCACCAGTATCGCCAAGCTCCCACTCTTGGGTCTTTGAGCAAGGCCCTTAACCCTTTGTGTGCTCCAGGGGCCGTACAATGACTGACCCTGTGCTCTGACTACAATTTCCAAAGAAGCTGGGATATGTAAATGATATGATATATGGGACATGATATTATATGATATTTAAAAGAATTCCCATCACGGGAACAATAAAGTATGTAAAAAAAACAATATAATTATTATTTATAAAATATAATTAAAAAGAAAGAATGTTGGGGTCTCTTCATTCATTCATATTCTACCGCTATATCCGATCTTCCCTCGGGGCACGGGGAGCCTGTGCCTATCAACCCTATCAAGCCTGTGCCCTATCAACCTACCGTGTATGTTTTTGGACCAGGGGAAACCGGAGAACCCGGAGAAAACCCCCCTGAGGCACAGGGAGACCATGCAAACTCCACACACACATGGCCGAGACGGGAATCATCCCCTGAACTGCGGACGGGACCATCGATCACACACCATGGCCGGACCGAGACGGGAATCGAACCCGGATCCTGGAGGTGTGAGGCGAACGTGCTAACCACTAAGCCACAGTGCCCCGGGGATCTGTTTGGCTTTGTTATTTCAGTTACCTACATGAAGAAATATGTCACTAAAAGGTATTTTGCCATTTAATTATTGTTTTTAATAGGAGAAAGTTGGGAAGGTAGAAACTGGACGAGTGTTACGTTTAGGACACCCAAAACACATCATGCCATGTAAAAAAGAGAAGGAACACACTCATTTGTGATACGAAGATGAATGATCACCAGTTCCAGTGTTTTTCCATTTGAAGTATTTATATAACTTTATAATACGTGGTTGTGGGGAAATGGCATCACTGCTTTCGTTAAAACTCCTGATTAAACAGGTCAGTACAATTACCACACACACACACACACACACACACACACACACACACACACACATCGGTTTTATCTTTTAACCTTTTAACCAGAAGTTTAGAGGAAAAAGAGAGGTGATCTGTTCTATTTGCCAGTCTTTGCCTATTTTTCACTCTTTTCAGTCTTTCTTTTACTCATTCAGTCTCTCCCTCTCTCTCTCTCTCTCTCTCTCTCTCCTTCTCTTCTCTCCTACTTTTTTAATGTTTTCCCATTTTTTAATCTATACTGTATTTCATTCTTTTTCAGTGTGTTTTTCTGTATTTAGTCTCTCAATTTTTCAATCACTGCATCTCTCTATATCTGTCTTTCAGTCGTCTACTCTCTCTCTCTCTCTCTCTCTCTCTCTCTCTCTCTCTCTCTCTCTCTCTCTCTCTCTCTATATATATATATATATATATATATATATATAATATATATATATATATATATATATATATATACTACCTTCTTGCTCTGTCAATCTATTTCAAGTCTGGTTCTATTTCTTCACTAAAAATTCTGCTCTGTCTAACTCTAAAAAAACCTCCTCACGCTCTCTCTCTCACCCTCTCTCTCTCTCTCTCTCTCTCTCTCTCTATCTCTCTCTCTCTCTCTCTCTCTCTCTCCCTTCTTTCTTCTCCCCTTAATCTTTCAGTCTTTCTATCACTCTCTCGTTCACTTCCTCTCATTCTTTCTTTCTCTATGTAGACAAAAAATAAAAAATAAAAAAAAAAAAGCAAAAATCTCTTTCTTACAGGCCTCTTTTTCATATCTATTTCATCTCTCTTCTTTCTCCTCTACTCTTCTCTCTTTTCATCTCTCTCTCTCATGTTTTTTCTCCTTCTCTCTTCTCTCTCTTCTCTCTAGATCTCTCTCTCTCTTCTCTCTCTCTGCTCTCTCTCTCTCTCTCTCTCTCTCTCTCTCTCTGTGTGTAGTCGCAGGTGTGTGTGTGTGTGTGTGTGTGTGTGTGTGTGTGTGTGTGTGTGTGTGTGTGTGTGTGTGTGTGTTGTGAGTGATTGTCCATGACCGAGCAAGAGTCAACATCGAAAAGCACACACTACTAAAGTGAACACTATGGCCATTAGTGAGACTCAGATGAGACGATTCAATACATCAGCTTTGTGGTTTTGTTATAAAGCCGGCGACAACGACATAGAGATTCTGTAGGAGTCACTTCCAGGAATCAATTCATTTCCATCTAATTCATTTTCAACAGTCTTACCCACCTCATGCAAGACTGCATTAATAACATCTTTTCAACCTCAGACTACATGAAGTCAGACGAGGCCAATACGCGTGACTCTCATAGACTTCAGTACCAGTGAGTGAAGAACTGAAAACACACCATCATGCTGTACATATACATTTTAACAGCTGGTCTTCAGAGGAGCTGATAGATTAGATGGACAAAATCTAGTGGATCATTTTGGTTATGGTTTGGTTATAACAGTAAATAGGGACTAGACGTGGAATGGGCAGAAGTGATGGAAAGATCAGATCATTTTACTGACTTGGTACTTTGCATCTTTTTTAGTCATTTCGGTTCCTATGATCAGAAATAACATATAATAACATTACCCCCAACATGAGGTAATGCTTTCAATTTCTTTACACTTCTTTACACACGATGCACTTTATGCGGCCAGGACAACTTAGTGTCGTCCTCTGCTGTGTGTTTTTGTAGCTCTGGGTTGTGTGTTGTGTGAGAAACGTCGTCTCATTTCACAAGTCTATTAATTTCCATAACTTTTGTCGATAAAAAAAACTGTTGTGAAATGACGGTGTTTCCATGAACCATATCATCCGACTAACGTCAATAAAGGGAGACAGATATCGGCAGACTTACTTTTATCACGTATGCTCATTATACAATCATTAATGTCGAGGCAATCCTCCTATACACATTCAGATTCAGATTTGTCACATACACATACATACACAGTACGATATACAATTAAATGTTTTTTAATGACCGTCCAGCATGTAGGCATAGTTATAAATAATGTAAATAATGCAAATTTTGTAAATAAGGGAAGAAACATAGAATAAAATAAAAAATTATATATAAACATATGTAAATAGAAGAGTAGAAAGTAAAAAGAGCAAAAAGACATCTATATGAATATATAAAAATATAAGAATAGTGTACTATTCTTGAGAGCGTCCATGTATGCGCTTGTTCTGGGAGGTAGGTCACGGAGGACCTGTGGATTCAAGATTTCCGGATGAAATTTTTGACCTGTGCAGTGCAATAGAGCCTCTTGTAGCACCTGCAGCATCATGCCCAAGGCAAGGCAAGGTAAATCATGTGACCTGGAAATGCGAAAAAAAAAAAACCTTTTCCATTACAGTGTTTTGCGAAATATTCCTTTTACGCATTGTTTAAAAAAAACACCTCATGCGAGCGTAAAAAACCTTTTTGCGATACATGTGTGTTTTTGCAAATTTGATTCTGCGTATTACTGTGTACCGCGTTTAAATGACAATAAAAACCTCTTGACTTGACTGGAAATTCACATTCACTATATTATTCTGCTACTGAATAGCTGCAAATGAATTCAAATTCGCATACAATTATGAGAGAAAAGTGATATCAGACTCTGATATCTAGTTCAGAGAGACGCGAGGTTCCTGTTTACACTGCTTCGAGGAAGGTTGAATGCCCCTATTCAGATGCGTGTGTGTGTTTGTATGTGGGTGTGTGTGTGTGTTTGAATCATTCACCTTGTTTCACTTCTAGCAGAAGCGCTTATATACTTGCATGAAAGGGTTTTTTTTTCAGTATTTCATTTCCTTTACACTTGATTTCATTGGCGTTTGAGCGATGTGATGTGGTCCCGCATCGTTCCATTTCCTTACTTCACAAAAAAAAGAAAGAAAAGAAAAAAAAGGAAGGCGTGGACGGCTGGAAAATGCTCTCGCTTTTTCGCCAGTCTGTTTTCAGTGTCAATTCCATTTTCGATTAGACCTCAGGTTGGCTTCTATATTTAAGCCATTTTGAGACATTTCTCCAGTCTTTTAATGTAGAAACCTGTATATTGTGCACCCAGACTGTAGACTGTAGAGACTGTAGGGTTTGAGAAGCAGAGCCCACAAAAGCCATTGGGTATTGTAGACATTTCTGAGGTATGTTCCTGTGGCTTAGATGCTAAATGGCTGGAAAGGGGGGGAAAAAATGAACCAAGAGTAAGGCATGTTTTTTTTGCCATCTGTCAGGACCACAGCTCAGGGAGCGAGCTGACGTGAGACTGAAAGGAGAAAGAGCTGAAAGCACAGGAGCTTCTTTCTGCAAACACATGGAGTAGCCTGTTAGCAAATAAGGGGGAATAAAAAACCTTTCATGGAAATGGAAGGTGGAATTTAATTTATCCGGGAATATATAGATTTCATCAAGATGAAAAAGTCTTCTGTAACATATTTCAGCTTTAACACTGCTATTATATTTCCCACTTCCTGCAAGGCTTTAGCTTGACGTGCCTATATTCAAACTGACAATTATCAAGGCGCTTTGGGTTGGCACTCAGAAGAATGTGGCAGCGTGGTGATGACTCAACTCGTATGAAATATTCTCAGCGTGTCATACATTAAAGCCATTCAGAGACAATTCGTATATATTTCAATACACACACACAAAAAATGACCTTTTAATGTAATTGATATCAATTCCTCGCCTCAGATACGTTTTTTTTTTCTTCTTTTAAATGAAATTAATTTGGTAACCTGACCAGAGGTCGACTGATAGTTATAGCTATAGACCAATATCTGTGACTAGGTATAGCATATTTGCTGATAATCGATTAATCAGTCTTTTTTTTTTTATGGATACTGGATAGAAATAAAACCACTTAATTTAACAGAACTTTGTTATAAAAAAATCTAACAAATATTATGGAAACAAAGAAAAATAGATATACAATAAATTGTAATAAATATACCGTAAATTCTGGACTATAAAGCGCACCTGCATATAAGCCGCATTCGCTCTATTTGAAAAAAAACCCCAAAAAAATCATAAATAAGCCGCACCTGCATACAAGCCGCATCCGCTTTTGAATTGTAAATGTACATGTATGTACCTAAATAGATCCTTTCCTAACCTGTATTTTAACACGGTGTAACGGTGGACGCTGCACAGAGACGCGGAGATCCGGAATTCATACAAAACAGGTAATAACATTTATTAGAATAAAGAACTCAGGAGACGCCGCTCATACGGAGCGGCCAGACAGGCTAGGGAGCCTTGCGCTCTGCGCGCCGTGGTACCGGGAGTACCGGAGAGCAGGAGTCCGGGAATCGGGAACAGACAAAGGTTAGGCATAAACATATATCGAGCGTCCGTGTCCGCGACACTAGGTATGTGCTACGAGCCCGGACGGGGATTGTAGAGTGAACCGGTCTTATATCGGGAGAGGGAAAATCAAGAACAACTTTGGCTGATTTGTGCGTGTGTGTGTCTGTGTGCGTGTGCGTGCGTGTGTGTGTGTGTGTGTGTGTGTGTGTGTGTGTGTGTGTGTGTCTGTGTGTGTGTGTGTGTGTGTGTGGGGGGGGGGAAAGAGCAGGGAAGGAGAGAAAGCACTGAGCAGAGACGTTACTGATTAAAACGGGACAGAACCAAGAGAAAATAAGCGCTATTTACCTTCATTTCTCCTGTGTGTGAAATGACGTCACCTTAACCTTGTAAAGATAGAGTTTGTCCTCCTTCTATCCGCTTCTACCCACTTATATCTGCTAAAGAGGAACTAGCGCATTCTTCTTCTTTGCATTTATTTTGTCTTAGTTTTGATTCTAATTCCGGTTAGAGCCCCTAGCGGTCGGGAAAAAATCTGCAGAATAGCCGCACCTTATTATTAGCCGCATGGTTCAAAACCTATGAAAAAAGTAGCGGCTTATAGTCCAGAATTTACGGTAATATAAGTGGGGGTGGGCAAAGTGGCTTAGTGGTTAGCACGTTCGCCTCACACCGGCAGGGTCCGTGTTCGATTCCCGTCTCGGTAATGTGTGTGTAGCTTGCATGTTCTCCCCATGCCATAGGGCACCTTGGAAAATTATAATGTGTGTGTGTGTGTGTGTGTGTGTGCCCTGCAATGGGTTGGCATTCCATCCAGGGTGTATCCTGCCTTAATGCCCATAGACGCCTGAGATAGGCACAGGCTCCTCGTTCCTATAGCAGTAGAAGATGAACGTTGAATGAATGAATAATGCACGTGTAATAACAAAATAGCGCACAGTGTCATTATTTGCCTCTAGAGGCCGCTTTTGTAATAACAGCAGACCTTCTCAGTCATTCCAGTGACGGTTTTTCAACCCGGAAAAACTATCGTTGTGGATTTTTGCAAATAGCCGATTCCAGCAATCCGCTGCAAGCCATCGGTGTAGATTAACGGGAAAACAGATCAGCGTCTAATCCTGACCATAAAATCCCATTCCACATTTATTCAACAATTCCTTCCACTCTTCTGGGATTGTGCAGTGTTCCCACAGAGGTTTCTGTTCATTCAGGATTGAGGGTGTTAGTAAAGTCAGGTAGTGCTGTAGGTGATCTGAGGCCTGGCCTGCAGTCAGTGTTCCAATTCAGATGTTCAGTAGACTTGACATTGTTTTGTAGAAGGCCACTTAAGAGCTTTCACACACTTCCACATGAAGCTGGCTTTGTGCACAGATGCAAAGTCTTGCTGGAATAGGTTTTGTTTCCTAATTTAAATGAAGGGAAAATGTAATGCCATTGCATTCAAAGACATCCTGTACAACTTTTTGCCATGACATTTTTTTCTGTATTTAATTGCTAATAGCGGGGACAATTCTCCCCAAATGTCCACATGAGTCTGCGTTAACAGTACGCAACTGGAACGTAACATTTCCGTGCTAACTTTGTGTTCATCATCACGACAACAACTGCGCAACATAAACATACGCACAAAATAGTGGTTGCTTTGATAGAGTTAAAGAATACACAAGTTACATGTAAATGAACCTAACACACCTAACACAACCTAAGTACTGAAGATCATTTGAGTGTTTGTGTGTGTGTGCATGTGTGTGTGCGTTTGTCACAATAACTGGTGTGTATCCATGTATCTTGGAATGCCCTAGTAGTGATCTTATGTTTGGGTCTGAGGAAACATCTATAGACTTTCAAATGAGAGGATTGTAAGACAAGTGAAGATTAATATGTGTGTGTGTGTGTGTATGTGTGTGCGTTTGCACAGGTTGAGCCAGAAGCCTGAGAACACGTGCTGTGCTGGGATCGTAAGAACTCCCATGGGCCACTCTACACACTGATGCACTGGAGGGAGAACACAGGAGCTGAAACTGAATGAGGTGTGCTAGGCTTTACACTACACACAAACACACACACACACACACACACACACACACACACACACACACACACACACACACACACACACACACAAAACCTGCATTCCTATACTATGAAGACATTATTGCAGTATTATTAATACTGACACAGAAATCGTAAACCCAGTAACCAAAAATGGATAAAAATAAATACAACCAAAAGGTCCCTGCAAAGCAAAAACCTATTAGATCTTCCTACACTTCCACAGACATATGGTTCCCACAAAGAAATAAAGACACGCCCCCACACAATCCTGTAGCCTCTTTGGTCGTTATGATCCTGGAATCCATCCTCGTGTTTGCGATTTAGCTGCATCTCACGATTGTACGTTCAAAACGCCGGACGCACATCGCCCAGATTAACGAGCAATCTGACCTGCTAAGTGCAGCTCTTCTATTAAAGTGCGTTCCTGTTTATTACGTGTGCGTTTTTCTCTTTCGCCACCATCGGGGTTTAACGAGGACATCGTGGCAGCCCAGTGCTCCGTCTCCGGGTTCGTGTAAAGAGTGTGCTCGTTAGAGCACTAACCTTGTTGGCCTCTCATCCCAAGCTGTGATTGGTGGAGCCAGGGTGCAGGTCTGCCTGGCAACAGAGCGAGTGTTTAGCAAACAACGCTATGCACTGGCAAGGACAGTGCTGCGCTTTTTTTTTTTTTTTTTTTTTAAACACCTCCAGGAAAATCCAGCCGCTGTCTTCCTGTGGCGAGGGAAAATGTGCCTTTTATGATTCATGCACAGTGTGTAGAGGAAAACAGACCGAGCACACACACACACACACACACACACACACACACACACACATGCACTTCAGGCAAGTCCACTATCAGTAGCCAGTAACCAGTAATGTGTTCATTTGTAAGATGAGGGAACATTACATTTTCCCATCACTTGAACTAAGAGCCCCAGCATTACAATTCCCCTTTGTATATGAAGCTCCATAAAGATATACTTTATGTGGGTTGAAAGTGTGTAGAACCTCATGTTAGGGATGAATTGGAATGCTGACTGCACTCCAGGCCTCCTCACCTCACCTACATCACTACCTGACTTTAACTCTAACACCACTGTGGCTGAATGAGCACAACTCTCAACAAGCACACTCCACACGGTAGAGGAAACTCGAGCCAGAGTGGAGGTTATTTTAAATGCAAATGGGGACTAGATGTGGAATGGGATGTTTAAAAAGCACATATCAAACTTGTGGTCAGGTGTCCAGGTATATATCTTATATATCTTGTGTCTGTGTATGTATGTATGTATCTATATCTATATCTATATCTATATATATATATATATATATATATATATACATACACACACACACACACACACACACACACACACACACACACACACACACACACACACATATATATATATATGAATGAAGAGACTAGTGCCTATCCTTATGACAAGACAAAGATCACTTCAATTGAGAAACTAATAAATTGAACCCCTATATACCAAGGCAATGTTTTCGTTCATTAGCTTTAATTAGTTTTATTTTTGGTGCTGTAAAACAAACTAACAAGTAAAAAAAGGGTGGATGAGGAATCTCTAGGATCCAGTACCCTGGGAGTACAGATTGGTCAGGGTCTTCCTCAAGGGCCCTAATGTGCTTATTAATACTAGGGCTTCTGATCCGTAATTAATTAATTGTAAAATTGTAAATTGACTTCCTTTATCCTTTATTTCATTCACATTTTTACGGGCAATAATTGCAACAAAAAAATTATCTAGAGTTAGATCTAACCCTATTTTTTCCACTGTCGAGAATCCAAATGTTATAATTTACATTAACCGCACATGCCAGTTTGTACCCAATGTGACAAGCAATAATCCTGAAAGACTGATGAGATGGTTTCCTAATAAAATGAATTGATGTTGTAATGCAGAAACAGTGCTGATGATCCTCTCAGAAAAGAATGTAATGAAATGAGTAGTTGCATTAACAATACCTCAGCCTTTATTCGGCTTTATTGAGGCATTTATTCATGCATCAAATCGTTCGCCTCGAGATTTATCGTTGAGCGGTATAAATCTGAAGAGATATAGACATACTCAGACATTTATTGCTAAATATTGTTGCCGGGTATGCAATCTCTAGGTCGCGACACAGTATTATGCATGAAAGTGTTGCTACCAGGTCTCAAGAACGTTCTGGAAAAAATGTCTATTAATATGACACTGTATTATGTGTTTTGTCATTTAGCACATAAAACTTTTGGATGTGGCTCAAAGTAGCTTTTCAGAAATAAAATTGATTATAAAGGTAACTTTTAAATGAAATACAAAATGCAGTCCAAATCCATATATTCATTCATTCATTCATCTTCTACCGCTATATCCGATCTTCTCGGGTCACGGGGAGCCTGTGCCTATCTCAGGCATCTATGGGCATTAAGGCAGGATACACCCTGGATGGAATGCCAACCCATCGCAGGGCACACACACTCACATTCACACACATTCATACACTAGGGACAATTTTCCAAGGTGCCAATCAACCTACCGTGCATGTTTTTGGACCGGGAGGAAACCGTAGAACCCGGAGGCACGGGGAGAACATGCAAACTCCACACACATGGCCGAGACGGGAATCGAACCCGGACCCTGGCGGTGTGAGGCGAACTTATGGTATGACATTATCGCCACCTACCTAATATTGTGTTGTTCCCTCTTTTTCTACCAAAATGGCCCATGACCCTGTCTCTTCCATCAACCACTTTTGATAAATACTGACCACTGCAAACCTCCTAAAGGCTGCAGTTTTGGTGATTCTCTGACCCAGTGGTCTAGCCAACACAATTAGGCCCTCATTCAAAACCTTACACTGACCCATTTTTCCTGTATCATACACATGATCTTTTAAGACCTCAAAGTTATTCATACCCACTAACCTCACATAGATGAAGAGATAATCGTTTTTATTTACACACTGGGCATTATGTTATGTCTGAGGTGTATAACAGTTATAAACATCCATCCTCTCAAGAAACAACTGATATGGAGGAAACTGGTTTGTGTAGTAGAAAAGGCTGGAAACCCTTGGATAAGTGTGTTCAGTGTCTCAGTCGTTAGTCTTTGCGAGCTGTGAGATGAATTATCTGTTGTGGGAGTGTTTCTTTCTCTCCTCCGGCTGGGTGTTGATTGGCCTGGGTTGAGTGAATGCCAAAGATGCCCTTGACTCTGTGTTTGTGTGTGTATGTGTGTGTGTGTGTTTGTTTGTGTGTGTTGTGGAACTGTTGAAAAAAGAAAAAATCTCGTCTAGACCCCACATAATTTTGATGATTTCATTGATTCTCTCTAGTCATTCCTTCGGTCTCTCTCTCTCTCTCTCTCTCTCTCTCTCTCTCTCTCTCTCTCTCTCTCTCTCTGCTTCTGTAGAGCTCCACTCTGCCAGAGGGGCTTAAGCACAGTCTCTTCTTCAGTGAAAGGGCACTGGCCTCTGAAGGTGTGTGGTGAAGCATAGCAATTAATCACACTGTGCTGGCTTCTCCCCTCTCTCTCTCTCTCTCTCTCTCTGTCTCTCTCTATCTCTCTCTCTCTCTCTCTCTATCTCTCTCTCTCTCTCTCTCGATTTCAAGGAGTTCTCTGAAAGTACTCAGCTCTACAACTCAGTCCGTCGACTTTGTTTGTTTGTTGCAATCTGTACTCGTCCTGTCATCAGTTCATGGTGCAACAGGGGTTAATTGGATGCAACGTTTCAGGTGGAAATAACAAACCCTATACGCATTCTGTGCTCGGGGTCAAAGTGCAAAACTTCACAGCTCCGAAATCCGGCAATCAAATACAAGTAGAAAAATATGAACTCGTATGAAGTAGGAAAGTAATGCAAGTTCAAGGGAGTGGGAGTGAGTGAGAGCATGGCTGAGTACAAGTGAAAGGGAGAGAGAAAGAGCAAGAAGGAGAGGGAGAGAGAGAGAGAGAGAAAGTGAGAGAAGGAGTAAGCAAGCTTGAGAAAGAGGGAATGAAAGATTGAGTGAGTGTGAAAGAGAGACTGGACAAGAGATGGTAGGAGAGAAAGGTTTGGGGAGTGAGTGAGTGAACAGGAGAGAATGAAAATGAGCGAGAGTGAGTGAGTTAAGAAAAGGGAGGGAGGGGGAGATTGAGCAAGAGAGAACATGTATGAGATTAAGAGAGTGAGTGTACAAGTGAGAGTGAAAGAGTGAGTGAGTGAAAGAGTGTGAGAGAGGGAGTGTGTGGGGTAGTGAGGGAAAGAGAGCGCGCAATAGAGAGTGATTGAGTGATTGAACATACATAAGTGATCAAGTGAATGAAAGAGTGAGAGGATGAATGAGTAGGCATGAGAGTGAATGACAGAGCCAATGAATGAGTGCGAGAAAGAATGAGTAAAACAGCGAATAAGGGAACGAGGATGAGTGAGAGTGAAGAAGAGATCAGAGAGAGAGAGAGAGAGAGAAGGTACGTTTCCACTACAAATTTGCTCAAAACTTTTGCTATATTTCCGAAATGTCTATTAACCATATCACACGACTAAAACTCTTCCTCTCATCATGTCACTTTAAAAAAAAAAGGCCACATATATCGCACGTATATCGCGTGACTTGGGAACGCAGAAAAAATCACTTCCATTCCAGTTTTACGAATTATTCCTTTTTCGCATCGTCTAAAAAAAAAACACCTCATGCGAGCGTAAAAGCTTTTTTTTTTCGAAAAGTGTGTTTTGCGAATTTGACTCGTTTCCATTCATTCATTCATCTTCTACCGCTTTATCCGATCTTCCCTCGGGTCACGGGGAGCCTGTGCCTATCTCAGGCGTCTATGGGCATTAAGGCAGGATACACCCTGGAATGCCAACCCATCGCAGGCCACACACACACATTTATACACTAGGGACAATTTTCCAAGGTGCTAATCAACCTACCGTGCATGTTTTTGGACTAGGGAGGAAACCGGAGAACCCGGAGAAATACCCCCTGAGGCACGGGGAGAACATGCAAACTCCACACACACATAGCCGAGACGGGAATCGAACCCGGACCCTGGCGGTGTGAGGCGAACGTGCTAACCACTAAGCCACCGTGCCCCCTTACTCGTTTCCATTAGGCGTATTTTCAATTCGGTGTTTACATTTTTACGTATTTGGAAGAGTAATGAAAACTCATTTTAACCAATTTGTTAAAAAAAAACTACAATAGAAATAAATTGGATTAAAAAAGACAATGTTAATTATAAATTATAGATCATTTTTTATGTACAAATTTATAACAGTTTATCTGCAAAGAAGAGCTCTTTTTCCATTGTCATGCACAGTTCCCCATTAACACACCATATTTTCTCAATGGTTGCTAGGTTCTCGCTATTTTTTTTTTGTAGTAGAGATAATGAACTAATATATTCGATTTTTCTACAGCCGTTGCTACTGTAACCCCACTGTAGTTTCCTTTCTGTTGGATCTTATTTCTTCTACCCGTTTTTACTCGACCTAACACCTATTTTAGAAGTTGACATTTTTCTCTTTTTTGTGTGTATTTTGCTCCTAAAATAAAAACCTGCATCAAAATGATTACTTTCATATCAGTAAACATGGCCTTTACAATAATAAAAAGTGGTTTAAATCTTGAGCACTCAGCAAAAGCATAGAACACATAGAACTAAGTGGAACCGGACTTACACGTGCACTCACACACCATCCACTGCTATATTATTTATCTGCCTCATCACTGGCCTTTACATGTGTATTGTATACACTGCTCTCACTGACAGTGTTAATGTTTACATGCACATTTTACACATTTACTTTTAATCACTGCTGCTCTAATTGTTCCTTTGCACACTCGCCAAACTGGAATACTTTGGAATACTTTGCACTAGGTTGTTGTTGTTGTGTTTTTTTATTTTATTATATTGTGTTAGTTGTTTGTTATTTTTCAAATTCAAATTTTATTGGTCACATACACAGTCATACACAGTATGATACGCAGTGAAATGCTTGGGTACGCAGTGAAATGCTTGAAATGCTTGTTATCCACTGTCTTGTGTTGTGAACACAGTCTTGTAGACTTGTACACTTTATGTAGCTAGGACAAACTTGGTCTCGTCCTCAGCATTGTGTTCTTGTGTTCGTGTTATATGTTGCTTTGTGTAAGCACCAGGGTCCTGGAGAAACGTTGTCTCATTTCACTGTGTACTGCGTCAGCTATATGTCGTTGAAATGACAATAAAACCCTCTTGACTTGACTTGACTTGACTTGAAAATCACCTCTTTTTGGTCACAGATAGAGAGAGAGAAATAGAGAGAATCATAGAGAGAAAATTTACCTCAGACCACACACACATTTTAACTGCTGATGGTAAATAAATGCTATTTCTTAATCTAGAACCTGTGAAAATAGGAAGCTAATGCTAACTAACGACAGTTATTATTCTCAAATGTTAGTTTATTTGAATAAGAAGGACGGACACAACACTTGAACTTCTCTCGACATTGGACAGTCTCAAAGATAAAGATAAAGTGGTAATAACAGAATGTAAATGTTACATTACTCTCGTGCTTTAACGGGTCACATGAATGGACAATAGAAATTCTATAGAAGCGTGCGCCTTTGACTTGATTACCGAACAACACATGGCTGGAAAAGTCGAGTGTTCCAATACTTTTGCTAAGACATCATAGCTAAGGAGATTATCAATACCTCGATCAGGCTTTAGGGCAGTGAGAAAGCAAGACTAAGACTTTTTCATGCTCAATCTGGCCAGTTATGACTTTAATGATTTGTTAACTGCTATATTTGGTAAAGGCAGAACATTGTGCAAATGTTTTTTTGTTTTATTTTTTAAACCAGGATTCCTATTTGGCAAATCGCAAAGATTTATGACTGGGGCTTTATGCTTTTTTTTATGTGCACTGTGCTTATTTTCAGTTTCAGCAAGCTGTCTCGCAACTCATTTGCAATGTTGCCTTTTTATTTTTTGCCGTGTCCATCTGCCCTTTTAAGCTTGCGATCTCATTTATAGTTTATGGAAAGCACCCGGTGGGCCTTTAAGAGCTCTGTTACTCCAGACATGAGGGATGTGTGTGCATGCGTAGGCCTCGGTGAGTGTGTTAGGACAGTGGTGCTATTCTTGGCCGGCCGAGGGAAGTCTTGGCTCTCCGGTGCATGGGAAAAGTGTTCTTGGCAAGCACAAGCAGTGGCATTCCATTGTGGCTCACTCTTTCTCTCCTGCTCCACTTAAAGCCATGCGGACGTTCGCGGCTCTGAGTGAAGCGCTGGAGAGACAGAGAAAGAGAGGGAGAGGGGGAGAAAGAAAGAGAGAAATGCTGTCATGTCATTGGCTACACTTTAACTTTGGGAACCCTTAGTCACACACGTTTACACATCATACTTTCTCAGGCAGTAAAACAGACACCTGTTTTTTATCCCCAGGCCGGTCGTCTTATGTTCATCAGGAGCTCGACGTTTCATAACCCCCTGGGGAGTTCTGGTGCTGACCACAAACTCTTCACATAGCATTTCACGTCTGTTCATGGGAAGTCTTTGTTTGCAGTAGGTTCTGGACGACTGACCAGGATAACTGGATGATGTCAGTGTTGAGTATGTGTATGTTGTCTGGCAACACTTGTTAGATTGCTGGGGCTGAAATTTGGAAAACATTACGTTTTCCTCACGTTTTTTTTTTCTACTTCATCATTTGACGCCTTTCTTTAAGAATCCATAAATCGATTTCACAGAATATATCTATAGTATACAACACGTGTCAAACTCGAGGCATGCGGACCGAATGTGGACCGCCACGTCATTTTATGCGGCCCGCAAGAGCTTTAAAGATGTATGATTGCCTTAAAATAAGGCTATGCAACAACAATAAACTACATCCCCCCTCAATGCATGCAATCATGCTACCCGCAAAGTGACGGCATCTTGCCACTAGATTGCTGTGTATCCACCTGGGAGATGGTAGCCCAGTGGTTAAGGTGTTGGCGTCTGGACCAGAAGATCACGGGTTCAAACCCCACCACCATCAAGCTTCCGCTAGTGGGCCCTTGAGCAAGGCCGTTAACCCTCAATTGCTCAGTTGTAAGTCGATCTGGATAAGGGCGTCTGCAAAAAGCTGCAAATGTAAATGTATCGCACAGGCGTTTACCGAGGGAGATTTTTCCAACAAGCGCTATTGAGAAATTTCTACAAATGATCCCAAATTATCCAGGAAGTGAAAAATTGATGCAGGTGGAAGGCACATCCAAGAATGATGTGAAAATGAATACATGTTTGTGGTTCAGGGAGAAAACCCGGTATGTATTTTGTGTTATGAGGTGGTGTCGCTCATCAAAGACTGCATACTGTCTTATAGGTACAAATGGCCCTTCAAGGGCAACCATAATGCTGATGTGACCCACGGTGAAAATGAGTTTGACACCCTGGGTATACTACAATAGACATGCAACGATCAGGCATAACATTATGACCACCTGTATAATATTGTGTTGGTCTCACTTTTGCCCTTCAGCAATGTGAGGTACAGGTGCTTGGCTGTTGAATTAAACCAGCTTTAAGGGCATTAATGATCCTGGTCGCCGGTCCACTGCGGACCAGAAACACCCCACAATAGCTGCAGTTTTGGAAGTGATCTGACCATGTCACCTAGAAATCACAGTTTGACCCTTGTGAAACGCCCTCAAATCCTTAGGCTTGCTCATTCCTCCTTTTCCTAACCTGCTAATTTTGAGGACAAAATGTTTACTTGCTGCCTTACTGAGCATTACTGAGTTTATACCTGTCGAATAAAACTGGCATAGGATTAGAAATTATATTCAAAAACCTGATTTATCCGATCTTGATCAGACGTACTAGATCCAGTCCTGGAGGTTTGGGGATGATGTGAAGCAGGTGTTATAGTATTATAATTATATGACATGATAGTAACATCAGATGCACTCGAATGCCGTTGCATTTTGATGATATAAGGATTTTTTTCAGATTTTAGATTTAAGCTTTCAAAACGCAGGACTATGTCGTAGTTTTTTTTTTTTTTTTTCTTTTAGCTCCAGATCTGCCCTTCCTGCTGCGAACGGACCACCCATAGCACATCAGTGAATCGGAATTTCCTCTGAAGTCTGTGGCGGACCTCTGAGCTCTCTGAGTGATGTGGCACTGCACCTTGATCCGCCTCCCATCTGGCCATGCTGAAAAAATATCAGGCAGCTAATGGAAAGTGACTTAATGTTTTCCAGGTTGCTGTTAGACATGAAGCGGCCCTTAGCTAGGCTGAGATTACAGTCCCAACATTCATATTGTATACCTCCACCCCTTTTTTTTATGCATGTTATACATATACCTGTTCGGCTAATATTCTTATGACAGACGGACTTTTATATTGATTACAATCGTATACTTATCTTTCTCCTACATTCTCCACAAACCATTCCTGAATGTAGCTTACCTAAGATAAATCGCCCTTAGATGTGCGTTCGTGTGTATGTGTGTGTTGTTCTCTATGACTCAGTAGCATCTCATTCCGGGTATGTTCCTACCCCATTCCCAATGTTCCGAAGACAAGCTCCAAAGCCCCCGGAAACCCCCGAATAGGATAAATCGCTTCCCCCCCAAAAAAAACGACAGTACTGCTGTGTTTTTGTTGGTGGTTACAGCAGCGCCATCTGTAAAAGAAAATAATAGATTTACATTAATGCAGTCTTCCTAATTTGTTACTGTTTCCATGGTTAACAACTCACATGGGGACATTTAAGGCCGGCATGTCACATGGTCTAAATCTATTAATACAGTAAAGATCTTGCGAAGACTTTTGTTTTCTTTTTTTTCCACGATTATTAATATAGTGACGCTTTCTATAAGGAGTTGTTTGTTTACTATTTGTGGAAGGAGTCTCCAGTGTCAGTGTCAGGTTTTTCCACTACAGGAACGTCTTCAGGACAGATGGTCTCCCAAAGTGGAGATAAATAAAAACAGGCCGGTGAGGGGATGTGCATGTATAAGCAGTACGTAAGCGTAAGTAGAATCTCTTAAGATAAGTGAGTGAGGAGTAAACACGTCAGGACTCGAGCTCTCCGGCTGCTTTTTCAAATGGTTTGTGTGAAAAGTCTTGTCTTTCAGCAGCACCCTCTGATTTTGCCACAGTGAGCGATTATGATTTGAAACCCTCGTCCTTAGAAAACCCATTAAGCTCTATATTATCCCTACAAACAATCGCTGTGGGTGAGGCATTTGTGCGCCGGCCCAAGGTGACACAGTGATCTTCAGTAAGCATAGTGAGGCTGTCAGAGGGGTAGCCAGGACTTGCTGAGTAAGACACGCACACAAACACACACACACCATTACTCATATTACACACTAATCTGACCTGCTCAAAACCCGTACATTCATTATTGAGCATGGGCTTTTCTCTGGAGCTTTCAAGTCCTTCAGTGCTTTAGAGAATCAAGCTACAGGAAAGTGAAATGATCCTACAAATGCAACGGCAAAGACTTTGTCCAAGACAAAAGACGACTTGTACAAGAGAAACGACTTATATACTTTCTCACTTTTGTTTTCCTCAAGTGAGGTAAAAAAAAAAAAAAACATTTACTCGATAGATTATTGAATATATTTTAAAAATAAATCGGATTTCATACTTTGTCTCGTACTGTATAACAGTGGGGGACTAGTGAAGTAATTCGTCTTGGTCTATGGGACCATATTTGATAATAGGAAGCTTACAGCCCCTAATAAAACATAAAACTTTAGATACGTATGTCGATTTGAAGGAATATGCTTTTGTACATTTAGTTAAGTAGGAGTACAGGGAGTATTTTTACATTTACTGGAGTAATATTTTACAGAGTGTACTTTGTCCATCACCGACATATAGTAGACTCTTGTCATTTCGATGAAATGTTGCATTTTTACCACAGAATTCCCCATATTACCACATAATTTATTGTTTATTTGCACAAATAGGCTCCACATGATCCCTTATTCAGTTATTAAAAGTTCACATATAGTATGGTAAAAACATGGGATATGATTCATCGTGTGCACAAAATGAAGGCTAAATCAAGCCAGCTCCAACTTAGTCTTGTCCTGAACAAACATCCTTCACCCTCCAGTCTGTCTTTCGGCCTTTCCTCCGTTCTTCTCCATGTCGTATGTTTCCCGTGCTATCAGATTCCATTCTGTTTATAGAGAAGATAGCTGTAGGGGGAGGTGTAGGGTGGGTTGGGGCACCAGTGTTTATTAGCTCAGTGTTCTCGAAATGTTTGATTTGCTACGAATGAAGGATCACATAAAAAGCTCCCAAAGATATCGACTAATTCTCACCATTCATTTCTTTTGTCACATGATGGTGCCTTGTGGAGTGAAGTGGTCTGACCCCGAAAACAACAACAAAAAAAAGAGCTTTTCTGGTAGACTAAACTAAACATGTCTGCAAATGATTTGTATTATTAAAAAAAAAGAAGAAAAGAAAATATTCTGGCAAATATAGAGTGTATTTGATTGAACAGGCAGCGTTTGCATTAGTCAGCCTTGTGGGGTTCAAAGTGGGCCATTGTAGTGCGCAGCAGAGCCCTCAAAGCAATTCCCTGCTGCCTGCCCGCTGCTTTGTCTGGCCTGCTACAGCCCAGGAGAGCCACAATGGAGGCAAGCAAGGCCACATGGAGTGCAGTTGTGTGTTCACGAATCTACCCACAATAAAGTGAAAGAGTGCTCACGCGGCTCTGCTGCGTTTTGGCTCCTGTGCTTTTGGACATGTTGAGAACCCCACAGTGGGCATCTAGTTTCGAGCAATATTCCACGCTTGGTGGCGGCCCATCTGTGATGTTTCCGAGTGGATGTTTATGTGTGGTCTTTTATACATTACTTTCACACAAGCGTTCAACAAAGCAACCTTTTTTTGTTGTTTTTTTAAATATATACAACCCAGAGCTCCTGTTGTCATCCATATTAAATGCACAGAAACTCCAAATGATTGATTGTATGTCGATGTGTAGCGGTGGCTGCCATTTGTCTGCCATCAGAAGTTTCTTTCTGCATGTTTTATTACCTGGTTGGTATTTGAATGACTCACAAAAGCCTCCGCTATAGTGCACTTCCCAATGACAGAAAGTACAAAAATAAATAAATAAAAATAAATAAAGCATGCAATAAATGAGCAAGTTTAAATACAAAAGGCTAAAGGCTGTACATTTTGGTTACTATCTTTTGAACTAAGATAAAAAAAGGACAAAGATAATCATAAAGTTCACAGGCAGAACATTTAAAGAGACAAAATCAACTCATCAATTGCCAGTCATAATACTGAGTTAATATTAGAGGCCGAGCGATTTATCGATTTTGCAGATTGAAACTATTGGCTATCAGGAAAAATACGTTCTTGTATGCCGTCATTATGAGAGCGGTTTCTAGAGGTGAATCACTGGCACTACGTACAGATTGTGCAGGGAGAGAGCTGTATTACATTTATTCTTTGTATTTGGTGAATTATAGAATAATATTTATGAATTAATACATTTATATTTATTTAATTTAGAACATTTTCACGATTTTAGTCCTTCTTTTTATCCAATATTATTAATGAGGTGAATAATTAGTTATTGGCAAATACGGTTTAAATTAGCTATGGGCCGAATGCTAGGTAATACTTGTGAATATCTGCGACTTCTGTGGTATTTCAGTGATCTCTTCTGTCTGATGACACCGTAAAGAGGGATATAGACAGTGCAGGAAGATTCCGGGTGGAGTAGAGGTGTTGTAGGTCACGCTGCTAGGAGATGCAAGAGTCAAGAAGATGATATTTGCAAGTAGCATCATAGCACCATTAACAAAATAGTGTATACAAATAGTATGGCGTTGAATATGCGCAGCTGATGTTTTTTAATTTGCCGTGGCTCTATATAAGGTCTAAAAATAGACATTGTAAGAATAGGCATTATCTGAAATATTTGGCTGGAAACATTATAACAGTATAATGAACCTATGCCAATAAAAAATAAAGGATCAGTTTTTAATGTAAGGCTATATTTAAGTGTATGCATACATTTAATTAGTTCCATTAATAATTATGTCAATGGAGGATCGTTACAAGGATCGTAAGACAATCGCATATGTGTGTTCACGAGTTGGCTGACATCAGGGACCTCCCACACATTCAATTCTAGTTACACCCTTAATCTTGGCTTAGAGAGAGAGAGCGGTAAAGAGAGAGAGAGAGAGAGAGAAAGAGAGAGAGTGACAAATCCGAGGTGCTGTTTGGTTGGGGTTGCTTCAGCTCTCACTCCTTCCCTCACAGTAGTGTATTCAGCTGGGAGAGGCAGACACATACACATACACACACACACGCACACACACACACACACATTCCTCAAGAATTTACATCACACACATACACACAATTTTTCTCACCCACACAGAGATGCAATAAAGTCTCGCACAACTTTTCTTATAATAAAGCAATAAGCGCTCAGGCTCTCTCTCTCTCTCTCTCTCTCTCTCTCTTTCTCTCTCTTTCTCTCTCTCGTCGCCGTAATGTGCCGTTTCCCAGGGCAGCACATTATGACATGCATGAAGCTAATCTGCAGCCATTCATCTTCCAGCATGCCTCAGTGTGTGGTCATTACTGTGGGCATTAAAATCGTCAGGCGTTCGGTTGGTTCCATGGCCGGTGCAAGACGCATGCCACTTTGTCTACTCACACAGATAATGAGCCATTCTGCCACTACTCTCAGAGGCACATGCATGATACTTCGACAGGGAGCCACCCTTATTTCCCATCATTCTTAGCGCTTTGGATTTGAGAAATGATGAGTAACATGTAGGATGACCGTAGAGGACTCTAGGATTGCTGTGTGCTTGCAGTTGTATGATCGCAAAGCATTTTGTAGCCTTTTATAGATTTCCAACTGTATAGGCTTTACAAATGGGATTGTTTTTAATCCCTGTATGGATATGAGAAGATTTCTGAGTAGGCGTGCCTTATGTACTATGATCATGTCATAAAATCCTTATATGAAACCACAACCATCTCTGAGAAGTCTTACATATTATAGATATTATTGCCGTGCGTCTTCATAACTGAGGTAGATGCGATTCACATCTTGAGGCATAGCCAACGACGCTGGGAATTGTTGATGAAAGGGTGTTGTTTCTGGGTTTGAGCGCTATATATGCGCTTCGTATATTTTTCCATCATTATATTGGAACACAACACAATAGCCCCCGGGAGCCGCATCAGAGGGATGAAAGAGCCGGCTCCAGAGCCGCAGATTGCCAACCCCGTGGCATGGCCCCTTTAAAAGGAAGCTTTGTAGTGCAGGAAATAAAAAAGAAATACAACCAGATGTTCATTTCCCTTTCTGTCTCCGGGAAGATGCGGCTCTACCTCTGCCATGTTAATCTACATCTCTATATTGTTGTTAAAGGGGTCGAGAAGCTCCCCTGTGTAGGTATAGAGCTTGTACCATGAGGAAATGTGAATCCATATCGACTTTGCAAAGTACATTTATTCCACTGGCCTACATTATGCACATGGTAGCCACCCTAGGGATACAGTATTTACCCAGGACTCTACTGGGAATGGATGTGACACCCATATAAGGTTAAATAAATAAATATCTAGAAATCAAAACAAGCTTTTAATTTTGTCTCTGTACATGACTATGATGTATTTGAACTGAGGCAAAGAAGAATATATATATATATATATATATATATATATATATATATATATATATATATATATATATATATCTATATATATATATACAGTCCCTTCGTTTCATATCTGGAACAATATCTGGAAAGCTTGACTGCTGTGTAATGGCCAGGAGTGGCCTGCTTCCCTTGTTTTCTTATGACAGATGAAGGAGATAAAAGGTCTGGCGTAGTACTGCAAACAACGCGCCATCTGACAGCCCCGGTGTAGCATCTCATGGGAGGAAACTCAGCCGCTGTGACTATAATGGGGTATCGGGTTTCAGGGAGTCAGTGACTGCAAAGGATCTGCATCGAAGTGTCTCGAAATAATCGTACGATGTTTGCGCTTGTGAAAATTACACGGTTCATGCTTTTTTTTTTTTTTTTTTGGATAAACCCCTTTAATTAAACCAGGTTATTTCTTTTAAACATTAGAGATGAACATGAGCATGTCATAGACTGGGCGTGCTTGGAGGAGAAGCGGTAAAACCTGTGGCTGTGTCCGTATACTTATGGAACACACTGAATAAACATCAGGGGAACATAATTGCACCTTATTACGCATAATTACACATAATTGCATGATGATTTTTCATTTCTCTGAAGTCATGCTTGGTTTGCTGTGGCTCTTTTCTACATTACACTTACTTAAGGTTGGACAAATAAAACGGATTTGACTGACAAAAGTGGAACTCAACTGTCAACTGCTTTTGGATTGTATATGCCTTAAAGGTTTGAATGTACTCAGGAAGGAATTGGACATTGGATCTGAAGGTTGTGAGTTCAAGTCCCAGGCATGCCAAGCTGCCACTCCTGGACCCCTAAACAAACCCCTTAACCCCATTGCATTACTTTTCATATTATCTTTGCGGTGACATTGGTGGTCCAGTTATTAAGCTGCTGGGTTTTTGATCATTAGATGTTGACCCAGCACCACCTATCTGCCACTGTTGAGCCCTTGAGCAAGGCCCTTAACCCTGTTTGCTCCAGGGTCACTGTACCATGGCTTGACCCTGCGCTCTGACCCAAGCTTTCTTGGTTATGCCAAATTGGTAGAGGTGTAGCTCAGTTGTTTAAGGAGCTGGGATGATCGGAAGGTCCATGGTTCGAGCCACTGTATTACCATCCTGCCACCGTTGAGTCTTGTGCAAGGCCCTCTTTGTGATCCAGGGGGCGCTGTATCAAAGCTGACCTTGCGCTCTGACCCCAGCTGGAATGTGATATTCACAAAGCAGATGCGCATATTATATTAAAGTGTTCACATTTGTCCATATATAAACGCTAGATATTATATATATATATATATATATATATATATATATATATATATATATATATATATAATATCTAGCGTTTATTCCATAACAGGTTTTAATTTGACACTAGAGTCTAATGCAGTATGGGAGTTTGTGTATATAAAAAGCGGAAAAGAAAGTGAGCGTGAGAGAAAAGAATGCGGGCAGCTAAAGTGTTGTAGGCAGTGTTTCAGAAGCGAGCATGTGTGTGTGTGTGTGTGTGTGTGTGTGTGTGTAAGAAAGAGCTTGTGTGTGTGGGAAGCCTGAAGAGCTTCAGCAGGTGGTCTGGGAGATTGGAGATGTGTACTGAGGGAGTCAGAGTGACTCTGAAAGCTCGCCTGGGTGGAAAGATTCCCACTTTTCTAACAAACAAAGAAATTCTGCTCCTAATACTTAGGGCTAAAGATTGTTAGCTTGTCAGATTGTTAGGCTTTTTTTTGTATGTTTGTTCAAGTTACTCTGCTTTTAAACAGCGTGTCTGATTATGGGGCTGTTGGTGGTTGAGAGAAAACGATGGTAATCCTCGCCGATTCCCGCTGTTCCTGTCATTCTTTTAGCCTTGTTGCTTTCAACACTCGCCTTTCATATTTTTTCTCTTGCTCCGTTTGTCCTCATCTTTCATCTCCCGTCGTCTCTCTTTTCAATCCGAACGCATGGAAGCCAAATAAATTATCCTAAAGGTCCAGGGGAAAAAAAAAAAAAGCGACCGTGGCTAATTGGCTGCCATGGCAACAGACGAGCCTTCCCTCGCTGCTTGTTTTTGTCGTTTGTTGCACTTGTGTAAATGTCACATGCTCCTCCTCCGTGCGTTTCATTTCATTCACACACACACAGACACACACACACAGATATACACACACACATATACACACACTCTCACAAAACCCCACAGACTTCCAAGTACTTAGGGGATTTCTCTGACTGATGCATGCATGGTTTCATCATGCAAACCCTCTTAGGCTGCTGTGTCACATAACACTGTAATTACACTAATGTAAGCAGCCTTGCTTTTATTAGCTTTATAATAACAGGCTGGAGCTGGGCTCTCTGATGGTGAGCTTGCTCTAGTGTTCTGTATATATATATATATATATATATATATATATATATATATATATATATATATATATATATATATATATATATATATATATATATATATATATATATATATATATATATTATATGACGTATATATATATATATGCACTATTTTTATGATATTCTATGCTATTCTTATGACTATTCTATGCTTTATATGTAGATTGATTTCTCCTTGCCAAACTTTTTCCCAAGCACATAGTATATAAATTAACACGACAATGGCAGAGGTAGATCTGAATCTTACTGGAATCAGAAAAGCAAAAGAACGTCTCCTTTTAATTTAATTTAAATAAATAAGAAATCAACTTTATTTTTGCCTGTTAGAAGTCAGAAGGCACTTCTGGTAAAGGTAAATTGATCATTTCCGGTCTGTCTAAACCCAAGGAATAAAAGTACCATATTGAATTGCATAGCATTGTATATATTTCCATTGCGTAGCATTGGATCGCATTGTGTTGAGTTCAATTTAAATCAGATCGCACTGCATCATAATAGTGAGGAATCTTAGCGCATTGTATGCTATAAATGTATTTTTAATGTATTAGGTGGTTGACCATGCTGAGGTGGTTGATCACGTAGCACATAAGGTCGGCCCCAGTTACGGAGATGCACATCAATTCTGTTTGTTCTATACCCCTGAATCTCTGAATCATACTTTATATTTGTGGTTGCGATGTCAAACTGGATTCACACTCTTCAGATCCACTCTTCGTTCCAACACACTGTTTGAAAGATCTGCTATGATAGAGATTCTGTTTGTTCAAGACTAAATGGCATCAATCAGTACATTCAGTCCGAGCCCGAGACGTCATATTACATAATAACAAACCTTAATTGAGCTTATTTGAGCTTATTTGTCTTATTTGACCATCTTATAATAATATTACATATTATACATATTATACAAAAAAATAATAACCGCTGTTTGTTTAATTGTTGTCTGTGTGAGAGCATCTTCATATGACTTTACAGCCTGGTTATAAGCTCTGCCCCCAGATGAACCCAGCTTCTCGCTCCCAGTCCCTTTTTTCTCTGAGACATAGCTCTGAGGTGAAGGATTTAGCTTCTTTGGTTTCATTGTAAGTGCAGTTCACCGAGCAGGCAGTAGAGGGCTGTACAAATAACAATCCAGTCTTTTGAAGAGAAAGAGCTCTTGGAGCACTTAACTCTGTCGAGTGTTTGTCACCGGAGCAGAGTGCACACTCTGTCAGGGAAACTTGTGTCTACTGGGTATATCTACAGCGCACACTGGTGCTGGAGGGTGGAAGGGATATCTTACTTATGCGTCGTTAATGAGGTCCACTGACTAAGCTTTAGAGTATAGCTAGGGGAACCAAGAATGTGGTGTCATATTTTGTATGTCCTTGTCACCAGCGTGGTACACCTTTTATACCATTACAAGCTTTATGTAGAAGCGAAAACCTACTTGGTCCCAATTATTAGCTTTAAAGCAGTTTCAGTGCTGCAAGATTCAAGATTCTTTATTGTCACTGTATTAAGTACAGGGAAACTGGCAAGCAGATTGTCCTGACTAATGATATAAAGCATGTAGCTCTAGTGACAAGGAAAGGTAGATTTATGAGACTAATTAGTCAAATATCTGTGTGTGTCAATGCTATATACTGTATGGATGTGTAGATGGAGTCACATAGTAATTATGATGACGGGTAGAAAAATATCAAAAAGGAACAATACACTCGTTGGACCATTTTTGCTTTTACAGTGGGTTATACGTTGTAAAGAATGGTTCAAGGGAGGTTTTGTGCACACATAGGGAGCTGAGACTGGCTCATAGGTGTCAATCCAAGAGAAGATAATGGTCAGGTTTTGGGGGACCAACACAATCTTAGGCAGGCGGTCATATTGTTATGTCCGATTGGTGTAAAGCGCAGGCGGGTGCTGTAGTTGCTATTGCTTGATGGAGGGGAGGCGGGAGGAGGGTGGTGCTATGATGACAAATTGACCTAACCTACAGTGAATAATTGTTTATACACAAGGTGACCTATATATCAAGTTTACCTGAAAACATGGTTAGTAAGGATCATCCAACAGCCTAAAAGAGAACATCCTGAGTGACAGAGCTGCACGCCTATATGAGGCGCGACATTTTCGTCAGCGCGGTTCCTATGCCTAATTATCTCCTGTTATCACTCTTATGATCTTTTTTTTATCATCAGTATCTCTTTTTTTTCGTCACAGCCTTACGTTAGTTGTCTATCTGTGATCCCTCCTTCCTCTCTCCTCCTTCCTGCTTCGTGTAAGTGGAGTCTTGGCTTGGTGCCAGCTGGCGTGTTTTTTCTTTTTTTTTGAATGAATACCTGATGGAGTCAGTGGAGGGCAGTGAGGCGAGGCATGGGAGGAGCTGACTGAGTGAGTGAGTTAGCGAGCGTGAGTACGTGTGTGTGTGTGTGTGTGTGTGTGTGTGTGTGTGTGTAAGAGAGAGAGGGTGTGTGAAAGAGAGAGAGAGGGGAGTTAGGCCCTTGCATAACACACACTGGTGTGCTACATGCAGGCGGGCAGCAGGGAGCCGGCTCAGGGCTGCCTGTGTGTGACACTCAGGGCCTGGATGGCTGAGCGTAGCCCTGCTGTCGAATTAAACACACACACACACACACGGGGCACAGAGAGAAGAGGAGAGCGAGGAAAGGAATAGGCAGCCTAGTAAGAGTGGACGAATTGCAGAACGAATTGTTTGCCACTTTGTGAAAAGTGGAACAGGAGTTCTGAGGTAAGACTTGACCTTTTTTCTGGCTTGACCGTGTTCCTGCTTATGCTCCCTGTCTCCTGTTACACCAGCATATAGTGTGAGTTTATCTACAGTTCCTTTCTTGCACGCTCTCTCGTTCTCTCTCTCTCTCTCTCTCTCTCTTTCTCTCGTCCTTTACAAGTAGCTTTCTTTTGCTTAACTAGCCCCGGGACTTTCTTTCCCGGGCTCGGACATAAAAGTGCAAGTCATGCCGGCGCTCTGAAGCCCATAGTCTCTAAAGAGTGCTCTCTTTCTGTTCAGGTCTTTCCCCTTGCAGGCTTTTTTGTGGTGGGTTTTCTGAGGACCTGGCGCTCAGGCTCTGAATGATTGGGAAGCCAGGAAGAGAGTGTGCTCGTGTGCCAGGCTTGTACCCACCTCTTAAAGTGGTAGAGCTTCTTTTCCAACAACAGGGGTGTAGCGCCGCAGCTTCTGGCTCCTAGAGATAATGCATTAAGAGACCGGTTCTGTGTATTACTGGTTGTAAGTGATAAAGGGGCCAAAGATTTATTAGAAAGGAAACTTTCCTTTAGTTGCCGTTGACCAGGAATCGTTCATATTAATGAGACATGCTGTAGACTAACCCTGGAATATGGTATTAGAGGGCGGGAACACACTCTGGTTGAGATGCCAGGTCAGTGCAGGACTTTATGGGAGCTGGAAGGAAACCAGAGAACCCAGAGGAAACCCGCAAAGATCCGAGGACGACAGGAGGAAACTCTGCACAGACAGTAATTTGAGCCCAGGCTCAAACCTTGAACCTTATTAAATCGACAAGCCGTGCCGTCATGGCATAACTATAAAACAATACAAAAAAAAATTTAAGCCGAACTATTAAATATTCAGACGAATACTTTAATAAACATCAACACAAGAATGGTAAACAATGCTTTAATATTTATTCAACAAAATAATTTCGGTGAATTGTTGTCATGCAAACTTGGCCCAGCATCACGCCCCGAGTGTGTACACACGTATTCGAACTGCATTGTGCACATACCTGCCTACCATTTATATGTACATTTCAAGGACTTGTAGCGATGTTCAATAGAGGGCAGGTTACAACTGAAACATCTCAAGCTGGCTGGGTTCCATGTTGAAGTGTAAATGTTTATGATGAGGAAAAATATAAACATATATAAACTTTCCACCTTTGCTGTGGTTTGTTGTGGCCATTTGTTTAGTCTACTCCAGCGGACATTGGAAATGTGCCAAATCAAGACAGGGAATATACAGGGTTTAAATGAAAAAGAAATTCAATGGACTTATATTTTTGTAGCACGATGGACATTGTCTTAAAGCAGCTTTACAAAAGAAATTGTCACTTACATTCAAATGTATGTGTATTTATTCCCGATGAGCAAGCCTGGAATAACTTTGGAAAGAAAAATCTAATGTGATTATAAATCATTAAATCATTGCAGTTGTGAAACCAGGTGCCTCTAACTGCATATAAACCTTATCACTTCAATTATGCCAAGTTTCCCACCAAGGAATTTTCACATGCATCGCCAGTAGTACTTTTACTTTTTGAATTCATAAAGAACATCTTATAGAACCTCTTATAGAACCTATATGCCTATATATATATATATATATATATATATATATATATATATATGTGTGTGTGTGTGTGTGTGTGTGTGTGTGTGTGTGTGTGTGTGTGTGTGTGTGTGTGTGTGTGTGTGTGTGTGTGTGTGTGTGTGTGTGTGTGTGTGTGTGTGTCGTGTGGCATTGCAGCACTTTATAAAGTATTGGGAATGAGTCTGGGTCTGGGTAATATGAAGTTATGGCACTGGGTTTGGCACATTGTTGAAGAGAGTGTCTTCCTTCCAGGGTTCGCCGTGAAAAACTCGGGTTATGGTCTGTGTGGAATTTCGCACGTCCTTATTATGTCTGTATGGGTTTCCTCTGGGTTTTCCAGCTTCCTCCCAACCATCAAATGTACCATTCAGACAAATGTTTGTGGACACCAAATCTCCATGGGATGTGTGCCGGTTCAGTCACAAAAACATTAGATTTAAATGCAGATGTCAGGCAAAACGTTTTGGTGCAGTTTCACTTTATTCCAAAAGTGTAAAAGGGTTTAAGGTCAGGGCTAAAGGTCAGATGCTCAAATCGATCTGCATCAGCCTTGGCAGTGTATGACTTTATGCAGCATGCTTTATACACATGCCAGAACAGGTTTGCGCTTGGGCCCTTAATTAGAGTAATGGGAAATTTTTTTTGTTAAGCCACAGCATACAAAAACATTCTAGCCAGCTGTATGCACAATATATGAGATATCAAACAGTTACACCATGGCATATGTATACCTGTACAAAAGTTAGACACACCACCTGGCATATATTGTGCTCGTATATTGCAATTTGGGATACCGTAGTTGTTGAAACAGATCAAAACTTCGTGCATCACTGAGCCTTTCACCGTTTCACCACTGTTCCTATCTTTGGACTTATTTTGATCTATACTGATCACTGCCAACTGGGAACATCCCACATGAGTTGCTGAGTAATTTACTTCACTTATTATAATGTTATACCTGATATGTGTTTGTACAAATTATATATATATATATATATATATATATATATATATATATATATATATATATATATATATATATATATATATATATATGTTCCCCCCCATCGATCATTTGGGAGACCTTATGATTCATTAGGACCAGGTGCAGTATTATAATAGTTCTTTATGTATAATTATCGTTCTTGTTGTTATCTATTGCTATTTATCTTATTGCATAAGTCTATTTGTTCGTTTGTTCCTTCATAGTAAGCAAGACGGAAAGCATGTCAGTGCATCTCCTGTAGGAATGGTTTACTTTCCCTTCCCTAATGACAGTAGTATGAATGATTCAGTGAGGTGTATGGAGATATGATTATATACATTGGAAGTGGATTGTAAACATGTGATGACTGGCACTGATTCTGCTTTGAAACTCTCTGCAGCACAGGGACCTGGAGTTGTAACTCATAGGCCTGATGGAGGACAATAAGTTTAGATTTCTAGACATCTGATACTCGCTGTGCTCTGTGGAGCCTGTGCTGAGGAAGATCTAACTGATGGTCATCTCTTGCCAGGCGTTCTTCTTTTACAGTGGCTATGTGTGTGTGTGTGTGTGTGTGTGTGTGTGTGTGTGTGTGTGTGTGTGTGTGTACGTGCTTACAAGTATGCGCTTGCACAATACAAACCTCTTTACTACTCCTATTTCACTGTGTGTCCATGTGGTATGCGTGCGTGCCTGTGTGTGTGTGTGTGCGTGCTTGCGTGCGTGTGTGTGTGTGTGTGTGTGTGTGTGTGTGTGTGTGTGTGTGTGTGTGTGTGTGTGTGTGTGAGACCGAGTGTATGTGTGCGAGTGCGAGTGAGTGTCTTTGTTAATCTGTGCGCAGTGAGTAGTGTTCCTTCTAATGTAGGTCAGTAGAGGCTGCTCCACTCTGCTCCCTCCCTCCCTCCCTCCCTCCCGGCTCGGGTGCAGTGAGCATGCTGTGCTGTCTCTATAGTAGGAGAACAGACTGATCCGCGATTCTCTTTCCCTCCTGAGTAATCCAGAGGGATAAAGCAGGGAGTCTGCCACAGTGGAAGATTAGGCTTTCCCCGGTATGCCATTTGGCTTGAGGAGCGCCTCGAGCTACATTCTTTTTTTTCTCTTTTATTCTAGTTATAAGCAACAGCTTATTAATCATTTCTGGCAGGCTGGTAGCCTCAGACATCCCATAAAAAAACAGTCCGGGTGCTCCTTTCACGTCTGAGCTCCAAAATAAGGAAAATTTCAAGGGGGAGTTTGAGCTTTTCATCTTTCCTCTTTTTTTCCCCAAAGGGTTGTTTTTTTTAAAACAAATGCTCTAAAACTGACTCAAAACATCACTGATTTTATTGGAGGTCATTTCCAAAGCCCAAGCCCTGCATTGCTAACTGAGCATGCTATGTGAGTTAAGATGACTCAAAGTCTCTTACAGTCTACCTAACCAAACTGCAGAGAAAGAGACTGACTTTAGCACAGGCTCATAAGTATTGGGACACTTACCATTTCCAGCCGTATGTTATATTGCCTCAATAATGTGGTAAAAATAATGGAAATGTGGAGAGCCATACTTATTCCAACATGTCAGTGCCCCTGTGTGTTCTGTGTACATGAACATATACTTTACATGGGTTGGAGTGGAAGATCTTGAGTGGCCTACTATAAACACATCAGAACAACAAGAGCCTTTAGTTGTCTCGAGTACTTTACAGCACAGTGAAATTACTTTCTACTTAATTCCCAGCAGTGTTAGAAGTCTGTGGTCAGAGCACTGGGTTATGGGCCTGTCTCAAGGGCCCAAGAGAAGGCTATTGGCACTACCAGGGTTGAACCCCCAACCTTTCAATCAGGTACTCAGAGTCTTAACAACTGGGCTAACATCTCCCATGAATAGGACTGCTGTCTTCACCACAGGGCTTCTCATTTAGATCATGTCATTGACTTTACTAACGCCATTGTAGCTGAATGAGCAAAAATCTCCATAGGAACAATCTAAAATCTAGTGGAACTTCTAGTGGAGGTTATTATAGCAGCAAATGAGGAGTAAATGTGGAATGGGATGTTCAAAAACGCACATATGGATCTTCTGGTGGCGTGTCCATGGACTTGCCCAATGGGAAATATAAGCATTTTAACTGGGATTAATTATATAACATGCAGTTATCCAGGGCCTAGTGAATAAGAACTGCTTAGCTACAGTATGAAAGTAAGAAGCAACCAAACAAAAATAACCACAGTGTTTTAAATGCACTGCTAACTCACTTTAGGTTGCCTATCGCATAATTACATCGGTAGTTCTCTATTCGAAACCCCCGTGTCCCACTCCGCTGTGTGCAACTGGGTCTCCCGCTCATCCGATTTAGCTCTCGGATAGATGCTAATTAGCTGATGAGTTCATCATCACATCATGAGGCTATGTTAGAGCAGGGGAAAGCCGCTCTGCCGCGCCGTGGTGCGCGACGTTCACGAATAACAGGAGAGCCGAGAACCATTCCTTTACACCAGCAAATACTTTCCTTGTGACTTCAGTGAAAGATAATGATAACACTAAAAAAGGAATGAGAAGGAGGAAAGGCGAGAGGAAGACGGATTTGGAAAGAAAGGGAAACACCTTCTGGTTAAAAAAAAAAAAGAAAAAGGAATGTATTTTTGCAACCGGTTACATTTTTAGCTTCTAACAGTTCTTTAACTGTTTTTTTCATGAACACCTTTGGTGGAATGAGTTATAGCAGAGGTATAAATGCTATCATATTAGCAATCTGCTTATATATTGGTATCTGCTTAGACTACTGGTGCTATTCCTGACCACATGTGAGATTGTATCATAGACAACAACTGAGAATATTAAGAAAATGTGAATTCTGCATGAAACTTGGGCAAATCTACCACATAGGCATTTGACATGACGTCTTTTTGACATATGGCGATGCTTCAGCAAGACGTAGGAGGTGCTTTGAGTGGCAGGCACGCTTCAAGGGCGGAAGGACATCGCTGGAAGACGACGAGAGAACAGGAAGACCGTCGACCAGTTGAAACCTGTGGAAACCTGTGCATCATGATCTTCAGCATGTGATTTCACTTCCGCAGCCACCTTACTCGTCTCCTGTGCGTTCTTCCAAAAGATCCAGCACAAAGACACTGTTTTACACGATTACGGAGAAATATTTTAACACCACGCCGTAATTGAAAAAAGCTTCTTGAGTACAGAATAGTCTGGAGAGTATGGGAAATCTCAAAGAAGGGAAAAATCATAGTACGGCAGTGGATCGTCCACAAATGCACTGAGGTGCTAAGGGAGGTGGTAGCTCAGTGCTTAAGGCATTGGCCGCTGGACCCAAAGGTTGCAGGTTGAAATCCCATCACCAAGCTGCTACTAGTGGGCCCTTGATCAAGGCCCTTAACCCTCAAATGCTCAGTTGTAAGTCGTTCTGGATAAGGGCGTCTGCCAAATGATGTAAATGTTAATGTTATGTTCTTGGTCACTTGTATTTCCCTGCATGATATTCCCCTACGTTTTGCCACATAAAGTTCATTCATTCATTCATCTTCTACCGCTTTATCCGATCTTCCCTCGGGTCACGGAGAGCCTGTGCCTATCTCAGGCGTCTATGGGCATTAAGGCAGGATACACCCTAGATGGAATGCCAACACATCGCAGGGCACACACACACACACACACACACACACACTCACATTCATACACTAGGGACAATTTTCCAAGGTGAAAATCAACCTACCGTGTATGTTTTTGGACCGGAGAAAACCAGAGAACCCGGAGAAAAAACCCCTGAGGCACGGGGAGAACATGCAAACTCCAAACACACATGGCTGAGACAGGAATCGAACCCGGACCCTGGAGGTGTGAGGCGAATATGCTAACAACTAAGCCACCGTGCCTCTATGCCACATAAAGTTATTATCGCTAATTACAATAGTTAAATACCTCTAAAAATGTTGTTTTTGTACTTTCTGCTGCTGTTGTTTGGAATTATGTAAGACATTTTTAAGACGTCTGTGATAAGAAATAGTTTATTTTTGTGCTTCCACTCCCTTTGGCAAGTTATCTTCACTTCCAGAAGGTTACAAAGGTCTAAAATTTAGACTCAAAATGAAACACTCACAATTTCCAAATGCTCCCATTGGAATTTAAGTCAGAAGATCTCCAAACAGGATGAGCTGGATTATTTTTCTTTTGTACTTGAGTAGATTTTTCCAAAAGTTGGACTAAATGCTTTTAACCAGTGTTTCTCTGGTTCTTCTTTAGTCAAGGATTATACCAAACGCTGACGATTAACGTGCACCTTGTTTTTTTTTTTTTTTGTAACTCTTCAGCGGCACTGCTGTTGTTTTTCTTCTTAATCTCATGATTGAAGAGCACGTCGAAATCATACGACTACAGAACACCAAGCAGGAAGACCCTCATATGGGTGTTGATGTTCCATGGCCGCATATTTACAATGGTCTCGTTGATCCGTTTTCAATGGAGGGCATACAAATTGAAATGATAATATTGTTCTTTGTAATATTGTAATATTGTAGATACGAGGCACGGTGGCTTAGTGGTTAGCACGTTCACCTCACACCTCCAGGATCCGTGTTCGATTCCCGTCTCGGCCATGTGTGTGTGGAGTTTGCATGTTCTCCCTGTGCCTCAGGGGGTTTTTCTACGGTTCTCCGGTTTCCTCCCCGGTCCAAAAACATGCACGGTAGGTTGATTGGCACCTTGGAAAATTGTCCCTAGTGTGTGTGAATGTGAGTGTGTGTGTGTGCCCTGTGATGGGTTGGCATTCCATCCAGGGTGTATCCTGCCTAAATGCCCATAGACGCCTGAGATAGGCACAGACTAGAGGATGAATGAATGAATGAATATTGTTCTCTGATAATGGTTCTGCTGTGACTTCTTTGAGTTTTACAAAGCGATTTAGGTTTGATTAGTCATGGTTCATAATTACGTGGCATATACTGTATATCACACCAGGTCTTTAGGACTTTGGTATAACTATGAACTGTATACAGTGGTCCCAAAGAACTGAGTATGTCTTTTAATATCACGATTATGTGTTACTTGTGTGAAATAAGTAATTACAAAGCTGGGTTTTTTTTTATATTACTCTGGCCATTCCAGTTTATCGTAATCGTAAATTTGAATGGAAAGCCGTCAGTGACAATCCCAGTTGTAATGGTTCCCCGATGGCTGTTCTTGGCATACTGACAAATTTTCCTAAGCTGAATTTTTCCAGGCATTAGTTAAACGCTAGAATAAATGGATAAATGGGAGATTGTGAGGAAACTAAATGGACTTTCCCCTGCTTGAAATGTGTTCTTTTATTGTATAAATTCAAAAGTCTTGGTTTGACTTGATTCCGCTTGTATAAAGTCTTTTCATTTATTTTTGAACTTCTTTTGTTGGGAAAACAAGCTGGGAAAGATCCTCATATTGCCAAGTCTTATGACTGTGTGTCTACAGTATATAGTGTCTTCACAAGACATTTTCTCACATAACATTCACTTTCTTTGCGGTGAGGGTTCAAGTCTCAGCCTCACAAAGACATCCCATGTTGAGCCATGAAGCAAGGACCTTAACCCTCAACTTCTCCATGTGCTCTGACCCTGTGCTCTGACCTGAGCAAGCTGGTCTACTTAAAAGGAATTTCACAGTGTTGTATTGATTATATGTCAAAACATATGCTTTCTATTCTTGTCTTATTATATTGTCTTATTGACTAAATCTCTTCATTTCTGTTATCGGGTATATAAATGTATCAGTATTAGGGATGCAAAGGGGCGGAACAAATGGGGGCAAATTTCCCAAAGCTTTCCAGAAACTTGCCATGGAAACTGCATCTGAGGAATTTTAGGAATGATCAGGAATTTATGGGAATTAATATGATATTTTGGGATATTTATATAATCTGTATCATGTAGACATAGAAAGATAATATTTTTAAATATTTCTTAAACATTTTGACTTTGATTTAATTGTAAGCATACTTTTTTTGCACAACAGGTTACATGCAGGAAAGTTTTAAACATAAACCGATGTAATGTTCATGTCATTTACTTTAATAATCCACTTCTTAAAGGGACATTGTTTGAGACGAACGTGTGTACAGGATTCAAGAAATGATGTGTGTTATGTTATGGAGGAATGCATATTGCATGTGTGGCCTTCATAGATTTTCAATACTTGTTCTGTGTGCCTGTGATTGATTCGTTTGCAGGGTAAACATTCAAATGAAATTGCATTAAATACAGTTGTTTTAACCAAAATTACCCTGCAAGATTTTTTCAGTTTTGTAAATTCTGACTTTATTCCCTTGAATTCCTGCATTTTCCTGTTAATTGCTATGGAAGGATTCCAGGCGTGAAAATTCCTGTGATTTTGATATTTCCCATAAAAACTGTTAATTCATCTTGATTAGGCTTGTAACATAACATGGGATTTTCCAACCTACTGCATAAAAGCTGTTGCATTTTAGATAGGGAGAGATCGTTACTATTTTTATATGGAATGTTCATTTATTGACATTTTGAAGCCACTAAGAAATTCATGAACACTATTCAGTTCTACAGTAAACCCTTTGGGTAATAAATGCCACAGCACAGATTTTTCAGCTGTGTCTGCTAGAAGAAGGTGCGTATAGGTGATAGGTCCTGGATTGCTTACATATGACGACTCAAACAGTGTTGACGGTCTCTTGTTGCACTGTGGCACGTCTTAAATCATCAGCTCCCTGTTTGAAATGCACAACAGCTCTCCAAGCAGTTCTGGACAAAGCGAACCCAGAGGGAGTGGGAGCAATCAGCGGAGCGCAGGGAGGATTTCTAAACAAGCGATATGTCTAGAAAAAGATCAAAGGCTCATTATGTCGTTGATCTGCATGTTCTCTAGTTCATTGGACGGGCGCTAAGACGAGCAGGCTGTTCTGCCGTCGAATTAGCAACACCGCGTTAGGTGTGTGAAGGTCGTTGCGAACCAGTTTGTTTTCATTAGCATGTATGAATTATGGATAGGAATCAGTACAATGAGTAGGTTCGGCATACATGTATGTGTATGGCGGTGTATGTTTGTTGAGAGATAAACAGAGGGGGAAGGAGGGATGATACTGACTCTTGGGTGCGCCATCTATCGCTGTAGGGGACGCCCTCTGATATGTGCAAATAGTACAAATATTTTTCCTATCTTTTGCACCTGAACCTGAACACATGGTCTGTTTAAATATTTTGATACCCAGACGGTAGTAATTCTTTTCTCAAAAGTATTTATATTTATGGAATTAAGCAATTGTAGTTCCTATGAGTACTTAAAGTGTATGCTTAATTTTTATTTATTTATTTATTTTTTTATGATCTGCAGGTTTCCACCGCAGTCTCGGAGGCTGGCTGTCAGAGAGAAATGATTCCGCATGAATCGTCGCAAGCGCTCTCTCACAGCAGGCATGTGTTCTGTTGCTTTCGATTGAGATCAGTGTCCATCCAGCCTTAAGCACAGGAAAAAAGAAAAGTTTCCATCACCTCAGTCTTCTGTCCACCCCAGTACCCCCCACCTCCCACAACACCAGCCATTCAGCAGGTGAAATAAGCAGAATACAAGAAGTGCATTGGTAAAGACAGATAAAGCAGGGAGAAAACAGCTTGCATAGAGATACGGCACGATACATTCATGATGAAGTCAAACCAAGAACGAAGCAACGAGTGTTTGCCCCCAAAGAAACGTGAAATTCCAGCAAGTACCCTTCCCTCCGAGGATAGGCCCATGGTGATGGCGCCTGCCAGCGAGAGCCAGCGAGGAGGGAACCTTGCTTGGCTCGCCAGCATGGCCAGCGGCCATGACAGCAACAAGCAGCGCACCAGCAGCTCAGCAGAAGCCAGAGGTTCTCAGTCAAAACCAACAGTGTCCACTGTCGAGTCCACTCGTGCACTAACTGCAGCATCTACAATCCCCGCGGTGGGTACTTCACCACTTTCTCAACAGGCGGGCACCATCCAGTACTCACCCATGCCACCCAACTTGCACTTTATCAGCCCCCCTTATGCAGCGTCCTATGCTAGCTACATTTCTCCCCTTGTGCCCTCTGCAGCCACCACCACCACATCCTCCCTGCGACACACTGAAGCCTATTCTGGCACTACCAATTCTCCAGCATCCAAACCAGATTCAGTCATTTCCTCTTCAGACTGCTTACCTCAACCCCATTCCACCAAATATCTCCAAATTTCCAGTTCCCAACTCAGTGTAGTGCCTTGTACTGCATCCTCACCTCAAAGCCACCTTCCCCTTCACTTACAACAGTCGCTCGCTCTTAGTGGGCCATCTCAGCTCTTGCTTCAGTACTCTGAAGGACCCATGCCCAAAACAGAAGACGGCCGATCTAAGGAGCTGCTAAACGGTGAGCCGGAAAGGGGCCGTCGATTCAACCAGCTTGCAGAATCCAAGGTCAGCAGCATCGCAAAAGGGTCTTTATCCACCCAGCACCACCACATCCACCAGCGAGACCACTATGACACTCGACACATGACTATTCCACCGGAGTATGTACAGGAAAACACCAATTTGAGGAACTCGTTAGTTTTAGTTCCCAACAGTCACAACCCTAGCAGTGCTGATCCAGGGGGAAATCTAGACAAACTGCCTCCCCCTCTGGCCCCGGTTGAAAAAGGAGGTATCTGTGCAGGCAAACCGGTTTCCCGCACTCTTTCCAGTACATCTCTTCCCTTTCCACCACCCCCTTTACCTGTGGATGGTCTGAAGGCAGCAGTTACTACATTATCACCCCATGCAGTTATCCATAACACACATAGTGCAACTGAGCCACTGTCCCTTGGCCTCACATCCACCAATTTTTACCCTACCCATCAACCTATTATTGGGTACATTGCAGGTACAGGGCAACCCCAGTCTCTCAGTTACCACACCAGCCTGCCTCCACACCTGCTCATCCCAGGAACCCAGCCTGTTATTATCCCAGTAAGTGGAGCAGAAGCTACTGCCACGTCTACAGCACCTACTTTCGCTGCAGCACTGCCCCATGCGTTTGTGACCTCAGCAGCACCCAAAGGCGAGTCCTTCGAGACACCAGCCTCCTACCCCCACCCGACAGGTGCTGTGGTTCAGGCTCAGCTTCACTTGCCTATCCTGCCGACTTCTGCTAGCCTGCCAGATACTCCGCCGATACCTTCCACTCCTTCTCTCCCACCATATTTTACCAAGGGTTCCATCATTCAGCTAGCTGATGGGGAGCTAAAACGCGTAGAAGACCTAAAGACAGAGGACTTCCTTCAGAGTGCAGAAATCAGCAGTGAATTGAAGATTGACTCCAGTACTGTGGAGCGCATCGACAGCAGCCATACACCTAACTCTGCGATTATACAATTTGCAGTGGGAGAACATCGTTCACAGGTGCGTTTGCTCTATATATAAATCTAAAAGCCTGTATACCTGTTGCATTTACATACATTTACATTGACATATACCTGTTACGGCACAGTGGCTTAGTGGTTAGCACGTTCACCTCACACCGCCAGGGTCCAGGTTTGAATCCTGTCTCGGCCATGTGTGTGTGGAGTTTGCAGGGAATCCCTGTGCCTCAGGGGTTTTTTCTCCGGGTTCTCCGGTTTCCCCCCGGTCCAAAAACATGCACGGTAGGTTGATTGGCACCTTGGGAAAATTGTCCCTAGTGTATGAATGTGTGTGTGAATGTGAGTGTGTGTGTGATGGGTTCCATCCAGGGCGTGTCCTGCCTTAATGCCCATAGACGCCTGAGATAGGCACAGACTCCCCATGACCCAAGGGAAGATCGGATAAAGCGGTAGAAGATGAATAAATGAATATACCTGTTACGTCTTGCATTATAAACCACTTGTACTGTATGTTGGACTGAAGAAGAACTTCAGTCTAATTTAAAAAATACTTGTCATCATCTTTTGCAATAATAACACTGATTGGGCGCTTCGTTGATTTGAGTACCAATCTCTCAGTTGAATCTTGGCAGAGGTGTTTCAAAACAAGGATCATGCCATTATATTTTAAGGGGGTGCTTACTATCTCATTTCACATAGAACTACCATTTTTCCACCATCCTTGGTGGAAAAATGGTGGCTTGGTGGCTTGTTTTTCGACACAGGAGCATCTTGGTAGCAGGTATTTAAATATTTACAATTAAATTTAATTCTGTAAAGGAATTTGTCATTGTTTTTAGTGCGTCGATGCGCTCTGCTTTGTGCACCGGCACTTTAGGCTATGTCATTTTTATTTGCTGATATATGAAACTCCAATCCTGCCTATAGGGTGGCCACTCTGCAGTTATCTGTTATCTTTGTTTTTTGGATGAAAAACGTTTTTATTGGGGCTGTCAACTGATTTAAATATAAGTTCATTACGTGATTGTCACGCGCCAACTCACGATTAATCACAAAATGTGAAAATGATTCTTATCGAAATTAATTATCTCTTTTGACTGTATCTTAAATTGATCTTTTAATCAACACGGGCAATTAACCTTTAATCAGTATAGTCATAGACAAATGCAAATGTTTATTAAAACTAATCTTTATTGATTAACAATTATTCTTTGATTGAGTTCATTATTTTTATGCCTGATTAATGCATGGATGTGAATTGATGATTATTGTGTTGAAGTTTTTAATGATTTAATAAATAATTATGTTAACAATTTTAATAAATAATTGTATAGTAAGTTTTGTACATGGTGGTTTTAAAATGTTATGAGGACTTATAACCCCCCCCCCCCCCCCCCCCCCCCCCCAACACACACACACACACACACACACACACACACACACACACACAATTTGACCTTAAGCTAACTATAGGCAAGTCTTAACAATTTTGATTTGACCATGTAAAAACCTTGAAGGCGGACACCCCTTAATTCCGTAATGACTACATTGCTTTTGTCCAACCTAAGGTACAAGGTGAATATAATGTGCTGAAGATTTGCATATCTGCTACATTTGTTATTTTGCCAGTCATTCCGCTGCCTGTTTCCTCACAGTCACTTGTTTTGTACTGTTTGTGTGGGATCCTAAGGCAGAATTGAGTCATCCCCTTAGTTCATCTCCCTTCTGTTCTGCAGTGAGGAGGCTGTGAGAAAAATCTGTTTCATTTGTCTGTGAATTATGATTCTGGTCTCCCACGCAAACAGAAAGTCTGCCGTCTCAACAACGAGGCCGAACGCAATCCGCCGAAACAATTAATTTCGTGACTTAATTTCGCACTGTGTAAACGAAGTCTGTCCTTATTGACTTCTGTTTCCTCCCTCTCAGGTGAACGTGGAGGTGCTGGTGGAGTACCCTTTCTTTGTGTTCGGCCAGGGCTGGTCGTCTTGTTGTCCGGACCGGACCACTCAGCTGCTGGAACTGCCTTGCGCTCGGCTCGCAGTGGGCGATGTGTGCATTTCCCTCACTCTCAAGAACTTGAAAAACGGCTCGTTGAAAAAGAACCAGGGGCAAATTTCAGATGCTAGCAGTCTCGGGCCACCTCTTAAACCACCTTTTAAAACACCCTCAGGAGTGACACACAGGGCGGCACGGCACACCGAGCAGGAGAACGGACTGGTCCAGTGTGGCAGGCAGGGAGCACTGATCTCCCAGACAAGCAAAGAAAATGGAGAACTAGGTGTCCGGGAGAAAGGAGCCTGTAAAATCCCACAATTCTCAGAATCTATCAATAAACCCGCAGGCCGAAAACGGAGATGGTCAGCCCCAGAAGGTCGCAAAGTCGAGAAGCCTGAAGAGGAACCGCCCTCTACTCTTCCCAGGCCTTCGTTTATCTCTCAGGAGGTTAAAATCAGCATTGAAGGCAGATCGAATATTGGCAAATGAAAGCCGATTTGGACCCGTTTGTTGTTTTTATTTGAGTTGAATGAAAAAAAAATAATAACCCTCACAATGTTTGTTCTTTCTTTCTTTTTCAGAATATTGCTTTTTATATCATTTCAAAATTGATTTCTCTAAATGTTTCTACCCAGATTATTGTAGGCTAAATTAACGCTCTTGATTTGGGGTCAGGAAGGCAAAAATGTAAAAAAAAAAAAAAAAAAAAGGGCAACATTTGGGATTTCTGAGACCTGGACAAAGTCTGATCTCCGTTTTAGATACATACTATATTTTGATTGGATCGTTTAATCTAAGAGCCAATCATGTTCTAATATGCAAATGAAGCCCATGAAGCACTTGCTTGTCAGGGGAAGTGGATGGGTCTTGTAGTATCTCCAATTTGGATAGTCACAAATTACAATGAGGGTTTTTTTTGTTTGTTTGTTTGTTTTTTGGGCAAGGGTGTTCAATGACACCTACTAAAGCAGCATTTAAGGCTTATGGTAAAATAGTCGCAGTTCCAGTTCCATCCATGTGGGAGCTTAAAAAAGAAGGTTGGCAGGAGGTGGCATTGCTCAGGGAGGCAGGACGGAAATCGCTCCTCCACTGGATGCAGGAGTTTACATAAAGTCAGCCATCCTGCTCAAGCAGTCTCATCTGACACATAGAGATTGACAAGCGACAATCTAGAAGTCCATCGCAAATAAAATCCTAATAAGTTTAAGTTCTTGAGGGTTTCATCATCGTTTGTATTCTACTTATAGAAGATAGAAGAGCAACCAAACGCTAAGCAAAACTACGAGAGGGAGAAATAAAGAAAAGTGGAGCCAGTTGCTCTTTAGTCAAGAAACTAAATGCAGATTGAGGAGTTTGCTTTTATATCTATTAACTTTTTTTTTGTCACTTAATTTTTTATTTCATTTTTTTTGTTGTTTTTTTTGCGATGAATGAATTGCAATCAGAGTTGACTTTCAGACACCGAATGAATTTTTGTCTGTGTATACATTCGGATAGTTCACTTATATTTTGAGCAACAAAAAAAAGAGACATTTGCTTACTATTTTACAGTTGAATAAGATTCGAAAGAAAGATGTAGAAAGCGAAAGAAAGTTGCCTGAGGAGGGAGGGATGGAGGGAGTTACAGGTGATTGAAGCATTTAACACGCCTGTCACGCTCACCAGCTGATAGATAGTTTAATCAATTTAGCTAGTGTGATATTATAATAATAATAATTATTATTATTATGGTTATTATTATCATTATAATAGGTCTTGAAATGAACACAGTACTGTACAGCATGTTGTATGTGAGTGATGGTGGAATGTAGCGCTCGGTGGTAAAGACAGTTCACCCTAATTTTTTGTTTTGTTTAATTGATCTGTGAAAGGAATGAATATAGTGAGGAAAGCGTGCGGTGGAAGATTAAGCAGAGAATACAGGTGAATGAGCATTTGTTCCGAGGAAGCACTTTGTTTTCGTTAGTTTTTTTTTTCTTTTTCATTCGCACAGCTCAGCCTCCTCAGTAAAAGGCGAGCTGAACGGCCGAGACGGCAACAGCGAGCGGCTTTTTGAATTGTAGCGTAGGCAGAGCTGTTGAAACAACTGCCATTTTCCTGAATAGAAAATAGACACTCGATGCGAAAGGTCTTGAGCCTGTCCAAACGAATGGCATGTGAAGAGTTGGGGGGGGGGGGGGGGGGGGGGTGGCGCACTTCAGTGACTCTGGATGATGCAGAAACTTTTGGCGGGCAGGATTAGGGGATTGGGTAGGAGGGGGGGGCGGGGTTGACGGGTTTAGATTAGGGGTTTCAAGGGTGTCCTATACATAAGTTTGTGGACCGTGCATGCATGTATGTAGTTGGTATGCACAAGTGTGCAAACAAACACACATCCACTTTTCACTTATATTAATGTGTTATATGTGGGGTTTCTATTTGTACATGCACATGTATAGAAATGCATAGTTTGTATCTTGCCTCGGTGCAAGCAGGGTGTGTGGGTATGTGTGCATACTGAGTATGTGTGTGTGCCTGTCTGTCAAATATTTGTATGAATGTTATGTGTGTATGCAAAACACATGCTCTCTCTCTCTCTCTCTCTCTCTCTCTCTCTCTCTCTCTCTCTCTGATATATATATATATATATATATATATATATATATATATATATATATATATATATATATATATATATAAAGTGTGTGTGTGTGTGTGTGTGTGTCTATGTATGTATATGTATATATGTGTGTATGTGTAAAATATCACATATATTATATATTTAGGTATTCATACAGTGTTTTCTGTTTAAAGTTCAACTTAAAGAGAATCTTGCAGTTTGCACATCTGGAGAGGTAGTAACACGACCTTTATGATTTAGCTTTCAGCCGGTGCTCACCCGGCGAAGGCCGGAAGCTCGATATAACTGAAATGTAGCAGTTACTCGTCAAGTTTTGCTCGGCTTACTGGTGTGCTGTGGGTTCCCCTTCACTTGTTTAGACCCTTAACCAATGGTTGCACATACATGCACATATAGTGAGGGAAGGACGGAGCCACAGCCTGGAGCCTGCACACTTGTTAAACTCTGATTGTTGGCTTTGTTCAGGTGTATTTAAGTGCGATGGATGGATGGATGGATGGATTGATTGATTGATATATGTGGATGAATGGATAGATAGATAGATGGATAGAAAGAAAGATGAGTCATTCAAGGGATGGATGTATGATCAGATGGATGGTGGTGGGTGGGGGAACACACCCCATATTAAAAATTAAAAATGCTTTATATTTTTGTAATAAAACAGGGTTCTCAGATCAATATCACAACCGTGCATTTTTTTTTTCCCTTTGTATGTTTGAACACCCCCTCCCTTTTTGAAGAGTGCGTACGTGTGAAAGGTGTTTGTTCACGCCAGGGAGTTTTAAAACGGCAAATGAACCTGGCGTGACATTTCTTTTCTTTCAAGTTATGTTTGGGCCAAAATGCAGAGTTGCTTTTTTTTTGTATGTCTTGTTTGTTTTCATTTCCTTGCGGTGTGTATTGGCATTGTCTGCGTTTAAGCTCGATTCTTTCACCACTCTGTCTGTCTTTTTTTCCCCACCGCTCCATATGACATCACCTCTCTTTCTGGTTGTGTAGTTTTGCCACAGGTATACGTCAGAAGCATTCCAAATAACAACATATAGCAATAATGTGAATCTGCAGTATTCAAAACCAAATAGAAACACGCAACATTTACCACAGGAACTCAAGTCGTCAGTCAACTCTTTGGCCCGCTAGTCCGGCATTTTGAGTTGTCATGAATTGCACAGCCTGCCCGCAGTATCTTCTTCAGGGAGAAATGGAAACATATATGCAGTGATCTTTCTGTCTTTCGTACCCAGCTCAAGCATTTTTTGTGCTAGTGACCTCTAGGGCGTGTTTTCAGGTACCCATGCAAAGCCAGTACATTTTCCTCACACTGTTTTACCGCCAGCTACCTTCTTACAGCTTGGCCTTTATGTGAAACTGCCTGATCGCACTTGCTCTCTCACTCTCTCTCTCTCTCTCTCTCTCTCTCTCTCTCTATCTCTCTCTCTCTCTCTCACTCACTCACTTTTATTCACATTCTTTCAGAGCCATAGAACCCCATCAGTATTTGTTTTTTCTTTTCTTTTTAAATGCATGAAATCCATCTTTGCATTTTAAGAGCTATTAGAGAAAAAAATGTATAGATATCAATGACTGTCCATCCATACTTCTCTGTTGGCTAATCCAGTAGTGCAGACTCAGTATCTTTAACGCATGTGTACTCTATATGCGCTTTATCATGTTAGACATGCCTCACGAAACCCTAAGCCACATTTTTGTGTTAGTTGTGTTCAAGTCAGCATTTCGGGTCGATTTGTGTGTGTATAGAATAAATATAAAATTTTAATTAGAGAGCTGGACTGCTTATAAGATGAGTTGTGTGGAATTTGGTTCTGATTTTCGATTCAGTTTTATTACAGTTAAATATACTCTTGTGGTTTTGGATAGAGTTGATGTCATCTGAATGCAATTTGGCTGGTTGTGTTGGAGGATGTACTGTAGCAAGGCGACACGTCATGTTTTGAGGGACTGGAATTATCTCTTGTACAGTAAGATAATATTATTATTATTATTATTATTATTATTATTATAACTACTCAATAACAGCTGGGAAATAAATGTCACTATGCCAGGTGTATATTTTTCTGAAAGCAAAATATGTTCATTGATTTGCTTACTATAATAATTAGCTTGTAATAATAATAATAACAATAATTTTTATTATTATTTATTTATTTATTTTAAAAAAAAAACATTTCAGATACCCTGCCAAATTTGTATGTATTTAAAAATAATACCTTTGGACATTCGAACAAAAATGTTCGCCTCCTTTATTATATACCTTTCTATAAAAGCTTGGTAAATACTGACAGGACTGAGGTATGATTGGGTCGATTTTATGTGCAAGGGTTCCCATATATATGAAATAATGGCAGTACAGAATAATTTTACAGATAAAAAAAAACTTGTGTGACACCAGTATCTACTATTATTATACACTATAGAATTGGGATTAATGGAATATGTAATGTATGTGTATATAGATATATATATATATATATATATATATATATATATATATATATATATATATATATATATATATATATTCCATGAATCCCAATTCTATACCCAATTCTATAGTGTTTGTACAAGAATAATGTATTTGAGAGAAAGAGTTGATGTGTTTCCCTGAGAATGTACTGCTTTTTCTGAAATGCCATAAAAATCTCCATAACCACCTACGATGCTTTTATTTTCAAAACTTTTCTTTTCATAAATGTGCAATATGTAGCATTTCTTTTCTGCAATCTCATCTTTTTTAATTTTGTTTTTGAAGTTACCATGTACTGCCTGATAAGCACTCTGATCCACGATTATCATGACAATTTCCCGGTAGAAACAGCTTTTGGTATTCGGCTTGGCAGTGACAGATTGCTGTGAGATCGCGATTCAAGATCAGTGGAGAGAGTTACATGAATTGACACTGTGGCTCATAAACGATACGTACAAAGGACTAGAATCGCTAGAACTAGAAAAGAACTAGAATCGCAAACAACTCGGAATAGAGCTCAGACACCAACGTGAACCTGCTCCGAATACATCATTCGCTTTCCGCGCAGGGCGAATGGGGTGCTTGTCATTGTCTGTCAATATTGTGCATTGGAACGTGAGCGCAGATTAGATGTAGCATTATTATTATTATAATTGTTTCTGCGTGTACTGTCGCAAATGGTTTACATCATCATCCGTCATTATCCCGTCGCTTTGTGAATGACAATTACAGTCCTTTTACTTCTTAATTCTCAGTCTGTCTCCTTTGGCCTAAGAGTGGCTTTGCAGTTTGGATTGATTTGTGTGACGTGTGTGTGTTTGACATCAGAAACATTTTTCCTCAGGCTTACTCAGGGATGAGAAGTGTGTTTGAATGAGCATGCGTCCAAGCAGACCTACCTAATGTGTAGGCGAAAAGTGAGGACTGGGTATAGCATACTTTGTGTGTGTGTGTGTGTGTGTGTGTTAAACTGCTGAAATACCAGAGGCAGTCATTTCATTGGTTTGGCGAAAAAAGGTTTTATGGGTGTGAGGACTTTACTGTCTGTGTATCTGCCTTAGCTGTGTGTATACATATATATATATATATATATATATATATATATATATATATATATATATATATATATATATATATATATATATATATATATATATATATATATATATTAGACGGAGAGATTGTGTGTGTGTGTGTGTGTGTGTGTGTGTGCGCACTTGGAAATGTTGCTTTTCACTGTCTGTTGCATCACAAACCCCAATCCTCACCTCTTTTTGAGTGATCCAGACTGAGAAATGCATCCAAATCCTTGTTAAACATCGGGACCCACTTTTGTAAAAAAAAAAAAAAAAAATAGATACATACAAATAAAAAAAACATATATATATATATATATATATATATATATATATATATATAATATCTTAAAAAATAATTAGGGTAAAATGTAAAACAAATGCACATTTTTTTTTCTTTTTTAGAGTAGATTTTATAATACTGTTTCAGCACTTTGTAACCTTAGAAAGGCTTGGTGCCGTCCCAGTGCCAAGTGTTTTCGATGGTGTAACATTCGTTCAATAGAGAGAGTCAGGGAAGAGAAGCAGAGTACGAGTGCGAGAGTCGAAATAAAATAAAAAAATCCTACCTGCTGTGATGGTTGCATGCGTTTGTCTCGGTGCGAGGCCGTCCTGCTCTCCGCTCGTTCCTGGGTCCAACGAGTTGAGCTGTTGAAGCTAGAGACGCGTGGTCCTCTAGCAAACCTGAAAAAAAGGCTTAATTACTTACGTAACAAACCCAGGTTTTAGTTTGCTTTCTTGACCGTATTTGTCGAGCGCATGTATTAGGGGCCTTGAATTCTGCTTGGGTCTTCTGTGTAGCACTCTGATCTTTTTTTTTTTTTTCTTTTTTTTTTTTTTTTTTTTTTTTCTTTTTTTTTTAGTATGGTGAGGTGTATGTGTGTGTGTTTTTTTTTTTTGAGAGTGCGATGTCAGGTCGCTCGATGAGCACCACTCTAACCTTGTTTTACTTGTTTTACTGGCACAAATGACAAGAAAACAATACTGGTGCAAACCTTAGCATTTAAAATTTTCTTAAAAAAAAAAAAAAAAGCATGATTAGGTTTTTTTTTTTTTTGATTCATTGCGAAATCAAGGATTTTTTTTTTCAATGTTTGAACTGAAATCAAAAACAATCAAGAGTCCTCTGTTCAACCTGACTGTTGTTTGACGTCATGTAGATGTCCAAAACCTCTGGATTTAATAATCTCAGGCTGAGATATCACCTTAATCTCATCCTGTACAATGTGTGTGTGTGTGTGTGTGTGTGTGTGTCTGAGTGAGTGTGTGTGTGTATTTCATAATATGGGTAGATTGTTTATCACTTGTTATTTCTCGATGATTCAGCCGTGTCAATGCTGGATAGTAAATATTGTGCACTGTGTGGACGGAGAGACACACGTCCCGTTTGCAGTGCGATGCCCGGGCTTTGTTACACTTGCAGTCACGCCGTACTGGTAAAACTGACAAACGCAATCAGAGAGAGGGGCCGTCCTGTTCTGTCTTTCTCTTTCACAGCTGTCTCAGCGCCGAGGAACGCCACAGACACCTTGCAGACTTGTAAAAAACGCTTTGTTTTTATTTTGTTTTGTTATTTTTAATTCCTTTTGGAACACCAAAATTGACTCTCTGTCAATTTCAGGTCCATCGCAGCCTCCAGTTCCTGCTAAACAAGAACTGAAATCAAGGACTCGCAGCCTCTGAAACAACAACCGACTTGTGTATAAAAGCTGTTCTCAGACGCACTCGGCCCGATGTCAGCGCCGCGTTTCCTCTCAGTCGGTGCATGTATTTCTGCTTCACTGTTCGTTTTCAAAACTCCACAATTTCCAGAAAAGACAGACGAACCAAACGTCAGCGCCATCGATGTAAATCCGGATTCCGAAATGTAGACAGAAACATTCACGTGCTCGCGGACACCATTTGCTGAATCTTTCTCCTCTCGCACTGCATCCCTAATTTGTGCTCGATTTCATTACTCTGATTTTGCGTTAGAGAAGCAGAATAACGGGACACAGGAAGTGACCGCAGGAAGTGATCTCCGTAACAAAGCAGTATAAGTACAGACTGCTTGGTGTTATTTAATGAGGAGATTTATCGTCTTCCACTGGAAGGGAAATAAAGACTGAGAACTATTTTCTTTTTCTTTTTTTTTTTTCCTTTTCTTTTTTTTTTTCGATGTTATATCTATTTGATGCAAAAGGTATATGACGGGGCAGAACCACTCAATAGAACCCCCCCCCCCCCCCTTGTTGTTTAGGGTTATATAAAAGAAATTTGGAGTTACTGGTCTAATTGTATATAAGACTGTTAAATGAAATCATTTGAATGTCACATCCACGATCCCAAGACTCAGAGAGAAGTTGGGCCAGTAGCAAGAAGCAGTACTGGGTAATGGATATGTGTTGCACCTTATTTAGTAAGAAGGACAAGAAGGAATCATATATATATATATATATATATATATAGAGATATATATATATATATATATATATATATATATATATATATATATATATATATATATATATATATTTCTTCTCTCATATATAGATATATATATATATATATTTTATATATATATATTATATATATATATATATATTATATATATATATATATATATATATATATATATATATATATATATATATATATATATATATATATATATATAAAAGGCCTGAGTAGAAACTTATTTTGTGTAAGGAGATTATTTCTTTTTTCTTTTTCTTTTTTTTGTTTCCATATGTGTGCATACTCTGTACATTGTGTAAAATATTGTACTTGCACTTTCTTTTTTCTTTTTTTTTTATGGAAACTAATATAAAAACAAATCAAGAATTGAAATTCTATTTTCTAAGTGTGGTGTGTCTATTTGTAGGATACACTCACGTTAGTTTTTGTTTGTTTGTTTTCCTTGGATTTTATGGTCCCTTTCTTTGATGGTGCTTGCCAGTTTTCTAGTTAGAATTTCATTATTCATAATAACAAAACAATATTTGATTCAGGTTGTGAACAAATTTGTTAAGAAAAGAAAAAAAAATACAAATATATGAGAGAAGAAAAAAAAAGCCAACAAAAAGGAAGAAAAGAAAAAAAAACACAACAAAATCGTCTGTATACCAGTACAAGTTTATTGTTTCAGTATACACGTACTAATAAAATTACAGTGCCAATAGTTAAATTGTGGACTTTTTTGTTGTGTTCGTTGGGTTTTATTACAGTACATACAGTTGTTTTGCCTTTAACGTGAAAATGTGGACAAACATTTGTGGACATTTCGCCGTAATGTCACTTTCATTCATTCATTCATCTTCTACCGCTATATCCGATCTTCCCTCGGGTCACGGGAAGTCTGTGTCTATCTCAGGTGTCTATGGGCATTAAGGCAGGATACACCCTGGATGGAATGCCAACCCATCGCAGGGCACGCACACACTCACACACACACACACACACACATTCATACACTAGGGACAATTTTCCAAGGTGCCAATCAACCTATCATGCATGTTTTTGGACCAGGAGAAACCGGAGAACCCGGAGAAAAAACCCCTGAGGAACGGGGAGAACATGCAAACTCCACACACACATGGCCGAGACGGGAATCAAACCCAGATCCAGGCGGTGTGAGGCGAACGTATTGCATGTCACTTGTTTTTTTTTAATATAACTTCCACATTTAGTCCTGATTTGCAGTTATAATAACCTTCTGGGAAAATGTTCCTCTAAATTTTGGAGTGTACCTGTGGATATTTGTGCACTGGCTGTTAGTCAGTGATGTAGGTGAGGTGAGGACGCCTGGGGGGCACTCAGTGTTCAAGTTCGTCCCAATCGTGTTCATTAGGATTGACAGCAGAGATCTATACCAGGCCACTCTAGATTTTCGTCTCAGACCCCTGTATCTTCACCCCTCTTGTTTTGTGCACAGAGACATTAGTCACCATAATCTAGCTGAGGGAGGCACGCTGGCTTAGTGGTTAGCACGTTCGCCTCACACCGCCAGGGTCCGGATACGATTCACGCCTCGGCCTTGTGTTTGTGGAGTTTGCATGTTCTTCTTGCCGTGCCTCAGGGGGTTTTTCTACGGGTTCTCCGGTTTCTCCCGGTCCAAAAAAAACATGTAGGTTGATTGGCACCTTGGAAAATTGTCCCTAGTGTATGAATGTGAGTGTGTGTGTGTGTGTGTGTCTTGCAATGAGTTGGCACCCCATCACCCCATACAGGGTGTGTCCTGCCTTGATGCCCATAGACGCCTGAGATAGGCACAGGCTCACCCTGACCCGAGGGAAGATCGGATAAAGCGGTAGAATCCTTTGTGTTTTTTGAGGGCAAAATTTTGTACTTTCAGATTCACTCTAAATTCACACTATGCATTCTAAAAGCCATGTTTAAGTCATGGAGGTGCACATTTTTTAATTTGATCAAAAGAGGACTGAGTACTGAGCCATGAGGGATGCCATAGTAGTGTCTGATTCTCCTCTCATATCTGAGGGCAAAATTGAGCAATTTCAGATTCGCTCTAAATGTACAGTATGCATTCTAAAAGCCATGTTTAACTCCTGGAAATCCATATTTTCAAATTTGATCAAAAGAAGACCGAGTACTGAGCCATGAGGGATGCCATAATAGTGTCTGGTTCTCCACTCATATCTGAGCTCTGAGGTGTAGTTGTGAAAATCCAAATTCACCACTGTGGTTATTTTGACCTTCCTTATACACTGTGAATTTGACAAAAATCATCAAAGAACATAATTTTTTTTCTAAAAAAAAAAATAAATGATAAGGGTAAGGGGTAAGCCTTTGTGTTTTTTGTTTTTGAGTGAAAATTTGTGTGGCCTTAGATTCACCCCAAAATCAAAGCATGCATTAGGAAAGTCGTGTTTATAACAGAGCTACATTTAGTTTCAAATTTGATCAAAGGAGGACCGAGTACTGAGCCATGAGGGATGCCATAGTAGTGTTTGGCTCCCCACTCATATCTGAGCTCTGAGGTGTAGTTGTGAAAATCTAAGTGCACTACTGTCTGTATTTTGTCCTTCCTAATACACCCTGCGAAAATGGAACAATTCAAAGAACATTCATTTTTTTATTGAAAAAAAAAAGTGGTAAGGGGTAAGCCTTTTTGTTTTTGTTTTTGAGTGAAAAATTGTATGTCCTTAGATTCACCCAAAATTCACACTATGCATTGTTAAAGCCATGTTTAAGTCAGGGATATGCACATTTTTTCATTTGATCAAAATAGGACCGAGTACTGAGCCTTGAGGGATGTCATAATAGTGTCTGGTTCTCCACTCATATCTGAGCTCTGAGGTGTAGTTGTGAAAATCTAAGTGCACTACTGTCTGTATTTTGTCCTTCCTAATACACCCTGTGAAAATGGAACAATTCAAAGAACATTCATTTTTTTCTACAAAAAAGAAGTGGTAAGGGGTTAAGGCCTTTGTGTTTTTGTTTTTGAGTGCTAATTTAAAAATTCTCAAATTCGCCCAAAATTTACAGCATACATTATAAAAGCCATGTTTATCTCAGGGAAATGCTTATTTTCAAATTTGATGAAAAGAGGACAGAGTACTGAGCCATGAAGGACACTTTAGGAGAGTCTGATTCTGCACTCATCTCTCATCTCTGAGGTGTGGTCGTGCAAATCTAAGTGCACCACTGTGGTTTTTTTGACCTTCATTATACACTCTGTAAACTTTGCAAAAATAAATAAATATAAAATATTTTCTATGAATGAATGAATGAATGAATGTAGCTGAGCGGTGACAGTGTAGATCAAAACATTCATTCATTCATTTATCTTCTACCGCTTTATTCAATCTTCCCTTAGGTCGCGGTGAGCCTGTGCCTACCTCAGGTGCCCTCAACTCATTGCAGGGCGCACACACACTCACATTCACATACTAGGGACAATGTTTCCAAGGTGCCAGTAAACCTACCGTGCATGTTTTTAAATCTTTAAACCGGAGAACCCGGAGTAAAAACCCCTGAGTTACCGCTGGGTAACTCGGGTATTGTCGACCACGAGGTCGAGGATCGGATTCATTCGTTTTCCATTCATTGTTACGTGATAATTCGGTTTTCAGTCTGAACTCCGAGGCACCACTGTCCAGGGATTCACGTGAAGAGAGACTCCGCACACATGCCCTATATATATATATATATATATATATATATATATATATACTATATATATATATATATATATATATATATATATATATATATATATATATATATATATATATATATATAGCATCGCCTGACTTGCAAATAATTGCTGTGTATGTTCAGCAAGGAAAAGCTAAAAGGAATGTCATTTATATCTTTGCTCTCATAGGTTTGCACTCAATTGGCATTTTTTATGTAGCACAGGGTGAGTTTATTGTACCTGGCATTTTCATTATTTCTCCAGACCAGACCTTTGTCATTTCAGACACTGGGTTAATATAACAGAGTATCGTTTTTAAAGCTTATATAGTATATATAAAGCTTATATAGTATATATATAAAGTATATATTTAAAGCTTTTATTCCCCCCTTACAAGTAAGTGTACGAGTCAATGGCAATACAATGTAACCGACCAATACTGAATACCTGACTCTATCGATGCATGCCTGATTTAAAGAGCTTGAGCCAAACACATAATAATAATAATAATAATAATAATAATAATAATTTATTACATTTATATAGCACTTTTCTGGACATTTTTCTCAAATGCTTTATGTTGTGAAAGGGCGATCTCGGTGTGCAGCATCCACCTGGTGCCCCAGAACGCCCACCACACACCAGCGTACTGGATGGAGAGGAGACAGAATGATGAAGCCAGTCAGTAGTAGGGGACAGTAGTAGGGGACGGTTAGCAGGCTGTGATGAATGCATAATGCCTAAAGTTTGCAGACACCTGGTTATAAGTATCATATGTGCTTTTTTTTTAGCATTGCATTCTCCTCAATAATTGTAGAAGATGTTCCATTAGATTTGAAAAAGATTGTGCTCATTCAGACATTGAAAAGTCAGGTGAAGTGACGATCCCTGGGTGCATTCAGAGAGAGGGAGGGAGAGAGTGAGACAGGAGGACCTCCCAGGACGGTTGAGGTCAGCGCTCTATAGCAGAAGCTCCTCCACTCCAACCCATGTAAACTTCAGGAGATTGCTTGGTGCTCGAACAAGTTTGGGTCCATATACTATTGCGTGTACTATTGTGAAGGAGGTTGGTAGCTCAGTGGTTAAGGTCTTGGCCTCTGGACCGGAAGATCGCAGGTTCAAATCCCACCACAACCAAGCTGCCACTAGTGGGCCCTTGAGCAAGGCCCTTAACCCTCAATGGCTCAGTTGTAAGTCGCTCTGGATAAGGGCGTCCGCCAAATGCTGAAATGTAAAATGTATGGATTCAGTTTTTGCGATTATAAAAAAAAAAAAACAACATCATATGGCTGGGAAAGCCAGGTGTCCCAATACTTTTGTCTACGCTTCCTGAGTTTATGGAAGTTGATCAAAAAATAATTACTGCCACTGATTTCTTGGTTCTTCAAGATCAGGCACCTGTTGCCAGGCAATCACAGTAAGCAAATTTTGGGAAAAAGTGATTTCTTTGTCATGCCGTTTATTGGAGGAGTGGGGAAAAAAGCACAGCGTGGATGCACAGGAACCCAATGGCACTGCTTTGGCAGTTCCTGGCGGAGGCGGTAATAGAGTGTAGGCGCGAGATGAGGTGGCTGTCTCGAGTATCAGCTTGCATTAGTAGCTGGCTCATTCATTTAAATAAGTGTCAGCGGAAGATATAATCTGATCAGACACTGAAACCCACACCGCTGTGTGCGGAGCGGGTCTAACGCAATTAGCACAGACTTGTTCAGCAGATGCTTACCTCATCGTTCCGCTGAACACTAACCAGTGAAACTCAAACCGTTTAGGAGGGAAATCGATGGCGGTTCATCTTGATTGTGTAATTATTAGAGCGTTATGAGATTTTTCTTGTTTGTCGTCGCTCGACAAAATGGATATGGCTGGAAACTACAGTATGTCAAGAGATATTCACACAGTATTTATGGTGTCTCCCAAACTACATAATGTGCACTGATAGCCAATACCAGCACAAGAAAAGCAGCCACTATGGGGTTTAACCCTGAACTGCTCAGTTGTATAAATGAGATAAGACAATCTGGATAAGAATGTCAGTGTCGTTGTGTACCGTAAGGTAGAGTGCTGTCTGGAATATGACTCACGAAGTGTCCTGAGACCAGGTGAAAGAGCAAAAATATCACTAATCCATGTAGTAACTCTGAATGGAATGTCCCAGTATTCCCAAACTCCCACTGCTGGGCCCTTGAGCAAGACCCTTAACCCCATCTGCTCAAACAACAAATGCCATATATAAAAATAAATGTCTACTGACTCGTTTAAAAAACACTGGGTGGTATTTAAAGTCACAAAATCTGAGGCAGAAGATCAACACTTTAATTACTTAATTACTTTAATTACTACCGCTTTCAATGTGCTGTAAACGCTCAGGTAGTTAATCTGTCAGTAAAGTTTGATGTGAAATGGATCTTTCAATACACTAATAACAATTCACAGTTGACATGGATCTAAATCTCTCCTGAAAAGCCTTCATCAGGTAAAGTATTTTGACAGTAAATGCTTTATCAGTTCATCAATAGTTCTTTCTTCTTGTTTTCTTGGTTTTCTTCTTTCATTGTCTAATTCCTATATGTATTCTGTCAAATAATGTATATGGCTCCTGTCTGTCAATCTCACTTTTCTGATGGCCAAAGTTTTACATAAGATTTATATAATGCTGAAATGCAATATATTATATATATATATATATATATATATATATATATATATATATATATATATATATATATATATATATATATATATATATATATATATATATATATACACATAATTTGTATTAAATAAGGTGAGATTACATTTTAAATTAAGCTCCAAAATCTGCCTTGGCAATTGCAATCGTCCTTGTGAAAAGATAGCAAAAACTTTCTTTACTGTCCTGATTATTTAAGTAATTTAAAATACCATCATTTCTATAAACGACTATGCTTATCAATATAACAAATGTTTACTGATTGCAAATTATTATTCTTCGGTTTTATTTGATTTTTTTTATACCTTTTTATACACAAATAAATGTGTTGTGTTGAAGTTGAAATACATTTAAATACATATTTATTTGTATTATTATTTTTAGAGGTAGAAATAGGCGCTGCATTAATCATGCGTTAAAAAAAAAACAAATTTCATATTATGTTATCTAATAGGAGAAAAGATGTTGACGTTCAGGTGATCAGGAATGTCTCTGTTGTATGTCAAGTTTACATTATACTGGATGTCATTAGCCAGACTTGTTGTTGCCTTCTGCCTTGTTATCCGCTATCTGTAGTGTGCAATAACCAGGAAAGGATACAGTTTTAGTTTGCAGAAGAATAAAATCAGAAAAAAAGATTGAATGAAGTAGAAGTAGAAAGTAAAAATAAAAATGTGCCTGAAAAAAACAAATAGTGAAGTACTGATACTAGAAAAATCTAAGTATAAATTCTCTTTTTATCCCCAAAAGCTCATTTTGTCAAGGCACTTATTTCATCCTCCTGCATATCTGTATTCTTATCATCATCATCATCATCATCATCATCATCAGTGCACCCCTCCATATTTGGAGAGCTTAAAGGTTTATATTAATAACGGAATGATTCATGCAGTAGCACACTCGCTCTCTCTGAGGTTACCCATAATCAAACAGCTAAACAATAGCGTGTTAACTGTGTACTGTTTCATGCGCTACACCTTTCTGAGATCTTTAACCCTAACACCAATGTACTCTCTCTTTCCTACATTTAATCTTTCAGCTGCAAACATAGTCATAATTTCAGTCCGGAATGAGGATAAAACACTTTGCATTTGCTTAAAACGTTCAGCAGCTCGCGTGCGAAATGGTGATCAGAAACCTGCGCTCGCCGTAAAGACTTCAGACGTACTCACTGAGAGCTCATTCAGATCCCTTTATTTCCTTACAAGTTACAGTGTGACTCGAGCAGAACATTAGGCACTATAGCTGTTCACATTCCTCTGGTCTGAAGCTACATCCTGCCAAAAACCAGTGTACATCCGAGAAAGCAGGCTGACAAAAATGGTACAGTATGCTGTGCACCAGTGTCAGTTCCAATCCTGTTACACCATACAACAATATTAGCATATTCGCAAAAAAAAGAGGTTTCACACGGGCAACATCGTATTCTTACTGTATGGGAGAACTTGCTGTCCTCTTATTTATTGCGCCTCATGTTGGCTCATATCCTTTCAGTGGTAACATAGTTGCATAGTTTGAATAAATAATTTCACAAACCGCTCCCCCCCCTTTTTGTCGAGGCCCGTATTTTATCCTCCATCCTATCTGGAATCACATCATCATCAGCATCGCACCCCTCTATATTTGGAGCGCTTAAAGGTTTATATTAACAATGGGCTGACTCATACTCATGCTGTCACATGAGCTGTTTTTCACAAGCGCTAGAGCATGGCTCGTGAGCAAAATAAAAATATCTCCGGCGTCGTCTCCCTGTATGAAATGCACATGTATATAGCCAGCCGCCACGTGTACTCGAGGTACATGCATGAATCTGACTTAACGAGGTACTGTTGCATGTAGAAATATGTCGACCCTACTACTCTGCGTGCTACATTTGTTCGAATCGGATGGTTTTATGGCTTTAGGAGAACATTTGACTCGATTGCTGTGTAACTCTGATGAACGTGGTCCTGCGGCTTAGCTCCTTAAGTTTGGCGGCTCCCACATATGTGCAAGTGGAACGCAGGCCGCCCAGGATGTCCTTGATCGTGTCTTCTACGTCACCTTTGTACGCCACTTGCACGGTTCGGCCTTCAGATGCCCTACAGGGACACAAATCAAGATCGGGGCTTTAATAAAGTCAATGGAAAGTAAGAAACATGAGATTTTCGACTGCCTGGAGTGTGAGAGTTCGAATGCAATTCTTTTGAACCACACTCAATCTTTTGTAACTAAATAGCTGTGAATAAATAGTTCCTACAAGTGGATTTTCAAGGTTTAAACGCGAGTCCGCAAAAAAAATGTGTAATTAAATTACAGTTATTTGAGAAAATGGTAAAAATTACAAATAGGGTTACATCTGAACTATTTCATGTAAAATTAATGCTTTAGACTACTGCAGTGGATCTCAAATAATGGGGCATGGCGAGATGCTGGGCCCATGCGGGAACCGAGGGTTTGAAACATAATGTTAAATTCACTTGCCTCCTAGTGGACAAATGAAAGTAATCAAAAACTTTAATAAAGTAATTGAAAAGTTATAATTAATTTTTTTACTACGTAGTACATTTTGAATAGAGTCACTTGTAATCTGTAATCTATTGCACTTCCAAAGTAACCTTCCCAACACTGTTAATATAACACCGTTTTCACGAAGGTCTTGGACCAAAAGCCGTTCTTCTATGCTCTATAGTGTTTTTTAACAACTGATAAAAGCTTCCAAGATTGAAAATGCCGAGTGCATTCTGGATATTCTTTACATTCTTGACAGTATATTGCGGGCTTTTATAAATGCTCTGGACATGCTCACAAAGTGGTCAAATTCCCAACATAGTGCACCATGTAGTTAGAATTCGGTTTCAGACATGCACATTTACACCGCTTATAGTTCACCCAATCTTGTGAGCCAAACGTCTGGCTGTGGTTAAACAAGCTGGTATTTCCCATTATTAAAACATCACCAAGAGGCACCAACTTACACAGGTTGGTACTACAAGCAAACAACTACGTTCACTCAAAGAACTAGAAGAATTTATTGCTGTGAGCTTTTGCAAGCTTTTGTGTGTGTGTGTTTGTGTGTGTGTTTGTGAGTGTGTGTGTGTGGCCAATTATATTTCTATAAATATAATCATATTGAAGATTGTGGGTTTCTTTACCTGTATTCTGCCACACCGCCGACATATTTCTTCATGGCTGTGTCAGAGCTCATGCCATAAAACATCTTAAACTTCTTTCCGTCTTTTTCAATGACTTCACCGGCACACTGATCGTGGCCCGCTAACATTCCTCCCAGCATGACGAAATCTGCCCCTGCGCCTGCAAGATCACCAAGAAGACGAAGAAAATCACAGCAGAGTCAAATATGGCCGTTTGTTTTATTATGAAAATGACCTGGGAGCAAAACTTACCGAAAGCCTTGGCAACATCTCCTGGGCAACTGCAGCCTCCATCCTGAAGAGAGACAGGAAGAACTTTATAATAATCATAATGCTTTCAGGTACTATTATTGAATCCTTATGGAAGGATCTTTCTAACAAAAAAAAACACAAACAAAAGCAAATGCATAAATCCTCCAAAATTTAAAAGAAGAAAATCCACCTTGAAACACCTCCAATATTTTTCTGTTATAGTCTTTGTGATATGATTTATGATTGTGTGGCTAATTTCTTGATTCCTGCTGCATTTCATTTTTCCCTACAAAAGCTGTGTGTGTCTGACCTTATACATGCTAATTACTGGTGCAGGTTCAATGCCATTTAACATGTTAAAAAGCATGTTTGGCTGTTCATTTTGAAAAGCACAGGACCAACATCTTTCCTTTCTCACCAATTCCCAATCATGTTCAATGCCATAATAGCGAGACACCCATTGTAGCAGAAAGGTCAGTACAATTCCAGGTTATTTGTATTCAGCTTTTAATAATAGCTTATCGCTAACGATCGAGCCAGTGTTCACAGTGGCAAAGACATTTTTCCTTATAGACATGCATTTAGTCTATAAGGTAAAAACCTTGATAGAAGCCAGACTCAAAAAGGGACCCATCCTCATACAGGTGACCCCGAAATGTTCAATCAAAGTAATCTGTTTGAAACCGTCCATGGATATTTTTAGGCTGTTCATGTAGAACCATCGACAGATGCAGCGAGTGGTCTCCAGCTGAAGAGAACTCCATCCAAGATGCAGAATCAGGCAGATCGGGAACGAAAAATCAGAACACATACCGATTTGCCTCATCATACTTTGTTAGGTAGATAGCTTATCTCTTTTCTGATCGCCTCGTATCCATTCTGTTGCCTATGAAGATCTCATTACATAGAGACCACAAACTGCTGCAGAGAACGGCTTTTACACGGAGAGTCTAAAATATGTGGATAAGAATCAATGAGTAAGCATAAAGCTGCTAAAATCACAAATATTTTTGCACTCTGGTATCTTCACCTCAAGATAAAACTCTAATGAAGTGATGTGACCCCTGATGAGAATGCTTTCTCTCACAATTCCTCCCTCATATCTCTTGTACCAGAAATCCTTTTGTTTTTTTCTTCTCATACCAGAAATCTCAGATAGAAACCTCTGGATTGCAGATAAATGAATTAAAATTTGATATTCACAATTGTTCTGTTATGTGACAAAATCTATTGTTAAAAGCGCTGGACAAATAAAACCGAGCCGAAATATTATCATCACTATCATCAGCCAGGTATTCATATACAAAGGCATTGTGGGTAGGATATAGGGATGGAAAAGTTGATAAATAAACTCATATTTCTCTTTATTTAATAAAGCATTTCCTGAAGTTTTTCAGCGTGGATTATATTTCTTGAAATTCTTCTTGATATGGAGTGTTTTTTTCATTATGGAGCACAGAAAGTCAGATGCTGCCCTCTTATGATAAAATAAAGTAAGTGCGACTTTGAAAGCCAAGCTGATGATTCTGTTCTTTAATGGTGTGACCGCCCAAAGACGCCAAACAATGTAATAGATTTTTTTGTTTTGTTTTGGGTGCGAATCTTGACATCATTGTCACAGTAATTACACGAGTCATGTGACAAAAGCACTAAAGACACGAACAAGAAAATAGGAGAACTGAGCTACTATTACCATGTCCATGTACCATTCATTCATTCATTCATTCATCTTCTACCGCTTTATCCGATCTTCCCTCGGGTCACGGGGAGCCTGTGCCTATCTCAGGCGTCTATGGGCATTAAGGCAGGATACACCCTGGATGGAATGCCAACCCATCGCAGGGCACACACACACATTCATACACACATTCATACACTAGGGATAATTTTCCAATGTGCCAATCAACCTACCGTGCATGTTTTTGGACTGGGAGGAAACCGGAGAACACAGAGAAAACCTCCTTGAGGCATGGGGAGAACATGCAAACTCCACACACACATGGCCGAGACGGGAATCGAACCCAGGCCCTGGCGGCGTGAGGCGAACGTGCTAACCACTAAGCCACCGTGCCCCTTTCCATGTATCATATCATTGTCAAATTCATTTTAACGGCACTCTTTATTAACGAACGATTAATGCGCATTTTAATGTCCATTTCTATTAAAAGTACAAATGAATAAATACATACATATAAAAGAGGGGAAAATAAAACGTTCATGGCAACACATTAATCCCCTCGGATATTACAAAAAAAAAATAGCTTCTAATCAGTAAAAATAGGTTTTTACTCATTTTTACTCGTAATTTACGTAATTTGGATAGTCTTAACTTGCACAACACTGAGTTTAACTATATTAATTTCACAAATAATAAAAAAGCATTTTCATAATGCATCCTGATTTGTCCATACCCTTGTTTGTTAGAGTCTTAAAAACTTAAAAACAAAATTTACGGTAGAACAGATACAAATGTATCTCATGACAATGACAATGACAAATGTGAACTCATGACAATCGTGCGATTAATCGCGATTAAATGTTTTAGTCGGGGATGGGGGGGTGGAGCTTGGACCGTCCTGCTGAATTTTATATAATTTCTGATCAGAAAAAAATGAACAAAATTATTTATTCGTTTCAAAGAACCAAGTCACTAAAAGGATTCGATCTGACCATCACATGAGAAGTGTAATCATGCTCACAGAAATGATGTGTCCTTTCAGTCCATGAGCAGAGTCTGCACACTCAATAACAGCACTCAGCTGAGGGTAGCCCACTCCGGTCTTGATACGGGTGGTGCATACAGAACCTGTGTACACAATTTTATATAATTCACTTCTGTATTCGTAAAGATTGTGAACTCTTTATTAGTTCCATTGATTTGTTTTTTTTTTTAAAACAATACAGCCTTTCCTGTGTGCTCCTGTATAGATTCATTAGTTACTGCCTTTGGGTTAATAATCGCAGCAAAGGAAAGGAGACATGGCACACACCTGGTCCGATGCCCACTTTGATAATATCGGCTCCTGACAGAATGAGCTCCTCTACCATCTCTCCCGTCACCACGTTACCTGCCTGTTGAATCCCGAGAGACAGGAATCACTTGATTTCAAAAACAGAGCAACAGGTGATTGGTAGGCTTAGTAAAGCATCGACTATATATATATATATATTTTTACCATAATGGTGTGGTTAGGGAACTTCCCCCGGACTGTTTTGACGAATTCCACGAAATGCTCGGAATATCCATTGGCCACATCTAGGCAGATGTATTTAATAAGTGGAATGGCTTCCAGGATGCTGCATAGTTTCTCCAGGTCTGCCTGCCCACTGCCTGAGCTTGCGGCAACATGCTGACGCAAAAGACGTGACACATTCGATGGTCATGAGGCGATCCAGTAGACTGAATGTTACCTACCATGCTTGAATAGATCCAGTGCATTGTCTGGCTGGGACTAAAGATTTCACAAGTTCAATCATCCTGTAATTGGCATATGCTAGATTTCGTTACCTCGAGGCAATCTGGATGATTGGACGCAAATGTCTTCCAGTCCTCCAGAGTGTAATGCTTGTGGATGGCGGTGAAGAGAGTATGCTGGGAATAAATAAGGAAACAAACACAGTGGATCCACAATTCTTATTACAGATCATACACACTATATTGAGAAAATGGTTCTTCTGATACGAGACACTATTTGTATTTCTGGGAAGATGTTTCGACTTGATTTAGGAGATTGTGGAGATTCGTGCAAGTAAAGGGAATAGATCATTCTCCTGCACCCAAATATATCCACTGCAATTATATGCCTCCAAATGTGTGGTGATATTTTGGGGAAGAGCCACATATGGAGCTTTTACTATATGGATAGTGTGTATATGTGCCAGTGTTTACTCGAGCTGATATAGGCTTCGCAATCTTTCGCTAAAGCTATCTGATTCATTTTAGATCAAATCCGTCAGTGTCATGGAGTCTGTCAAAGATTAAAAATGATTCCACTGCAGAATGACAGCTTTCCAAAACCTACAGCAAAACCAACAGAGAGATATTCTAAAAAGAGATTGTCATCATGATCCTGTCTGTCTACAGAGCACATCCGGAGGCTCTATGTGACAACCGGCATATTTTTAACAGATACTATGTTAAGAAGGATTAGCAAAAAATCCCTGACATATCACAAGGAATGTGTTGCAACGGTATGTTAGGAGAAAGTATATTCTAGATATTTATAGATATCATTTCTATCGCATTCGGAATGATTCATGGTTTCCCGTTTTCCCCAAATTTCATTTCATTTGGTTCCATTAAGTATTTAATGTATCAAGTGCTGAAACAGAGTACAGTATTCTGTCAATATTGAATAATTTAGAGTATTGTCTGTTACACAGAGGATGCTCACCTTGCTCATTACCTGGGCCATTTCAAAAGTACCTGTGGTGTCCATGTTAGCAACGATGATCGGGATGCCATTATATGTCTGCTTCGAGTTGCGGAATGTGAAAGTCCTCTGCAGGTCCACCTGCGCAGAAGAGAAACAAATGCAAAAGCATTAGGATAAGGACGGACACACACACACACACCAAACATATTAATAGACTTGAGCATGATCAGGTTGACCAAGCATCAAATATTACAATGTTATTTATTTATTTATCGATGGATGGATAGATGGATGAAAATCCATAAAATAGGTATTTCTAAAATACAATGTGAACAAAAGTATTCAGACAGCTGACACTTCATGCCTCCTGTACACAAATCCAGCTTCATGAGCTTTATTTACATGGGTTGGAGTCGAAGATCATCTTAAGTGGTTATAGAGTTCTGACCTCATCCTTACCTCAATCCAGACCTCCTTACTACCCAGGATGCATGTTATTGGGAGTTTTTTAAATTAATAAATCTATTGCCTATTTTATATTCCATCCAAAGATTACAAGCGGTAAGGTCAATGCTGAAAGTGACTCGTTCATGTGCCAACACAACGCAGAGAGAAGGAGCAGATCATTCACATTGTAATTGCATATTAATAAAATTAATGTCGGTAAAGTGAATTTGCCCTAATGCATTATTACTCTTTATATATATATATATATATATATATATATATATATATATATATATATATATATATATATATATATACACACACACACGTTAGAAACATGTTAGATAGTGCTGTGTAATAAACATGTGTATCTTTAAAAGCCCATGGATCATTTAAATGCAGACATCATTTAAACCAGTAGATTATTATTATTATTATTATTATTATTAATACTACATGACATGTTTTAAAATACAAAAGTGATATGTACATTTTATGTAAAACATACTGTTTTTAGGAGAATCTCCTGAATTGTCACTGCCACTATTTTGTCACTTGAATGCCACTTTGTGCTGAATCATGTACAGAAGCAACTGAGTTACTGAAGCTAGTCTGTGCTTGTAACCTGATCCCTCCTGCTTTTTTTTTTTAATATACCTCCACACGCACCAGCAAGCAATTAAATTTGTACTGCATTGCAGTACTACCATAATGTAATCTTTATGTATAATATGGATCGTCACATGATATCCCACGTAATTATTATTATTATTATTCATTCATTCATTCATTCATTCATTTTCTACCGCTTCTACTACGCTTTATCCGATCTTCCCTCGGGTCACGGGGAGTCTGTGCCTATCTCAGGCGTCTATGGGCATTAAGGCAGGATACACCCTGGATGGAATGCCAAACCCATCGTAGGACACACACACACACACACACACATTCACACACACACACACATTCATACACTAGGGACAATTTTTCCAAGGTGCCAATCAACCTACCGTGCATGTTTTTGGACCGGGAGGAAACCGGAGAACCCGGAGAAAAACCCCTGAGGCACGGGGAGAACATGCACAAACTCCACACACACATGACCGAGACGGGAATCGAACCCGGATCCTGGCGGTGTGAGGCGAACGTGCTAACCACTACGCCACCGTGCCCCTATTATTATTATTATTATTATTATTATTATTATTATTATTATTATTATTATTATTATTAATAATAATAATAATAATGATTTGAAAGTGGAAAACACTAACAATCACACGAAATTACAGTTGTAATGTTCACAATGTTTAAATCCAACTAAGGAGATTATTGCTGAAGCTTTTTTGTTGTTGTTGTTGTTTTTTTTTTTCTATTCCATACCACATTTAGTCCCCAATTTCTCCTTAGAAAAAGAATTTGGAGTGTGCTTTTGATATTTTGTGAGATTTCATTCAGCCACAAAGGTGTTAGTAAAGGCTGGCATTTATGTAAATGAGGAGGAAGCCTTTAGTGCAATAAGCATTATCACTCATCACAACGGTGTTCAGGAGGGTTTTAATATTAGCATCGACATATTACAGCTTGCATTGAAAGCTGGGGTCAAAGTGCAGGGATACAGCGCAGAGGGGTAAGGGCCTTGCACAAGGACACAAGCTACCCCACCCCTCCCCATATCATGCTTGGTTTTGTGCACATTGGCATTGTCCATCTTTCACCTGTTGTGTTACATAACTGGCCACTACTAATCAATCAACATGTGCAACTTAAGAGCAGTAATGCTTTAAATAGGGAAAAAACAAGGTTTTTCATTAAAAAAATATAGGCCACTGCAGCTCCCTTCTACACACATAAATAGGCTTATAAATGTTCGATGTCTTGGATTGTCTGCCATGAGGAGGCAATCGAATCAGGAAAGCCAGAACGTGATCTGCCGACCTTTGACGTCATCCTGCAGGGAATGCAAAGCTTCTCTAACGCGCGATATCAATAGCTGGGGTGGACCCACAGATAATGTGGCAGGGTCGGTCTTTGCCTATTTTCCGTTATTAAACAACAACAAAAAGGAATTCAAAACGGGGCATAATTAGTAAGCCTGAACAGACTGAATATCAGAGGTGACTGCTTTTCTACCCCTCTACTGAAACGCTGAGGAATCATTGAGTAGAAAGGTATATTTAGAAATCATTGCCATGTAAGACTAGCGTGGAGACTTCCAGGAAAGCACTGACATCTGAACTCGTATGGAGTTTTTATGGCGCACTGGATTGTGGGTGCATCTCAAACATCCGCTTAAAGCCGACGGCGTTAAAAGAGCAACCTGACTACGGTGGTTCCAGTTCTATTTCCAGAGCCATTAAGAGCACAGGGTCTATTTATAAACCTTTTTCAGCATGTAGCTCGACTCCTGTTGCTCCACCTTACTGCGAGCAGTTGTCACCTCTCCCTTTGGGCTTGTGTATCTGGATTCAGGTTGCATCAACACAACATAACTGAAGGAAATGAAAACACTCAACAAGACACGCGACACGTCAAGATCAAAAGCCCTGATCGAAAGCAACCTTTTACACAACGCTAAATATGGGCCTAAATAAAGCGTTCCCAACTTCGTTTGACCTCAGCAAGGTCAACACGCGCATGTTTTCAAGGGGGAAATTCCACTCGGAAAACATTTACACGCTACACTGATCTTACCTCAGACCTGCTCTTTAGGCTGCTCCTCTTTGGTCTCAACAGGACGTCTTTAAAGTCCAGCTTGAGGTCGGCGTCCACCCGCGGCATGGCTGAAGGCCCGAGTGTGGATGAGATTCTCCTGAGCTGGGCCGGTGCTCTCGCTGCTACACAGCTCCAGGCACCAAACCCGAATCGGCAGAAGCCCAGCGTATTTATAGCGTGGAAAGGGCCATCCCACCCCATGCCCCCATTGCTTTATTTGGTGAGGGCCATACTCTACCTCTCGTCTCCTCACTCCCTGCTTTGTCCCCGCTCTCTCTCGCTCTCTTCTCTGCTTTCCTCTTACAGTATGCAGTAGCAGCAGCCGAGGCAGGCGCATTTCCCGTCTGGCCAGCTGACACACATAAACACAAATTCGTGTACACACACACACACTGCGGCTCAGCACTGCAGTATGCGCAAAAGCACACAGGCAGAACTCCTGCTAGCCTTTCAGACCGCCCCCTGGGGAATCCAGGGGATGGGGGGGGAAGGGGGAAATGAAAGCGAAGATGACAGGATTGATCATGTCCCTTCACATATGCTTATGACCTTTTATTAAGAAAGGCATGAAAAATATTTGTTATGGTTCAAATAATAATAATAAAAAAAAAAAAAATATATATATATATATATATATATATATATATATATATAAATTCTGGTAAACAGTCTGGGTAATAATAACAACAACAACAACATGAGGATTTTCAGTTTTAAAAAAATATTTATTCGGCACAGATTTAGGAATGTGTTTACAGTGCAAATAGAATATCAAATTTTTTGTTTTTTAAAAAAAAGGAAAAAAAAAAACATTTGTAATTATGATTTCCCCCCCCCCACAATTTAAAAGGCAAAACATTAAGGCACAATGAGATGTGTGAAAAATCACAGTAAAAAACCCCTCCACCCTATAAATCACGTTACACACACACAGGCACACTATTAAACAACTCCGTCCAGTTTGATGGCCCACGCCCCTGCTGCATTGCATGGCAGCTCGGGCAGCAGCATGACGAGACCCGATGAGTGCAGAGGAGCCCATTTTATTGGCTCAGAGCTTCCCAACAGCGTCACCTAAACAAATAAAGTAATGTTAGACTAATCCCAATTTGACCACAACGCACTTTGATAGATTAGAAACTAACACAGTAAAATAAAAAAAAATAAATAAAAAAACTCTCCTTCTGATTTCCTATGGAATAAATTCATGACAACCCTGAGAAGAACCACAATAGATAATAATTGAGCTGATTTTGATACTGATTTTCTTTGACCAGTCTTCTAAAAAAGGTGGCCTTATTTTAAGGCCTGTCTCAAATAATCATAGTTGCGTTTTTTCATGATTTTTCACCCTTAAAGTTCCAGTTATTGGTTTTCGCAGACTCTCCACATATACTATAAAATATCCTTCCTCTGACAGCGTAAAGATCAAGATCTCCAGTATACAGGATCTCACAGAAGTGAGTAAATTTTTTGTAATGATATACTTATATATTTTCATGTTACAACAAGAAAAGACCCTTTGCGACTATATAAAGCGAGTCTAAAGCTTTTATAACAGTGTAAATAACTCCACACACAGCCATTCAATGTCCAAATTGGGCCCAAGGTATCGATACATTGTGTGGCCACCATCATTTTCCAGCACTGCGTTAGCCCTCATGGGCATGGAGTTCACCAGAGCTTCACAGATTTTCACAGGAGTCCTCTTCTACTCCATGATGACATGAGGAAGCAGGTAGATGTTAGAGACCTTTCGTTTGAGGATGGCCCACAGATGCTCAATATTGTTTCGGTCTGGAGACATGCTTGGCCAGTCCATAACCTTTACCGTCATCCTCTTTAGCAAGGCAGTGGTGGTCTTGCAGGTGTGTTTGGGGGGTCCACTCTCCAAAGGGAGGGGATCATCCTCTGCTTCAGTACGTCAGTTCATGTCGACATTCACAAATCCCTCAATGAACTGTAGCTCCCCATATCCGGCAGCACTCATGCAGCCCCAGACCATGACACTGCCACCACCATGCTTGACTGTAGGTAAGACACCCTTGTCTTTGTACTCCGCACCTAGATGCCACCACACATGCTTGATGCTATCTGAACCAAATAAGCTTGGTCTCATCAGACCACAGGACATGGATCCAGTAATCCATGTCCTTAGTCTACTTGTCTTTAGCAAACTGTTTGAGTACTTTTCATGTATATCATCTTCAGAAGAGGCTTCCTTCTGGGACAACGGCCATGCAGACCAATTTGATGCAGTGTGTGGCGTATAATCTGAATGCTGACAAGCTGATCCCCACCCTCTTCAACCTCGGCAGCAATGCTGGCAGCACCCATACACCTATTTTCCCCAAACACAACATCTGGATACAATGCTGAGAATGTGCACTCAACTTCTTTGCTCATGGCGAGGCCTGTTCCGAGTGGAACCCGTCCTGTTAAACTGTTGTATGGTCTTGGTCATCGTGCTGCAGTTTTAGGGTTTTTGGCAATCTTCTTATACCCTACGCAATCTTTATGTAGAGCAATAATTCTTGACTCCGCCTCCCCCCACACCAATCCCCAGAGTTCTTTGCCATGAGGTGCCATGTTGAACTTCCAGGGACCAGTATGAGAGAGATCACCAAATTTAACCCACCTGCTCCCCATTCATACCAGAGACCTTTTAACACCAATGAGTCACATGAAACTGGGGGGATAAACACGCAGACACCAGACGAAAAGTGTGCCGATTCGCGAGTGAGCACCGACGGACGTCAGGAAAAGGCTTCCTGAACCGCGAGACTGTGGGCGAGTATGATTCCCAGCGTGAGTACGAGGGAAGCACCGGGTCTGCTTGGTGATCTGTAGTTTTTCTTTCTTCCTTCTAGATGGGACCAGTGAATCCGTTCCAATATAATAAAATCACTTCTGTGAGATAATATATATCCGTTTTATAAGGCATCACTTAGACCAATCCTACAAGGATTAAAGCGTCTCATTCCAATGTATTCCATGTTCAATTGGGTTGAGGTACAGAGGTTCTCTCATGCTTAAACTAGACAAGAACAGACTGGAACACTTAAAGGAGAACAGGCGAGAGTCTTCTGGTTCAAGGGAAGGACATTTTTTAATGCTTAGTACATAGTACAATTGTGCACATCTGTGGTAGCAGTTTGTGGAAGAACCACATGTGGCTAGAAAAGTCAGATGTCCAAATGCTTTTGCTCATATGGCGTACATACTGTATACAGGGACTGCAATTACTGATGGATGGATATCTGTCTATCTCTCAAACTTAAATTGTAGATAGAAAGAGAAGAGAAGGACCTATTAAATGAGGAATGAATTAATTATTTCATTTAAGGCTTATGTTAGACGAAATATGGAAAAATTTTCCATGCACTTTTTTATCTTTGCAATAAAAATTCTTGGGCAAAAACAAGAGCCTATTTCCAGTTGTTTTTCTCTAATGTCATGTAGCCTTGGACATTAAAAAGGTAAAGGATTCAGTAATACGTACCACAGTTGCATCTGAGGTTACAGGAGCGGAGAGCTGGAACGAGTACTGGTTTGGCTGGGTGTGAAAGATGGCATACACGGTTTTGCCTTTGGAAGTGTACCTGTGGAAAACCAGACAGGGAGCCTCATTTAATAAGACCCTCGGATAATCCTAAAGCAAGTCTTCTTATCCTGGGATCTACACCTCACACTGTACAGAACAGTTTCCACAGTCTCTTGGCCTGATGTCTAAATGGAGCTACTGTAACCAAATTGGAAGAGGTGTCTCTTGTACGACTACAAGTTGGCAAGCGATAATTCGTGGTTGTTCATGTGCATTACGTTACATAACACTGTACATTTGAACCATTCGTAATGTAACGTCAGTGAAGCAGGTCACATCTTATGTCTTTTCATCATTCAAGCAGAGACAGAGTTTCCTAATGAGAAGACAGAGAAGGAAACTGCATGTTATGTTACAGATGCTTTTTTTTTTTTAATCCCATGATCATTATGGATTAGGACTATTTGATATACATGTCCCTCTGCAGGTTGTTACTATAGAAATGATCACCTATTAAATATCAATACAGCTACAGCCGGAAATGCAGCATTACAGAAAACTAATTGACACCTTTCAACTAGTCAGATTTTTGTGCCCATTTTTGTCTATTAATCTCCATTAATGTCCCACACTATTGTACTGAAAATCCTGAACAACTGAAACATTTATGTGAATGGAGAACAAAAGCATGTGATATTAATGCATGTATGAATGAAATGCAAACAAGCTGAATGAGAAAATCCTTTTTTTTTTTTGCTGCTGAAGAACCTGAAGTACTGGAAAGCTTGCAACTTAATCCAACTTACTGATGCCATAGAGGGTGGAATAAAATGATGCATCACACCCCCACCTGACAAGCACTGACAAATTAAAACTACACTGATAATAGCTGTGCGTTTCTCCAGAGCAGCTTACAATTATGTCAATTAAAGGACTGAGAAGTTGAGAGGTGAAGGGACTTGCTTAACAGTGGCAACTACGTCGAGCTTGGATTGAACTCAAGACTTTAATCCAATTTCCTAACCACAGAGCTTCTGAGACAGTTGTCGCAATACAGTATTGCTATAAGGGGAGATCTATATGAATAAATAGTTGTCATAGCAGTAAACAGAGAGAGAGATAAACTGAAGGTGAACATCTCTATCGCTATTGGGTTTGTATCTATTTGGACAACACCCATCAATAGTCAATGAACTTTTCATTGAAATATCGAAAGATATACGTTTAATCACGTTAATCGTGTTTTTTCTTTTCCAAAACATAGTGTAGATTTAGACAGCAGCTCTTAAAAGCCAAAGCGCACAATAAATAATAATGTCATATAATTAAATGCAATTCTTATTTCGTCAAACACCACTATCAGTTTTAACTCATCAATGCTGGCAAAAGAGTGGTAAAGGAGAGTTAATCTACAGCTATTCTTATATGTACACTAGAAATGAATCTGTGTCGAGTCCCATGAATGAGAATTGTGTTACAGAAACCTGCTGCAGCTGCTGGTTTTAAGCCTTAAATATACACACTGAACGTGCAAGTGCAACCCTGGAGTATTAACTCCTCAGGGAAGATGACTGGTTGGTGTAACGAATGATGCAAACAGTGCAAAACAACAGGTATTCTACCATGCATGTGGGACGAAGCAACATAACGATTACGGTCACGCAGTTGTACATGGGGAGAAACATGAGGAGTCGAATCAGTGCAACTATGCAGTTATCAACTGTCCTTAATCAAAAATATTGTAAGCCACGCATTTCTAAACTTGCATTTACCCAATGCTGAATAATAAAATCTGTTTCACATCTCTGGTACAATTCCAGACAGATTGTAAGCAGTAACAGAATGCTGATTGGCTGTTTGCATTTGGCGTAATATACAGCAAATTATATTTACAGTAGCAAAAGAAAGAACTACAACACCAGAGAAACAAACAGACAAACATTTCTAAAGTTGTTCTGAAGAATTTCACTAAGCATTATAGCTAGATTTATATGAAAATTGAAAAAAAAAATAGGGACATTTATTATAACACCCAACAAAAAAAATATAGTATTATGTTTTATGGGAGTATTCTGCACTCATGCCATTACTGCTCACTGCATTTATAACATGAGAAAAAATAAATAAATCAATCAAAACTCACCAGACTGGCACAGTGGCATTCTCAGCCTGAACTCTCCAAGTCGTCGTGGCGTAGATGGCCTCACCATTAACCTTCAACCAGGCGCCAACGCCACGGAGACGCTCTTCAAACACGGTTGGGATCATACCATCAGCCGTAGGGCCGATATTCAGCAGGTAGTTCCCTCCGTATGCCACAGTGAAGACGAGATCCTGTAGTGCAAATAAGTGAGATGATAAAATTAGCTTTCACACAGAGTCTGACAAGGAATAAACACTTCAGGATACCGCATGATGTCATCAGGAATCACTAACAGCATGTCCTGGAGTGTTTTCTTCTTTTTATACCATAGAAATAATTCCAATCAATGCTTTAACAAAAAGCTATTAGTTTTAACAAACCAAGTCAAAGTGACACAATTTAAAGAACTGCTAGTAGATGCAATAAGATACTTATTAACTCACATACACACACACATATATATATATAATCCCTTTACTTTTTGACTTCCTCTCATATATATTTGAGATGTCACTTTAATGGCACCAATTTTACACATGACTAACAGAAAAAAAACAAAAAGAACAAATGAATAAAGGAACTTCAGTGCATCCACTCACACTTCCTAAACTTCCCTGAATTATGCCTACTAGCTGCGCATTCACAACAGCCATGAGCTCCTCACTACATTAGCCTATATTACAGTATGGAACCTTACACAGGCGCATCGCATTCCCAAATCCGTATTACAAACACTCACACACACACTTTCCATTAAATATTGCTCATCTACAAGATATTCACCTTTATAATGGTAGGCAGATCCATCAAATCGTTGAGCTTCAAGTTCCTACGATAACCCCAGGACACCGTGTCTATCGAATTGCATTTTTCCCATTTGTGCTTGGGCATTGTGGACGGAGTGAACTTGTCGGCACAGTTGTAGTAGCCGCCATGTTTACAGTACGTCCCGTTCCCCCATCTGTCATTCACCACAATGAAATCCTGCAAAAACAGCATTATGGTCCAAAAAAAGGAAGATTATTAACACAGATCATCTACAATTGATTGTATTTCCTATACATAACACACCCAACAAAATCACACCTTGACTGGACTGTCATTATAAAGCCAGGCTAAAAATTCAGTGGAGTTCCAGTAAGTGTCAGGAGCTTCCCAATCCCCGTCAGACCAGATCAGCTCGGGCTTGTACCTGGAAGGACAGGCACATGAAAGACACACATCTCTTATCTGATCATTTTAGCAAAATGTGTGCTTTCGTATTTTACAACCAAAAAACATCATGTGATGTGACTAATCCAGCTTACCTCATGATAAGATCGACGAGCTCGGGTAAGGTTTTGGTAAAAACAAACTCCTGGGTCTTAAAGCCGGACTGCTTATCTTTTAGGTACAGGGGATTGAACCATTCATATAAGGAGTGGTAGATTCCATAGTGCAGAGACCTACATGGATTCACAAATCATGCAAATAATTTAGCAGACAATATTTTGCATGAAATTTTCCCTTCTCTTGAGCTAGGAGAGCCAAACCTGTTCCAACATGTCCCCGGTCAACAAAGCAAACTCCATGTACATAGGCTTTGTGGTGGAAGATTCTGTGCTTTAGATCTCCAACCATATTGAACACATTTGAATTGCAACGTTAACGAACACCAGGCCTCTTTTCCCTGACCTACATCGCTACGTGACTTTACTAATGTCCTTGTTACCGTGTCAGCACTAATTTCCACACGCACACTCCAAGATCTAGTTCAATATCCTCCAAGAAGAGCGGAATGAATCAAAGCAGTTTTTGTCGCTTGGGTAATTCACGGATTATTCATTAATATTATCATTTACTAATTTAATAATATAAATAAACATATAGGCTCTATAGATGCCTATCAATAATGAGTGAACCAGGAAAAACTGGTATGAGGAAGAAACCAGATTGAAAATGAAAACTTCGTCATCTGGGCGGCACCCAAATAAACAAGCCACCCACAAGGGATTTTATGAAATCGATTTAATCTATGGTGAAGTAATGAGCACCACCATGAATCAGATTTATCACCAATAATTATATGTATTATTATTATTATTATTTATTAAAGACATGCCTGCCTCACTGTCTCTCCCTTCACCATGTCGCACCTTTCGAACAAAGTCAGTTCTGACCCTTCACCTCACTGCGCGTATAAACAATTCCTCACCCACCTCTAAAAGGGCTGTTACAAAGAAAACTCCAACCACATATCCTTTTATCCTGAAGGATTTTGTGGGACATTTTCTCAACAACTGCACACATTTTAGTTTGTTTATGTGAGGTCCCCAGAAAAGAAGCCCTTGCAATTGAGCTGATATCACCTTAAATAATACATTTTAATATGGAAAGAAAACACAAAATAAAATAAAAAACCCACAACACTTAAAAATAAGACTGGCCAATCATGATTGAGCATTTACCCCCATAGTGGTATAAACACACACACATTTTGAGACACATACTTTTTCCGTACAGCAGTCGCCAGCTCCCCTACCAGGTCCCTGTGTGGCCCATTATCAACAGAGTTCCAGTTCCATGAGGTTGGCGATCCCCAGTTAGTGAAACCTTCGTGGTGTTTTGTAGTGAAAACAACATACCTGTGCGGCAGAACATGAGTTCATGAACAATACAGCATTTACATGTATATACAAAATATATATTTTTTCCCCAGTCCTCATATTAAACATTTGTCATCCAGGTCCAGAAGAAGCCTTAGATTTCAATAATATATATATATATATATATATATATATATATATATATATATATATATATATATATATATATATATATATATATATATATGCGCAGATATGTATGGATGCTCTATTCATCCTAATATTTAACTGTCATCAAAATGAAATGAAAAAGGGAAATGAAAAGCTTTTAACAGTGCATTAGATCCTCTACAAGATTTGTCTCATTTGTTTATAAGCACACACACACACAGACATTACTGTCTCTTCAAACTGGGGCTCCTGGTTTGACAAATAGCAAACTCGCCATGTTTTACTGCCAGAACAAGTAAATCCAGAGTAAACTTGAACCCAGTTAAACAAAGGCTTTCGATGCCCTTCTTTATTTAAGTTTAGTTCACAGAAATCCTAAGAGGCCATACATTATATTTTTTCCCTTTCCTGTTTTCTCATGATCACGACTTGATCATAAACATGGTTTCCACATTCTCAGTAGTTCTCTGTGTATTCATCATGTTCTAGAGGCATCGTCATGGATATTTACTATAAACACTGTGGGACGCATGTGCATGCGAAACGTTTGTCGTGGTAACAAGAAAACAACTTCCGATATTATTAAGATCACCGGATCAAAGTGACAAGATTATTTTTTTAAAAATCATTAAGTTGTGATAATGTGAAGTTTCGGTTATATCAAGATCACGAGAAAACAACAGAGAAAATATATAACGCAAAATAAACATGGCCTATTAGTACTTCTGTACAGGATTCACGTTTAGATACGTTAAAGGGGCGTGGCTTTGTGAGACATTCACCTTGGCCACACCCACGTGTCGGAAATGGGCAGGTGCAAAATGATTATGATTACAGATAAAGGATTTATTTTACTTACGTTGATGTATTAAAATGAAAATAATATACATATTTAAACTTAATGGCGTTTTTATTTAGAACTAATACGCCAAAAAATAGTAATAAATCGGGGGGATGACAAAAATATTGATTGATTAGTGGTAAACAAACAAACAAATATATATATATATATATGTATATATATGTGATATATATAGGTATGTGTATTTGTAGACGCACTTTTTGCGTCTAAGAGCAGTCGTTAAACAAGATAATAGCCTCATTGATCACTCACTTGGCCCCGGAAGCCTCGAACACTTCCGCCCACTCGTCCGGCTGGAAGAACTGAGCGTTGAACTGCGGCGCGAACTCGGCGTAGGTGAAACCCGGAGGATAATTCTTCAACATGAAGGCGATGTATTCCGGAGCCAGTGCGCCCTGCCAGTACCACCAGAACCACTCGCTTCCGAACGCGGGCACTGAAAACACACCCCAGTGGACGAAGAGCCCGAATTTCGCCTGGTCGTACCATTCAGGCAGAGGTCTTGCGTCCAGGCTGTTCCAGTCCGCGGTGTATCGCTCTGCGAGCACACACACGGCGCACAGCAGCAGCAGCAGCACCGCCGAGCGCATCGTTCAACCCGGCGACAGGTGCGAATGTGTGCAGAATTTCACTGCGTCCTGTAAACGCTCGGTGCGAGTGAACTTTCGTGTGAAGCTCAGCTGAGCCAATAATCACACATCCTCATTCCTAGCATTATATACTCCACAGGTCGTATTGTCTTCGTCCCGTGTGCCGGTCATATGACTGTTTTTCCGGGATGATCACCTGATCACGTTTTAGTGATCATTACTGCGCTACTTTTGCGCACTTTTGCGCAGAGTTATTCAGAAATGATTATTGTGATTCATATTTACACATTACAATTAGGGAACACCATTTGCGTATATTTAAAAGAAAAAAAACAAAACTTAGGGTTAGTTTGCAAGAAAAAGATAACAAAAAGTAAATAAATCAACACAATATTCAAACACAATTCTTAAAAGATAAGGTATTTCGCCCCGGCGTTGACTGTCTTTGGATAAGGGTTTTAAAGACTCCATATATTTTTTGACATTCATTTTTAAAACATTCAATAGAAGGTTTTTCCACGTACTTTGATGTATATGATATTTACCCGTTGTGACAATAAAAAAACAACTAAACAATACACCAACACCTGAGACAAATTGATGAATGTTGAATGAAATATGGGATGGAATATAAGCATCAAATTTTCTACTTAACCAGGTGTAAAGTTCCTGCCAGAAACTCAATACGATCGGAGAAATTATTATATACAGAAAACAATTTTAGTTTGGACATTCTAGTCATCGGGAAGTCTGCAGAACCATTTCTGTCTGTCCAGGTTTAATATTTCTTAATTCTAATATAATTTAATTAAGAAAAAAATGAAAACACATTTTTTTATACATTTATTTTTGAGAATGAATCAAATATCACACACTAATATCAGGAATGTTTATCCCTATTTCTATCTATGTAACAAAATAAACCATTATGGATGTCTTGGGATTTCTGGATTATCGTTGTAGAAATAATCTGTTATCCAGGCGTAGATTTGCTTTATACTTTTGACCTTTTGAACACTTTTGGGATGAACTACCAACACCTTTGTGGTTTAATGAGCACAAAAAAAAATCAACACACTAAAATCTAGTGCAACATCTACCCAAACGTGTCATGGACAAGATAACAGCAGATAGGGATTAAATGTGTAATGGGGTGTTCAAAGGTGTCCATAAACCCTGGTGTATATATTTGGAGATGGGAGCCCAGTGGTTACGGTGTTGGTCTTTGGACCGGAAGAGCACATGTTCAAACCCCACCAACAAGCTGCCACTAGTGGGCCCTTGAGCAAGGCACTTAACGCTTAATTGTTCAATTTTAAGTCGTTCTGGATAAGGGCATCTGCCAAATGCTGTACAAGTAAATACAGTGCACTTGATGGATACATGTTTATAAAGTTTGTCCATTACTGTAATTTTTTACTAATCACATAACATCAGAAAACTAAACCAATTGGCCATCCTCCCCCATGTGTTTGTTTGTTTCTTTGCCCTATTTAAGAGACAAGCAAATTACCATAGTAATACTTGAAAGTAAAGGCACAAATAATGAAAGTAGACAGCATTACACATCAGCATTTATTTCAAATGTGTTCTTTTATAGAAATTTGCACCCTTTCAACATTCACATGTGAGAATACAGCCAAGCTTACATAAGAACATAAATTAGAAAATAAAAGTTGTAAAAAAAATAAAAAAAAAAAAAAGGAAAGAAAGTTGTTGTTGTTGCACTTTGGTCACATGTCGCATTCCTGCTATAACAGTCCTCCTCGTGCATTTTATGATCGTTACAGTTCAGGTCCCAAAAATTACAAAAACTTGTCGTTAAATGTCATTAAAGGCCTATTAAACGCAACATATTAAAACACTCATATAAAAAAAAAACACATCCAGATTTATGTTGTAGAAACAGTCAGGAACACAGGACTGCGTAATGAATGGCACTGTAGACCGTGTGCGTGTGCGTGCTGTGCTCTGCCAGGTGATCATCTCACTCTCGCACACAGTGATTTCACTCAGCTAACAAAATAAGTCAAGATAGCACGAGTTTCCATTCTGGGCTGGGATATGTCTGGGATAATCCGATAAATTAAGTTGATATTGAAAATAATCACCTTGATTGATTTCTGTTCATTTAACATGATAAAGTGCAAATTTTCTACTCTAATGGTCTTGGATTCAAATGAGAAAAAACATTGAGGCCCTGGAAGTGATACGAACAACTCCAATCGTAAACACAAACATTACGACTGTGTGATGAAGGCAAAATTCACAAGTGCCCATTTTGATTTACTTTCAATTTAAATACTATATTGACAAAAGTTTGAGGACACCTAGTCATAAATATGGGATGTGCATTTTGAGATTCCATTATGCTCTGACAAATCCCTCCCTCCAAGGTTTTGGAGTGTGTTTGTGGACATTTGTGCCCCTCCAGACTAAAGAGAGGTACTGGTGCAGTCCAATAAAGGTGTTCAATAGGGTTAGAGCACTATAGCAGGGAATCTTCCACTCCAACACATGATAAGCATATATTTATACACTTTGCTTTGTGCACAGGGGCATTGTCATGCTGGAACATGTTTGGCTTGGAAAGTCAGGTGTCCCAATACTTTTTCCAATACAGTGTACAGTACATTATTATATGTATAGTTTATTAGCATTATTATTATATGTATAGTTTAAAACCATTATTTATGGTTTTAATATTACTGTATTGTTGCACCAAATGGTTCATGTAGTATCCTGTTTGTTCGAGTTACTCTTGTGCTATCTCGTGTTAATTTACGATGTTGAACTTTGGTCCCAGAGGAACACAGATTGGTTTCACCGTGTACTGTGCTGTATATAGTGGAAATGACAATAAAAGTCACTTGACATTGTATAATTGGTTCTACAAACATTTTGTAGTCAGAAATCTCTTTAAAACTTTTATTTTACAAACAATTTTTCACGTTGTTTAAACGTGTTACGATCCATTCGTAATTATTTATAGGCACCATAATTTTGATCAATAGTACACAACTGTAATAAAATGAAAAAAAAAAAAAAACCCAGCTATGATTGAAGAAACCCAGCAGGTCTCCGGAACCAGCTACAAGAACACCACATCTACAGGAAATGTCTTTGCATCAAAATATCTGCAGACAAAGCAGGTAAACTATTTTCGAGGACAAGGTTCATGGATTATATGGATCAATATATGTAGCACTGTAATAATCTTAGTGTTATGGTGACTAAACATTGTGGTGTATCACAGTCTCTCACTCTATATGTACAGATGACATGTTATTGGCGTTATCAAAATCCAAACACTGATTGTTGTACCTTTAACGCAAACTTTAAAGCAGAATTAATAAACCAGTTATAACTAGTTTTAAACAAAATTCAATTCCACCACAGCTGTGGATATTTGGTTCTTCACATACCCGTAAACAAAATCCAGTTCAGTACTCTTTCTAACTGGTATCAGATCTGATTTTGTTATTGTCTCCCAGAACAATAAGATCAGGATCTGTCCATAATTTAACTCCATCCTTGCTGCTGTGTTTCTCACCAGGTTCTCAGTAACAGCTTTCAGGAAAGTAAATGCAACACCAGCATGTTTCTCGAAGCCTACAGTAGACTTCCGCCCTCTGCAAGCTGTCTCCGGAGTTCCTTCTTATCGTCCGCTTCTCCAGCGCCAGCACTGGGCTCCTCGTCCCCGTCCACCATGAAGATGGGCCAATCAGAGTCGGGCGTGGCCTGTTCCACGTTCAGAGACTGGCTGCTCAGGTTCATGGAAGGAGAGTCCTCGTTAGTTGTAGTGACGCAAGTACAATTATCGCAAAGCCCGAAGCGTTTCAGACCCTGAGACACGGCTCCGGAGAAGACGCGCCTGCAGCCTTTGCACACGATGGGCCAGGTTGCTCGATGGACCTGTCACAACAAGAGCAGATACATACAAGCTTAGTAGTAGGAAAGGTGGGGAGGGACTCGAGCTGAACAGAGGTCAGTTTTCATTCAGAAAAGAAAGGGAGCCCACACAAAAGAAAGAATGACAAAAACAACTAGGAAAGGTGAGTGAAAATTCAGGGTCAGCCATGATGATGTCCCAAGAGTGAATACAGTAACAGTAATGGAGCCTTAACCACTGAGCTACAACCTCCTCCTAATACACTGGTTCAGTGGAGAGAAAGTCCCACCAAACAACTTCATCCTAAACCAGACTGAACTGCTTCGAAGAGCATCTATCATATGTTCAGTGTGGTACCTGACCCACCTTCATTATATATACAATGGGTTCACTAGATGTCAATCTGTCAGTACACAGGGACTGAGACTGAATTACCTGGCATGGTTGTTACTTGCCAATAAACACGTCACAAAAGTACAGGTGCTTTATATGTACTTTACATCACAGTGAAATTCTTTCTTCGCATATCCCAGTTACCAAGCTAGACTCAGAGCGAAGGTCAGCCAGGTTACAGTGCCCCTGGGGCACAGAGGATTAAGAGCCTTACTCAAGGGCCCAATGTGGCAGCTTGCTTTTAATGATGCTTAACCCCTCCGACCTTCCAATCAGAAACCCAAACCAATGCACAAAAGTCACTAACAATGATCGTGCTATGTATTACCTCATAAGCTTTTATACTGCCTCATATTGCTTTTAGTTCTATTCAACACGAGTGGCCCTTCTGGAAACCATTTACATCCATGGTGGTTAAACAACAATATCATGATCTCATGTTTTAAAAAAACAGGTCCCTACAAGTGTGTGAGCGGAAATGTTTGCAGACTGTGTGTGTGGGGGGGAAAGGTACCGGTCTGAGCATAGCTTGATAAAGACTTACGGTGACTGCATGTGTGCGTAGATGCTCCTGTCGAGTGAAGCGCTTTCCGCAAATCTCGCACGGATACGGCCTTTCCCCTGTGTGACAACGGATATGCCTCTTCAGAATGCCCTTCTGCTTGGTGGTGTAGGGGCAGAACGGACACTTATGCAGCCTCCCTGAGTAGCAAACTGTCATTTTACAAAATTAAGACTTTTGTGTACATGTGTGAGAGAAAATCCACAAACAAAAGAAACAAGAAACCATTTCTCACCTGCATCATCCACGTACCAGTCACTTTGGATCTCCATACTGCAGGCGCCACCATGACCTAGTCCTTCATCTACTCGACCTATGAGATTATTGCCTCCTAAACCGTGGCCAAAATGAGGCACCAGCTCCTCGCGGTGAGAACTGCCTCCTCCACGTAGTAGGACATCCATGTACTGCTTCATCTGATAGTTGGGGTACGGAGGCAGGGACATCGGCTCGCTGCTCGGAGCAGGACTTGAACTAAGAGTTCGGTCTTCACCATTGCTTGGGTTTTCATACAGGTCCATGTCCTTGGCTTCGAGTGAACACTCGCCTTCCTCATCAGGGTCAAATTTGATTTTATGGTGCCCCGACACAACAATCATCCCTGAAGACGATGGGTTGATTACCTCCGGGGCCGGGGTGCTCTTAACAGCAGCACTAGAGGGAGGCTGGCTGGGGAACCCTCCCTGCGAGTTCTCACTCTCTGAGTCTTTGCTACTGGTAGCAGCAGGCGTGGAAGGAATATCGGAGGACGCCTCCACAGAATTGGGCATCTCCATACTCGGTGGTGTCCCCCTGTCTGTTTGGGAAGTGGACCCTGCAGGAACACTGGCGACCGAAGCGGGAGTACCACTGTCTGCTGGGCCTTCTTGCTCCCTGCCCGTTTCTTTCTGCCCCTCCTTCTCCCGGTTACAGATTTCCAATGACGACTTAATGTAGCCTTTGCAAAAGTTCACCACATCCGTCATCTGCAAATAGCTGGCAGCCGACATGATCTCGATCACGTTATCGGTACGCAGGTCGAGGCGACCAGAGTACAAAAAGTCCAGAATGAGCGAAAAGGCATCTGCCGTGACAATGTCCAGAGTGGCTGTGCTGTGCCTGTGGCCGCTGTCTTGCAAATAATGAACCAGCAGAGCCCGGAAATAGCCGCTGCTCGCAAAGAGGATGTTTCTGTGCGCCTTGAAGACGCGTCCTTCTACGATGATGTTGCAGTCGCAAAAGAAGTCCCTCTTACGCTGTTCGTTCAGCTCACATAAAAGCTTGGAGTGATACGAGGGAACCTCCATCTTGAACCGGGTCATAAAGGCAAGAACTTTGATTCTGTACAAAAACAAAATGCATTCAAAAAGGAAACGAAAAACTAGAAGACTGGGAAAAGAGATCCAGAGTGAATCACAGATGCTTGGAATCACATGCACATTTCACATTAATCACATGCTTGGAAAAGGAAACTTCCAGGACTTCAGAAATAGTAAACATGTGTAAACATAGATAAACAAGGTATTTCTTGTAAAGAAACTTTACACAACTCAAGCTTCAGGATTCCCAGTTTGACCCTGAGCTTGGGTTTCGGGTTGGATTCAGTTTCATGCTTCCATGCATATTTTTCAGCACATTTGAGGTTATCCTAGGAGAGGATTTGAAATTGCTTCTAGGTGTGATTTAATATCGAAATTCATAATGTCTAAGTAGTTATTGAGAATGAATAGATACACGTGTAAATTAAGTTGCTTTTCTCTCCTTAGGGACATTGTTCGCTCTATTACACTGTTTATTATGACTCTGAATGTTTGTTTGTTTTTCTTCTCCACTCCCCAGTTGTCATATATACAACACGTTCATATCTCTAGTATATAATTCCTCGATACACGTCATGCAGCACAAATATGTACATTTATATTTAAACACAATAACAACTAGACTTATTACTTATTTTAGCCTGCTAGCTAGGGCTATGTATGCTAGTACGCTAGTTAGCAAGACATTTAATCTCTCGTTTCTACTCACAGAAATATATTTAGTCTATTTGAGGTGAACAGATTTTGTGAACGACTTACCTCTGAAATCCAAAGTTTCGACAATTCCTCTTCTTTAACTATTTATTGCCACCCACCAAAACAAAAACAATCCAAATGTTTTCATTGCTAAGATGTAGCCACTTCCGGTATCTAAGGCTTTCTAACGGGAGAAGTGACGACTCAGTCGTGAACCAATGAGAAAGCGAAATGTTGTTTGGGGCGGAGTCAGAAGATTTCTCCTATTTACTCCATGGACAAACGTCTACTAAAGGGCGTATGCAATTAGTTTGTTATGGGGGCCAGGTTTTTATTTATTTATTTTTACGCATATATATTTAAATGTTGACTTTTGAAGCATAAGGAAATCAGGGCATTTCTCAAATAAGAGTTTCATCATTCAAACAAGTTCATAGTTCTAATTTAAAACTTCATAACAACAACACGTGTATTGTAGATGCACAAGTACCCTTCTTCTACATTCAAACAATTACATATGTTATATTTTGGACTTGTTCAAAGTTGAAAGAAACGATTTTTTTTGTGGAAAAATGTGGAAAAAAGAAATAAATAAACAGAAGAAATGAACAAAAGTTAGCATATATAATATATATATCGTTCTGTCAGTCATCGGGTCTCACCATCGAGGCCGCTCGAGCCACTCGCTTAACGCCACGTGACTTACGCTCTGCTGAGCTATCAGTGCAGCTTGTGCTGTATTGAACAGATGCAAGTCAGTTCATAACTGTAGCGTCCGTTTTCAGACTAAACTAAACTTTACTCTAGATATGTCACACTAGGCTATTTGGAAGGCCCAGAACAAATCACCTCCTTGGCTGGGTTCGGCCCGCAGGCTGCTAATTGAATAGCCCTGGCCTGCAATATGTTGTTTTTCCCCAAACTGTCATCACAAAGATGAAGGCTCACCAGTGTATAATATGTCTCTGGATGCTGTAGCATTGCATTTCCTGTTCACTTGAACTAAGAGTTCCAAACTGGTTCCAGCATTTTCTTTACATGGTTGGGAAATGAGTAGAGGATCATGAGTGGTCTGCGATAGAGCTCTGAACTTAACATTAGTTAAAACCTTTCAAATGAATTGAATGCAGACTGAACCCCAGGCCTCCTCCCCTCACCTACATCAGTATCTGACTTGCCTTGCACCCTTATGAATGTGAAATCTCCACAAGCACACTCCAAAATACCGTACAATATCTTTACAGGAATGGTGTTTATTATAACAGTAAATGGGGGCTAAATGTGAAATGGAATGTTCAAAGAGCACATGTATATTTTATTGTTAGAATTCTAATGTCATATTGTTAGTATTCATATAATGTATATGGGTTCATTACTGTAGCATTCACTAATTACATATAATGAGATGTTCAAAAAGCACAGTGATATCTTGTATGATTATAGTCTTTAAAGTATCTTGTAACATTTGAGAATATATTTGGTTTTCAGTGTAAACTGTCTTTTCCAAAAGCTCGTTTTTAAATACTTTTATTGCAATTTAACATGACCAATTAGTATGTATTTTCTACACTATAATAATAATAATAATAATAATAATAATAATAATAATATTTTATTATTATTATTATTATTATTATTATTATTATTATTATTATTATTATTATTATTATTATTGTTATTATTATTATTATCTTCCACCACCAGAAGGGGGAGCAAAATCCCTGAATTATTTTGACCCATACAAGCCTGTATCCCATCCTACAGAGATGCTAATATTTAAATGTAAGTGTGGTAAAACATGCGTTGAAGTTGTTCCAGCAAATATGAAATGTTTGTTTTGTTTTGTTTTTATGCAAAAACACAATACGATTCTATTCTTTTCTACGCCAGACTGCGGTCCAGCCAGAGTGTCGATCCACTCACTCACTCCTTCCACCTTGTCTGCACTGAACCGATAGTTTTTATAAAACAAGTGTTTGTTTGCTTCCTTTCAGGCTGAAAATAGCTTCTTTTTTTAACATGTGGACTGAGATAAAGAAAACACGACGTTCCTGTGGACCGCAGCGCGCCCGTGCAGCACAATCCACAGCTCTCAGAAGTGTTTTTACACGCAGCGGTCGCAGGGTGACATTTGTTTAAAGAATTTTCCCATGGTGAAGCCACGAATCACAAAAGGCTTCATGGTGGCCTTACAAACCCACAGAGCAGGCCGCCGGACCGAGGCTGCCCTACAACCTCTTTTGAAAATGTAATTTATGACACCTTATAAAGCTTATTCATGCTCGTGATCTCTGTATGTAAACCCGAATAAGACAGAGCGGTGTCCTGTAGTCTGTAAAGTCAAGCCTGCACATGTCAAAGCCAGACTCTGATGTGGTTTTGGTCACACAATAACTCAGTGGGAGTAAAAGTAAAAAAAAAATGCTTTGAATTTCAAGTTTGACACATCAGGTTCTGTAAAGGTATTGCCGATTCTCACACATTCACGTGGGAGGTACCATTTGAATAAGTTCCATGAGTCAGGGTGTAGAGTGGGTCCCAAATCTTCAGCTCCGTATAGTTAATGCATATGCTACGCATGCTAAAAACATGATGTCACAATCTAATTTTCATTGTTTAAGATGAAGGTTTCCAAAAGACACTCAAATTTATATATATATATATATATATATATATATATATATATATATATATATATATATTTACAAACAATATATACACACACATACTGTCTGTATTGAAACATACCAAAAGTTCCATTTGGTGTCTTGATGATTTACATAAATGAACACATGAAAACATCTTAATTACTATAAAACATTTACAGAGTATTAAAAAGTATTATTTTAAGATACATTTAGAACAGATAGAAATGTGATTAATTATTGTTTAACTCATGAAAATGTGTGTGATGTGTGTGATTATGAGTGTTAGTGTGTGTGCCCTGCAATGGGTTGGCATTCCATCCAGGGTGTATCCTGCCTTAATGCCCACAGACGCCTGAGATAGGCACAGGCTCCCCGTAACCCGAGGGAAGATCGGATATAGCGGTAAAAGATGAATGAATGAATGAATGAATGAATGAATGAATGAATGAATAATATAATATAATATGTAAAATGGGGCAGGGTGGCTTAGTGGTTAGCCTCACACCTCCAGGGTCAGGGTTCGATTCCCACCTCTGCCATGTGTGTGTGTGTAGTTTGCATGTTCTCTCCGTGTTTCAGGGGTTTTTCTCCGGGTTCTCTGGTTTCCCTCACAGTGCAAAAACATGCACGGTAGGTTGATTGGCACCTTGGAAAAATTGTCCCTAGTGTGTAAATATGTGTGTGTGCGTCCTGCAATGGGTTGACACCCCATACAGGGTGTATCCTGCCTTAATGACCCAAGACCCCTGAGATAGGTACAGGCTCTCTGCGACCCGAGGGATGATAGGATTGCAATCTATTAGAACATCTTTTCAGAAGAGCAGAGGTTTATTATAACATAAGATTAGGACTAAACGCATAATAAGATGTTCAAAAAGCACACACCAATCGAATTGATCAGGGTGTCCACAAACTTTTGTACATAGACTGTCTGCTTGTCTGACCTGAGGATAATTGAACGTCTATACAATAAGCCTATAGAAAGTCAATTAGAAAGTCTACAATAAGTGATAACAAAAAGTATTGTGTCTTATCTTGCTCAATAACATTATATGTAACAATAAACATTTAAATGCATTGTCCATACAAAATATTGAAATACACTGTGGTTATAAGATGTCAGGACACATCACACCGAGGTTATTGTTTTGTTTACTATTACATTTAAAGGAATCAGCTGCTGTTGTTCGACGAGATTACCCCTCTTGAGAACAGACGTGTGCTTTAGGCCAGTGCGTGAAGAAAGAGCTGTGTTTTCCCAGATGCACACGCACACCACAGGCATATTTAAAGCCACCGAGGACGCTGATTAAAGAGGTAGACAATGGGAAGCGATTGCTACAGAACTGGTGGCCTCGATTTCCAGCACCCTGCTCCTTATGGGTTTAAGAATGTGCCGTGGAGAACTTTTCGAATTAGTCCAGAATCTCTGGAATTCGCTTTGTGGCACCGGCGCAAAACCGGCTCCCATTGATCAGAAGATTTGAGAGGCTCAGCCCATCGTCTTTGTTGTGTGCATCTGTGTATTCGTGCGTGCATGTGTGCGTGCATGCGTGCATCTACAAAATCCACAGCAAAGACTTTCGAACATCGAACAATGATTACTGCGGAAGGGTTTCGATGATATGATCCCATCTTTTCGGGTTTAATAGGGCAGACGCCCCGTCTTTGGCCCGAAGACGTCTCTCCTCTCTGTGGTCGTGGGCACGAAGAGGAGCTCTCTGTCCTTGTGTTTGCCACTTAAGTGCACAATTGAACTTTTTGCAACGGGTTTATTTCATTTTGTGACCCATGCCTTTGTGTAGAAAATGACACATCACGTGTATATTTTTTTAAAATATACAATGAAGGACAACTGCACACAACTTTGTGTGCACGAATTTCCCGAGCGAATAGTGAAACGATTCGCGCGTGTAATTCGCACGTGTTCACTTTCATGGATTGATTTCACACGATGAAGTTACTTTTACCTATTCACGTGCAATCACACGCCACATAGCATGCACATCCTGCCAGTTCAGGGCATAAATATAGGCACGGGTCTTTTCCCAAGCGATTCCATATAACTCCCGTAATTGCAAACATACTATGGCATGAAACGTAAATGTTTAAGAGTAGCCTCAGTGTGTCAGATGGTTATCCACGTCTCACTGTCACTGTCAGTTACGTGAGATTATGTCCAGCAGCCCGCAAAGACAATAAATAGTCCGTGTAAGTCCTCTGATGTATACAAGACGTGCTCCAGTGCTAAAAGGATGGGTTCGTGTGCATGCGTGCGTCGTGTTTTTCGTGTAAGCGGTTTGGACGGGGCTTTATCCTCTCCAAAGACTGTGAGCTTTAAGAGGCCGAGTGAGTGAGCGTGTGACTGTGGCGCACTGCCGCTTGGCGTTCTGCTTCTACCTACGCTCTGGCGGCCGGTGCTCTATGCTTGGCTATAATGACAGGGCTGGCTGGATGTAATTAAGTTCAAACTTAGCACCATGGCAGATGGAGCTGGATGCCTGGAACCCTCACTATAATACAGTCTGGCCACAGAGTGACAGGTCTGAAAGACTTGCCAAAACAGCCTGAGAATGCCTCGCACCTCTCTGTCTGAGTGTACACCACTCTCTCTCCCAATTCCCAATGCCTACCTCCATAAGCTTAATCTTAGCTTTATCTCTTGTCCTTTTCTATTGCGAGTCACAATCACATACCAAGATGACAGCAGATTTTGCCTCGTATCACAGAACCGATCAAGCAACAGAACTTTCCGTCATCAGATCCTCAGCTGGTCACTCCTACTCCTCCCTGCACACCCTGCGTAATCCTGGTCTGGAAGCTTGGAGATTAAAGTCTCTTTAACATGCCCTGACACCATTTCCCCCCCTCCATAGAGCCTTGAAGCGTGTTCCTACTCTCACCACAGAAGAAATAGCTATCTGTCTCTCTGCGATCTGGCTTTGGTCACCAATGGAATAGACTTTGTTTGTCACATATACATTACCGGTGGGGCACGGTGGCGTAGTGGTTAGCACGTTCGCCTCACACCGCCAGGATCCGGGTTCGATTCCCGTCTCGGTCATGTGTGTGTGTGGAGTTTGCATGTTCTCCCCGTGCCTCAAGGGGGTTTTTTTTTCTCCGGGTTCTCCGGTTTCCCCCCGGTCCAAAAACATGCACGGTAGGTTGAATTGGCACCTTGGAAAATTGTCCCTAGTGTATGAATGTGTGTGTGTGTGAGTGTGTGTGTCCTGCGATGGGTTGGCATTCCATCCAGGGTGTATCCTGCCTTAATGCCCATAGACACCTGAGATAGGCACAGACTCCCCGTGACCTGAGGGAAGATCGAATAAAGCGGTAGAAGATGAATGAATGAATATACACGTATATAATACGGAGGCCGTATTATATGTACCGCTTTATCCGCTTTACCCATCGCAGGACACACACACTCACACACACACACACATTCATACACTAGGGACAATTTTCCAAGGTGCCATTCAACCTACCGTGCATGTTTTTGGACCTGGAGGAAACCGGAGAACCCGGAGAAAAAAACCCCTGAGGCACGGGGAGAACATGCAAACTCCACACACACATGGCCGAGACAGGAATCAAACCCGGACCCTGGCGGTGTGAGGCGAACGTGCTAACCACTAAGCCACCGTGCCCCCCTGACTCCTGAGCATTTCATCATTAATACACGATCCTTACATAATATACAAGTCTATTAAAGTGAATTTCAGATTTTTTTGTTCCCTTCAGCTTTTACCCCTAAACAGCTGCATATCATGAAGTGAAGGTAAAGACTGATGTAAATGCAGAAATTCTTTATATTCATAAGGCAAATGTACAACAATAATGAAACACAAGGACACAATTCCATCCTTAACCTGAGCCTAAAAAGTAATTACTGAGCCTTGTGGAACATTAAGGGTTCTGGTTCCCCACTCATATCTCAGCTCTGAGGTGTGGTTGTGCAAATCTAAGTGCACTACTGTAGTTATTTTGACTTTCCTTATACACTCTGTGAATATGGAACAATTCAAAGAACATATATTTTTTTCTCCAAAAAGTGGTCATCCTTTATGTTTTTGTTTTTGAGTGCAAAATTTAGAATTTTCAGATTTGCTCTAAATTCACAGTATGCATTATTGAAGACATGTTTATCTCAGCCATGTTTAAGTCATAGATATGCTTATTTTCAAATTTGATCGAAAGAGGACCAAGTACTGAGCCTTGAGGTACACCATAGTAGTGTCTGGTTAGCTTTTGTGTTTTTGTTTTTTAAAAGAAAAATTGTGTGTCCTTAGATTCACCCCAAATTCACTGTATGCATTAAAAAAAGCCATGTTTAAGTCAGGGATATGCTTATTTTTAAACTTTTATCAAAAGTGGACCGTGTACTGAGCCATGAGGGACACCCTACTAGTGTCTGGTTCTACACTCATATCTTAGCTCTGAGGTGTGGTTGTGCAAATCTAAGTGCACCAATGTGGTCATTTTGAGCTTCCTAATACACTCTGTGAATCTGGCATAAATCAAAGAACATACATTTTTTTATGAAATAAAAAGCGGTAAGGAGTTAGCCTTTGTGTTTGTTTTTTTTAAGTGCAAAATTTTGTAATTTCAGATTCGCTCGAAATTCACAGTATGCTTTATAAAAGCCATGTTTAAGTCATAGATATGCTTATTTTTAAAATTTTATCAAAAGAGGACCGAGTACTGAGCCTTGTGGAACATTAACGGGGAGTCTGGTTACCCAACTGACAAACAGGTAACAGATGCTTGACATGTAAATCATGTGACAAGCATAGCTTGAGGGAAGACAGGGGACCAGACTGACATCCTAAAATAATCCCAATAGGCATTACATACATACGAAAGGAAGAAGACAAGAGTGACACCCATGGTGAGGCTGTTTTTCAGCAATTGTGCAGGGTGCATAGCAAATAGGTGGAGCCATGACTACACAAGCAAAGTGATATATACCTTGTGAATGACTAAGACAAAAAGACAAAGTGAAGCTCAATATACTGGCAGCCTCTAGTTTGCATGGGGGCCCCATATCATCCTTAGCTGAGCAGTGAGGTGGATTGATGTCCGCAGCATGTCCACCTCAGTCCTATTCTTGCCTAGGAGGTCAAAATGTCTAGAGGCATCCCTGAAGACATTCATGACAGAGCAAGGAGACCAGGATTCTTACTGATGCTCACTCTATTCAAAGGAATCATAGCAATGCCCTCAGTAGGACAGGGAAACAAATAGACTTTTAACACAGTGAAAAGTTGGTGACATAGAACTCTTGACTTTCACACAAAACCATTATGTAAAACCATTGTCTTTAAGCAGCATTTGACATTTGCCAAGATTTAGTTAAGAATTGAGGACTCCCAGTGTGAAACTAGTTTTTTTAAGCAGTTTCTAGATTTTCATGTGCATGTGCATAATACTGACAATGCAGTGAAAAAATGATCAAAACGTGAAAATCTCTCAGGAGAGCAGTTTATTTTTTGCTAATTTTTTGCTAATTCGATTTTTAGATGATTAAAAACAGAAATAAAATTCTTTTATATGAGGTAGATGTTAGAAGTCAACACATAAGTCATGAGAAAAATATAGGGCTATAGAAATGGTTGTATCTGCAGTAATTTACCAATATATAAAAATTAAGAAATAAACAAATTAATAAAATAGCTGTTGTATAAGAGAAGTCAAACACTGTAATATGCTATAATATAGCTGATGCACAGATAAACTGGTGCACTGCAGTACTTGGGCCCTAAAAAAAGCATGGCATTGTTATAGATGATCCTTACAACAGTATGTACTATACAAACATTGCGAATGCATATATTTTTAAACAGATTCTTATTAACAAGCTTGCGGTTAAATCAAATATGTAATGTTAAGTGTTTTTTTTTTCATCTCATGTATCACGTTTCTGAGAGCGTAAGAAACCAAGAAATCTGTGTAAACACTTCGAAGTTCAAGTGAGCCTCACAATCTTTAACCTAAACAGATAAGCCAGATAAAATCTCACGCAAACAAAATATAGCCTAGAATTGTTAATATTGTGCGACCATTGAATCGTCCTGCCCTAAAGTGTACCGTTACACCGCCCCTAAGGAGGAACCGAGACAAAAATGCGCTCTTCAATTCTACGCTTGATATTTATGCTCTCTCCTCTACTCCAAATCATAAAAGATGAAGTTGTGTATGATGTGGTCAGGGACTTCAGTCAGAATTAACTGATTACCGGAGAACTGCCAACCCCGTGAGTCATAGCACAGACATTCCATCGGCTCTTAAAAATAGAAACCCGGTTCTCTCTCTTCTTTCGCATTTGTTTTTCCCATTGGATGTCTGTGGGGCATCCTCTCTTTTCGTTTATGAGACTCGAATCATAACCAGATCCTATTTTTTCTCCACTTTCTCCTGTTCCTTTCCTCTTGTTGGTGGAGCTTGTTTAATCTTGGGACGAAAATTGGCTTAGTGTGGGAAAAACACGAGTCTTTAGGGAAAGGTTTTGTTGTTTTACTTTGCATTTTTTTTTTCTTTTCAAAGCCATGCAAAAAGCACTATCTTTGCCAAAACCTCATAAACTGAGATACAGAAAAGAGAGAGAGAGGGAGACCACAGCACTGTGACAAAGATAGGGCCTGTCTACTACGAATAAGCTTTACAAATGACAATATTCTTGAGAGTGAGAGAGGAAGAAAGCACTTTCGGGGTGTGTGTGTGTGGGGGGGGGGTGGCGGCGGGCAAAAAGGGAAAGAAATGCGCATGGAATCAGGGGACAATGGGGAGGAAACATTCCCCTGGCCACATTAAAGACATAAAAAAGAAAACAAACAGAAAACATGTCTGACATGAAGACACTGGTTTCTGTGGCGACAGACAATGAGTGCTTGTGGCTTGGTGAGGCCTGAGCAGCCTGTCTGTGTCGCGGCACCAGCGAGAGTTACCGCAGTCAGGCCTTCGATCAGGGCTCTGTACTGTGGGAACGGCGCTTGAAAGAGACTTTGCCGTGGGCCACAATAGACCCTTTCTGCTGCTTCTCATTGGCTTTTTCCCTTCTTATTTATCTTTCGGGAGTCTGGATGGATTTCTCGCCGGGTAAACAGCACAGCTGACTTTCGTTCATGCTTCCCTTCGCTCTCTCTTTCTCTCGCACTCGTCTTTCTCTCTGATCGATAATGCCAAACTTTTGATGTCTTGAAAGGAAATCTTTTGATACATAACAGATACCAGTGTCACTCATAATATGAGGAACATGTGACGAAAAGGAAAATAAACAGGACACACACACTCACATCACATGCACGCTGGAAAGGCTCGCCCATAAATAAACACACGCACAAGCGCAGCACACACGCACAAGCCTCAAATCCTGAAGAGTGGCAAGACGTGACTGAGGAGCACTTCAGTGGAGTAACACTAGCAGCGATAAGACGCTGTGGAATGCCAGCCGAGTCTCTCTTCATCATGCACTCACACGTTCGGTGTTGAACGAAATACAGACTTGATTGAAGATGCCGTGTTTGTGTCTTTTAATGATAATATTCAAAATTAGGATTCAGATTTATATGTGAGGGATTTTATTGTAATTGACCTCTTGTTATGCAGCTTTACATAGGTTAAGGATTTCAAATGCCTATAGGTTTATTCCTTATACGTGGCCTGGCCAACCCGAGCTAAAAAAAGAGATAGACAGCAGCCCCTGATTCTATAATATAAACTATTATGTACAAAAATGTTAGACAGCAATAAATCCACCTTTGTTCCAAAAATTATGTAATATTTTCTTGTAATAGAAACTTACATTCTTAATTATAGAAATGTCCTTAAATTAAGAAATCACAGAGTAGATATTACAAAGTGAATCTTAACTTAAGAATGTGAGAATGATGGAATTCCAAAATTTTGAAATGTTTGACAGAAAATCAGTGCAGGTCAAAAAAGTCAAAACCATTTTGCTGAATTTTATGAGGTTTAGAACAAGTAAAAAAAAAGTTTAAAAAATCTGATCTTTAGAGTTAAATGTGCTTTTTGAATACCCAATATAACACTGAGTTCCCATTTGCGGTTCTAATAATATCCCTTAAGATGTTGCACTAGATGTTGGAGTGGTATTTTATTTCATTTCATTTCATTTTTTTAAAGGTAGCTCCCAGATACCAGCAACAGTAAAAAACAAAACACAAAAAAAACAAACAAAAAAAAAAAAAAAACAAGATAATATGCGGTAATAGATAATAATTGCACATTTTGCCAAACTGAATTAAAAATAACATTTTTATTAAATATAATATTAGAAATACATAAATATATCAATTTCAAATTCCAGTTTTATTACTTTTTCACTTCACGTACAACCCCATAGTTCCTTCTGTCTTTCTACTTTTTGTCCATTCCAGGTAATTTCATAGTCTTTCTCATAAAAGTTTTAGAATATAAAAGCTACAGTCATATGATTGCAGGCTGAACAGTCTGATCCTGGAATCAATATTGTGCATTTTTAAATTCACAGCACAGCTGAATGCTTGTGTTCCGAGGTTTGGTTAAAACGTGATTCAGTGTCAGTAACAGAGGCTCTCACTCAAGCAAAAAAATAAAAAAGTGTATGTGGGATTTATGGAAGGAGACGCTGGTGTGGGTACTTTGTGACAGTCAGAAGTAAAGCTGTAACTTTCCAGTATGGGATTGCGTTCAGAAAGGAGGGTTTTGTGCTCTGTGGGTTCTCTGTAACATGACAGGCTTGTGTTATTGTGTTATGTACACGCACATATACAAACACACATTAAGAAAAAGAGAGAGAGAGAGAGAGAGAGAACGAGTAAATAGATAGCAGAAAAAAAGAGATGTTTTTGATGGTATGACATCATTTTTTTCAGGTCACGTCATACCGTCATAATACATTTTTTTACACCACAGAATGCCCTGCCTTTTCATTATACAACCAGTTCTATAATGTTTACTCATTATATATATATATATATATATATATATATATATATATATATATATATATATATATATATATATATATATATATATATATATATATATATATATATATATATTCATTCATTCATCTTCATTCATCTTCTACCGCCTCTACCGCTTTATCCGATCCTCCCTCGGGTCACGGGGAGCCTGTGCCTATCTCAGACGTCTATGGGCATTAAGGCAGGATACACCGTGCATGTTTTTGGACCCGGGAGGAAACCGGAGAACCCGGAGAAAAAAACCCCCTGAGACACGGGGAGAACATGCAAACTCCACACACACATGGCCCGAGACGGGAATCGAACCCGGATCCTGGAGGTGTGAGGCGAACCACTAAGCCACCGTGCCCCATATATATATATATATATATATATATATATATATATATATATATAGATTAATCAAATATATATATATAGGAGATATTAAGGACTATTAATGAATATTAATGTCATTCATTTTTGGTATATCCTATTAATTCTGTTTTGGGTGATTTCATAGGCAGGAGTAATGGTGATGATTATTCCAAAATAAACATTTTGTTACTGAACATATTGTGGATTTTATTGTGGTAGGTGTTTAAGTAAATAAATGCAATTTAACTGGATGACTTGTCAGGGTATTATTCAATCTTGGAGAGGGATAGAAATGCATCAGATGTTTGTGGGACTACTCAAAAAAAATTTTTCTTTTAAGTGCTGGAGGACATAATGTGATTCGGTTTTGCATGCATGTGTGTAGGCTTTATTTTGTGTGAGAAAGTCATGAAAAATATGAGCGTGCCATTGCCAATAGCAGAAGTGGCCTTTTTGTGGTTAAAAAACAAGGGCACACCGAAAGCACTGACGTGGCCAAGAAAAAGCAGCAGAATGCCCCCCCCCCCCCTCCATTTGTCCTCTATTTTCCTTTGTCAGATTGCTGACTTATTGACTTACATCTGGTCTTTTGCAGTTCCCAGGCTTAAATCCTCTCCATCGTCAGATCATTAGAGAAGGAAGTGTTTTCGCTGCACACCTTGAGAAGCTAATAGTCAGAATGGAGCGGCAGAGGAAATGAAAGTCGAATGCGAAAGAGGTCAAGGAAACACAGTGACGGAAAACTACTCCAAATGAAAAGAAGGAAAAAATCGGCCGTTTGAAGTGGAGCAGCGATAAAAATAACAGCAAAGACATTGCGAAGGCCTGACTTCATAAGATCTCTGCTGCTTTCTTCTTCTCTTCAGACAGAGGACTAGAAATAAGATCCAGACTCGTGCAAGTAAGGATTAGTAATGAGGGGAGATGGAGATGGGGGAGTGGGGGATGAAGGGGGAAATGGGGATCTCTTTACATACATCTTGACTTACACTCACCACACCATAAGCTTCTGGCGACGGTCAAACTCCGAGTTTCGACTTTACTGCTAATGACATCCACCATTTCCTTCTGACAGCACTAAAGAGGCTGCAGGAGTCTCAGGGAGCATCAGCTTTTATGCAGCTGAGGATAGAGCAGTCCTCACACACACTCATAATGGAAGACATATGCAAGGATCCTGATACACAGACGACTGTAGAGATGCATGAGAGTTTTAAATGTACACAAACCATTGCTGTCTTTACCGTGTAATTGATGCATGTAAGGATTCTGGGTTAAGGTAAAACAAGGGCCTGGGGATACGGAAGCTCTCAGAGGGAATACTGAGGGTCACACCTGGGCAGTGTTGGGGAGTTACATGCAACGGCGTTACGTAATTTGATTACAAAATAAAAGTAACATTAATTTGTTACAGATACTGAGAAAAAAAGAGTAATTTAATTAGTTTTGAAAATGTTAAAGATTACAAATGCCATAGATCCTCGCTCATCCCTCCATACCCCACCCCACCCCCGCACCCCCCCAACAGTTTGATTCTGATGCAGTTTCGAACAATATAACCCACTTGAATTTTTTTTCCTTAGAATGTTCATTTCATGAAGTGGACAAATGAACGTAATCAAAAAGTCATCAAATGTAATCAGTTACTTTACTTTTATAAAGTCATTGAAAAGTTAACACTGCTTATTACATTTTGAATTGCGTGCTTTGTAACCTTTAATCTATTACATTTCCAAAGTAACCTTCCCAACACTGTAAAAATGTTCACACATACGGCAACTTGATCACAGCATCCAATCGTTGACCTTAGTGATCTCTAATTTAAAGTATTAAAAAAATAGATTATAGTTCCTATCATAATTAGTATCATAAAAGAAAGTGATCTTTACTCCTTTGGCTTTCTATTGTGGTATTCCTCGATAGGTTTGCACCTCCGCATGAATTGTTTCAAAACGCCATGTGAAATTTGTCATGTTGTATCACAGTTCAGTAGTTACACTCTGAGTTCTCATCAAAGACTCCGGAGGCCCTAATCCCCACTACTGACAAGAGACAAGCAACCAAAGCCCTTCTGGCAGCAAGTGTGACTGAAATGTGGTTCAAGGAAAAGAGATGATTATCTTTATTTACTCCAATGGCATAAGTCTCAAAAATACAGGCCTGAATATTATATGAAGGATGATCCAAATATCTTTTAAATGCCCTGAATTTGGCTTTTGTTAGAAAACCATTAAGACTCCATTCGTTTTGAGATAGAATTTCCACTTCACACCACAAATGTAAAGTCTTAAGTGAAGTCGGTTGCTTTCGGGGTCGATCGCATTTCAGAACTCGTGAGTGCATCAGGTCTGACTGTTAACAAATCAGTTTATATTATCTGGACAAAAGTTTGTGGACACTTGGGTTTGCATGTGCTTGGTGAATATCGCGTTCCACATTTTGTCCCAATTTGCTCTGCAGTGACCTTTGCTCTTTGTACATTTTCCAGACCTTGGAGTGTGCTTGGGGAGATTCCTTTCAGCTCAAGGGTGTAGGTAAAGTCAGGTACTGATGTAGGTGAGGCGTGGACGCCTGAGGTTTCGTTCGCTTTCAGCCTGAAGGCGTTCAATGTTCAAGGTGTTGAGCTCTATAGCAGGAGATCCACCACTCCAACTCATTCATTCATTCATTCATCTTCATTCATCTTCTACCGCTTTATCCGATCTTCCCTGTGCCTATCTCAGGCATCTATGGGCATCAAGGCAGGACACACCCTGGATGGGACAAGGGCAAGGGCACACACCCACACACTAGGGACAATTTTCCAAGGTGCAAATCAACCTCCCGTGCATGTTTTTGGACCGGGGGAAACCAGAGAACCCGGAGAAAAACACGCCTGAGGCACGGGGAGAACATGCAAATTCCACACACACACATGGCGAATGTGGGAATTGAACCCCGATCCTGGTAGCAGTTAAACAAATGACCAAATATGGCTGAAAAAGAAGCATCTGCACGATGTAGAAACAATACCGTATTAGAATGAATGAACTGTATGAACATAATAATGTGGTTTAAATTACAGCTGGTCAGAGCTGTTCTTAATCATCATTAATCAGAAATAATCACCCCCTTATTGGAGCACAAATTAAACATACAGTGAATAAAAAAAAAACATTAATAATAAAATCGGCTGATCAGTGACGCTATTTTGCACTCAGATCTCCGGTTCTGTAAGCAGAGAGAACGTGTTTTACAATTTACAGGAGGGAGTTTTTCAGTGAGGTTTGTCTGATTTAGTCAGCAAAATCAGATACTGGGTATTATAACGGCATATAACGTGTTCAATGCATGCAGTACAACCTAAGAAAGCAAGGAGCAATTTTCTATCTGCTTTTTATACGAAACATTGCCAAGTACCTCCGTACTAATGGAGTCCTGAAGGACACCGCCTGTTAATTGTTGGCAGGACACAGGAGGACACCGCTGCTGTCTTTCATTTACAGCATTTAGCGGACACCCTTATCCAGAGCGACGTACAAAAAGTGCTTTAAGTCTCCATTTAAGAATAAATTAACTCTGGTACGATCGATTGCAAACTTACGATACAAACAACCTTAATCTCAGTTGACGGTTATGTATATAAGCCATCAGACTCCTAAACAGAAAGTAACTGGACTGGACACACACATGCACATACACTCGTTATGGACAATAACAAAAAAAAAACAAATATAAAATGCTTATTTATCTCCTACCTCTGTGGTCTCAAATGTTTACAGCACATTAACCAGTTATGACTTTTAGTTATGTCTTTAGGAACAATCCCTTTTTTGTTTGCACAACTGGTTGGCGCTACTGTGTAGCATTTATTGTCTTGTCTTGTGTGTCTCGTTTTTTTGTTGTTGTTTTTTGGGGCACATGTGCACTTTGCCCTGGTACAGTCCTATGTGTAGTTCATTTATGTTATCTGTAATAGCACCTTGGTCCGGGGGAAATGTTGTTTCATTTCACTGTATACTGCACTGTATATTGTTGAAATGACAATAAAAGCCTACTTGACTTGACATGATTATATATATATATATATATATATATATATATATATATATATATATATCTAAGAATATATATATATATAAATAAGAAGTGTTATGTTGAGTGTTTTTGGAAGAGACAGGTCTTCAGTCGTGACTCTGCTGTTTGAACGTCCGGGGGGAAGTCCATTCCACCACCTGTGTCGGAAAAGAGAAGATCCTCACTCACTCAGAAATAGACAGAGAGAGAGAATCCAGTTAGGAGTCCGTGTTCCAACAACTATTATTATCCCCTGAGAGAGAAGCAGTGCAACTAATTAAAAAGACCATGTGTGTGTGTGTGTGTGTGTGTATGTGAGAGAGAGAGAGAGAAAGAGCGAGAGCGAGACTCTGGTTGTGAGAGAGAAGATGAGGCGGAAGACAGAAGAGGATAATTAAAAGGAGGGAAAATGACAGAGGGAAACAGAGAGGGGGGGGGGGGGCTGACCAGGACTGAGAAGGAGTGTAAGAGCGTGAGGAGGGTAAAAGAGATGAAGAGCCAAACTGGTAATTCTGCCAAATTGCCTAACTCTGGAGAGAGAGAGAGAGCGAGAGAGGGAGAGAGAGAGACTGGTGCTTATGTACAAAAGGGATCATGGGAATGTGACTTGGCAAGTGGCAGAGCATAGGGGTCTATTGAAGAAGCAGAAGATGACAAACGAGGACCAAGCTGAAACAGCAAGAGAACACTAATAAAGAGTCCCCAAACATAGACATTTTTTTTATTGTGGTGAGAGAGAACAGTATAGAGACAGAGGGGAGAGACTAAAAGAGAGAGAAAGGAAAAAAGAGAGAGAGAGAGAGAGAGAGAGAGAGAGAGAGAGGGGCGTGCTGCTACCCGGGGCTGTCTGATCTAGTTTCAGAAATTTGTCGAGGGAAGAATATCTGCTTAAAGACTTCCTCCAAAAGAACCAAGCACTGCTCTGGGTTCTTTCTCCCGACTCCCAGTTCACCTGGTCTGAAGAGCTGCGGAAGAGACCATGAAGAGACCTCACGATTACAGCTCTCCAGATTCAGATGCGGACGAGCTGATCGACGTGGGCCAGGAGGACAGTTACTGGTGAGGATTATTCTTACACATACGTACACCTGGAGCTTCCACCTTCCCTTATTAATCCTGCAGAGGGCACTGCCATGTAGAACGACTCAGAGTACTTTATTTTTTTTTAAAAGACTTTAAATTCAGGATTTATTGTGATCGATCCTAAAATCTGGATTCATATATTACTGATAAGAATTAAAACCAATAAGAATTTGAGTCGAGGTCATGTGTGGTAGTCTATTGGCAAAGCATTTGAAATGGCCCTAAATGTTAATCTCCTATAAGATACATCTTTAAAAATAAAAATTTAAAAAGGCCAGTTTCAGGGTTTACTTATTATTTGACGGTGGTCATTTTTTTTTATTGAAAGAATTGATCGTGTGCTTTTAAGCAATACAAAATATGTCACACCAGGTTTTTGTGTCGTGCTTGTGCTTGCTCGCTTTTGCACTGAATATTAATAACACTAAGAGGAGGAAGAAAAACGTATATACGAATTCTGACATTTCGATTGAACTAATTTGAGCGATAATATTAGGTTCAATTCTAGCTTCCCTGTAATGGTACTATTATCTGTCCAACATATTGATTGGTTTATTTATTTGTTCATTTGGTTTGTTGGTTTTGGAGTTTATTTCACAAATGGACGAAAGAGCGCTCACGTGTTGGTTTCCTCAAAAGCAAAAAAAAAAACCCTACATGGTTAAAGCCTGACTTCACTTAGACAACTGTTATTCCCCCATTGTGGCATCGATTAGACCTAACTGGGAATGCTTAACGAATCCAGCTCTCGTCAAACAAGACACGATATTGATGTTTGTTTCAAGGCTCTTTGCACTGCGAGGAAAAGGCTCCCATTACTCTTCCATGCGGATCAGCGCCGGCATTCCCAATTGTCACTATAAAATCACACGGTTTAGAATTCGACCATAATTGCTAGATTACGGCTGGAGATTCCTAGATAAAAATATACACATAATTATATATATATACTATATATATATATATATATATATATATATATATATATATATATATATATATATATATATCATATCATAAACAAACATACATGTGTCAAAGCGTGTGGTTTTCAACATAATTGTACAATTTACACAGAGGAGATTTGAGACCAGAGATTGTATTGTTTGTATTGTATTGATTGTATTGAGACATGTGGGCACATTTTGTAGCACAGTTTGTTCAATTCTTTCTAATTTCTAATTTCTTCCTAAATTCTTTCTAACTGGTTGTATAACGAATTCTTTCTAATTGGTTAAAAGGTGTTGATTGATTTTCTTAGACAACAGCCAGTACCGGGACAAATCATTAGTGTGTATAGTGCTTATATGAATTCCTATACTAAAATCTTTTTTTGCTTTTTACATTAAAATTTTTTTGTGTACGTAATCATTGCAAAAGCGCAACTCAAGTTGTGTTAATTTGATTTCGTCAGACATGAAGCCTTTTTTTTTTTTTTTTAGATTTTAAGCCACACTGCATTTTTTCCCCTTCTTTCTTACTTTATAGAAGAAAGAAAAAGAAGAATGCTGAATTGATCTGAATTTAATTTCGATGAAGTATAATGTTACAATGAACGTTCAGACTATTTAGTGTCATTTTTGGTGAAGTGTAGTAAAGCACTTTTTTTTGGGGAGGGGGGGGATAATGAACACGTGTCTGATTGGATGAATATCCTAACAATTTAAATAAACCAAACAATAACCCAGATTCAGTCCTAAATGAAACTTAAACACCGTTTAAAGATTGTAGATAGTTATGATGGATGGAGGTCACAAGTCAAATAGTGAAGCAGAATGACCAGAGTGAAAGCAGATCTTTCTATTTCCCATATGAATATAAGTGCCCTATTCGCAGCACCATAGAAACATTAAGACTACAGCATTCCACCTTTTGACCTTGGTTGTCTTCATTCTTTCACTCTGTCATCGTCTCTCTCTCTCTCTTTTTTTTAATAGATCTGTGACAGCTTTGCAGACAAATCAGAAGCAGATTTAAGACTTGCTCTGAATTTTCCCTTTGAAACGCACCATAAAGGAGTTTCATAAGTGCATGTTTTTTAGGCTTTAAATTCGACATGTGCAAATTATGTACAGTCATGGAAAATGTTCGTGCTCTGCAAGAAACGTGTGTCTGAAGTAATAAATATCTGCGTCGGCGTCACGTTGTGTTTCAGTTTAGAGATCAAACGTCATAACATAACGAGCGTGTCTCGGACCAATTATGGTCTTTAGATGAGAGTAAATATGTTTAAGGCACCAGGAATAGACAAGCAAACAAATAGTGTAATGATTCTGGAAGAGGGTTTAGCGGGGGTCAAAGCAAACCAGATCCACACTGCATGGTCTTTCGGAGGATTTGAAGAAGACAAAGTGCATGCAAATCCCGCTGCTCTCTCATGCCCTACAGATATGTAATCATCATGACTTCAGAAAAACAAACAAAAAAAAACACTAAAAAAAAACAAAAAAAAAACTTTTATGTTTTATTTTTTAAGATGCAAAAAGCGTATCATATCATCCAGGCGCTCCTGTGTCTCGCTGTTCTTTGAATTCAATTAGGTTGCGTTTGATGATGTGCAACTATGTTTCTGCATTGTATTAAGCACAATAATGACAACAATATGCAATGACATCAAAGCCTTTAATCTGTCTTTCTTTTGCTCTCCCTTTCTCTCTCTCTCTCTCTCTCCCTCTCTGTTGCTCTCTTTTCTCTGCGTCTCAGTTCTGTCACTGGGTCCATGTCTCCCGGCAGTACTTCACAGATCCTAGCCCGCAAAAAAAGACGAGGGGTGAGTTTATTGTTCCTCCTCTCCACTCTTTTCCCATTTAATTGTTTCAGACGTCGACCAACGATGCATCTAGGACATGCGTTATGATTATCGCTCGCCCTTTCTCCAGATTATCGAGAAAAGGCGCAGAGACAGGATCAACCATAGTCTGTCGGAGTTGAGGAGACTCGTACCCAGCGCCTTTGAGAAACAGGTATGAGGGTCATTGGTTTAACAGCTACAGTGCTTTATCATGGCTGACCACCTGAGCACTGCCTCCAGCTAATAACAATGCTGAAATTAGCAAAGAAAGAATTTTTGCAGTGCTGTAAAAAGTACATATGACAAGTACATGTGTAAAGCACCGTTTATCTACAAGTCTCACAGTAAATCACTTTGAATGTCAATCCCAATCGCCTGAGCTAAAGCAAAATAGTCTATGGTAGATTGAACAGCATAATCTCTTTGTCAACCACAGTGAAACAGCAGTGTAAGTATGTGAAAGAGGGTAAATTGCTCTTTTTTAGGGGTTACACTGCCAGCTCAGAAGATACCGGGACTCTGCGACACCTATTGTCTACATGCGGTACTGCAGGGGGTCCGGGGTCCGCTAATGAATCACTAATAATGTTTTGTTTAAAAGAGTTAACATGGGTAAAAAAAAAACAAAGATAGAAAATGTAATTAAAAACAATTATATATATATATATATATATATATATATATATATATATATATATATATATATATATATATATATATATAAATAAGGGGTACGGTGGCTTAGTGGTTAGCACGCTCGCCTCACACCGCCAGGGTCCGGGTTCGATTCCCGTCTCGGCCTTGTGTGTTTGGAGTTTGCATGTTCTCCCAGTGCCTCAGGGTTTTTTTTTTCCGGGTTCTCCGGTTTCCTCCACGGTCCAAAAACATGCACGGTAGGTTGATTGGCACCTTGGAAAATTGTCCCGCGTGTGTGTGTGTGTGTGTGCCCTGCGATGGGTTGGCATTCCATCCAGGGTGTATCCTGCCTTAATGCCCACACAGGCTCCCCGTGACCCGAGGGAAGATCGGATAAAGCGGTAGAAGATGAATGAATGAATGTATATATATATATATATATATATATATATATATATATATATATATATATATATATATATATATATATATAATACAAATTATAAAATAATAATAAAAGTCCTTGCACCCATATATAACAACATTCATTACTCTAAACTCTTTTTAAACTCATTATGAATGTAGAGTAACATTATGCATAAGTAAGAAAATGTATGAAACTGCAAAATCTATTAAAATAAAAGAACAGCTTAACAAACTGAATTGTATTTGTTAGGATGCATAATTAACCCGTGAACTACCACCTCCCTAAACTTTGGGCCTTTTTTAATATTTTGATATACTTCACCTTTATTGCCTTTCATTTTTACATCATCGCCTTAAATTGTTTGAATTGTGGGAAAATTGTTTTCATTTCACTTTTCCTGGTTAGGGTTCCTCCAAACTCGAGAAAGCCGAAATTCTTCAGATGACAGTGGATCATTTGAAACTGTTGCATACCATGGGCTCAAAAGGTGAGTGGATTAAATGGACTATTCTGTCATTTCATTTATTTATTTATTTTATATTTGTGATGGAAAATAATGTGTACTTAAATGTGACTATTTCACCTTCAAGGTTATTTTGATGCCCGTTCACTGGCAGTAGACTACAGGACGCTGGGATTCCGCGAGTGTGTGGGCGAGGTGGTGAGGTACCTCAGCTCTTTGGAGGGAGCAGATTCTTCAGATCCTATTGGTTCCCGTTTGGTCTCCCATCTGAGTCAATGTGCCAGTGAGCTTGACCCTTTGCATCAGAACCCAGCATCCGTGGCCTTTCCTCCTTGGCCTTGGGGCTCCTTCCCTCCTTCCACTAGCCCATCCTCCACTACGCCGTTTCCTCCTGCCAACCGTCGAGACATGGCCCCCCACGCTGCAGCGACTATCCTGGCATACCCTTCACCGGCTCTGTGTTTGGCACCTCTGGGAAACCAGGGCACGCTCTTGAGCCCTGCATTATCTCCAGTGCACAGGATCACTGATTCATCACACCCTCACAGACTGGCACAGCCATGCACAAAGAGCTCAACGGTTCCCTCGTCTCTGCATTCCGTCCCACCTCGTTCCCACAGCTCCTCTTCCCCTTCCTCAAGTTCCACTTCGTCTTCCTCCTCCGCTTCCTCTGCTGTCCATCCTCAGGTTTCCTTTAGACCTTTTGTCGCTCTGAGGTCTCCAGCCCCTCTGTTTAGGGTCAACAAGTCAGCACACAATTGGGGAACAGAGATCGGGGCCTTCTAATTCTGCAAATTCAGTGGGAGGAGACTTTTTTACAGACTTTTTTTTTTTAGACCTTTCACAAATACGCTTATTGGGACAACTATGAAAACTATGAAATCCCCAAGTAATAACAATTCGGTTATAGCCATGACGAAATGTTAAGAATATATCCTCTTGACATTCCCTATGCTGTTACTTATAACACGAGAAAAAAAGGTCACACACAGTAACAATCAAGCAAGCTAAATACACATTCACATACAATTAGGCTTCTTTTTTAAGCGGTTTGGATTTCTGAGAAGGGACTCAGAAGAACGCGGGCCTCAATGTAAACACAAATTCGATCATCTCTACTGATGTGTTTTTTTTGTTTTGTTTTTTGACTCATGCATTTGTTCACTTATTTGTTTCCTCGGTCATTTACATATCTTTGCTCAGATATCGTTACTCAGATTATGTTATCCATTTGACATAAAATTGCGTTCATAAAGACAAAAGTGCCTTATCATATCTCTGTGTTACAAGCTTTTTGTCAACCGTTAGATGGCAGCAACGCAAAAGATCATGTAAATGAACCCCAATGACATCAGTCAGCTCGTAGTGAACATGTGCTGGAGAAGAACATGAATTACTATACTGCGTATGTCATCGCTTGCTCAATGTGTTTCTGGGATTAAGCAACACTCCGAGCTTGATGTGGCTTGGGGTTCGATTACTTGCACACCAGAAACCATTCTTTGGAGTGTAATAAAATAAGTGGCTGATTAATGCTTAACAGGGAACACTAAAAAGCTGTTGTTTTGATTTGTATACTGAGCGATTTAATGCTTTGACAGCTTCATACGTTTTAAATATCGCTTTAATGTTTTTAGTTAAAGATCAAACAAACTAGATTTAGACATATCTATATATATTATGCCTTTTATGGGGGTCAGGCACTATAAGGTTTCTATTCTATTCCATTTGTTTTACTGTCTTGTTTTTGCTTCTTCATTTCATTCTAGAGTATCGATTGGCAGCCCATACAATCTGTAGTAAACCGTTTTGAGAAAAAGATTGACATGGGTCGAAGGAACATTCGGAATAAATTTAGGGCAAGATGAACCAACGCTCTAGCACCACCATTGGGTCAGATTTGGGAATGCATAAAATGCATTCATAAAGTTCCTAGACAGATTGGGTTGAATGCTATTGTAATTCATATTTTAATGCTATTCAAATTTTACACCATATTGGAATTTTGTCCGAATGTCTTCCCATTTGTTCCACATAATTGTAAAGAATGAACCATAGGAAAGGCAAAAGGTTCATGTACGAATTTCCTGATACAACTTAATATTCAAAAGTTACTATAAAATCTGAACAATGCTTAAATCTCAATATTAGTTTGGCTGATCCTCCTTCAAATGTTGTTTAGTCGTTTTAAATGCTACTTGAACAAAACATTTTAAAGGAATTCCTTATATTCAAAACCGATTTTTTTGTAATGCGCTGGCAAATACAAAAAGAATAAAAGCAAATACAATTATGGTGCACAGGTAGGTGATGAGGAAACTGTTGTGGAAGATAACTCAGTAAGTGATTGTAAAACTTTATACACAAAGCTGATACAGCTCAGTTTATATCCCTCGATGAAATAGCGTAGAAATGATTCTCAACCATGATATAACTATAATGAATAGATATTCTGTGCCATCCAGATGAGGATGGATTTCATTTTGAGTCTGGTTCCTCTCATGGTTTCTTCCTCATGTCAGGTTTTCTTTTTGCCACTCTCTTTATTGGCGCACTCATTAGAGACTTATTAGGCAGTAATCTTACAGCATTAACATATAATAACATCTCTGTAAAGCTGTTTTCCTATTACACATAAAATGTAATGTGTTGAGGGTAAGACTGCAAGGTTCATTTCCACCAGTATAAAGAATTCCTGAAAATCATACATGACAAAAATAGATACCTTCCTGCAAAGCGTATTTAAAAACCCTATTACTAGTTAAAAGTCATCAATTCTAATACAACTTGAGATAGAGTATCTCAAGTGAACAGTACTAATATTGACTATTTGATTCATAATAAATGTAGGTTCAAAGATGCACTAGTCATCAACACCAAGACAGCGAAAAGCTGAAAACAGTTGATTTCTGAGGTTTTATTTCCTAAAATGCAAATCAAATTATTCTTTGTATTAACCCTGCATTAACCATTTACATCTGCATTTACAGCATTTAGCAGAGACCCTAATCCAGAGCGGCATACAAATAGTACAAATAATACAAATACAAATGGACACAAGTAGAAAGAAATAAACCCATTTAAGATGACAATATCATGTCCAGTGTTGGGAAGGTTACTTTTGAAATGGAATAGATTACAGATCACAAATATGAAAATGTAATAAGTAGTGTAACTTTTTAATGACTTTATAAAAGTAAAGTAACTGATTACATTTGATTACTTTCATTTGGCCACTAGGTGGCACTTTAAGTTAACGTTCTAAAAAAAAAGTTTCACAACCCTCGAAATAAAATCGGTTCTATTTTTCGAAAGGAAACTGCAGTAGATTGTCATCATCCAAATCATGCCGTAGTCTAAAGCACTGATTTTACATGATACTGTTCAGATGCCACCCTATTTGTAATCTTTAACATTGTCAAAATTAACCGTAATTTCATTACACATTTTCTCCCAGTAATTTTAACGAATTACTGTTACATTTATTTTGCAGTTAAATTACGTTCGCCGTTACATGTAACTAGTTACTCCCCAAAACCGATCATGTCTCAAGTTTATTTACTACAATACTTTACAGCAGTGATGTCCAGTTGTTTAACACTGCGAGAGAAATTCTTCTCTGAGCAACATGTTCATGGCATTACTTCAAAATCAATATATTATAAAGTAATGCTTTATAAACATGTTAAAAAGCCTCAGAGAGGAATTTCTCTAAGTTATCAGATGTTTCCCTGAAAACAGTGACACCTCAGTGAAAATATTCGCTCGTTCTTCTATCACACATCCCGACCTGACAGCTCTGCTTGCGAAAAGATTTGTGCTATTTTGCTTTGGAGCACAGTGTTATGCTGCTCAATATAAGGATGACCATATTTAGTATAAGAACTCTGCATTGTACTGAATCTTAGTGTTTCCATCATTTTTATGTAGCACTTAAAATTCACTTTCGTTACTGTTTAATATTTGTTAGCGGGGGAAAAAAACTGTCGGATGCGACAGCGTTCGCTTGCTCGATGCTGCGTGGCGTCGTTCGTGTGTTTTTCAATAACAGTTCATTCCTCCATCTCTGGCCTGCACCCCTCCCCCGTGGGAAAGCTGGCCTTGTGTGACTGTGGTGGCCCAAGCTGGAAGCTGTGGTGGCAGCTTTGAATCTGCTGCTGCCAAAAGAAAAGCAGGCCAGAGGAGATTCCTCTACACACACTCACACGAGACAGAGTCTAAAGTTATGCCACATAAACGTACACACACACACACTCTCTCCTGCCCACATCCAGCGTACAACTCATCCAGTCCCGCGTGCTGCCGTGTGGATCCACACTTCAGTTCTTACAGACACAGAGTCCCACCACAGCTGGGAACACACACACTCACACACACACACACACACACACACATGCACTGACATCTTATATGTGCAAGCATACTTCCTTTGAAATCTACACTCCAAAAAAATAAATGATTAAATAAAACCCTCACAAACAAAAACCCCAAAACCAAAAACATGCATTTCTTCATACATTCAAAAGACTCACTTCTGATCATTCTAATGTGTCACTCTTTGAAGTTCAGGCAAACACTTTAATTGCACGTTTTTGAGGGAATTCCACAGTGGTACTGTTTCTAATGCACTGTCAACACCAGGATGTACCAAGTGTACCAGTCGCTCATGTGATACACTTTAGCGTGACTCTTAAGTGGGGGTTTTATACAGATACTGGGAATGTCACGGGAATAGCTCCTGCCACTGCTGGGCCCAAAAATAAGGCCCTTAACCCTCAAATGCCCATGTGTATAAAACGATTTCAAATACAGACGCATCCATCCATATTAATATTTATAACATTTGGCAGGCATATATATATATATATATATATATATATATATATATATATATATATATATATATATATACTTCCAAAGAGAAGTGATGTTCTAAAGAGACATTCCAAATAGAAGTCTTAACTAATCACATAGCTACCACCACTTTCACATTCAGAACAACAACTGGATGGTCTCCTATATAGCACCTCGATCCATTAGAAGAGCTTCTAGAGAGCACTGGCATCACTGAGCATTATCTTCTGTGCTAAACAATATCTTATATTGAAAACAGAGCTCATGCCCATCCCTGGCTTCTGAAAGGTTTAGACATTGTACACAAAAATAGGGTATCGCCAGGCTGCCACCCTTGGGTCCTTGAGCAAGGCCTTTAACCCTCTGTGCTTCAGGGGCGCTTTATCATGGCTGACCCTGTGCTCTGACCCCAGCTTCTAAACAAACTGGGATGTGCGAAGAAACAATTTCACTGTGCTGTATATGTATATGTGACAAATAAAGGCTCTTCTTCTATTCTTCAGAAGCTGTAAATATTGGGTGGATAATATATTGAAGAATTTTATAAACCACCATAAAGAGGTTAATCCAAGTAGCTGGTGACGGGTAAAACAGAGCAGGGCAGTGTGCTGTAACAGGTGAGCTACTAATTTTTACATTTCACCACTAAAAGCACCAATAAGAGACAAACACTCAGACAATTCCCAGAGACTATATTACCAATGCCATGCTCAAAATCCACAACAATAACCTATGTCTGCCTAAGGAATTACTAAGATGCCATGCATTCTAATACATTTTCGTTCCTGGTTTCTCTATATTAAATAACAAATAAACCGAAACAATACTGTACATTTTTATGGAAAACATATTTACATCATATGATTCATACACAGTAACTAAAATCTAACGCAAGTTCAAACATCGTCATGCAGATATTATTTACTATATTGTGCTAATAATTGTTCAAGTATTATATAACTCTGCCCTGTGACTCCTCTCAATATAACTGCATTATACACAACATAACTAAATATATTAAAGTCAGAAAAGAAAATGTTTTCACTTTCGCAATGGTTGGTGCAGCCAACATTCTGACACTGTGTTGACAGAAATGCAAAACAGCAAAATGCAGAGCAACCACTTTCACATCCAGCCAAATTCCATTTTGGTGATGGAACCATGTTCTTTTGATTAAGAACACAATTACGTGACCAGCGTGCTCTCTAGGAAGTGTTACTCCTAGAGAGTGATTATGGCTCTGGGTTACTGATTGGGAGGTCGAGGGGGTCATGCCAAGCTGCCAATCTTGGGGCACTTGAGCAAGGCCCATAACTTGTGCTCTGTGCTTCAGGAGCATTGTTTAATGGTTGGCCATACGCTCTGACCCCAGCTTCCTGAAATCGCTTGGTATACGAAGAGAGAATTTCATTTTGCTCTAAAAAACCATGTGGCAAGTACAAAGCACCCTTCATTTCAATACCTTTATGCCAAGATGTGGAATTCTGAATTATGGTTTTTGGGTTATACATTCATTTGCCCCTTTAGAGTTTCTTTAGCACAATATCACAGCATATAATTACATTGTAGTATTACATACTACAAGTGATTGAATATTTGTAGGATTTATATGGAATTGCTGTTGTCAGATGAACTACATGACCAAGATCAAGGTGACAGCAAAGTCAAATGTGATTTATTTTTCCTCAATGGCCTTTATACATGTGGCAGACACTAAATAATTGTAAGGGAGTCACAAAAAAAAAACAATACGCAGTTTTAAAGCAGGATTAAGGGTTTTGCTGAAGGGCCCAGCAGGGTTCAACTTGGTTGCTTCCACCTGGAAGTTCATTTTAAGTGAGACACCATTCAGGCATAAGATTATGACCTTCAATATTGCTCCCTCTTTTGCTGCCAAAATAGTCCCGTTGACCATCACTGCATCTATTTTGTCCGTCTCCATCATTCCTGTGAGCTTAGCGTGTTTACAGAGTAAGCCCATCAATCAATCATAGCAGTGGTTTCTGGGGTGCAATTTTTATTTATTTATTTATTTATTTTGCCTGCTAGTCACTGTGGTATGGATGGCCATTTATGGTTGTTTATAAGTTACCTGACACATCAGTCTTACTTAAAAGCAGACTTTTGACCCCAGATACATTGAAGTGAGGGATTAGTCGGACAGTGAATGCTGGCATTATTGGATATAGTCAATTCAGAAAGTATTCTGTCTCTATGAAATGATTACATGGAATAACAGTTCAAAACGTTTGATGCAAAGTTTTACTGCTTGTTAGGTTTTTCCATTACGAAAGGAAGATGTTTGCACATATTGTATTTGGGATATCAGTATACGTCAGTGGTGGTGTGTGTGTGTGTGTGTGTGTGTGTGTGTGTGTGTGTGTGTGTGTGTGTGTGTGTGTGTGTTTATGTGTGTTCCCAGCTGTGGTGGGACTCTGTGTCTGTAAGAACTGAAGTGTGGATCCACATGGCAGCACGTGGGACTGAATGAGTGGTATGCTGGATGTGGGCAGGAGTGTGTGTGTCTGAGCATTTATGTGGCATACTTTTGGAATCTCTCTCGTGTGAGTGGTGTGTGTGTGTGTGTGTGTGTATGTGTGCATAAGAATCTTCTCTGGCCTGTTATTCCAGCAGAGTCAAGACTGCCACCACAGCTTCCAGCTTGGGCCACCACAGTAACACAAGGCCAGCTTTCCCACGGGGAGGGGTGCAGGTCAGGGACCTCAGATGGAGAACTGTTGAAATGAATCACAGAGAGAAACACACAAAGATGCCACGCAGCATCGAGCAATCAAATGCTGTCGCATCTGAACATATTTACTTTTACAGAATTTTTTGTTTACTTCTTTGTACTAGTTTTGAAAATATGTAATCTTATTTTGACTTAAGTATGTTTTGTTTGAAATATTGTACTTCATTACATTTTAAATCATATTGGTTACTGAGTAAAAATAAATAAATACAAATCGCACCCTGGGAACCACCGCAATGATTGATTGATGGGTGGGAGATAAAAAGCGTTAAACTCACAGGAACGATGGAGACGGAGAAAATAGATGCAGGAACAGTTAAAAGCAAAATGTCATCACATTCTTATGAAGCAAAACCGCTGGCCATATTTAAGGGACCACTTTGATTTCAAGTGCAAGAAAGGGTAAGTAATTAAAGGGGACGACGCACAATTGAGCTAGCTCTATTTCCAGTGTCTCGATTTAAGTGTCATATGAAATGAATGAAAGTATTATATTTTAGAGTAGATGTGCTGATGTTGCATTAGATCAGGAGTGGTCAACCCGCGGCACTTACGTTCATATTGAAGTTTGTGTTTGTGTTTTTTTTTTTTATGTGCGTGTTCAATACGGTATTTTCATCAAATGCGCATTTGTGTGAGATGAAAATATCGCAAAGTTATATTATAAGTTATAAGTGATAATATCGCAGTAGGGGCGAGATCATTTAAGTCAGCGTTTCTCAACTAGTGGTGTGCAACGAAGTAAAAATATAACAAAGCACATGTAGAGTTGGAACCCAGAAACCCCCCATGATACGTGACATGGCCCGTCCTCCACCCCGGCGCATTACATTTAAGCATTACTATATAACATTAGTCAGTGTGTTACCTATAGAAGACAGTGCTCACTGCTCAGCACTCTTTCACTCAGCAGGAGCAGAGAGCACTGCAGGGACATAGACAGGGTTACAGGGACAGCAATAAAGCAAAAATACTTTCATTTGTAAATGTGTTCCTTAAAAACAACTTTTTTTGAACTACACTAGAATCCCCAAACCCACCTCTGCTTTTTAAAGTAATGGGTAACTTTTATTCTGAGTAAAATTTTTAATGAGCTACTTTTTACTTCTACTTGAGTAAATTTTTAGACTGGTAGCTTTACTTATATTTAACTTTACTTATATATATATATATATATATATATATATATATACTACCTGGACTGCATTGGACTACCACCTACTTTCCCTGCTGTGTATGTAGACATCTTCCCAAACAAACCGGTGGCAGTCGTTGGCAACCCGGACCTCGACTGATCCGGTATGAATCCAGTTTAAAAAATATTTTAAATATTTTAATAGCAAATATGAATCCATTTTCAACAACCCTATCAAAAACAAATACAATACTATTTTATAATTGAATTTGAAATACAGGTATCGTAAATAATGCACATTCCAAGTTACAGCACAATATTTAACGGTCTTGAAATAATACTTTTTTTTTCCCCTTAAAGTTTGAACAAATCGTCTTGGACTTACTTCTTTCATAGTCACGAGGCTTGAGTTTGAACCCTCACCTTCCAGGATTGCAGAGTCAGAAGGAAATCCACAGGCCGTGTGCTTCAGGTAGCAGGAGAATGTCCTTTTAAAACAAAGTAGTTGTGATGTGTATGTTGGAAAATAACTGCAGTCGTTAATTTTATTTATTTGTTTTTTAATCCATTCGTGGTTCGAATTAAATTATTTCATTATTACAGAACATTTCAACTGTTTAGTTTGATTTATAAAAAAACGCTTGCTTATTCTATATTTATTCATTTGCTCTTTTAAAATTAGGAATCACTGATGCATATTTGCAAATGAAATTTTTCAAATGTCTATAATTTCCATAACTCAAGTAAGTAAAACAAAACTGTCTAACTTGTTGTTTTTGCTGCAATCAGACAGGAAAAAATGAGCAGAAATGGTGCTCGGTGCAGGCAAGGTGACAGCATTGGACGTCAAGGGGGAATAAATCCACAGAACATCATCTCCAGCTTAGTCCGAATCCATCATCGGTACTTTTTTCACAATTTTTCGCAGTATTTGTATTTATAACAATTAATTTCAGTAAGAAGGGGCACGGTGGCTTGGTGGTTAGCATGTTCACCTCACACCGCCAGGGTCCGGGTTCGATTCCCGTCTCAGCCATGTGTGTGTGGAGTTTGCATGTTCTCCCCGTGCCTCAGGGGGTTTTTCTCCGGGTTCTCCGGTTTCCCCCCCGGTCCAAAAACATGCATGGTAGGTTGATTGGCACCTTGGAAAATTGTCCCTAGTGTGTGTGTGTGATTGTGAGTGTGTGACCTGCCATGGGTTGACATTCCATCCAGGGTGTATCCTGCCTTAATGCCCATACACGCCTGAGATAGGCACAGGATCCGCATGACCCGAGGGAAGATCGGATAAAGCGGTAGAAGATGAATGAATGAATTTGAGTAACAATATCAGAATCAGTTATCCTGGTATAACTATTTACTGTATTTAATTACATTACCTTGACCAGAGGAATGCATTAAAACAGATGCTATCAGGATTAACGAGTATACTCTCTCATCCTTCAATGAAATACAATCACAGCAGCTGCTATATACACACAGTTCTTTAAAAGCATGGTTTTTCAAAATGCTAAAGGAAGCCTAAGGTGAAATGTTTAAATCAATATGCCACGCATCAGCTGCAAAAGGGAAAGAATGAACTGTCAAATAATCATTAAACCCATTTCAGTGTTTTAGGCTTCACTCAAGCACGTCGAGAAAACCCTGGAACAGGTGTAATTGCTTGTTGGCATGGAGGCTTGAAGGCTGGTGCTATTTTGACCGAGCGTATTACCGTGTCTGTTGTTTCATCGATGACATTAGAACAAAGAGCAAATGTGAAAATCCTCCATGTTTGACAAGTGGCGTAATGCTGTAAGAGGCTTTCAAAGGAGTTTTTGAGCATCTCGCCAGGACTTGATTGTCATGAAGATCCAACTGAAAAGCCTCCGTTTTGACACCAACCCTAGACTCCAGCCCTAGTCACAGGAAGGGCGTAATAACCTCCCAGAAGAGGAAGGAATGCTGAGAGTTTTATTTTCTTGTAAGCATGATTGACAATTAATTATTTTGTGGTATTTTCCTTTCAACACAGATATAGTGATACATACGCACTCCTAGCAATTCTTGTAGTTGTGTCCTTAAAGAGAAACAATGAAAATATTTTAATAGGTTTTTTTCTAGGGTCACTGATTTCACCACATTTGCCGCAACGCAAAGGTGCAAATAAATACATCACCCACTGGGCGGGCAATAAAAGTTACTGTAATAACGATTAAAACAAACTCTTCAAAAGTATTTAATTTTTTAATGATACAGTTAAACAACAACAATTTTAGTAATTGTTATGATTACATGGTGCCAAAGAAAAGCATCATTTTAAAGCAAATGAAATCTTTCATTCTTTCATTCATTTTCTACCGCTTTATCCGATCTTCCCTCGGGTCACGGGGAGTCTGTGCCCTTCTCAGGCGTCTATGGGCATTAAGGCAGGATACACCCTGAATGAAATGCCAACCCATCGCAGGGCACAAACACACTCACAATCACACACATTAATACACTAGGGACAATTTTTCCAAGGTGCCAATCAACCTACCGTGCATGTTTTTGGACCTGGGGAGGAGGAAACGGACTGGGAGGAAACCGGAGAACCCGGAGAAAAACCCCTGAGGCACGGGGAGAACATGCAAACTCCACACACATGGCCGAGACGGGAATCGAACCTGGACCCTGGCGGTGTGAGGCGAACGTGCTAACCACTAAGCCACCGTGCCCGCAAATGAAATGTGAGAACTAAATATTTTTATCCCACATTTTTTTTTTTCTCTTTTCGACAAAGCGTTCATAAACACAACACAAACATTTGCGGATGAGAATCTTACGTATCTTTTTCACATATCTACTCCAAACTTTTGAGGAAGAATCACATGAGGCTGGAAGAGTCAGGTGTCCTGTATTGTTGCTTGGTTTCTTTACGCCAGGGATCACCAACCTTTTTGTAACTTAGAGCTACTACATGGACACTGAGTCATAGAAAGGGCTACCAGTTTGAAATACTCCTCTGAAATAAAAAATGTTCCTTTAGTTATATATTATTATTATTATTATTATTATTATTAATTATTAATGATACTTGTGTATCTATGTGAATACACTTATGATTTCTAATAGTAACTATCAACAATGAGTTAACTACATTTTAGATGCATCTCACTGATGAGTTGTGCAATTTTTATAGCAAGCCTGAGAGCTACTCATGTGCTCCTTGGGGGCTACCTGGTGCCCATAGGCACCACGTTGGTGACCCCTGCTTTACGCCATGCCAGCTTCTATGGCTATGTTCATAGAAGATTTGTTTTATTATTCAAAAATAACTGTTCTTTAAACAGTTAAAAATTGCTACAATCAATCAGAATATGCTTTATGGATTAGGCAGGTTGAGCACTTTGGGGGATTTTCTCCTGCAAGTAGAAATGTGTGGGTTAGTCTCGAGTGTCCTATCTGTTTTTGTTTAAGGTATGTTATTTTTTTTTATGTCAGGATTGATCTTGTGCCGTTTGTTATTTAGATGCTGAGCTCATTCCAATTGTCATTTATTTCTTATGTATGTGCTGACTAATGGTTTCAGGTCTGTAGAAGGTATGGAGCACATGGTTGGCGCTTTTTTTTAGTAGCGCTGTTGTCCCATGTAGTGTATTGCAGACGTGGGTAGTGTTATTAAACGTACACATCACACCGAGATATAATATACTGGTTTTATTGAAGTCATTGGGGGAATGCACACAGAAATGGATCTTGAAAGCGTGCAACTCTGCTTCCTGTTTTTATTCAACAGAGCTGAGGACTGAAATATCATAGGTTTGAGTCTTCCTATGCACGGAGAGAGCGTTCCCCTTCGGCGCGCGCCTGTTAAACGGACCTCGGGGGAAAGACTAATTCATTTGCCAGCTGACTTTATAAAAAGCATCTCTGTAAATGATCTGAGTTCCAGGACCTTTGGCTTCAAAGAGAGGAGGAAAAAAAACAGTATATTGTCCACCAGAAAGCGGCATTTAGATTTCTTTATTTTACATTAGAGTCTAAATCTGTTAGTTATAATAATGTTATAATACTGTAGTAGCTTATTAAAGTAATAATGGTGCTCATAGCAAAATATTCTTAAAAATGAACAATTTAGAGCCCAAATACCAGTCATTGATCACGCCAGCTTAAACGACTGAGTAAAGAGAGGCTTTAAGTAGTGGTTAAATATAAAAAAGATTGAAAAGTCATGACCCTGCGCTATTACGGCTAGATCACGGCTTACGGAAATAAACGCTTTAAAAGCTTAAAAACAAAACTAAACCGAGCAATGGCGTGGGACGTGTACGTATGGAATCCCGTTACCCAAGACTTTTTCGAAGTGCTATATTAGCTATAGTGAGTGAGAACATGTGCCTGCTTCTCCATCAACTCTCTAATGTAGCTTTACCTGAGTAAATGGTGGCGTTCAGGTTCCACTCTCAAACGAGAACTATTGCATATGGCTAAGGACATCGCGACGCGTTCTTCCTGCAATCATCCGAGCACCGCAAATCGAGTGCGCTCCGTCTTCAGAGCCAAGCACCTGTCCTGCAGGTTTCTCTTACACTCCTGTTGCATGAGGTTTCTATTGTCAAACTGTTACACTTGAAAATAGTGAGCAGATGGAGAGGGCAAAAAAAAAGAAAGAAAAAAAAGAAAATCAAATACAAAAATAATAAGGGCTTTTAGCATGAGGTGAAAGGTTAGCATTTCTGCACCATAATAGTCTTTTCCTCTTAATGCATTAAGACTTCTTGGAATGCACAATACAGTGTATAGAGATAAATATTGCCATTACTACAAGCGTGATTACTGTAGATACATACAATTGCCCCCCTAGCACTAGAGGCAATTTGGTGTCTCGCGCCACACACGCACACACACACACACACACACACACACACATCGTCCTCCCCCACAGGATTTCGAAAGAGGGACAGTAAGCGGCACAATTTCAAGCCTCTAAAACTTTATGCGGACTGAGTAACCTTCGCTCACTCCTCATCAGCAGCCTCCCTTTTCGATTCATCCATTTTTTGATCCACGTGTTGGGTAGCAGGGTTTGGAAGAGGCACTACTTCCACTGCAGGCAGTGTGGCTCCATCTGGCTCAGTGGCTTTTCTCTGAGCCAGCTCTTCCTGAGCACAGAAAAATACATTATTCGCTTTTTTTTTTTAAATAGGCGACAGCAAACAGACCTCATTTGTTATACTTTTTTTTTTTTAATCCATTAGTATTTCCTGCTGTGGCACACACATATTTTCTGTCTCTCACACACACACACACACACACACACACACACACACACACACACACACACACACATATATACAGGCAGTTTTGAGATTTGTGTCTCTGTAGCAAGAATATAACATCAAAACTGCTTATTGTCCTGGTCTATTACAAAATTATTAGTCACACTTTCTTCACTTGTATTTTGTTTACTAAATGTGCAATTTCCCCACCAACACTACTCTCTCTATATATGAGGTGAAAAATGCTTCAAGCAACTTATGAGAAAAAAACATGCTCTTTAGACAAAAGGTTATAGGATTAGGATTACTCAAATGCTTTTCTACCCAAAAGGTTTATGCAGAAATCTTTATTTCTCTCATACACCAGACATTCAGAGAATTCCTTCTCAATTTGTATCCCAGCTTGTGAAGGAGGCGGGGCCAGAGTGCTCAGGAAAGACATGGGTTAAGGGTTATACTGAAAGATCCAACAGATTAGAAGCTTGAATCTATGGCCTTCTGATCAATACCCCAATGTTTTAAAATATGGGGCTAAAACCCATAATGCATTATAGTGAATTTTGTTTTTCAAAGACTTCTACGATTTCCAAAATGTCCACATTAAACAATAACAAATCTTAAAAAAACTTTGAGGCCATATTCAGTTAAGAATAAGAATACAACGCATAAGGGTTTTCTCAGACAAAACACAACAGAAACAACTTACACATTCACTATTCCGCCAAATATTTTTGCTCATAGGATTCTACATGCCATTAGAACATCCCCATGTGCACTTATAATAAGCTTCACTTTTCTGGGAAGATGTTCTAGGCTTTAGTGTGTGCTCATTCAAGTACAATGGTGTTCGTAAATACAAGTACTGATATAAATGTTAACTGAGGGGAACTTGTATTTAAGATCAACATGAAGCAAATAAGTAAAAAAAAAGGAATTGTTATAAATTGATTGTATTTGAGCCCAAGGTTTACTTATCTAGTTGCATTTTTTTCAGTCTGCATTAAAATTAGTGTTTCCCATAACTGCATTTTAATACAGTTTAATAATTTAAACCCATCATGGGCATGACTTTGTTTATTATTTAGGAAATAGATTGTGTTTCTGTTTATCCTCTGGTTAGCGCACAGCCATATCAATTCTTTAATGCCATTATTTAGTTTACTCCCCTACCTGATCTGGAAATCGCTGATTCACAACCTGATCTCCAAACTCCTGGTTCTCAAGCTCTTCACCATTAGAGTGACAGCTTGGACTTGGCACTTCGATGCCATGGCTTTCAAGAATGGCAGCCTCTGAGAACATGGGATTGGGTGGTTGTGGTAGAATGAGGAAAAGGGAGAAAAACAGGCATTATTGTTAAACCCACAAGTAACTACATTCCATAATCATTACTCCCATTTCCTAGGTAATATGTAAGGTTTAACCCCCAACAGGATGTGATTATCCGTTTATAGTCAGTGTATGGTCTCTCCATTAAACAATTATGTTATAGAAACTATTATGTTATAGAAACTATTATCATTTCTTTTTCCCTTAAAATAATACCAAAAAGGAAACTTGAGACATTGGAGAATAAAATGAAATGGCTTAATCTATCAGGCAGAAAGTTCTACCATTAAAGAAGCCTTCAAATTTACAATATATATATATATATATACATACACACACACACACACACACACACACACACATATATATATATTTTTTTTTTCATTCATTCATTCATTCATCTTCCAGAGGGAAGATCGATATATATATATATATATATATATATATATATATATATACATATATATATTATATATATATATATATATATATATATATATATAATATATATATATATATATATATATATATATATATATATATATATATATATATATATATACATACACACACACACACACACATTATATTTTGTTGGTACTTCATTGGAAGATAGCAGGCATCTCTGGTTTAAGTGAATGGACGTCCTTCTGTATAATTCAATAATTTATTATAATTAGAAAAAAAAATCTATTGCACGCCATCTCACCAATGTTGGCACGTCTCTTCATCTCCTTCCTCCGATTGGCGAACCAGTTGTAGACTTTTAGAGCAGTGACTCTCTCGAACTCTGAAAGTTTGCATCCTGTCCCAAAATTTGGCACAGAAAGGGTTGTAATTATTTCCTGTTCATACGTATGAGGCGATCTAATTGATTCCGTAGTGCACTGTGAGGCAACGAGGCAGAAAATGGGAGAACGCTGATGATCTACAGGCGAACCATTCCTCAGAGATTTCTCACCTGGTTTTTGGATGACTGAGTTGCAGGCGTTGGCAATCTCCTCTCGTCTGGCTTCATCGGGATACTGATTCTCGATAAAGAAACTAAAAGGAGAACAGGGAACAAATAAACAGTTGTCCAAAGGAAAAAGATGAAGTGTTACCTGTAAGACATGTGTTATATCGGCAATATCATTAGGACGGCTGACTTTCGTAACCTTCCGCATGCTGTTCATGAAAAGTTTTGGACGTATGTGATGACAATGACCCTGTGTACAAAGCCCGCTCCATGAAAATCCTCCTTTACAGTTTTGCTGATGTGCTCCGTTATGGTGTCAAATTCAAGTATACTTTACTGCACACTAGCAGGCACTGATCATCTAAATGAACAACGGTGCTGGAGCATTCAGGAAGGTAAAGATATAAGGTATATTGCTGTAAATTTGTGCTGGATGATAAATCGTTATTATCGATTAATTCGGGTTTATGGCTATGTTGAAAAAGCAGAAGAAAAAAAGATTTCACCTTTGGTACAGCAAGCTTCCGTACCCCGCCCCATACCACTTGCGAAATATGAAATACAACATGGCGGCGCTCTGATGAATCAGTTCGTTTCCAATATTGGAGCGGTTTTGTCGGTCGTACGGAAATGGTTCGGGTTTGCAACTTTAACAAACCAAAGCCCTGCTGTAAAATCTGTCTTTAGCTAGCAGCACCTCAAACAGAACCACGTTGGTGAATTGAGAGGTGTGTGTCTGTGGTGCTGCCGGGTAAACACGGCGGCGGCAACCGGAAAACACCAACTACAAACAGGTACAAATAGCAGCCACATTTTCCCCGCTGTATCCAAAATCTAATTTTGTCAATGATTCAATTTATATGACACATCGTCCTGCTCTAATGAAAATGTTACACTTTAAAAAGGTTGTGAAGCACGACTCACCTCTCCATGATCGACTGGCACTCTTTCCTCCAGGTGAAACGGCTGCCCCGCCTCAGTCTGAAAGGCCCGCCTACAGCCGCCCTCTCACCAGGGCAGCCAGCAACCCTCCAGTCAGGTTCTTCTTTAACCAGCGAGCGCATGGACAAAGTAGCACCTTCATACACACACACACACACATACACACACACACACGTGCGCGCGAGCGGGTCATGAACAGATAAATAGCAATTCTGTCTAATAATTGACAGACGTTACGTATGGATGATGCGTTGTGCTGTATGATACATAGTTTTTTTTTAATGACAAACATGAAAGGAATGCTGTCTGGATCATGCATTGCCTATCGTCTGGCTGCTGGCTTCATGGCGGTTACCTGACTGGGCCTGCTGGGCAGAGTACCACGGGAGCAGGTGCATCAGCAGTTCTCTCTGTCTACTCCAAGGCGTGTCAGTCCTGCTCCTGTTGCCCTGAGCATGCTGGTTTTCAGTCCATCTGAACCCTTTAAGCCATTTGGGCAATCAGAAAACTGGATATTAACTAAAGCTTGCTCCCAAAGTTCAACAAACGTCTCAATCATTGACTAATACATATCACTCAAAAACAAGCTGGAGAGGAAAACTGACGTTCGACCAGATTCATTACCAGGGGTTTGCATTAAGAGGTCTATAATGCAGAGGGATTAAAGTGTGCAGAGACATGCTCAGTACTGCAGCACTGCAGAGGATTATTAAAGCGGCATGCTCGGAGCTCTGTTAGTAGAGTTAGGTGGGGGAATGGACAAGACGAAAACCAGCAAGTTCCAGGTACAGGATCAGGACTAAGTGGCACAACGCACGTAGTTCTGGGGGTTCGAGCGAACAGTACTGGAGGGTTTCATCCAAACTCTGCATTACTTTGTCAGCCCTTTAACCTCTGTCACATTAACTCTATTAATATGAGTAGATGACTCTTTTGGCTGGGTGACAGCCTCTTAAGTTAATTTCCCAAACAGTATGCACGTCGATACGCGTTGCCAAACCCAACATTAACTCAATAATATAAATGATGGCAAATGAAATCAGCTGGTTTCATTTCAATCCATAATTGAAAAGACTTTTTATAGATTCATGCAGCCTGTTTTAGAAACCAGACTGAATTACAAGCCCTCGAGGACCATGTGGAAAGGAAGTGTAAAAAAGAAAGTGGATGGGAAGTGGATGAACACAAGAAGGTGATGGGCTGTTTCCACTTGAAAATATACTTCCAGCCCAGGCTGGACAAGCTAGGCATATCCGCGGCCGGGAAGCCGTGCTCACCTGGACTGTTCCGCTCCAGCAGATACCAGCGATAAAAAGCCCTGCGCTTGGAATCGCTCATCTCCAGGCCCTGCTGTAGCAGCCACTGAGAGATGTAGCTTTGACTAATACCTACAACAACAAAAAAAGACGAAAGAAACGCAGTCCTTATAGACTTGTAAAGACATTCTCCACAACACACAGACTGTAAATATCACAAGGTCAGGTGTGATTTCACAAGACTAGGCAGGCAAGGCATTTTTTATTTTTCACACCTGTCAGTGCTGCAGAATCCGAGACACTCAGGGGGTTATTTAAGGAAAATCACTAAAAGGAAGGTTGCATTTAATCTACTGTCTCGTCCTGCTAACTTACTAATAAAAAGCTCACCAACTACCTTCCTTTACATACGGCAATAAGATCGGGATCCATTAAATTTAAACCCACTGTCTGACAATACAGATGATGCAGTCACTATAAAATATCAATTTGCTATTGTCTTATTATTTGTTCTGTTTAACGGCACAAACATTCACATACAGCAGCCAAAGGCATTGGGACACATGACTTTTCCAGCCATATATGATTCTTCTGCAAACTGTGAGGAACACGATTCTATAGCATGTCCTTGGAACTTTTCCCGTTCCTTTGAACGACGAGACCCAAACCAGTTCAAACATGACAATGCCCCAGTGCACAGTTTAAGATGAACATATCTACTGAACAAAAAAATAAAATGGTAGTAGTATATAATCTTGTTGTATATACTGTACATATTTACTTGGCGCTTGCCCTGACATGTCTCAGAGCAAATATGTAACATTTAGAAGCACAAACACTGACTTATTATAATTTGTAAAGTGACCTGGAATGTTAAAACATAACACACACCACACACAAACTAAAACGAATAAATCCAGTTAAGGAGGAAAAAAATTTGTGTATGTCGCTACACAGGGATCAAAAAAGATCAGGATATATATGTACGTAGACACACACACACACACACACACACACACACACACACACACACACACACACACACACACACACACACACACACACACACACACACACACACACACACACACACACACACACACACACACACACACACACACACACACATATATATATATGAATGTGCAAACAGACAGATGGTACACAAAAACATCCTTTCTGTGCAAATCAAAGGTATTTTTTATGATATTAAACATATAGATCTTTATTCATCAAATTATTCATCAACGTATACGCAGGGGTTTCAGGGTTTCAGGATCGATGTCCGTATTCACCAACGTAATCTTCTGATGTATTGAAACACTCTAATTCATAAAAGCATATTAATTAATCTAACAACACTCCAGATACTTTTTTAATAATATTAGCTCCAATATTTTCTTTCAGAGGTTCAAACAGGGCTCAAATAAAATGACACCACTGCTGCAGCTGTATTCATAAATAAAGATTTATACTTTATATGTTGAAAAGAATTATATATAGACTGCTGAATCAGACCTAACAAGTACAAACATGAATAAAAATGTTGCTATGAAAAATACCTCGCACGACTACCAGCAGTTAGGTTTTTTCCCCCTATTACTGAATGCATTATATAGCTGCTAATAGCTTACTGCAGCTTATTCACATTATATAACTATATCTTCTGTATCAGATATGCCCAAACATTTTGCTATGTAGGACCAAAAATCAAATTGGACTGAGGGGTGTAGGCTGAATATTAATGTTGTATTGTAAACAAATATTATATTGAATTCAATGATCTGGGTTCCTCAAAATAAATGGATGGACGGATGGGACGGATGGAGGGATGGATGGGATGGATGTTGGGATGGATTAATGGATAAATAGATTTTCAGTCCATGATGGACTTGAAAGTTCTAGTTCCATGAAACTGATAATACAATAACAATAATAATGCAGTCTACTAAGTGTTGTAATGAGAGCTCTATAGCAGTCCACTCAAGATCTTTCGCTCAAACCCACGTAAAGCAAATCTTTACCGGGTTACTGTTATACTGGAACTGGGTTTGTATCTCCTAGTTCAAGTGATGGAAAAGCTTCCATAGACATCGTATCCAATTGTGCATCTCAAACTTGGTGATAAATGTTTGTGGAGGAACAACATATGGTTGGAAAAGTGATGATTTTGTCCCTACAGTGTATATTAGGGCATATTAAATGCATAATATATATGAAAGAAGAGGACAACTGCAGCCACACAGCTAAAGTCCAGTAAAGCACATCGGCTTTGAGGCAGGTTTGTAAATTAAACATATTCCTGGAGGTCGAACCATTGTTCAATTCAACTCAGATTAATAAATAACGTCTATAAAATACAGTTGTGCTGAGTACCTGTAACTTGGCCGACGATAGCCTGAGAGATCCTCCTATTATTGAGGAAAGCCTTGATTTCCTCCTTTACCAGGTTACTGTCCCTCCTAAAATCCAAACACATGCATTAGATGTATGTACATATAGGCTAAAACCTCACACTCAAAACATGGCATAATATTATAATACAAATGTATTCAGCCAAATTTGAAGAATTCATAACCCAAATAAGAGACAAGTCATGAGAAAAGTGTAATAAATGTGGCTAAATGCATAACTGTAATAATACATCACATAGTATGCTTTAGTAGGATAAACAATTAGCTATTTACCAAGAACACTTGGTTTTCCTAAAGTGCGTTCTCTTGGACCAACGCAATCAGACAATGATTACAAAACATTTACCGATATTTAAAAAAAAATATATAGCTGAATTTCAATGCTTCAAAGTAGATCCAGTTATTGATTGTAAAAAAGAAAAGAGTGGAAATATTCCCTGTGATTTGTTTACAGCTAACACAACAACTGACAACAACACTGCTAATATACCGAATTTATCATTCAACGATTAGCCAACTTTTGTCCAATCAGTATGACATATTGAACAATGCAGCGCGATATTTTTCGCTGGACAAACTGGACAGGTGAAAAGCAAAAACATTCATGGTCATTGGTGTTCAGAAAACAGATGAGACAATTTTGTTTCTAACAGATGAGATAGTACAAAGGAGAACATCAGAGATGTGAGAAAGCCCTTATTGCTTAATGGTTTGGGGTCTGTCAATAAACTATAAATCTTTTGACAGTCACTGTATAATTATAAGGGGCAGTGGTGGTCCAGTGTTAAAGGCTCTGGTTTACTGACCATAAGGTCAAGCCCTAGCACCACCAAGCTGATATATATCAGCCCCATGTATATATATATATATATATATATGACAAATAAAGTCCATAAAGTCCAAATAACACAAAAAGGAATTACTCTTGCAGTAAAAAGGAAATAGAACCGAACATAGTTTACATTCATACCATCAACAGTTAATATAGTCAGAAATTCATCCTACATTCCAAAGAAAACAGCACTATTCGCCAAACATTTCAAGAGCTTCAAAACTTCTTATTAAAGCCAGCTGTCTCCCTCTCACTCCACATGACCCATTTTATAAATGCCTACAAGTCTATGAAAATTACACGGCCGCTCCAGGGACATTTCCTTCCACCGTCTGGGGTTATATTAATCACCCATTCCTTGGAAAAAAAAATAATAAAAAAACAAGGTAATAAGAGCAAAAACAAGATCTGATATATAATGTAAGCTACCTCATGTACTCCTCCACCTTCTCTTCCAAATCCCAGTCCTCTTCTGCCAGGTCATAGGCAAACGACCTCTGAACTCCACCCGGCGGGTACAGGGGCGGAGACGAGGCGTCATAACTGTTGCTGGGGGAAAGTGCGGCGTCGAGAACCGGAGTCTGTGTGGTAGCCGAGGTGAGAGAGGAAGATGAGGAGGATGAGGAAGAAGGCGCAGCCGGAGCTGCAGAGGTAGGAGCCCTGGGCGGGGCTGAATGATTGTCACAGAAAGGCGAGCGGTGCTCCGGATCCAGTCTCTCTAAAGACTCCAGAGCTTGGAGGATCTGAGGTTTGGTCAAGCCGGAGAGCCTGAGGCGCTGAAGCAGGTCGATCTGCTCGATGGTGTAGCGTGGCTCCACATCACAGCACTCCATCCTGGCATCTGTGAGAAGAGCCGAGTTAATCCTACGGCAGCTGTAATTGAATTTACGGGGCGCAACAAAAGGACTATACATAGATCATAGAAAGAAAAGATAGCTGCATTCCAAATGACCTCAGAAATGTGTTTTTCTCGTGTGCGCTTGCACCCACTTCGCCACAGCTCTCCACCACACCACTGCAACCGCTGACTTTTTACTACATTGCTCCATTTCTTATTTAGAGGGGGAAAATTATACAAGGTCAGCTCTGCTGAGGCATTCTTTCATTCAAGATTAAGTGCAGAGGCCTCTCGTTTAAATGGGTTTGTGTTTTTTATCATAAAAAAAAATGCATCAATACAGTTTCATTTTCGGAATACATATCGGATTGTTTCACGTAATGGGGGGGGGGGGGGGGCAGACAATGTAGGACCATGCATAACAATGCATATAAGTGATAAGAATCTAGGCTAGGGCTTATTTTTTTCTAGCGCAGTCTACAGATTTGGACCATCATGCACAGGTCCGTGTCTACATTTTTATCATAATTCTCCAATACATCTAGTACAATTCTGTTAAGACCTTGAGTTACATTAGCTCAACTTATGATTTTTCGATCACGATAGTGAAACCGCAAAACATAATAAAAATATCTCGCAGCAGGGGGACCATACTTTGGGACAGTGTCAGAATGTACACATCTCCCACCTTTTGAGATCCCACCTTACTCTTTCCAGTGATCAAAAGAGTTCAGCTGTCTCTGTGCTATAAAATAAATAAATAAATTATATATATATATTATATATAATGTAGTGTATATATATATATATATATCCGTGTGTGTGTGTGTGTGTTAAACTCAAGGGCTGAAAGTGGCCTGCCACATCATTGTGGCCCGCAAGAGACTTGTCTTAAAGTAGGTCTATGCTGCACTGACAATAAACTACATCTCCCACAATGCATGTGATCATGTTACCCACGAAGTGAAGGCATCCCACCACTAGACTGCAGTGTATCCCACATAGGCGTTTATAGGCGACACGGTCATTTTTCCAAAGCGGAAAAAATAAGACATTTCTACAATATTGATGCAGATGGAAGGCACTTCCAAGAAAGACATGTTTGTGCTTAAAGGAGAAAAAGTGCTATGTCTTTTGTGTTATGAGGAGACTTCGCTCATCAAAGACTATATACTGTTTAGTTAAAACTGGCCCTTTGAGGGCAACCATAATGTTGATGGTGACAAAGAGTTTGACACCCATGACCAACAGTAAATACGACTTCTTTGATTGACCCTTTTCATGGCCTGAAACCCTCTGTAATACCCAGGCCACTATACTGTAACTCAGGGTGTTACTGTTCTTCTTATAGCCTAGGCCATCTTTGCAGAGCAACAATTCTTATTCCCAAATTCTCAGAGAGGTTTTTTTTTTTGCCACAAGGTGCCATGTTGAACATCTAGTGGTCAGTGTGAGAAAACTGAACTCAACGCACCAAAACTGAACTGCTTTATTACAAGATACAAAAATAAGCCTGGTCCTGTCAAGCAGACAAAAACATGAACATGATGAATAGGACATGTGGCTTTTCATTGTTAAACAACATACAGCTGTTATTACTCAGGGTGTACTCACTTTTGTTGCCAGTTATTTAGACAATAATGACTGTATGGTGGCTGTACAGTAAATCAATATTGCTATAGCTGCATATTCAAATTGTGCACACTGACTCTAAACAACATTTCATTTGTATAATATGGTCAGAAACTAAAGTAAAAGTATAGTAAATTCCAATTTTATCTGCTGCCCGTCTCCTTTTTGTCAACGTTTTTATTCACATCAGGTGCTACACATTTTCGCCTGACCACTCGTTTTGTCCAGCTCCACCCTCCACTTGTAAACTGCCTGTCCAAGCAATCTCTGCCAAATATACATATATAATATATGCAATATAATATTCACACAATTATTATGGTAATATGAAATGCTCTTTTGCTACATTATGTCATCTAGCAATCACTTGCTGCTTAATACATTCCACCCACTAATATATATATATATATATATATATATATATATATATATATATATATTTTTTTTTTTTTTTTTTAAACAAGTCTACAAATCTACAAAGTCATTCAAGTTTGTGCAAGTTTCTAAGAGAGTAGAGTCAATAAACAGCCAGGATTTAATCATACACATTGCAATGAGGCTAATATTTAAACACAATATATGGATATACAAAAGTATGTGACGTCACTAATAATGACCATTGGCCTTCTGCAAACTTTTTTCTTCTTTTTCTTTGTATTTCTCTTCACATTTCCGACCAAATACTGGCCTGATGCAAGCTCTATGAAGTCGTTATTAACCTACAAGGCTCATAAAAGCACTTGTCCTGAGCCTGACCATAGTCCTGTTCGAGACTGGAATGAAGTGTGCAATGCCAGGCCTTTCTTTTCCGAAATCAGTTCCCAAACTACATAAGAGCAGTCGAAACGATTTGATTGGTGGATGACAACACATCTGTAGAGCTTTGCAGCCAAATCCGGTGGAAGAATGGAATGTTGTCAATGCATAAGCATGGCATTTTGTTTTTATTATTAGTATTAGTTACTGATAGAAAGAAACAACAACAACAACACATCAACACTAGTGACAAGTGGAGAAATGTAGTTTCAAAAATGTTTGCGTCGCTCTACGCCGCCATGATGTTGCGCAATTACTGGTTTAAGAGGAATAGGGGAGCGACGTGACACGCAGATTCGGGTGTGATACGAGGTGTTTTACCTGAGAGTTGCGGGGACACGCGGCCCGTGGGGAGCGGCTCAGCGCGCGGAGCCACGGCGCGGAGACTCCACTGGCGCATGATCCACTCAGCACCGGGGTTTGGGGACAACGCCTGCAAACATCACCGCACCGTCAGCCTGCAACAGCGTACAACTCCGAGCTAGATAGGGGTTTGTTTGTGTGTGTGTGTGTGTGTGTGTGTGTGTGTGTGTGTGTGTGTGTGTGTGTGTGTGTGTGTGTGGTGTGTGTGTGTGTGTGTGTGTGTGTGTAATGCACGGAGGTCGTGGCGTTTGCGTGTTGATGCGCGCGCGGTGTACGTGTGTGTGTGTGTGTGTGTGTGCGGACTGTACAGTGCTGCAGTTCGGGAAGCGGATGTGTACAGTAGCTTTAGCTACGCATCAAAAACAGTTGATAAAGTCTATTACTATTATGAATGATTATCTTTTGATGCTAAGCGATAATGCAAATCAATCACTGCAGCCGATTATAGATATATATATATTATATAAAGATAGATATATATATATATATATATATTGTATATATATATATATATATATATATATATATATCTATATATATATATATATATATATATATATAAACACTGTCGCAAACCTTTACGCACACACCACCGAACTGCTTTCCGACATCGTTAACGGGTTGCGGACGCACGGAAAATCAAAAAACTAAAATGGCAGCTCCGGTGCTGGAGCCGCGAAGGCGCCGTGGACGGTAGCGGTAGTGTCGCGGTACTGACGCCGCCTGCAGCGCTCCACTCACCTCGCGGTCTCCGCAGCCCTACTGCCCGCCCGATGAACTCCGCTCTCCCGCCGGCTTTCCAGCTCGGCCCGGTTGCGCTTGGCTAATGAAGGTGATCCGGGAAGGGTCACATTGTCCCGGGATGCTGCAGTGCTGTTTGTGCGTGTGTGTGTGTGTGTGTGGAAGCAGCGTCTCGGCGGCGTTCACTGACCTCTCACCCGCAGCCAACTTCCTGCAGGAAGTGTTTGTAATTCCACCAGGAGGACAAGAGGGAACTTTCGTTACACTGAATAACTCGGAAAAATAAAACTACAAACACCACACTTTTATTAAATAAAAAATAAAAACATAAATGATTGCAAATATTCAATAACATGTCTATATAATATACAAGGTGTCACTTTATTTACTTCTTGGTTTCCCACACAGCGTCGGTTGATCCGTAAATGGAGACGGTCACCCTTCATTGTACTACCTTATTGGTATAAGGCTGTGCATTTAACACCTACAGCGGTGTCCTACCTGAACCAGTCAACCTTTAAATCCACAGCTATAGAAACCATAAGCAGTTTTGATCAAGCTGAGAGTGTCTTGCACTTCTGAAGACACATCTGAAAGTTTACGCAAGAAACAGTAAGAAAAACACAGCATTATACTTTCCTTTTTACAACAGTGGACATTCAAGTCTAGATTTTTCCTACCTGTAATATTACAACGACATAAAAAGTCATTATGTGGTAAAAGTAGAAGCCTTTATTTAGCATATCACAGTGAAATTGTTTCTTTGTATGTCCCTAGCTTATTTGGAAGGGTCAGAGCGCAGGGTCAGCCATGAAACGGTACCCCTGGAGCACATAGGGTTAAGGGCCTTGCTCAAGGACCCGAGAGTGGCAGCTTGGTGATACTGGGGATGGAACCCCCAACCTTCATATCAGTAGTCTAGCACCATAACCACTGAGCTACACCCCACTCCCCATATGAAGGTTCCTTTTAGGTACACACCTGGACCTTAAATGTTGCTCTTGTACCTGTTATTAACTTTAATCGTAAAGCTTTATTTGTATGTCAGGGGTTCAATTACATAATACACACTACATTCATGTTCTTAGTCAAATCTAGTCAGGTAGTCAACTTAGACTTTAATTTTCATTCCATTGGTACACAGGGAGACCCAACAACATTCCCCCAGGACCGAGGTGCATAAGACAAAAATAAATGAGCAATGAGTTGTTATGTGTTTTGTGTAAATGAGTTTACACAAGTGTGTTGTGTATGAATTTTGTGTAATTGAGTTACACAAAACCACCTGAGACAAAACACAAAGTGCATATGCGCATATGCGTGTAAAGAACAAAATCAGACAGTACAGAGTGACTAGTAGATTTTTATTGTAGACATATAATAATAAATACAATATGTGTTTTATTCAAATCTTGATGCAAATGTGTTATAAAGATTGTTACACATTATATAGACAATACAAATCTTACAATAGATATATCTAATTAGCATAGTCTTTATTTGTCACATGTACATGTACAGCATAGTGAAATTCTTTCTTGTCATATCATTAAAGGCTGTGCTCAAGGACTTAAGAGTGCCGGCTTGGTGATACTGGGGCTTGAACCCCTAACCTTCTGATCAGTATCCTTGCACCTTAACCAATGAGATAATCCCCTCCCATAAGATAAATGGATGTATGAGATGTTCATATGCTTTCACTCTGCACAATTTATACTTAGTAAATGGACTGTTGTTTGGTATGAAATGGTAGCCATATTGGTCCCGTATACCTTTACATCGCTGCCATTTTAAGGGATAAAAACGTGATATTCGATGTGTAAGGAAAAATATCAAGCCTCTTTGGGCAGATTGATGTTTCCTTTAAGTGTAGTGGGAGCACAATGATTAGGTTGCTGGACATCTGATCAAAACGTTGTGACTTCAAATCCCAGTGCCACTAATCTGTTACTGTTGGGCCATAGTTATACATACATACATACGTTTCGGGCATTTGGCAGATGCCCTTATCCAGAGTGACTTACAACTGAGACTTACAACTTACAACTTAACTCTTGAGGGTTAAGAGCCTTTCTCAAGGGCCCTTCTCTCCCAGTCCAATGCTTTAACTACTGAGCTACCACCTCCCCATGGTATGTTTATAAAAATGAGAACCTTGCAGGTAGACAGTCGAGATACAACTAAAATATTTTAAAATATGCTAAAATAAGCATCCATATGTCTAGTACCAACAAATCTGATTTTGCTGGGACTTTATCTCCATAGGAAAAAGTCTAGGGACTGTTACGTCACACTAACACGGCAGCCCAGTGTTTGCTTGTTATCTGGGTAGTTTCAGACGCTTTCTCTCTGTCACACACTCACAATGTTGTGTGTGTGCTAGCTTCACGGGGTTGGTCACCTTTTGCTCACATATTAGCTGTAGTGAGTGACACGCCTCAGGCAGTCAGAGCGAGTGTCAGGAGCCGACTACACGGGAGAAAAACAAAAGAAGAGTGAAAATGAACTGGGCTTTTCTTCAGGGCCTCGTCAGCGGCGTCAACAAGTACTCGACTGCTTTCGGCCGCATATGGCTGTCCGTGGTGTTCATCTTCCGTCTGCTGGTGCTGCTGGTGGCTGCGGAGAAGGTGTTCGGCGACGAGCAGAAGGAGTTCGACTGCAACACCAGAGAACCAGGCTGTCACAACGTCTGCTACGACCATTTCTTTCCCATATCTCCGTCTCGTCTCTGGGCACTCCAGCTCATTTTTGTCACATGCCCGTCACTCCTGGTGGTCCTGCATGTAGCCTACAGGGAGGACCGTGAGAGGAAGCACCAGCTGAAGCACGGCGAGGGCTGTACTCATCTCTACACAGACACCAGCAAGAAGCGAGGTGGCCTATGGTGGACGTACCTATTCAGCCTCATATTTAAGATGGCAGTGGATGCTGTGTTCATCTTTCTTGTGTACTACATCTACGAGGCCACCTTCTTTCCTTTGCTGGTGAGGTGTCAAGAGGCTCCGTGTCCTCAAGTGACTGACTGCTACATCAGTCGTTCTACCGAGAAGCGCATCTTCACTATTTTTCTCGTGGTGGTCAGCTTGGTGTGTATCCTGCTGACCCTTTGCGAGATGCTCTACCTGCTTTGCAAGCGGTGTCACGAATGCGCCGTCTCGCACAAACTCAACAAGCGCGAGAGACGCATCGCCATGACCTCTTCACAAGCGAGCGAACATAATCAGGATAACATGGCTGATACTGCACTGTTCGACAAAGCTAATCAAGTGCATTAGTGTGTTTTGTATGGTCATTTTATTATTAATTTACGGAGACAAACAAATGCACGGGTTATTCAATATAATATTCATCAATGTCATAAATTACAATTTATACAAAAAAGAGAGAATGTGTTTTTCTATCCCATTTTGGAAGCTTGCTGTATTTTTTTTCCTTAAGTTATAATTTGTTGTATTTAAAAAAAAAAGATTAGCGGATAAATAATATAAATAAATAAATAAAAATTGTGTGTGTGTGTGTGTGTGTGTGTGTGTGTATATATATATATATATATACTACTGTACTACTGTACAAAAATATACGCTGTTTATGTTCTTTGTTATGTTTACGCTATGCTCATTGTAAAGGAATGAAAGAAATAAAACTGAACTATACATTGGAAAGTATGCATTCGTGGTGTTTCTTGTGTTCCTTGGCAAGAAAACTTGAAAGTATAAAAACACATTTTCTGGCAACATAAGCTGCCTTTAATAAAAATGCAAAAGGATCAATAGGTAATTATTGTTGCAGGGTTAAATCGCCATTACTCATTCAGAAGAACCTTTAACATTATTAATCTAACATGTAGCTAGTATTAAGAGTAAAACAGAATATCCTTTATTTGATATATTGTATACATACACATATATATTGTCATACATATACATATATTGTATATATACGTGTACATATATTGTCATATATACATGTATACGGCACAGTGAAATGATTTCTTCGCATCTTTTCGGAGCTGGGGTCAGAGCGCAGGGTCAGCCATGATATGTTATTCTGAGCACAGAGGGTTAAGGGCCTTGCTCAAGGACCCAAGGGTGGCAGCTTGGCAGCTTGGGGCTCGAGAGGTGAACATACAGTGGAAACGAATGACTTGAGATGATTAATATTGTGAAATCAGGCTGTTTTTGATAGAGGTAATAATCAGTGCATATGCAGAGGTGTGTGTGTACTGTATATGCTTTTTTTTTTTAATGTACCATGCAGAAACCAACTATTAGATCATTTAGCAATAGCTGGACCTTTAAAAGTAACTCCCTGAAAATCAAACAGTCTGATTAATTTCTGTCTGCCCCATCCCGTACCACTCACGCCTAACTCAAAAATAATAGCTCGTTCGCTTCATGGCACATAATGTGCTTATCTGACTTTTGTAATAATGGTTCATTTCTTAAGTCAATAAAGAATATCTGTCAATCCGGTTCGGGTTTGAGTCATAAGTACTTGGAGGAGGCTGGCTGGAGTGGCCAGGCATCAAAACAAAAGTAAACATTCTTTCACAATTAAATGATTTAGATAAGCTCCGTGCCTGCACAGTCACACAGGATGTGATAACAGTCACGATAAAGGTTTACATTTAACACTAAAAACACAACACACAACATAAGTTTCCAGACAAAGTCACTGTTTATTTCATGCAAATGAAACAAGCAATAAAATGTTATTCTGATGATCTTCAACGGATGCTGACAAGAGAAAATTTGGTTTTACAAGGCAAAAACGTATTATAATATACTATATTTGTTCTATATATACTATATGATTGAAAAATCCAAAGAAATTCAAATGTAATGTTTTTACCTCAACTGTACTGTAGTGGACTTGAACTATGAAAGACTCTGGGCTCTGGCTACATTAAAGGTTTCCTCCCATATCAACCCAATGTCAAGATAAAGATTTAAAGTGCCCAAACCACACCTCTTTATGAAACCTGGCACAAAACCTGTAGACATACAAAGTGCTACTCTTCAGACGTTTGAGGGAAACCTGGTGAGCTGTTCTAGTCCTCAAAGAATGGATCCATCTGCATTATAGGTATGACATCTGGGTTATACATATATATATATATATATATATATTATATATATATATTATATATATATATATATATATATATATTTGTCAGTTTTGTTTTTACTGTAAAGTAATATTGGGATCTTGCACCTTGGTATATCATTTATTTAGGTATTACATAGACCACAAGCATCAACAGGTCGTTTCCTGGAGCACATCCTGTCTTTCGCAATGTCCTGTTATTTCTGCTCTAACAAACCTAATTTCACTCAGATTAGGATCTCCAAGAGCTGATTAATAGAATTTTGATTAATCTGGTTGTAAGGAATTGAATTGAGTCTGATAACAGGAGGGGAAAGAGTGAAACATGTAGGATAGGGTGTATCCTGGCTCCAGACTTCTAATTCTAATTCTGTCCATTTTTTCTAATCAAAGTGTGCTTATATTAGTTTTTTAAAAGTAATTTTTTTTACATATGTAGCTTTAATAGTACAATTAACAAAAATGCAACTTTTGGTTAATATTCAGTATCTGATATTCATTAATTCATTCATCTTCTTCCGCTTTATCCGATCATCCCTCGGGTCGCGAGGATCCTGTGCTTATCTCAGGCATCTTTGGGCATTAAGCCAGGATACACCCTGTATGGTATGGGGTGCCAACACATCACAGGGCACGCACACACACACTCACATTCACACACACACACACACATTGTATTTAATATTAATATTCAGTAATTGATATTTTTTTCTAATTAAAGTGTGTTTATATTTGAGGTTTTTTTAGGAATGTGATTGATTTAGCCTACATATGCAGCTGTAAAAATACTACTTTTTGTTAATATTCAGTATTTGATATTAAATTCAGCACCTGATATTGTTTCTAATCAAAGTGTGCTTATATTCATTTTTAGGAATGTGATTGATTTAACCTAACAAACATTTAACCTAACATTTTGTTAATATTCAGTATTTGTTCATATTCCGTATGCAATAATGACTTTTTTTGTTGTAGTTTATAAAGGTTACACTGCTGGCAGTCAGTTCGACCGTCTGAACATAATAATCCTTAAGGAACAGAACAAGCTTGGACTGTGTAAAAGCCTCTCAAAACGTTTGTAACCCACAAGTGATAAAACTTTGACTGACATGGATTGGAATACTCTTCAATCCCTCCTCAGCGGGGTAAATAAATATTCGACCGGTTTCGGACGCATCTGGCTGACTCTGGTGTTCATGTTCCGCGTCATGGTGTTCGTGGTGGCTGCCGAGCGCGTGTGGGTGGACGACCAAAAAGAATTTGACTGCGACACCAAAAGGCCCGGTTGCCCCAATGCCTGCTACAACTACTTCTTCCCCATAGTCCACACCCGCCTCTGGGCTTTACAGCTCATCTTTGTGACCTGCCCTTCCTTCTTGGTTGTAATGCACGTGTGGTACCGGGAAGATCGCGAGCGCAAATACCGGCTCACACATGGCGATGGGGCCAAGCTCTACGACAACCCCGGGCAGAAACACGGAGGTCTGTGGTGGACGTATCTCATGAGTCTGTTCGTTAAGACCGCCGTCGAGGTTGGATTCCTCTACCTATTGCATTTGATCTACAACAACTTTGACATGCCTCGCAGCGTGATGTGTGACGTCGAACCCTGCAGGCAGGTGACCTGCTACATCGCAAGGCCCACTGAGAAAAGGATCTTCACATACTTCATGGTTGGGGCTTCAGCCATATGTATAGTCCTGAATGTGTCCGAGATCTTCTACTTGATCGCCATGCGCATTTCACATCTCACCCACAAAGGAAGCCATGTCACCAGGTCAACGTGCGGCAAGTCGGCGTGTGACGAGTGTAACACGCCACTGAACACCATCGACTATAAATTATTGTGTCCTGAGAAGGCCGAAAAGCAATCCTAAAACAATATCATAAGCAATATCATAAAAAGAATACTTTAATACACAATTTTTATTGTATACATACTTTAATACACAACTCATATGTATTATTTTTCTCATAATACATATGAGAAAAAAAATCATAGTATGTTGTATTTCTTGAACAGATTTTTTTTATTTTCAATATTGACAGGAGGATTTAATATGACATTTTTAATATTTTCATCATCAAAATTCTAATGTTACTGTGATGAATTGAAAGTAGCATTTATTAAGAGCATTATTATCTCAACTAGTGGTAAATGTGCTTGTGTAAGAATGAAACCCAGCTGTTGAAAAGTAGTTAAAAATTTTTTTAAATAAAGTATTTAGTTAGAGCTAAATCATTATGATTGCAGAATGATTTTTTGTGAAGCAGTCTGCATCAAAAATCTAAATGAATATATTCTGCCGCTTATTATTATTATTATTATTATTATTATTTAAAACAACAATATTAATATGCTCTTTTGTAATTTCTGGCCTAGCCTGTTATCCATATCAATATGACACTTTTTTGTAAGCTGCTGAAAATAATAAATCAAAAAACAATTCATAATTATTATTTACTCGTACTTTTTTTTTTAAGTCAACTTTTTTTTTTTTTTTTTGGGGGGCGGGGGGGGGGGGGGGGGGGGGGGGGGGGGGGGGGGGGGGGGGGGGGGGGGGGGGGGGGGGGGGGGGGGGGGGGGGGGGGGGGGGGGGGGGCGGCTAAAAACATGAAAAACTGCGCCCTCTAGCGTATTACTTTTACGCATTTTTTCTTTTAAAAAGGACTATTGTCTCCACCTAGTGGTGAGCGGTGGATTTGTGCTTTTTTGTGCTTTTTAGATCCAGACATGTGCAGAAGGACCTGCAGGAAATCCAGTTGCAATTTTGATCGGCCCTGTCTAATTCACGTGGTGCAGTGGTACTTGACTTGGGGTGCATTTAGTTATGCACAAGTTTTTTCCAGCGTAAAAACTCGTCCTCCTTCCACACTGTGAATCATTACTGTGTGTTTTACCAGGTGCTAATTTATGATGAGGGGAGGAGAGTAATAACAACAACAACAACAACAACAATAACAATAATAATAATAATAATGTTTACAATAATAAATTAATTTAATTTGTAAAAAAAAAAAAGAAGAAGAAGAAACGCACAATGAAAATTATATTAAGTCGATTAAGCCTGTGAGTTATTTAGGAGTCATTTGTACAATGATTCAAATTGCTCAAAAGAGTCATTTTCCAAATATTTTCTTCTTCTGCTTATTATTCTTCTTATTCTTCTTCTTGTTATTATTATTGTTATAGATATTTGTTATTATTATATAGATATTTATTGTAATAATTGGCACTTTTTTTCACATCAATAATCAACTCTTTCATACCCGCTGTTTAAAAATAATGCGTCTCAGTGCGCACGCGCAGAACGGATTTCCAGTATACCTGCCATTGAGGGTTTTTTTGGAGCTGCTGATCCTGAACCGGAGTTTGTGCAGATCCTGCCATGTGAACCCTTTCGTACAATGTGCATCGTCGTGCCTGAAGTTGGTGTCTAACTTAAAGTTGACCTAAACACCTTGGAAACCGAAGGATAAAATGGATAATTCAGGTGAGCATCAGATACACGTGTAATAGAATGTCACAGACTCAGTTTAAGTTCGTGTATAGGAGGTTTTATCACTAATCTGGGGATGAATAACACAATTCAGAAACACATAAATAATTTCTTGTGACTCAGGGACAGATTTCTAACCTGCACATCCTGCTAAAACTGAATATTGAACCGCATTTATGTGCTGATTCATTTGGGACACTTTGTGATGATTGTGTTGCACCAAATCGAATCACATTTATTTTCCACTTTTAATTCATTGAATAACTCCCATTGCTGCTGTTTCAATTGTTTCCTCATTGAAACTTTTCTGTTCCCATCAAACCGTTTCCAGTTAAGGTTGAAGACCTCATTGGGTCATCCTTTATAATGATTAATAGAAATGACATTTGTAGCACACTGACCTCACCGTGTGATCGATAGAGGACTTGCTGTTGTAACTTTGTTTTGACTTTGAACTTAATAACATTTCTTATTTCTATAGTTACACCGCTTGAGTAATTTACTTCCGAAGACATTGGGAGACGAAAGAAGATGACTATGTAATTGTTGGACATTTTCCTTATTGCCTCTGGAATTGATGTGTATGATGTGTGTGTGTGTGTGTGTGTGTGTGTAACTCAACAAACCAGTTGAATTGCATTCGTTTTAAGTTCATGTTGTAATAAGCCTTGTTGAATACAATAAAGAATAAGGCTTCTTGTTTGAAGAAATAGAACTTTTTTTTTTTTTTTTTTTTTTTTTTTTAGGGCTGTGCAGTAGATTCAAGTCAAGAGATTTTTATTGTCATTTCAACTATATATAGCTGACGCAGTACACAGTGAAATGGGGTGACAAACCTATACAACGAACAACATAGTGCTACCAAACACAGAGCTGAGGACTAGACTAAGTTGTCCTAGCCACATAAAGTGTTTCAGCAGTGTGTAGACAGCCACTAAAGCCACTAATCACTAAAAACCGCACGGTGTATTTTTGAATTGCACTGGAACTGAAGGAAAATGTCTCTGTCTTTGCCTTGCCAGACATTGCTTCCTTTTTTGAAAAGAGATACTGGTTGTGATTGTAATTGAGTGAAATGTGATCTGAATGGATATACTCTCACTGAAAAAAAGACCTGAAAATTTGTGTGACCAGAGGCACTGCAAAAGGACCCGCATACTTTCTTTGCCCCCTCACGCATTCCTTTTTACACTGCCAGAGTCTCCCGTTCGATATAATGCTTCCAATAGAGTTCCGCACGATTTGTAAGACGGCGGGAAAACCGGAGCTGTGTTTCTAAATAGACAGAGACGGAGAGAATCCGCTGGATAATATAGTGCAGGGGTCACCAACATGATGCACCAGGTCTCCCCCAAGGACAGCATGAGTAGCTCTCAGGCCTGCTCTAATATTTCCAATTTAGTTAAGTCATTGTTGATCATTATTACGAGAAATAATTAACGTGTCTTCACATAGATGAATGAGTACCGTTAATAATAATCTATAAATAACTAAAGGAAATTTGGTGTTTTAGAAGAGCGTGTCAAACTGGTAGCCCTTTCTATGACTCCATGAAGTAGCTCTCCGTTTCAAAAAGGTTGGTGACCCCCTGATCTATCGTAAATCGCAATCTACACAACTTTTGGCAAAATGGAATGGTGTTTTTCAAGATGATTGCTGCACTTGGCCTATGATGTTCACTATTGAGAACCTTGCGGTCCTACCTCACAGTGACCTGTAGATGGTAGTAGTGGAGGCTTTGTGCATATTTCCAAACCTTTCCTATGTTGCTTATCTGTCTGTGAAGAAAGTGCTATGCTGAATTCGCATTGGTGTGTGTATGTGTGTGTGTATGTGTGTATGAGAAGTCGTCCAGCATGTCCCAACAAGCCTGCTCCTCACCAGGAGGACGTAAAGCGTAAAGGTTGTGTCCATAATTCTGAGGTGACTGTTACTCCTACAGATGACTTTATCAGTAAAGAGGAACATCTCAGAAGGTGTGTCGTCGCCATACCAAAATTTGGATACCTAGTTTAAATATAACGATGCCAATACTAAATTGATACTTTAGTGGGTGGAAAAAATAAATGCATTGTCATATGCGAACTTTGTTTTTATTTATTAATAAACACCTAATGTTTGCTGTCTGCTGAAACAAAGTAAAAGACGCACACAATGTGCACACACAAGCCCCATATAGTCCAACATTAGGAACTACAGTCGTCATTACTAATAAAATGAAGAATTGTATAGTTTTTTTTTAAAAACAGTGTATCGGAATACCTTTCTAGTACCGGTATATTACGCAACACTGTTCTGGATAGATTATGTACACGTGGATGAAGTAATAAATGTGGCTAGTTACTAGAAAGAGAACTCTTTCGGAGGACGTCGTTCACCGATTACATGAATAGCGAACTGTTTCCCGGTTACTGACTTACTGAAGCACACCAGGTTTTTGGCTTCAAGGGAATAAATGCTGTTTAAATGTGAACAGGTTCTCCTTGAATATTGAAATGTTTCATGAGAGCAGTTTAATCACTATATATCCCGTCAAATTTGGGAACAGCTTTTCTTTCATTGCTTTTGATTCACCTGCATGTTCCTTCTGTTTATACGCAACAATCAACGACTGACATGAATTGGTCAGTGAATGATTAGAAGAATGCTCTGAGGACAGAAGAGACATTTTAGATAAGCGACAGAAGAACTTATATCATTACTGAATTACTTATATAAGACAGGAGAGAATGCCAATGTCTTAACCACTAATCTATAACCTCCCATTCCATGTTTCAACACCATGCAATTTCATCTGTAACAGCGGCTAATTGAAACCAACTTCACCAAGTGTTGAAGCATACATCAGAGCACTGTGTTATTTAGCGAGCAAACCGTTTTAAAGTGTTATCTATAATGGAACCACACCTAAATCGTATTTAACTGGTCCGGGACGAACTTATGACCCTGTTTTCGGTTCAGAATTGTTCATTTCTTGGGCCACTTTTTTTTATTGGTACTGGCCACAGACCATCACAAGAACTGCATTTTCGGAGATGCTCTGGTCCAGTCATCTAGCATCACAATTTGGCCCTTAAGAAACACACTTGCGTTTGCCCAATTACTAGTACATCAACTGTGAGGGCAAGTGTATCCCACCCTCTAACAGTTGCCATAATCAGCATTATTGACTTCAGCTGTCATAATGTTACCCCTGCTTTGTGTATATAACAATAATAGTTTTGCACTGCACGTGTTAAATGTATATATTTGGAATCAAACAACCCCCAGTGGACGTTTGTGTGTCTTTGTGACCTGAAAATTTGGTGTTTCAGAAGTCTTTGTCTTTTGTGTTTCTGTCTCTGCAGTGTCCTGTGAAAGTCTGCAGCAGCCCAAGTCTCTAATGAAGATGGGCCTGTGTTTGGTGTTGGTGGGTCACATCAATTTCCTGTTGGCGGCTCTGGTCCATGGGACAGTGTTGAGACATATAAACCTCAACACCCAGACTCTAGAGTATGCGATCTCCAACATTTTGGCTCTTGTAGGCGGCCTTGTGGTGAGAAATGCCAGGGCAAACAAACACTTGCACCATTACCCACTGAGCACTGATATATGTCAATAGACATTCTTATCCAGGACAGCGTGACCGGAATGAGATCAGGATGGTTAGAAGGATTTGCTGTATTGAATTGGCTCCTAAATGCTGCACTATTTATAGATAAAAATGTAGTCTTTTACATCTCTTTGTTAGCACCACTGTGTTACCACAATTGCAAGGGTTACCTCAAAATATAGATGCTTTACACATGCAGTACAATTTGTTTAATCCGTAATCTTGTGCATTTCTTCCCCTAACGTCTCGGCAGGGAATCTTAGTCGGAGTGCTCACTATAGTCATTTCTAGAAATGAGAGGACCCGAGTTCTGGTAAGTCCAATTCGAGAAATCTGATATTCCATGTCTGACTTATTTTCATTCTGATTGTTCAAGCTATAGTTCATTACCGAGAGCACATCAATTTCCTTTTTCAATCTCACACTCTCATCTTTGCTTTAAGTGATCCCTCGGTCGACTGTGTGATATTTATAGCATTCTCATATTGACCTTTTCGGCTTTCTCCTTACGTCATCTGAAAATGGAAACGGAGGTCTTGCCTATTTAATAATACTGATTAAAGAACATTTGCTGACTTTCAGATGTTTTCCGTACATGTTTTTTTTTTATTTGCTTTAGAAATGTGCTCTTTGTTTTTAACATGCTCCAGTTGCAATGCTTTATGTAGCATATTAGGTATATTAGCATATTTCATATTAGAAAAAAAAAACAAGATTGCAGGCAAGAAACAAGAAAAAGAGAAATCAGAATCCTCATTAGATTTAAAAGAGTTTGTACAGTGAACTTCTGTAGTAAATATAGAGGTAATAAAACCTGTAGCATAAATTAGAGGTTTGCAGAGAAAAGACATGTTGTATATTATGTAACTGGGGCAATTTTTTTTTAAATACCATTAGGATTACTGCTACACAGAAACACACACAGCAGCCACTCTATTACTCTATACAAAGCACTCTATTCTCTATAAAGGGTTGTTGAGATGGTGAGTAATTTGCTAGGCCTACAGTAATACAGATACAGCGAAGGAACCTTAAAATCAGAACTGGAATATAATTGGTGTTAATTTGAAGTAAAATACACCACAATGAATTGTCAAAGTATTGATTTTGTTTGTTATTTTTAATTTTGAAAAGTTTTGGTAAATTTTTTTAATCATTTTGGCACCAGGGTTTATAGCAGGAGTGTAAGGTTGTTTTCTTATTGGCTTACTGCAATGGGTGTTAACATGTATAGCAAATACACTTTACACGTATAGTACATTTGCTCTTTTCCTTGTTCTGGAAAAATCTAAATATGAATTATAAGTCAAGGCTGTCTCACTGATCTGTTTAAACTGTTTTTTTGTAGACGTGGAGTGTGTGCATGCTGAGTGCAGTAGGGGGGGTGCTGGGTGCTGCTTCAGTCGTCGGCCTGCTGGTCGCTTTGGTTTGGACGTTAATTAATGGCACCAAAGGTCTTCTGCTCCACTGCAACTTGCCTGAAGACATGAGCTACTTCAGCATCACGTTCGAGTGTCCGTTTGATCCAACACGCATTTATGTGAGTTTGTGTGTCAGGCAATACAACAGTCTAGCAGTACAGTAGATCAACATAGGAACATTTGCTCTGGGACAGAAAGACAACTACCCAAATATCAATACATCCATCCATCCATCCATCCTTCCTTCCTTCCTTCTCTCCTACCCACCTACCTACCTATCAGATTATTTTCACAAAGTTCTATGGATGCTTTTGCCCATATAGTGTATATTTGTCCGTGTGTGTGTATGTATATGTGTATATATATATATATATATATATATATATATATATATATATATATATATATCTATATATATATATATATATATATATATATATATATATATATATATATATATATATATATATTGGAATCCAAACCGGATTCCAAAAAAGTTGGGACACTATACAAATCGTGAATAAAAACTGAATGCAATGATGTGTAGGTGCCAACTTCTAATATTTTATTCAGAATAGAACATAACACACGAAACAAAAGTTTAAACTGAGAAAATGTACCATTTTAAGGGAAAAATATGTTGATTCAGAATTTCATGGTGTCAACAAATCCCAAAAAAGTTGGGACAAGTAGCAGTAAGAGGCTGGAAAAAGTAAATTTAAGCATAACGAGGAGCTGGAAGACCAATTAACACAAATTAGGTCAATTGGCAACATGATTGGGTATAAAAAGAGCTTCTCAGAGTGGCAGTGTCTCTCAGAAGCCAAGATGGGTAGAGGATCACCAATTCCCACAATGTTGCGCAGAAAGATAGTGGAGCAATATCAGAAAGGTGTTACCCAGCGAAAAATTGCAAAGACTTTGCATCTATCATCATCAACTGTGCATAACATCATCCAAAGATTCAGAGAATCTGGAACAATCTCTGTGAGAAAGGGTCAAGGCCGTAAAACCATACTGGATGCCCGTGATCTCCGGGCCCTTAAACGACACTGCACCACAAACAGGAATGCTACTGTAAAGGAAATCACAGAATGGGCTCAGGAATACTTCCAGAAACCATTGTCAGTGAACACAATCCACCGTGCCATCCGCCGTTGCCAGCTGAAACTCTACAGTGCAAAGAAGAAGCCATTTCTAAGCAAGATCCACAAGCTCAGGCGTTTACACTGGGCCAGGGATCATTTAAAATGGAGTGTGGCGAAATGGAAGACTGTTCTGTGGTCAGACGAGTCACGATTCGAAGTTCTTTTTGGAAATCTGGGACGCCATGTCATCCGGACCAAAGAGGACAAGGACAACCCAAGTTGTTATCAACGCTCGGTTCAGAAGCCTGCATCTCTGATGGTATGGGGTTGCATGAGGCACCATGAATGCAGAAAAATATATTCATGTTCTAGAACAACATATGCTCCCATCCAGACGTCATCTTTTTCAGGGAAGACCCTGCATTTTCCAACAAGATAATGCCAGACCACATTCTGCATCAATCACAGCATCATGGCTGCGTAGGAGAAGGATCCGGGTACTGAAATGGCCAGTCTGCAGTCCAGATCTTTCACCTATAGAGAACATTTGGCGCATCATAAAGAGGAAGGTGCGACAAAGAAGGCCCAAGACGATTGAACAGTTAGAGGCCTGTATTAGACAAGAATGGGAGAGCATTCCTATTTCTAAACTGGAGAAACTGGTCTGTTGAGTGTTGTAAAAAGAAGGGGAGATGCCACACAGTGGTGAAAATGTCCTTGTCCCAACTTTTTTGGGATTTGTTGACACCATGAAATTCTGAATCAACATATTTTTCCCTTAAAATGGTACATTTTCTCAGTTTAAACTTTTGTTTCGTGTGTTATGTTCTATTCTGAATAAAATATTAGAAGTTGGCACCTACACATCACTGCATTCAGTTTTTATTCACGATTTGTATAGTGTCCCAACTTTTTTGGAATCCGGTTTGTATATATTTTATTGTCTGCTGCTCTTAAATGAGTTTACTTATTAAGTTGTTAAGGCATTGGGCTCAAAAGGACGCAGGTTCAAATCCCAGCGCCACCAAGCTGCCACTAGTGGGCTCTTTAACAAGCCCCTTAAACCCCCCCTCCCCCATTACACAGGTGTAAGTGCCCAGCCATTAGAGTTACACAAGTCAGTGCATTCCTAGTGCCAGAAGCCTGGATAAATGGGGTGGGCTGCATTAGGAAGGGAATCCGGAATCCAGAATAAAAACATGTGCCAAAATATATTTGCAGGTCACTAAAAAATACTGTGTACCACTGTGGGGAGCAGCCAAGAGAGAGAGAATGGATATATATATATATATATATATATATATATATATATATATATATATATATATATATATATATATATATATATATATATATATATATATATATATATATATATATATGTATATGTATGTATGTATGTTCATATCCACATTTTCGCTCCAATATTTTTATTGACATTTCTTTTTTTTTTTTTTTTAAACAATATAGAGAATGACAAACCAAAATGCAGGTGATTCAAATGTCACAGGACGCACCGAAACAGTAGAGATGCACTTGTACAAAGTATGAATATCAGGCATATATGAAGGAGAAAGATAACAAAAAAAGGGACATCGTGGGAAAGTGTGCATTTTATTAGAAAAAGAAATGAGCTATAAATACAGCTAGAGATTAGGAAACGGATGATTAAGATTTTAAGCCTGACTTATTGATTGAGTGCTCTGATTAAGTTATAAGCAGCATATCCACATTTTTAGATATATTTACATTAGGGTAAATAAGTGTTTGATGGTCTGCCGATTTTCCGTGCAATAAAGTGGAAATGAATAACTTAACTCGTACAATGGGATTTTCTGGATTATTTATTTAATATATATTATTATTTCTGGAGAGACAAAAAATCTCTCCATTCTTGAATAGAGAGAAATGGGTGTAAAGCTGCATAGTCACTATGTTTATTATTTGAAGCATTGTAAAAACCACTAGAAGTGAATGGAATTTATAATATTACAGATACAATGCTGCTCATGGCATCCCTCAAGAAAACCACACAATGTCTCCTTTTCTCACCTTCTCCCCTTTCTGTTTCTTCATCTTGCTTTCCTTTTCACAAAAAATAAAAATGTTTGATTAAAGCAAATTGTGTGTTCCCTCGCAGCAGCTCTACTGCACAAATCCAGGCTGGCTCTTGTGTTCGAGAGCGTCTTTTTCCATCACTGTGAAATGATCTGCTCTCATGTTCACTTGATGTCGAGTCGGCTGTTCTGCAACCCCCCACCCCCCCCCCCCCCCCCCCCCCCCCCCCCCCCCCCCCCCCCCCCACCCCCAGATTGCTGATTGCTAGCACTATGGCTTAAATTGTTGCTAGAACATATTGACCACTTTTTCATCAAGCCACGCTTCAATGTGTCGGCACGAACGCAGTGAACCCTCTCTCGCTCTCTCTCTCTCTCTCTCTCGCTCTGTGCGCTCTCAGGGAACCACTCTGATCCTGTGGGTGCCGCTGATTATCATGAGCGTGGTGGAGATGGTGATCTCGGGCCGCTGCTGTGCCGCCGCCGTCTCTTTCATCCGCCACAAAACAAGGATACACTGCGAGACCGGATCGGTGTGTAACATAATCTGTACTCACAATCCTTCGTAAGGATCTCCATGCGTCACAATTTGTAATTATTAACATTTTCATAAGTAACTGTAATTTAGTTACACGTTTTTTCCCCTCAGTAACAGATGAATTACTGTTACTTTTTATTTTGTAATTCAATTACGTAACGCCGTAACTAGTTACTCCCCAATACTGTTTATCTGTACATATTGTTTTCCTCTTTTAGGTCATCTTTATAGGCAGTGACATTATAGGTGATCCAAACGACAAAAAAGAATCCAAACTACAAATATAATATAGAAGGCTTTATATTTAAAATGATAATTCCAAGAATTCCTGTAACAAAAACTCACTGACTAGTTTCTAAGCATTTAGCTGCATGAGTCAATAGTTATGCAAGAGAGGAAGCTTATATTATTAATATTTATTATATATTAATGAGCCTGTTCTCTGTAAAATTAATTAAATAATTAATCTTTGTGTAGGGATTTGACGCACACAGAAACACACCCTGTTGCATACTGTATATGTTGTCATTTGGATACTAGAAAGATATCCGTTATAATTCTAGTAAACCTGTTTTATTACAGAAGCCTAGATTTCTGTATGCAGGCAGGATCTTTATTGTTATATAGATTATTTGTAGGGTAAACAGAATATAGGGTTATAATGTGGAAATTTGCGTACACTGCCGCAAAACACTGCCGGCATACTTTTTTTCATGTTTTGTTATTAGATTATAATCCTGAGGCATTTTAAATTGCAGTCTGGTGTCAAAATTAAGGAAATTAATGTACACTTTATGGAGGATGGTTTTTTTTTCGTTTGTTTTTATGAGCAGCACATTCACACATTTAGTCCCCATTTGCTTTCATATTATCCTTTACTCTTCTGGGAAAGATGTTAAACTACATGATTTTTAAAATTTTTATTTTAACAGTCACTGGGATCAAGGTATCTACATATGATGCAAAATCTCACCCTCAAAATTAACACTGTCATTTTTATCATCAGGAGAAAATGAATCTAAAATGCCCTTCCTGTTCAAATCCAATGTCCATTAAGGATATTTTTGCTGGACTGTAACACTTGTACCCCTTTAAGAAATATTTTATTCTTTTTAACTTTCATTTTAAATCAATCATTTGATTTAATAAAAAAAAAATGTATTTGTATAACTAAACATAACCTTTTGCCATGAATATATCCGTATGATTTTTAATGATCACAGAATGAACTTTTCTTCTTACAAATGGAAAGCAAATTAATTGTCTCCCTGACCCCCCCCCTCCCCCCACACACACACACACACTTTTTTTTTGCGGATCCGAAAAAATGATCCGGTCCGCGACTCCAAACCCATAATGTAAAGGGTTTTTTTTTTTGCTTCGGTAGCAACACTGATAAATAACAATTTTAAGTAATTCATGTACAAATTACTAACAGTTTGTAGTAATAACACTTCGAAGGACACATCGCTCCGTAGTTAATTAAATGGACAAAACGATTCATCGAGGAACATTAATTTGCCTCAAAGACATTTTTCTAATGGAATCATATCGTTCTAGCCCTAATTCCTATTCATCCCGAAGGCGTTCAGTAGAGTTCAATACTAGAGTTTATAGCAGGTCACTCAAGATCAAACCATATCTTAATGACTTTGTGCACAGGGGTGTGTCATGTTGAAAATTCTACCACATCCAAAGACATCATATACAATGGTGTGCCTCAGATTCTGTGGTAACAATTTATGGTAGAACCACAAATGGCTGTAAAAGTCACGTCCTGATGTTTATCCATATAATGTCAGAGCTTCACTTCTACCAAAATGACAATCCAATCAAAGGCTTTCCTTATTAATGTACTTTTAGGCACAGCTTTGACCATGTTTAGGCAAAGCAACCATTAGAAAATGACCTGTGTGTGTGTGTGTGTGTGTATCCAGAACTGCTAACAATTTGATATACCGTTGTAATCAATAACAGTTTTTTTTATCTGTGTGTGTATATATACAATCACATTTTAATTACTTTAATTACATTTTCCAGTTTGTGGTTTGGCAAACGTCTCAAAGAAAAAAAGGCTAACGGCGTTAGCATGTTAATGAGTGCAGCAGACATTTCCTTGATTTGTTGGCATCTGATGCCAAAGTGATTTCTTAGCTGTGAGCTCCGGGTGACTTAGCAGGGATTAAGATCTTCTCACTTCAGAACACATGACTTGGACCACTTGGCTTCCAAGTTGGCACACAAATGTAATATATTTTGTGTGTGTGCCTAAGTGCACGTTTCATTACATTTTTTTGGCTACAGATACATTTCAGAGCGGGAGGGGGTGGAGCCTGGAGAGTATTTCTCATTTTCCCATAATCGTGATTGCTTTGTTGGATGTAGCATTGCCCTTGGTCATTGCCCGCAACCTTCCCTTACACTGATGCACAACAGATGTGAAAGAGCAATTACGGGTATATCGGAGTGTCACCGCCTAGCGCATGTCATCGGAACTTTATGATAATTGGACGGCTTTGCGTTTTTGCGAAAAATTGGGTTTGTGAAGAGTTTGGTAAACATTAAACCTTACAAACTTCTGCTTTTTGGGGTGTCATTTGAAGAGACATAGATGTACCAAATATACCAGATGTATTCAATCAGTGACGCAAACATGGCGGCCAAAAACAACGCGTCGCCCATCAATGTGCATTTGATTTGATTCCGGATTAGTGGCCTGCTTGGACCCGATGTAGCTTGCTGTGATATTTTTAAAGTGTGTGTGTGTCTGTGTGATTCGAGAAATTGGGCGTATACCCAGCCAGTGATGTATGACTCATCCTGCAGCAGTACTATAAGCCTGATTGTGGGTGCGTGCGTGTTTGTGCGTGTGTGTGTGTGTGTGTGTGTGTGTGTGTGTGTGTGTGTGTGTGTGTGTGTGTGCGCACGTTTACTTCCAGGTGAAGACCCTCCAAGCAGCTGTGCCCCCAGTGCTCCCCTGCCGTGTCCCACCACCCTGCCGTTACCATAGAGACTGTGCGCTCGTGCGTCCCCCAGAACAGCATGAGCTGCTGCGAGCTTCGCGGCCCTACAGCTCGAGCCGCTCGGCACAGCACAGAGCAGCGACGTCTCAGTTCAACCGAGCCTCGCTCAACAGGGCCAGCTTCTGGATCTAATTATACGCCTTTCACCAAACTCGGGTCCTTCTCGTGCGGCGGCTAGGAAGGAAATGAAAGCGGCGTGCACTGTCTGTGCAGAACTGCTGCATTCCACACTAGTTTACTGATGACACACACAGGGCCGCGTCGGACCATTTGAATTGGAAACGCACCATTAACTTGCCGTACTTGGAGGACGAAATCTGCAACCTGGGAAGTGCCATTCTGTTGGGTGTGTGTGTGTGTGTGTGTGTGTGTGTGTGTGCACAGAGCTAAAACAAAATACTAAATTATTCTATATATAAAAATTAAAGCAGTGATGTTATTCTTTAATAATTTCATGATGTACTTGATCATTAAAACTTGTGCTAAACAGATTAAAAGTATTTATTTTAGTAGATTTTACTGTTTGTCTGTTTAATAAACGTTACACTAAGAGACTAAGAGTATGTGTGTGAGCTGTCTGTCCTAAATAAGCCTTTTCAAAAGTATTAGTGTTGGTGAACACAGCCTAAATTTGTTTTTTGTTTTTTCCTCGTGGAATTACAATCAGCCCTGCCGAAAGATCGGCGCTAGACCGGGACTGGACAGCCGTGATTGGTTGTTGCGTTGTGATGCAGAAGTTGCTATATTATCTTTACATTTTTTATTTTTTTTATCTGCATATTTGAGTCTAGAAATGAACAGAATTTTGCAACGAAAAATGTGTAGGAGCAATGTTCTCTGCTTTTATGCATAATGAAAACACCTTCAGACAAAGTTTGAAACACATAATTATATTTGTCATCAATTTCAGCAATAAGGGATGGGGTGTGGGGGGGGCAATCATGATGTCTTCACACGAGTTGTTCATGCAACATAAAAAAAGGGAGAGAAAGAGAGAATTTGCATTAAGGTAAACAGATGCGTGTATGTTCAAATTAGGCTGGGTTGGATTGGATTGATGTGAGAACGACCAAACCTCCATCACCATGCACAAAAATAAACAAACAAACAAACAAAAAAAAAATACGTAGGAGGCGGATTGGAGCGTTGCCGAAGGGGAGGTGACGTTTTTTTTTCTAAGTTGTTGTGACACCGAGTGTGAGCGAGATGAAATCAGTGATATTTTCATACACAACTTCAATCAAGAGTGGAAATAAGCCCTTAGCGTGAGCGCTCACTGGGATAAAGTTTCATTTTGCATGAAGAAAATAATTTTTTTTAAGGTTGTAATGCAAAAATAAGTAAATAAATTAGGGGGTTGAAGGAAAAGAAAAGCAAGTATAATATCAATACAAAACTGTTGGCAACACGTTCTATATAAAGAACATCGTTTCTGAGAATAATATGTTGAATGCGGAGTCTGATTATGGATAAGATCAGTGGACATTTCTTTCAGATTTTGGGTCCTGAAATTGTATGGGTTTTTTTTGGTGTTTTTGTTTTTTTTTTAAAGAAGGGGGAGATTTGCCTCTTAAATCTGAGGCTGAAAAACACGTCGAAACCAACATAACGTGATACTATAAAGTCGACACGCACACAGAAATCATGCGCACATTCACAATCACATTCGTAACACACGCACACCGAGGCGCCTCGTATCACACGTGCTACAATTGTCTGCTTCCAGACACTTTCGCCCCCTGGTGCAAATCCCGACCTCAGTGCGATAAAGGCTCGCATCCGGAACGACAGACCGAGTCTTATTCTACTACGATCTTGAATTGTTTCGCTTCAGGTCTGCCGCTCGGAGACAACCTTGGTTCAAAAGGAGATCTGCTGCAGACCTGAAGATGATAGAACACTGATCATTTCACAGAGATGAAATCAAAGTTAAAACACTACATGCAAAAAAAAATAAAATAAATAAAATAAAAATAGAGAGAACAAATAAATAACCTTGGAGGAAACAACAAATATGTACAAAATCAAAGTAATCAAAAATCAAGCAAATGGAAACAGCGGGACCTGCAGCTTTCTCGTACTTGACGAAAAAAAATCATAAGCAAACAAATCCTGACATCCAGTCCACCGTCTGCATATACTGGATTTTTTTTGGATACTTACATGAGCTACATAATACTGTCTGAGTTAAAAAGGCATCTACACAAGCCTCCTAATATGTTTCATACGTGTTTATATAGATATATACACATATTTATACGAAAACATAAAGGGAGGAGAAGAAATGAATAAACCATGACGACTATGCATAGGGAGAGACGAGAGACAGAGGGCAGGGAGGAGTGGGAATGCATGCACAATATCCAGGAAAGGATCCTTCCTTCCAAGAAACCGAGAGGCTGGAGTACGGCGGCGGAACACCGCGGAGCGCTCCATGCGGGCCTCTGAGACACGGACGGACGAAGCGCAGCAGACATATCAGAAGACGTCTTTGCGGGTGTTGTCTTTTGTTCTTCGGGATGAATGCGTGTCCCTTTTTCAAAGAAACTAAAAGTATAAACTGATTCAACTTTTTTTCCCTTTTTTTTTCTCTTAAAACTCTTCCGTCTGGAGCACAAATAACAATGAAAAGACGAAAACCTTCATGCACGAAGCGCCTGGGTCGTAACGGACTCAGAACTGCGAGGCGCTGCTCGGGTCGCACTGCAGCAGCCGCACGATGGACGGGTCGCTCTTGGCCCCTTTGATGAATTCCTCCAAAGAGAGCTTGCCTGTGCGGAGGGAGAGAGAGAGAGAGAAGGAATGAGAGGAGAGAGGAGAAAACGCTACAGTCGGGGCGTCGGTTTTGTTTCTCACCGTCATTGTTTAAGTCCATTTGTCTGAAGATCTTATCCGTCCTCTTCTCTGGTGTGGACTCGTCTTCGGGCATCTTCATCACAGAGGACACCATCTTATAAATAGCCTGTGGCAGAAAGATAACAGTGTTCAGGAGCTGGTTAGAAGTGGTAGATTAGTGATCCAAAGGTTGTGAGGTCAAGACCCAGCCGTACAGAGCTGTTCCTACTCCTGAACAAACCCATGATGCAATATCTGTTCAGATGTTTGAGATAAAGTTGGAGGCCTACAACTGTAATGTGAGGGAGCGTGTAGCGCAGTGGTTGAGGTACTGGGCTGCTCATCAGAAGGTCAGGGCTTCAAGCCCCGGTATCGCCAAGATGCCACTCTTAATCAAGGCCCTTAACCCTCTGTGCTCCAGGGGGTGCTGTATCATGGCTGACCCTGCGCTCTATGACAAGCTGGGATATGCGAAGAAAGAATTTTACTGTGCTGTAATACACAGTACTGCCAAAAGTTTTAGGCGGGGTGTGGAAAAAATGCTGTAAACAAAGAATGCTTTTAAAAATGGAAGTGATAATTATTTACTTTCATCAATGAAGGAAATGCAGTGAATCAACAAAAGAGAAATCGAAATCAGTATTTGGTGTGAACACACGCTGCCTACAAAACAGCAGCAATTCTTCTAGGTACACTTACACACAGTGTTTATGAAGGAACCTGGTAGGTTGTTCCATCTTGGAGAAGTAAACACAGATCTTCTGTGGATGTAGACGTTCTCACATCCTTCTGTCTCTTCATGTAAATCCCACACACACTCCATGATGCTGAGATCAGGGCTCTGAGGGGGTCGTGCCATCACTTCCACTACTTCTAGTTCGTCAAAAGGTAGCAACACCAAACTTGATTTCGATTTTTATTTTGTTCGCTCACGTTGCATTTTGTAAATTGACAAAAATCATTGTTTATATTTCCGAAAGCATTCTTTGTTTACAGCAATTTTCACACCTGCCTATAACTTTTGCACAGTACTGTATATGTGACAAAGACTATTCTATTGTGTCAGCTCGATGAACATTTGCTTTACATGGGTTGGTGTGGAACCATGAATTTCCATCCATATGTGGTGGTCCAGCATAAAGTTCTATGCTAAAATAGACTCCCACATAGGTGTGCAAACCTTTTATTCAGGATAAGGGCATCTCGCAAATGCCCTGAATGTAATGACTAATCTGTACTGGACGGTCACAAGTCACGAGCTGCCACTGCTGGGCCCTTGAGGAAGTCCCTAAAACACTCAGTTGTTAGATGTTCCAGATAAGGGCACTTGCCTTAAAAGTTCTTGTTACGCCTCTACTTAATTAAATTCTATGCCACCCCCACTCCGAGTTTCATAGCCCTCTCCAGTTCCCATTTCTCAGCTGTGTTTTATGGCTTGACTGTATATTAAGCCTGTCTACTTGTCTTCTGCCCTCTACAACAAGCTACGAATGTTGGATTTGTCCCAACGCATGTTTCTCTCTGTATATTTCAAGTAATTCCGCGCCTAGCTCTGTTTGCTTGCGGTTCGGTCATTTATTCTCCACTCAACAATCACTTCACGTCCGCACATTACTTCATTACATTTACATTCCTACTGAGACCGTAGTTATTAATCATACCGATCTGTTTTTTTTGTTTGTTTTTTTTGGGTTTGGTTTGTGAAGGTCAACACATGCTTCTTCTGAGACATGTGCAGACAGCTACTTCATCCTTCGTATACCCAAGCTAAACCACGATTAGCTCCGAGGCCCCATTCATCTGCCGAATGCCATAACTGCTATTAACACGTGTGTGCACTACCGGGGAAGTGTAAGTGACGTTCTTCTCATGCGCTCATGCGTTTCTAAAAAATAAACCCGTTTGGAGATCTACACAGTGTCATGATTATGGTCATGCATGCATGCAAAACACATTAACGAGCGTTCATTAGTGATGAGGTGATCACCTGAACATAATGACATTTGAAGTGTCTGTGCTTTTGACTCAAGTTGAAATGTTTTTTCCAGGAAAATGGTGATTTTCTGCTATTAAACTATCCTGGGTGAAATGTTTAGGATAAAATGTTTTAAATACTAGACTGGGAGAAAAAAAATAGAAAAAAAATAGAAAAAAATAGACTGGAGAGAGTTAGTAAGGGAAGATAAACCTTTATTCATCCCTTCCTTTTTTAAATGGGTCAATGAATTATTGACAATGAATGAATCGTTGTTTAAGTGTTATTGATTGGAAGGTTATGAGTTCAAGCCCCGGCATTGCCACTCTTGGGCCCTTAACAAGACCCATAACCCAGTGCTGCAGGTGCGCTGTAGGATGGCTGAACCGCTGCTCTAAACCCCAGTTTACGTGTGGGATCTCACAGTAATCTAAAATTAATAAAACATAATTCATTTATGCTCATTAAGTGTCACTGTGGCTCAAGAGTCTATCCCACGAGCACCCTGGACGTGTGTAATGTAAGAGAATATCCTGAATGAACTCGTGGCTAGTGGCATGTTTCTGAAGTGGAAAATGGATCAGCAATGGAAGAAACCTACATGGACATGTGGGAACCATGCAAAACCACAGTTTGTGGAGCTGTGGAGCAGCAACACTACCCATTGTGTAATCAGTCCATCCCAAAAAGGAGATCAGCATAATGAAATCTACTGCCTGGATTGACTACACTGCAATCACCACCTTGTACGACAACAATCACACTCATGTCATTCATTTGAAAGTCACTAGTGAAATGCAACACCAGGCTCTTAGTAAAAATGCTTCCAAGACTACATTCTGGTATTACAGATGGGTATCATACTAGAATACTACCGCAGCAGTGCACATTATTGAAGGGTGGAAGGCGGGGTGCGAGATGACACCAAACAAACAAGTATGGAAATACAGAAAGAGTCTGGATGCCGAAGCCCTGAAATACATGGACATGGCTGCCTACCTGGAAGTGCAGCCTGAGCATCCGGGAGTGCCCGTCCCGAAACCGAAAGTGCGTGCCGCAAGACCGGCAGATCCAACATGGCTACCATTTCATACTTCAGCACCATGCAATGCAGCCAATCGGAAGCAACTTTGACCTACAGCACGGTGACCTGAAGCATAAATCCATACTATGTAAGTGTTATTTAGAGAGCAAACGGTGGGCTGGAGTGTAATCAATCATGGAATGGCCTGCCCAATCATCACAGCCTATTAAACTGCTTTGGGGGGAACTGGATCACAAGGTTTGAAAGAAATTTCCAACTAATAAAGAACATTTATTAGAGTCATGGCAAAGTATTTCAGAATTTTTGGAGAGACAAACTGTCCAGAGGGTTTTTTTTCTTAAAAGAAAGAGATGTGTGAAAATGAGCTCTGTCTAGGTTATGTCAGCTGTCTCACTAAGTATTGTACATGTTACTGTGGTAACAGTTATTTACAATGCAGCTCATAGATTTTCAATAAACGGAAGCTACCTGCACAATCAAGGTTTGATTGCACACCCTCCAGCCAAATATATATATCTATATATCTATAATATATCTTATTACAAAAATAATAACTAAAAACCAGCACTGAATCATGAGAATATGCCAAAGGAAATAAATACGAATGTATTTGTTATTATGTATAATTATATAATGAATACAAACAATATAACGCGTTATCTGCAGCGCACAGTTTAAAAACAAACTGCACGTCGTGTCAGTGATTCGCCTCTAGAGGGCGCGATCGAAATGAGAGCGGACCGGAAGCCATAAAAACTATCGGTACAGTTAATCGGCAAAATGGATGAAAAGGTTTGCCAATAATAATCATTATTAAAATATATCAGAACTTTTATTCATATGTGTGTGTGTGTGGGTGTGTGTGTATATATATATAAATATATATCTATATATATATGTGTGTGTGTGTGTGTGTGTGTGTGCGTGTGTGTGTGTGTGTGTGTGTGTGTGTGTGTGTGTGTGTGTGTGTGCGTGTGTATAACTGCACTGAAGTAATTTTTTAAACAAGACATGAATTCATTCAGGCTCAGAAAGCCGGGCCAATTGTACACCGGATCCTGCACAGCTCAATCACCACAATGTGCTGTTTTCGTGATAATGCCTTTCCTACTCCTCTCCATATTAAAGAGGTGCTCAAAAACGTACACAGCTTTACGATCACTGCAATGTCCATAAACCTACAGATAATCCCAGCATTCTAGAGGCAGGGATAAATCCCAGTTAAATTTAACCGTCTAATCCGTAAAGGAACGGCATAATAGCTGCTGCGGCCACCATCCCCCACCGTATCTACATAACGCTCCTCACTGGGGTCACTGGCTAGAGGGGTTTCATTCACCACAGAGCTGTGCCTGGTCTGACTGCAGCTGAGTACAAGCTGTGCACGTTGAGCACATACTAATAACGCTTTCCCCCTTCTCTCTCTCTCTCTCTCTCTCTCTCTCTCTCTCTCTCACTCTCTGAGCTGCAGGCAAAGGCTTCTGAACTCTCACTACAAATGAGTGTGTGAAATAACGAGGCGAAGCATTGCAGCTCTACACCTGAGTGCACTCAGCAGACCCGAGCATACAGAGTCAGAGACAATATACAGTTAGTATTTTCCTGACATCCTTTATTAGAATCGTGTCAAACTGCATGGGGTCTAAATTTGAAAAAGTTTTTCGCTGGTGGTAGATACAATTGAATAAACCACACAACTTGGTGGCGGGCAACAATTAGTCCTGCCAATCTGTTACACAAATCCATAGAGACGATAATATCTTGTATCCGCTACATCACGTATGGTGGGAGATTGCTCGAGGTATTATTGGTATTAAGGGAAAAAAACACTGAAGCAGATGAGGGGTGTGCAGGCAGGTGGTAAAGATAGCAAACCGTATTGTACTGGTAAAATATCAAACCAGATGAAGCCGATTCTGCATTCGACTATGATTTATTTTGGGTTCCTTTGGCTTTAATGAAACCTAAACCCCTTGAAATCATTTTACAACAAGCAGAGAAGTGTGAACAAGCCAGCATCTTAACCTTACAATGCGGCTACAAATGTTATTACTGGTAATTCAATGCTTTGTTGACAATAGCAAGCAAAACAAGAGTCGTGTTCCAAAGACAATGTTGATATCGAGGGGAAGGGTCGGGCGATGAACAAACATCGCTAACAAGGGTTCGAAAGAGCAAGATGAGAAAACTACAAATGAGATGAGAAAAAGAGGACTGGTATGGGAGCACACAGTTTATATGCCGTGGGTGGGTAGAGAATCCTTAATAACCGAGTGCCTGAGTCAAGGAAAATGCAATCAGGGGAATGTTAACAGGGTTGTTCTCCTCGCCGGCCATATTACAACGCCGTCGTAGTTACACAGATACACAGATGTCGATTCACACTTTGCAATCCCAATCCCAATTTAAAAGTCCCTATGCGGATATACATCAATTAGGCATTATTTTTATGATGAACAGCACTAATTATGGTACCGGTTAGTAGGTAGAATATATTGGGCAGTAAGTGAACATTTTTGTCCTCAAATCAGATGTGTAAATCAGATGTGTAAAAAGATGTGTATATACATAAGAATTTGATAAGGGCCTAATTGTGATGCTAGATGACTATCAAAAGGGGTCCAAGGAAGAAACAGTGGTGAACCACTGAGTGACAGCAGGGCGAGATTCATGTGGTCCGATCAAGAGACCCGGACAGGACGGATTTTTCCTGTCCGCTCCCACAAGGTTCTGTCCTGCTCCCGCGAAAAAATAACCGTTATTATGTCCCGATCCCATTCACACATAAATATGTTATTATCTCAGGCAGGCAAAGATGCTCCCGACCTTGTGAATATATATGAATATATATATCGTGTACATTCATAACTGTTTGTTTGTATATATATATATATATATATAACTATATATTGGTTTTGAATATATATATACAATTTTTTAATACCATTTTGCACGAGTCCTGCGAATATTCTCCTGCACTCGGCACAAACATGAATATATTCTCAATATATCAAATCTCATCCCGTGCTGCACTCATTTGCATTGGGACTGCAAGTCTCTAGTCTGATTCAATAGACGGCTTACTGTCGCTCAAAATGCTGAAGAAGTTATTGCTCAATGAGTCCGGGCTATTTGGGCAGCAAAATGTGAACCATAAAATTAAGCAGGTGGTCATAATGTTATGCCTAATCAGTGTACACATCAAAGTATTATTATTATTGTTGTTTTAAAGTCTATGTATCTTTTGTTCTGATTTCTCATAAGTATTTACTATATTCCATAACCTCCTCTCCAATTGTGAGACGTTACAGTAGCATTGTGCATGCAGATTTTTTTTTTGAGAAGTCAGGCAGTGATGTAGGTGAGGAGGTCTGGTGTCCTGCCAGTTTACCAATTCATCTTCAACAGGGTTGAGTTCAAAGTTTGATTCACTCCAACCCATGTAAAGCATATCTTCCTGGAACTGGCTGTGTACATACTGAGCATTTTCCTGCTGAAGTAGATTTGGGTTTCCTCATTGAAGTGAAGAGAAAATGTCATTTTACAGCATCCAAAGATATCATATTTTTTTCTGTCTCTAAATTTATGGTAATGATGTGGCTAATATGGCAAGAAAAGTCATCTGTTCTAGTAAGCAGTAATGCAGGCCGAGATGTAACATCTGGTGAACTGAGTTGAACACGGCATTAATATAAACAGCTTTTCCAAAAATTGACACAAGACCGTCTATAATGGAACAGCTTGCGTATTCAGCATGTGCAGATTGCAGATTACCGCACAACAGCTTCAGCAAATGCCACTCAAACATCCAGCAGAGGAACAACAGCACAACACGACCTACACACGTGATTGTAACTGTAACCGCATTGTGTTTTTTTTTTTTTTTTATGAAATCCTTATTTCAGCACTGAGGTAAGGGGTGAATGTGTTTTAACTGAATGTTCTCCATTTGTTCCTAAGGGTTCTGGGTGCCCTGCTAAACAATACCTTTCCAAAACATTGTATTCCTGCCTCACCACCCGTGTTCCCATGTGAGGCTCTTCGCCCTGACTACATGTCAGTGATCAGAAAGAAAAGTTTTTTTGTGCAGTCATTTTATCAACATGCTCTCTGACCTGCACAATCTCCAGCATTTCCTCACGACTGATATACCCGTTCCCATCCAGGTCATACATGCTGAAGGCCCATTTCAGCTTCTGGTCCAGCTTCCCCCGCGAGGTCACGCTCAGAGCGATGATGAACTCCCGGAAGTCGATGGTGCCGTCGTTGTTAGTGTCGAACGTGCGGAACACGTGCTCTGCAAACTTGGAGGCATCGCCGTACGGAAAGAAGTTGGCATATATCTTCTTGAACTCCTCCACGTTTAGGTGGCCGCTTGGGCAGTCTTTAAGAAAGCCCTGAAGAATAAAAAAAACATATATAAAACTTACACTCTAAAGTGTCATATACACACTAAAACAGTATAAAACAGGACTCTGTGATATGGAGAAATATATCATATTTCTGTAATAGCCGTATATACACAATTTTAGCTAAAAAACTCTAATATATAAAAAAAGTATTAAAGCGCATTTCCATTAGCCTTTCTAAATAGCGAATTAAAAATACACCTAAACTCACATGTATTGGAAAAAAGTTTTTCACTCGCATGAGGTGTTTTTTTAGACAATGCGAAAAAGGAATCATTCGCAAAACTGTAGTGGAAACAGTTTTTTCGCATTCGCAGGTCACATGATATACATGCGTTATAAATACTCCTGACTATTTTTTTTTGAGCTACATCACGAGAGGACGAGTATTAGTCGCATGATATGGTTAATAGAAATGTTTCTCAAGTTTTTTATCAACATTTCCGAAACATAATGGAAACATTTAGTCGTATAAATCAGCGCTCCCCACTGGGCCAGTTTAATGTCCGACAATATTTTCACGGAGTGGCCTTTAAGGTGTGGCGGATAAATACAACAAAATAAAATGATAAAAGCGGCATAACAAGTGGTATTTCAATGCAGAATGTTTGGTCCCCAAGTGGCAAAGCAGTTTTGAAAGGGGGGTTCAATTTCAAAAGAGGTAATGTATGCATTACTGGCCGACCGATGTGACCGAGGCAAGAGCGATTCATAGACAGATGTTTGGGAGAAAATCCGGTAATTTCCAGAAAAGAAACATTGTTCAGAATCAGATAATAAATGAAATGGAAATAATGTAAGTTATGTATTCTTTCTGTGCAGCCCGGTACCAATTGACACCAGTCCACAGCCCGGGGGTTGGGGATCACCACTATAAATCATATAATTTGCCCCGAAACATAAAAAATAATCAACATTCCAATATCTCAGGAAAGTATATCACATACTAATTTACCACAATAATCAAATTGCGTATATCAATATACTGCCCAGCCCGATGCGTTACCAATTTAGACTGATCAAGCATGTAAGACTTATTTTGACTTTCTGAATAACTGCATTTGAAATTTTTTGTAGCAATTCAAGAACTGAAATACGTCTAGACACTTCTATTAAAACCATGAAAAAAAAGTTTGCAGGCGGTCTGTATCATCACATAACAGTCAGGGGCTCTTCCATTCAATTTGTGATATTTGTGAGGTGATAAAATATACCTGGCTGTTTTCATACATCTTAATAAGACACCCATTCACGCTGGTGGTGCGACACACTGGCGGAGGCGCATGATGGACAACACGTCTCTTTTATGTCACCTAAGAAAGTGAAATCGAGCTACGAATAGAAGAGATTGACTGGGTGCTACAACAAATCCTTTTTTCTATACAGAAGTGAGAAAGACTAGAAGGATAGAAACCCTGCTCCACTTAAACACACTGGATCCTGCTATTTCGAGTTTTTATAAGGCATCGATAATGTCATGTCATCAGGAAACGCTAAAGATCACAGGATGCCTGCTAGTCATTTGGATTTATATAAGAGGTAGCTCGATATCTGAAGGTTGTGAGTTTGGAAGATCCTTTATTTGTCACATATACAGTACAACACAGTGAAAGTGTATCTTTGTATATTCCAGCTTGTTTGGAAGCGAGCGGTCAGCCATGATACAGCTCCCCTGGAGTACGGAGGGTTAAGGGCCTTGCTCAAGGACCCAAGAGTAGCAGATTGGCGATGCCAGGGCTCGAACCTTTTGATCAGTAGCCCAGTGCCTTAACCACTGAGCTAAACCGTACATCTCTCACCCCCACCCCCCCCAAAAAAAAGCACAGCCCTGCCATATCACCACTGCAGAGCAAGGCCTTTATCCCTCAGCTGTTCAGCCATATAAATAAACTATTAGTTAGAGTTATGCATAAGGGCATCTGTTAAATCTGTTACAGTACTCACAACCTGATATACCACAAGGGCAGTATATTCTTTTACGTCTTTGTAAGAAACTTTGGCTCCCGAAAGACTACTAATGCCTTCATGTAGTCAAGGACTAATCGAGGTACTTGTTGTGATCGTTTAATCTAACCTTGTACCACTCCTGTAGCTCGTGGTCCGAAAACTCTGTGTTCTCCCTCAGGTCCTGTAGCATTTCCGGCCTTAGCTTGCTGTTCTGCTTTCCCATGGTGACGAGTCTGTGTGTGCACACCAATGACACAACCCCTGGTTCAGACCTGCTAACAGAAGAAGAAAAAAAAACAGACCAATTAGGGTGCAAAGCAACATGCTTAATACGCAGAGATGAACAGGCATGCAGACAGAAAAGAGCCCTCATTACTGCACAAACGCGCACGCACCATGCCGAAGTTTCATTATGAACAGATTCCAGGAGCTTACATGAAGAGAATTTAAGCATAATTAGATGTCACACACCCTTTTTTTTAAATCTCAAAGTACTATGTGGCAGATGCACTATTGGAACAAAGCCCACTGATCGCTCTACTGATACCCAGCCGACTCTGCTGGCACGTGTCATGAAAATGAGCAGGTTTTTCATTTCTTATTTTAAGTCATATTTTGATCTTAGGAGCAAATGAAGGCACAGCAGGTACTGCGGCGACATCACAGCTTAAAATTAGTCCTGATCTCCAGATTAATGTGATTTATTTATTTATTTATTGATTTCTGGTTTCCTTCAGCTGGATACTGAGTTTGTGCATCTGTATGTCCGGATCATGGCCCTGAGTGGGAAGTACCATACAAATACTTTGTTACTTTAGCTTTAATCTATTTGGCGTCATGACCAATCTTTCTTTTCCTCATTGGACGTTTTTTTCAGCCCATCAACGTATTTCTTCTCATCGCTCGTCTTTTTCAACATACCACTGGTGTATCACCACAGGCGTTGGCTAGCTTACAGAGCTGACAACAAGCAAGACAGAAGGCAACAAGTAGTCTGGTAGTCAGTGATGTGAATATGACTGAGAACAGAGGTATACTTGATCACCTGTTCATAACACACAATAATCTCACATTTTTGGCCCAAATTGTTTTTGTATTCATGTCCAGATTAATATTGCTTTGATACTTTGGCTTTGTTTTATCTGTATAATTATTACTGCTTTCTTGTATTTACATTTACCAATACAACTGTATGTGCTTTTTCACCTTCAATATTTAATATCACTTTTTTGTGAAGATGTTTCACTTGATTTTGGAGTATTCTTGTGAAGATTTGTACTTATTCAGCCGACAACGGTGTTAGTAAAAGTCTGTTACTGAAATCTGTATGTGAGGTGAGGAGGCCTGGGGTGCAGTTAAGAGTTTCAATTCATTCCAAAGGAGTTCAAGAGGGTTCAGGTAAGAGCTCTATTACAAAAAGGTTCAGGTAAGAGCTCTATAGCAAGTCAAACCCATCATTCTAACCCATCTAAAGCACATGTTCATGCAGTTGACTTTTTTTACATTTACAGCATTTGGCAGACACTCTTATCCAGGGCTACTTATAACTGAGCAGGCCACTAATGGTAGCTTGATGATGGTTGGATTTGAACCTGCAATCTTCCGATCTTCTGGTCTAAAGGCCAATGCTTTAACTACTGAGCTACCACCTCCCCATTATTATATATACATATATCATCTCACAGAAGCTCACATTTGACCAATAATGGATCAAATGTTACTTGAAGCTATTTTTACCAGATGCGCTCGGGAAGCACTTCTTGACCATAACCCTTTCATAAAGATCATCAGTATAGACGTGGCATTTAATGCCCTTCCTTGCCCCTGTCTCCTCTGGTTTACTCATTAGGCATCTAAATCTACATCCAGACTTTGTGTAATATTAGAAGCACAATAAAACAAAAATGGAATTGAAACTAGAATTGAATAAATAAGCTTACTTGGACACTTTTGAAAAATACAATTGTACTTGAAACATAATACTTATTATTATTATTAGTATTATTATTATTATTATTATAATTACTATTGTCCTGTAGTTTTATTTAGTATTCTCTGCGTGTTGTGCGTTGTAAAAAATACTTGACAAGATGTATGTGTTTTTGTGCGAAAGTCTATTATTGAGGAAATGATGTTCTCTTATTGCTCTATTGATAGACCAAAACTAAATATTTCTGTATTTTGAATAGAAATTTTCTATTCATTATGTGCACATTATGTGCAAATCATCATGAATCATTATGTGTAATTTGTTATGTGTTATTTTTCATATCTTTCTCAATAATTATGGATCCGATAGTAACAGGGTGGAGTGTATACTGTAATTTTGTGTGGTTTTTTATTTCATAAATTAACAGAATCCTCTTCTACAAACCATGAAAAATTGTCCCTGTATTTTTACACAGCACATAAAAAAACACATCAACCCCAAAGGCAAGATGGAAGGAAAAGCTGTTTGAGTTAAATGTTTTCATGGCATGTTTGGAGAATGCAGTCACAACTCAGGAGCCAAGAATCTGCAGTAATTAATAACACAGCCGCCCACGCTGCCTCCGTATCCCAGTCCAGACGCGCTGGGAGGAGAGCCATGAGAAACCAGACGCTAGAGGACGGAGGAAAGTGAGTGATTTGCAAATATTCTTAAAGATCCAGACGCTTCCAGGCAAAAAGCTCCAGCTACAGAGTTGGTCTCATGTAGCCCTGGCGATCAGCTAAGGACAAGATAAAGATAGCATGAGTGCTGCTGAGTGCTCGAAAAATGAAAATCTGATTAGTCAGAAGATGAATTATTAATTGATTCATCTGACAACAGTTGTGGCTTGGAGGTGCAGGTTTAAGATGCAATTTCTTTCTACATTAACGTTTCTATGGTAACAACTCATATGGTTGACAAGCCACACAATCTAAGGGGAACAATGAACATATTGTTATTTATGAAAAGCAATACAAAAGCAATACAATATAAACTATATGCTGAACTATAAAAGCGCTGGATGTAGCATTTGAACATCCTGTTCCATATTTACATATGTGTATATATCTATATATATATATATATATATATATATATATATATATATATATATTACAACCACTGAGTGTATATATATATATATAGATATATATATATATATATATATATATCACACACACACACACACACACACACACACATACATACAACTATCGATATATTCTATATATCGTGTATATACTTCTCATTTCCTCAATATTACCTCCACCTACCGTACTGTTGCACTGTTTATATATGCAATTTACCATATATTCTATATATTGCATATACTTATCCCTGCTCTTTTACTCTCCCTGTATTACCTCTTCCTTTTTTACTGTTCATATATGCAATTTACCATATATTTCTTCATACTCTACATATGCAAATAGTATTTCATTGCTATATACCTATTATATATGCTAATTATTGCACTTCTAACCCATCTAAAGCATATGTTCATGACTTACACTCTTATCCAGGGCGACTTATAACTGAGCAGGCCACAAATGGTAGCTTGATGATGAAATAGCATCCAACCAGAAGTTGTATTTCGTTGCCTTGTACCCACATGTACAGTGACAATAAAGTTGGATCTAATCTAATCTAATCTAATATAGCCCCTGTTTGCTCCTATATTAACCTCTTTTTGAAGATGATCCACTAGATTTTGGACAGTAGCTAATTCAGCCACACAGGTGTCTAAAATGTCCACTACTGGTGTAGGTGATGAGGCCTGGGGTTGCAATCAGCATTCCAATTCATCCCAAAGGTATTCACTAGAGTTGAGCGTCTGCCGAATATGATGTCTATGGCAGAAACAGTTTTTGTATATGTACAATTGTGTGCCTTGTAACAGTCTGGCTCGTTCATACAGTGTAGCTATGAACGAACAAAACACACGGCATGATATTTATTAATGGATTTTTTTTGTCAAGCGACGCTGTGATACAGATGAATAAAGCCCTTCAAATTAGTACATTATGGAACTGTCAACATAAGGGTGTTGACAGTAACTCCACTTTACATTAGGTAACTTTCGACCACCTCATTGATGATTGCCCTTTAACGGTGCGCGTTTCTTTCTGATACAAAACCCAGTCGAACACTTTTCCAGGCCTTTTGCCTCTAATACGATAATTTTTTCATGACTATGATTATGCTAATAATTATAGCTTGTCCTATATCACTTCCCCCTGCTCGTGGCCTCTGGAGAGAATTATAAAAAGCTCTCTCAGTCCAGTAGAATCTCTGAGGATTTCCAGCTCTTACGCAATGGCTCTCATAAACCACAGAGGCTTGTTATTATCTTGCGCTTTCTCACTTAGGTCCACATGTACTCTTGACCGGGTTAAATTATGTCAGTTACATATTTGACCCCGGTTCGGTGTGTGTTGAATATCGGATTTCCCATAAACGCAGACTCAGTAGACGTCATAAACGCTGGCGTTGCTCAGTCCTTTAGGACTCTGACTTTGCCGAAAAATTTAGACGCGGGGATCAAAGCTGCAACACGAAGGGGAATGTGGGGAAACACGACGCCACTGACAACAAACAAAGCAGAAGCAGATTAGTCTGGAGTCGGGCCTGGTACTTATGTTGGAGAGTTTGGTACACAAGATGCTGCTTTAATCCACTGGTTAAATGTTTGTTCCGCCTTTTTTGCTGCTGTCATAGTGGAGAGTGGTGATTTTATTAAAAACTTTAAATACAAATTAAATAATATTGATCAGGCTTTGAGAAAAAATAAAAATAAAAAGGTGTTTTTAACAAGGTTGCGTAACATGCTGTTCTCACTGAAAAGGAAATCTGCAAACCCGCTCTGAAGTGCAGCACTGCACGCAGCTCTTAATGTCATCACTCACGTCCCCAGGTGTTATCCAAGTGTTATCAGTCCAAGTCATCTTTATTGCTTAATGCATTTAGAGGGGGTGCTCGAAATCAGTCGGAGTCCAGCCTTGCATACAACCAGAGTCACAGAGGATTTTTCTTTCCCCTCTCGAATATTCTCACTACAGTCAAATCAAACAAATTACAAACAGACCCGACTCTGTACTTTTGACCCATGTTCTAAAAAAAAAAACCCTCATCTTATAAAAGACTCTTGGAAATTTTCATCAAAATGAATTCCAATCTTCCATTGGGTTCTATCCTGCTTTTTCCATGCTTTCATTTTTTTACCCCCCTGTACAAAGCAGCAGGCTTAACCATAATCTCTTCGTGAACTAAAGCATTCGACATGCAATGAGCAAATACCCAGCCTGTTCATCACACGGGATAAGATTTCTATCCATTGTCATCTCGCACAGCTGTTCCTCTATGTGGGTCAGTATCAGGGCTGCTGGTCCAGCTGTGAAAGGGTGTCTAATAGGGAGGGGAGGGTTGTATATAGCGATATTGTGACGACGCTGTGGACAGATTGGATATGACAGGCACCTGGAGGGGGTGTCAACATTCACAAAGGACAAAGTAAAGTTCAAGCTGACAGCTTCATCAAAGTGTTTGAGCAGGCACACAGAATTAAAATGTTTAACTAAGTGCCGGACAATTGGTAAAAATAGGATATTAAAGTAAAGTTCAAGCTGACAGCTTCATCAAAGTGTTTGAGCAGGCACACAGAATTAAAATGTTTAACTAAGTGCCGATTAGTTATCAATTGGTAAAAATAGGATATTACATGTCAGGCATAACATTAGGACCACTTACTGTTGAACAGTGATTATCTCGTCGTCATGGCACCTGTTAGTGTTTGTGTGTGTCTGTGTGTGTGTGTGGGGGGGGGGTTATATTAGGCAGCAAATCTTTAAAGTTAAGAGTAGAAGAGTGACGAACACAATATTAGGCGGGTGCTCGTAAAGTTATAAATAGTGTTGGGAAGGTTACTAATAGATTATAGATTACAAATGATCCTATTCAAAATGTAACAAATAGTGTAACTTTTCGATTAATTTATAAAAGTAAAGTAACTGATTGCATTTGATTACTTTCATTTGTCCACTAGGTGGCATTTTCAGTTAACATTCTAAGAAAAAAGTTTCAAACCTTGAAACTTGCAGCAGATTGTTATCATTGAAATCAAAATCATGGTTCAGTTGAAAATCATGCAGCAGTTATCTATTGTCTGTTACGCCCCCCCCAAGGACCCAAGAGTAGCAGGGAACCCCTCCCCGCCCCCTTCCCACATAGGAAGAAGTTACGGCTGACAGCTCAATAACAAGCACTTGTATGGCAGATATTCCACATCCTCTAAGCCTGCTACTACTTATCTTCCTCCTGTCCCTCTTCCAACTACTACTATTAATAAAATATGAACAATAAGAGACCTATGCCAAATTGTCAAATGTTATAGATATCATATCCCAGGAGGTGGTAGCCCAGTGGTTAAGGTTTTGGACTCTGGACCGTTAAGATCTTAGGTTAAAACCCCACCAGCACCAAGCTGTGTGGGTCCTTGAGCAAGGCCCTTACCCCTCAATTCTCAGTTGTAAGTCGCTCTGGATAAGGGCGTCTGCCAAATACTGTAAATGTAAATATTTCTGGTAGAGGTTTACTAAACATTTACACACTCCACTGTCAGGCATTTTCATACACTTAACAGTTTCACTGTAACAGGTGGTGTCTATAATGTAACAATACCTTTGTCTCTCTATTTGAGTGAAAATGGAGTGTTAACTAAACTAATCCAGGTTCTCGGCAAAATCCCACATTTAATTTCCAGCAAACATCACAACTTAAAAAAACATGGCTACCGCTGCCTACACCTCCCACAACCTGCTTTCAGTTACCAAGCTACTAATTGAGCACACCTGTGAATATGCATCCACGCACACACAATTTGGTTCATTTCATAAAGTAATTGCTCGGGTTTCTCTCTGCGTGTATATATATGTATATGTGTGTGTGTGTGTGTGTGTGTGTGTGGTGTGTGTGTGTGTGTGTGTGTTTGTATGAGAGAGAGAGAGAGAGAGAGAGAGAGAGGGAGTTGAAACCTGGTCCGTTTGCTCCAGACTAGTACACCTGCTGAAAGTTCAGCTGTTATAATAGCACTCACAATTGCTAAGCAAAAGCATTTCATTAGCAGCACCTGGCAGCTTCACTACTTATACTCTTAGTGCCGACGAAAGATGAAAGCAGCAGGAGTGTGCTTAGTTTTTCACACACGGTTTCTTCATGTCAGCTTGCTTGTGGTTTAATAAACAAGGACGATGTGGAAAATGTCATGTGATTGTAGTTCACCTGAGGTTGTATTTACCTACTTATAAGAAGGTCAGATTATGTTTATTATGTCCTAATATATATGTATAATATTAATGAATTTTAAGAGGGGGGTCCTTTCTTTTTCACATGGCTTCATTATACTTATCCTTTTGAGTTTTCTTGCTCGGCATGTATTTACTAATCAACGAAGGAACAACATAAGCACTTGCTTTGCATCTCTACACTACTGACTGACCACAGATGTGCCCAATTACACACTTGCACACATGGATACACACACACACACACACACACACACACAAAAGGACTTCCATTAAGAACTCTTCACAAAGTAACTCGTTTCACTGTCAATTACCAAGCTGTTTAAGTTCCATGTGTTTCCCAGCTTTTGATCTTGTTTCTCCCGTTTCTCGTTGGCAAGTTAATTGTTGTTTGCCGATCGTCTGACCCATTGCCTGTTGCACATTTTCGATTCTACCAGACAAATCAGATTGTTTGCCCTGGATATTTTTATTAATTATTGTTTATTTTTTTCCTTTTAGTGTCCACTTGTACTGTATTTTGGGAAATACTGTCTTGTGTATTCAAACTTCAGGTTCATCAGATTCTGTAATATAATAAATATCAAAGTTTACATACCCAAGCAACAGGCACATTTTTGTGATGTAATAAAATATATAAACAAGCGATGAATCGTGTCACAACTACGTCAACCTCAATGTTAAAATGAACATATTTAATACAAAATATTTTTTTTTAAATGAAAAAATAATTATTACATTTAATGCTGATTTTGTGGCAATCAAAAAAACAAAGGAAAAAACAAACCAATAAATAAATCTTGTAATTTATTGAATTTCACTAGTATTACACCAGTATTTCACGGTGATATTTTCCCACTCTTTTATGCAAAGAAAGAGTTCTGAAGTCGTGTGTACATCCCACTTCAGGTCAACCTACAATTTTTTTTTCTTTCTAGGCAATTCAAAAACACTGATTTTCTTTTGCTTAAGGCATTCCTTTGCTGAATTGGATGTAGGTATGGGTCACTGTCCTGTTAAAAGGTGACATTCTGTTTCATCTGAAGCTTTCTAGCATGCACCTGAAGTCTTATGACTAAAATTGACAGGTTTCTGAAGGCGTATGATTCCATCCACCCTGACAAAAGAAAAAGCATCCCCAAAGCATGATACTGCCACCACCATGCTACACTCTGGTTATGTTGTTCTTAGGTTGATATGTTTTTTTGTTTGTTTTTTTACCACAAACATACAGTAACATCCTGGTTTCAGATGATTACCTGTTAAAAACTGGATGGTTTTCGTAATGAAGACATACAAAATAATAGGATAGTTGCATTTGTGGCTTGTTCCTTTTGCCGAATACACAGAAAAGATTTTGGATAACGAGAAAATGTATGTCAATATCAGAAGAAAACGAGAAAGAAAAAGATATTATAATGTACGGCCTTAGGGCTTCCATATATGAGGTAGATTTCCTGGATAATGCTTTTTTTGTGCCTGGGTGTCCTGGTGTTCAGTGTTCTTTATCATCAGTATATGGATGTGAAGGATCCAGGGTGATTTTCTAAGGGTGGATCCTTTCAGCCCTCCGAACTATGTTGACCATTCCGATGTCTGATTTTGATTTCGAATTTGGGATTCGTTGAGAGTATTATAATCACCCTGGAACATAAGGCTGAAAGTGATTGGTCCATTCTGAAAACAGCCACACCCATTAATTCACACTTCTATACAATTCTTTATATATAGTAAATTTAGTTCTGCTATATAGCTTCAAATGGCTACTGTTATCTAGTAACACTACTACTATTACCAATAAAAGGCACTCCTGCATAGGGCACAAACAAAATGTATGGATTTGTTCTGGATGTGTGATTTGGTGTCCGAACGAAGCTTGGCAGTCAAGTACAGAAATGTAAGAAAAAAAAAAACACTGTTATTGATCAGATCTTTTCTACATTTTTGCCCCTATCGATTGAATGTGATGTGCTTCACAGATAGACACAGAGATAGTTAGATAAAGAGCCCTACATGCTAAAAAGAAAACCAAGATGCCAGTCTAAGTGCTCAGACCGAGACGCAGAGTGCCAGCAGAACAACAAATCAGAGTATTAGGATACAGACTACAGAAACACCAGGGAGAGAGGGGATAAAAATGCTTCCCGCAGTGAGAGGATCTTATTGCACAGGCAACTATAAAAAGGCAGGAAAAAAAAGACAGAATTGATTTTTTTTTTCCATCTCTCATCAATTTTAGAGAAATGTAAGAAATTAGACAGGCAATCTGATCTTTGACTTTTGGTCTCTCTCTCTCTCTCTCTCTATCCCAGAGTCTCTCCTTTTCTCTCTGACCTTTATCTCGTTGTCTGTCCTTGGGCTATGTTTTTTCGATTTCTCTGCCTTTCTCTTTAATTGCCATATCTTCAAATATTCCACCCATATTCCACCCCTCTCCTAATCAATAGCTTCTAATCTTTCATTTCTTTCTGCTTCTCTGTCAGTGTCTCTCTTTTTATCACATTGTTGCTCTCTCCCTGTCTATCGTTCATTTTCTCACTCTCTCTCTCTGTCTATTTCTCTCTCTCTTCTACATTTTAGTTCTCTCTTTTTACCTCTCAATTGTTCATTCTCTGTCTCTCTTCAGTCGCTCCCCTTTTCTCTTTACCTACATATTTTTATTCACTATCACTCATTCTATCTGTCTCTCTATATGTCTCTTTTTAGTTGCTATATCTCATTTGATCTCTCTCTCCGTCTGTCTCTCCTTCTGTTTTTCTTTTTCTTTATCTCGCTCCTTGTATGTATCTCTATCGTTTTCAATTGGTTTGTTTGTTCTTGTTTACACTCATTTCGTTACAGTAGACATGCAGACGCACACACAAACACACACACACACACACACACACACACACATATACATTTATATACGGAGAGATTTTCTTACTGTCCTTATGAGGACCTTCGCATTAATTATTAATGCAGATCATGAATGCTAATCTTCCCCCCCCAAATCTAACCCTAATCTTAACCTTAATCTCATTAATCAAAAGAAAACCTTTTGCTCCCTTTCATTTCTTTCATTCATTCAATCTAAATGCTGTGATTGCTGTGAATACACAGTTTTCCTCATGTGGACTGTTCCCATTTAGCCTTTCCCATACTTTTTGGAATATTTGGCACCTATTATAATACTAAAACACCATATCATCATTATACCAACACTACAGTTCATCTTAATCTTAAGCAAATAAGATGCCTAGCAAAAAAAGCAAAAAGAAACCCTTTAATTTTTTATTCAATAAAGTTGCAAAAAAAAGTATTTATCCTCACGAGGACCAGCCAATCGAACCTCCCCACAAGGTCAAATCTGTTGTGGATTAAAAAAAACACAAACACCACACACACACACACAGACACACACACAAATCCCTGTGTCGACATCCAATATTACAATATTAGAGGGTATTTGATCCCTCAAAAGCTCCAAGATGACTCCCCTCGCTGAAAATCCTCTGTTGACATCCCTTGCACATCAAACAGCACTGTTTGCTGAAGCTATAAGTAGCCTGCCTGTCCTGCTCTTCCTAGGCGTGCCGATGGCACCACCAAAAATTGTTTTGGGCTTAAGCCTATTTATCGACGCAGCTATGACGTCTGAGCTTCATTCAATCCTTCTTTCAGGGTTCAAAGTTTTTCAATGCTGTATGAAGTATACCTCTTCACCAAACACCGATGCTCATATAAACCTATATAAACACAGAGAAGAATTATCCTTACAGGTATCAGCCATCATATAGACACCTTGATGTTTGTTGACATAAGGTTGTGCTGCTACACTATCCAGGCAGGACGAATTCAAACACCATGACTTTGCAGCTCTGTGTGCTTTTAGTGCAAAGAAAGCAATGGTGTAACATCAACACTGCCATTACTGGCTCAGCGGTTTTCAGAAATGCCTAGAAATAACATGATCCGTACAGCTAATGCGCTCGCAGGTTTAAGATGCATTTCTGTCGTTATATCTGCAACAAATATTCAGGATAATTTTTATTTATGAAAATATTCAGCCTGCAACCGATTTACATTTTAAATCCCAATTAGTCGACCGATTGTCACAAGATAACTTGTAATAATCATTGTTCAAGTTTGTAATACTCTAATAAACATGGGCGTGGTCAGAATACGCAAACATATGCTTATTATTTTTTAAACCAAACAGGAAATTCTTGTAACTGTGAGGCATTTTAACATCTGTGAAATATCAAGACATGAAACGCCACTTTTTTATTGTTTGTAAGATTTTGTTGTGCAAATTTAGGCGGATCAATAAAACAAATTAAGAGCAAAGAAAGTAATTTTGAGTAAAGAAATATTATTTTATTTATTTATTGAATTAAATATATGCAAACAGAAATGTGCTAAATATATGCAAACAGAAATTTACTAACCGTGTGTTAATAAAATGAATGCAGTTTAAAGGAATTTGATTGACATGTTATTAACGAGTCAATTCTGACAGGCCTAGAAAAAAATCTCTCTCGATCTCTCTCTCTCTCTCATATATATATATATATATATATATATATATATATATATATATATATATATATATATATATATATATATATATATATATATATATATATATATATATATATATATATATATATATATATATATATATAAATATATATATATATAAATACACACTCTATATATATATAAATATATATATGGATAATATATATATATATATATTATATATATATATATATATATCTTTATTACATTTTGAGTCTACATTAAGCAAGGACAGCCCTAAAAAAAAGAAAGCACCGTAGAATGTGTGGCTGGCTGTCTATAGTGATAGTCGCCCATGTTGGAAACACATTTACCGCTCTGGAGCACTTTTTTTCTTCCTGACACCATACAATGTTACAGCATACTCCAGATCACGGTGCTGTTCCAGGCTTTACACTGCCAGCAGGTACAACTATTAATGAAGCCAGCACGGGTCAAGCCCCGACCTAAATCACTGAGGCATTTATTTCACAGACAGCTCATATGGGAAAGAAGGAGAAGAAGGGGGAGGAGAGTTAGTAAAGATAGGCAATGATGAGGGAGTGATGGAGACAGAAGGAGAGGAAGGGTAGAAGCGAGGAAGGCGGTAAAAATAAGAATGAGGCTGTGTCCTCGGTGGGTGAGTCCCTCCGGTCAGGGTGAGAATAACAGCTCACTTTGCAGTCTTCATTTAATTCCTCAGCTGGGACTGCTGCCAATCTTAGTCGTCCGGATGTCAAAAAAACGGATCACGTGTGGCGAGATGGAGAGAGTCTGATGAGCTGGAATGCTTCTAACATTTTTTTGTTGTTGCTGTTTGTTTTGTTTAACATGTGCCAGGTGGAAATGACCTGCCAGGGTCGGATGAGGTGCAAAAACAGAGGTGCATGATCACCCGTCGGTCTCATTACACTGGTGGAGAAAATGATTGAGCGGGAATTATGGGGCATTACTCAAATAGAGAGAGAAGTAGAGGGAGAGAGACGTGTGTGGGTGTAAATGTTCCAAATGTAGGCAGATGGATGGAAGTGCAGCTGTATGGCGTGAACACCCCGCGCCTCCTGCCCTCTTCAGGTTCATGCATCTTACAAATGCATCAGTCAGAGTGCTCTGTTATCAAACCAGCTCGGTTCAGCTCTCACAGGGAAACAGAAAATACTGATTGTTATAATCACGACCTGCCTTCGCACAACACGCACACAATATTTATCGCCGCGACGGGGTTACTGCACCCTGCGCGGCGTATGGAAAACTGATAATCAGAGGGCTGCTCTCGCTGGCGGCTGTTTGACCTCTGATGCACAGCGTGTCGGTGTGTCATGGTTAAAAGCAGGACGGGGGATTAGCAGGAGAGAGCGGGAGGATAACTGCAGCTGCCTGTAATCATTTTAGGAGAATTAATGATTTGGGGCTGATGCCAGACCCGTCTCTTTATATTGGGTCCAATCCCAAAATTCTGATTAAAGACTGGTGTATATATATATATATATATATATATATATATATATATATATATATATATATATATATATATATATACTACTTATACTATTTATTTTGTAGGCAGACACCTTCAATGATCAAATTTACATTGTTGATCGGTTGGAGGTAAAGGCCTAAGGGCCTAAGGGCCTTACTCAAGGGCCCAGCAGTGGCAGTTTGATGGTGCTGGGAATTGAACTCACAACCTTCCATTCAGAAGTCCTACACCATAAACATTGAGCTACCTCTTCCTGGAGCACTTCCATATGACTTGGGTGCGGTGCCTGGGCAGTCCCTTTCATGATAGATAGCATTCCAGCTGCTATCCAAATAAGGCTTACAGAGCTTGGAGGTCTATATATAGTTTCAGTTTATAGATTATACATATATATTTATAGATTTAATTTGCCCAGGTATAATTCAAACGGAGCTTTTGAAGAAGGCAGAAGAATTGGGTCAAATGCAGACATGCTTCCGTTGAGGAACTTTTAAAAGGTCCTTTCTATTTCCATGTGGGTCAAGCAAAGAGGGAATACTGACCTCCATTCAGCTCCAAACCACAGAAAGAGACAAGCACCAGTGCACGGAGTTAAAACAACCCAAATTTCATGTTGAAAAGCGATAATTTGCTACTAATTATCTACTATTTCCATCGATCTATCTGCGTGTGAAAGAGATGACATCAGCTACGGTATTTAATTTTATTAAAAAAAATATTTTAAACTCACAACAGCAAAGCACAAAAATATTGTAATACTTAATATATAAAATAATAAGAACGTTTAGTGTTTTTTTTCGTTTTGTTGTTTTGGAGGAAGCCCCCGTTTGCATTTATGATGTATCACTGTGTACTGTACAGTGTTGGGGAGTAACTACATGTGACGGTGTTACGTAATTTAATTGCGAAATAAAAGTAACGGTAATCTGTTACAGTTACATCGAAAAAACATGTAATAAAATTACAGTTACAGAAAATAATGTTTATCTCCAGCAGTTCCCTTTAATCTCTCAAAATCTTCAAACGCTTTCTCAGATTTCAAGTTTAAGTGTATCTGTGATATCCCAAAAAAACACATTTGCAAGGACGCAGCCTTCAATAATGCATGTATTACACATCAAATGTCAAAGAATTCAAGTGTTGTCATGAAAAATTCATTCTTGGAGACCAATCAAACAGGTCTCAGGCCATCAATAGCGCTCATAGGTTCATAACAACAGTACTTCTTTGTTGCTTTCGTTGCATCTCTGATTAGCCGTGATGCTGTCTAGTGTTTGGTTTTAATGATAATTTAGCTGAAAGGTTTCTCTTTGCTCTGATTATGTTCTGAATGAAAAACAGAGCAATGCTTCCCTGTAGATTTCACAAAAGTGATCACCGTTTAATAGATGACAATTATTATATCATAGCTGGCGCAATACAGACTATCAAATGCAATATGACTTTCAGGCTTGCATTTAGTAGAACAATGCACATGGATGTTGACGCCATTATTAATCAACACTGTTTGAGACATAGGGAAATGCCACAAACATCTCTGCTGTCAAAGTAGCCATTTTAAACATATTACACTATTATGACAATTTTAGCCAATGATGTGTCGGCACTAAGCCAAGCAGGACACAAAACCAGGACGCTGGCATGGGCATCCTAATGTCTTGCCTTTAGGCCCTGTTAGCATCCATTCACTGCTAATTGACAAATAATGTCTTGCCTTTAGACCCTGTTAGCATCCATTCTCTGTTAAATACATTAGCATTTCTGTGCAAATAAAAGCAGGAGTGACCAATTTCTACTAATACCTTCCCATTAGTGAGCACATCGGCAAATGGAAGCCACTGATGTGCGTGTGCGCGCATCTACACTCGCACATACACATAAACTTCTATATGCATTTACATGGGAAGTAAAATGATCTTCAGTGGTGTCACAGCTGTGTATGGATTCTGCTTCGAATAGCATCCACTGCTTTCGCAAAGGATCTGAAAAAGCAGTGATTATAGTAAGGTGCTAGAGTCTGATCAGCAAAGGCACAAATGATTCGTAGCAAAACTCAATTTTTATATCAATGAGACAGTAAAAGTGTTAGCATTCATGGAAAATGTACAAGATCAGATCTTGCTTTCAAAGTTGAATTGTTAATTCAACAATTAATGCAAAAGGCATCAACCAAATGAGACTGACAGGTCTATTTATACTTGAAGCAGTGTTTTCAACAGTAAATCCAAATTAATTGCTGATAGTCGTGCCACTAAGATTTCTTCTTCATTACTAATTAACAATGCTCCATTCATTTCTTCAGTATAAGCTTCAGCGTATACTGTAATATGTTTATCACTGCTGTTGTCATCTGGTTTTTCAGTAAATTAAAAAGGCTATGCTGTAACAAATAAATGAAAGTGGACGCCTCCATGGTGTTCTGTCTCCACCATTTCTGGATTTCTTAATAATATGATATTGAAAATCACTGGAATGTAGTCACGTTCCCCTGTTATATCACCATGAACAACACCACAGGAATCACGGAAATATTATCCCACAGATTAGCACCAGAATCACTAAATACATCAGAAAGATTTCAGTTCAAACATATTTCATGTGGTCTTCTATTAAACTGATATATTTCATTTTTGATATACAAAATCCTTCATATTCACTATCAGGCCAATTTTGTTACCGTGATATGGAACAACATCTGTGATGCTCAGAAGGTTAATATCTTGTTGCTATGAATTACAATTCTTTGCTGTCATTATTTTGTCCTAAGGGGATGCAAACTTTTCGCGCGATTGCTTTCCAACTCACAGGGTAACATTTGCAGAGGTCCCATTTTCCCTTCAGGGTGCCAGTCTGCTGTCTGATATGTTGTGACTGCCCACTGCTCTACTGAGGTAAGACATAAACACATCCATCATCACCCTGCAGCCTAGTGGAGATTCCTGTGGCTTCTGACAGACTGCAAGTCTTCATGGAGCCCAAGGTCGTGACTCGGCTTTGGTAGGCCCAGAGAGACGACGCTACACTTTCATGTATAACAATTAGAAAAGCACTTTCCTTTTAAAACATTTTAGAATAATAAGGCAGGGTCTATAGTTGTGATCTATCCAGCTATGTTATACAAGAAAATTACAATAGATATCCATTATGTAAATGTAAGTGAATGAAACTGAAGTGAATAAAATACTGAAAATAAATGAATACAATTTGGTTATATTTGTACTTTGTTTGCAATAACTGCATCAAACCGCCAAACCCTCCTCTTTAGGAGTTGGAATGCGATCACAGTTGGGTTAAGGTCTGCTGATTGAGCTGGCCTTTCATCTTTTTTTTTCGCCCAGTTAAAATGGTCTGCTGTGTTAGCAGTGCATTCTGGGTCATTGTCTTCCTGCATAATGAAAATCCTCTGACTGGATGCAGTTCTCTGTAAATCTGCAGACAGATATTTCTTCTGAATTCATTCTGCTTCTACGATCATGAGTTACATCATCAATAAATATTAATGACCCTTTTCCACAAGCAGTCATTCAAGCATAAGTCATGACTGATAAGGTTGTATGTTTTTGATTATGAGCAGCTCTTAGTTTTTCTCCTCCACGCTTTGGTCTATTTAGCATTTTGGCAGAGGTTAAACTCTTTACAGCTTATCTCTGTATTTCTTTGCAAATACCAGTCTGATATTCTGAGGAGCATCTTGTAATACAACCACTACATTTCTGCTCTCGAGATATTCTTTAAATGTTGGATTGAGAATCCTTCACCCTTGAAATATACTTGAGGATACTGTGATGTCACTGACTTTTACATTTGTTTGTGTCCACTTGTGGTTAATGACGTGCTTTTCTCTCACAAACAACTTTCTGTTGGTTTACCCTTGTTATGTCATCTTCACAGGCAACTATTTAAATTATTTGAATATATTGTTATACAATTATTATATACACTTGCAAAAAGGGTGGTTTAAAACAAAAGGTGCATTGCTTTAAGCTTTTAGATCTACATATCAGCAAAATAAAAGTTGAAATATATTTTGATCAGAAACGCATATGCGTTCAATGTAAAAAAAATAATAAAAACTTGGCCTTGACAATCCAAAAGGGGATTGTTAATCTGCAAAATGCCTGAGTCATTGCATCTACTCTCTTCGGAATAAGTGATATTTGGAGGAAAATGTGTTAGACGTTCAGCACAAAACACTTTCATAAAGTTTCTTAAGTTCATTGGCCTTTAAAAACAGTCTATTTCTGTAGCCTAAATGACAGCGGGTCTCATTCTGTGTGTCTCTGAGGTCCTCAAATAAAATGAAAGACCAGATTTGGTATATAATTATTAGAATCATTATTAGAATCATTTTTCCATACTCATAATTTACCTAGTCAGATAGGATTTCTAACAGGAGGTTTAAACAATGCTCAGAAATCTGCCATTTCCACTGAGAAAACTAACCTATTATTGGCTAATTTGTAAGAATGTCTATATATTATCCCGCTAAATGCTAATAAGCTTCACAAGGCGTAAACTAGTTTTAAACAGCTTGCCTGGGCTATCCTGACAATATCTGTGATATTTACGTTCACACTACACCATATAGCCAAGTAGCTAAATAAGCTAGCATTATTTATGAGTGATATTCATCATTTTCACTGCTAGTGCTAGCCTAGTATTAGGCAAGTTTATAATCTATTCTAAGGCTAGCCACATAGACGAGGAATTAATACACGCCAGAATTCATAAACGGTCATACTCCTTACTGCTAAGGTTAGATAAATAGCTAAAACCAGTTTGTTTGACAAGAAGATGAGAGGAATTCTGCCATTGTGTGCTTCCGAAGGAGTAAATTCCACCGATTCGTATTTAGCTGACAACTCTAGATGTGCCATCTTGCAATTAGAACACAATTAGCATTCAGCAGCAATGTTGATCTTATTAGTGAAGCATCTGATCAGATTTATTGGCACTCAGTTTGAAAAGCCATCAGCTAGTCAGTGGAGGGGAAAAAAACATTAATTTTTTAACGCAGATGTGGCAACAGCAATAACATCGCAGGTAATCCGTTGACAAAAATGAAATAGTTTTATAGCTGGAAAGTCCAATATGTCATCTTGCCAAAAGTAGAGGAAAATTATGCAAAGTAATGGATTAAAGCAGACTTCTGCTAAAGGTTAATTTGCTCTCCTGGGTACATCATGTCATTGTAAAAGACAGCATGATGCAAGCGTGGCAGTTATTTCTTTTTTTTTATCATTAAGCCTTTTTATTCATTTGATCGTTAATTTAATCCACATAGAGCTGAATAGGCAATCTCTGAAACAGGGCGAACTGTTCTGACTCACCAGTATTTCTGTCAGAACAATTTATCAATAAAGAGCAGTCCAATTGATTTTTCAAGACCCGTGTGTGCTGTGTGACTCAGCCTGTGACGACATGCCTGGACTTGTACATTTTGTTGTGTGTATGTATGTTTCCTTTTTAAAATGTCATTTCCTTGAATAATTTTAGTATTTAAATGCTGTTCTTTTGTACATTTCAAGTAAACAAATTTGTTGACAGCGTGCAACTGTATTTAGACCATGTTGAAGGTCCCACTCCACAATGTAGATCCCCCACTAATATGGCCACAGTGTGAAATCTACCATTTCTAATTTGTCAACACAAAAGTCTTGGCAGATTGAGAAGACTATATGACGTACCATAAAGTGTAAAGAGGTCAAGGACAACAGATCTTTCAATTCCTCTAGCTCTTACTGAAAAAGATCTCTAGTGCCAAGCCCTACAGCGCTAATTCGCATGGCTGCCCCATCCCAGGTCTGACACACCGACCTTGGCTAGAGCTAGGATGGTCTAAAAGACACACTTTTTACTTCGTACCTGAAGAAGCACATCTAAGATTCAAGTCACGCTCCCCACAGTGTAAAATGAAGAGTTATGGTGTATAGTAATAGAAGTACTGCACATAAATTCAGAAGTGGCCCAGATTCACTGTGGTAACATTTCAAATTATTTATATACTTTGATATGGTGAAGCTACAGATGAAAATTTCAATTTCACAGCTCCAAAAGTAGGGATTACAGCAGTGCTCTCGTAAACGTTATAATTCCTATTGGTATCAAAAGAATTCGCATTCATTCCTCAGTTAAAAGTATAGATAGTATTATAAAAATAGTAAGGTTTAAAAACTAAAATATAAGAAAAATAAATAAATAAATAATTGGTTGTGTATGTATGTATATATATATATATATAGATATATATATATATATATATATATATATATATATATATATATATATATATATATATATATATATATATATATATATATATAAATATAAAATAATATGTAAGAGTAGAAGTAAAAAGTCATCTGAAAAATTAATAACTACGGTAAAGTATATATATCTAAAATGTCTACTTAAGGTTAGAAAGCATTTCTGATTTCTATAGTAATGTATAATTAACAGGGATGCTGGGAGTGATCTAAGCCTAAAATAACTATAATAATATTGTAGAATGAAATATGAGGAATTGTATATATATATATATATATATATAAGGTGAAAGTAGCAGATGTTTAGCAATAATTCCCAGGTATTTGCTGAGGACATCTTACAAAAATGTAATTCCTAATACCCATAAAATATATTCTTCGAAGTATGTAGTCCCTGTCAAGTGGTAAATACTTTCATTTAAATTACAGCTCGACATTCCGTTATTGGAAAATAATCAATCACATCATTCATCACTTACCTATAATGTTCCTTCCTTGTCATCTCCTGTGTACACAATCAATAGTATGATTTCTCCAAAGAGATAGAGAGCTTACATTAATCATAGTGGGGTTTTTTTAGTTGTTCAGTTTAAATACAAAAGTTTTTGACCACTTAGAACTCATTTAAAAAGTTTCCAGCATGATGCAAAAGTAAATACAAAGTGTGTAAAAATCCAATAAAGGCTGTACAAATCAAATAACCCGGCTCACATGGAAGATTTCTCACCCACTGCAGCACAAATCTGAAGTGGTATTTTTTATTTATTTTTTTTGCCCGCTGGCATACACAGCTGATTACTTCCCGTCCGTCTGTAACTCCATCCTCCTTAACAGGAGCACTTAGACTCGCATTTGAACCATCTTGTTCTGTTCTCAATCATGTTTCTGAAGAGAAGCAATCAAATGTGCTCAGCAAGTGCTGAAATCGGAACTAGCTTAATGACAAACAATTCTTCGGTCGATAGGAGGACAGTCAAGGGTGTGTCTATGTATTTGTGTATGTGTGGGGGGGGCTTTAGGGGTTGGTAGGTTGTGAGCCACAAAATGATTCAGGACCACATATATGGTGACTTTTGGAAGTAAGCGTTAATAATTAGGGCAGTGGTGGTTTACTGGTTAAGACTCCGGGAAAGGGTTCAAGCACCAGCGCTGCCAAACTGCCACTGTTGGGCCCTTGAGCTCTTAACCCTCGGTTCCCCTAGGGGCGCTGTAGCATGGCTTTGACTACATCTTCATAACGTAGCTAAAATATGTGAAGAATGAATTTCACATGTAACAACTATATGTATAAAGCACCCAATGTCCTTCTATGAGGTAAAGTACATGTATAATATTAATTTGAAGATCTCTTAACATGTCAGTCATAACCTTGTTCTTTATGATCCTTATACTATACAGGGGAACTGACTGAGGAATATTACAATCCAAATCAAAGCAGTTGTACACTTTATAACCCAACAAGAATCTTTATATAGAGAAATAAAACTCATGCTTTGTAAACTATCCAAACCCAAAAGCTTGGGAAACTGCACACAACACTAAGGAAAGGAAAATATTTGATAAAGAATGCTATATGAAACATTACGGAGCCCGTTATCCCATTTCCTGTCTGGACGAGGACAGTTCTAAAAATACACACCCTCTTTCATCAGATTACAAATTGCCCAGTCAGCAAGATTTTCCTCCTTAACCGTCATTGTGCTATAGAGTAGACAGCCTCAGTGCAGGAACTGCCTATGATCCCACATCATGATTACTTTGATCCACTTCTGATGTGTACACTATGATACCCTCTTCGCCTCTAAAAATATTTTGGTCCTCTCTTGTACTGATGTTTTTTATTTTCTTGTACTGATGTATTTCATAATGAAAGTGCTAACTGGACAGAACACCAGTTACATTCAGGCCAACCAATATATATATATATATATATACAACTTTGTGAAAAAAAAACTATATCTAATGTGTAATTTCAGTAGCAACTCACAGTTCACTTCTCACTTGAATATAACTGCTCAATGAGGAGGATAAATATTTAGACAGGGTAAACAAAGGCATACTATTTGTGTATTCCATAAAATACTGCAATATACTATGCCTAGTGCTGCATTCTGCATGTAATGTCAGAATAGACAGTAGTAGCAACCCCTCAAATACAGCAGACTATGAGACACTCAACATGAAGCTGAAGCTAGATTTTAATTGCAACTACTCTTTATCGAAATCCTGCTTATTATGTTCAAAACAAATAGCACATGTTATCTGCATAGCAATTTTTGCTTACTTGTTGCCTTTAAGCGTTCTGCAAATTCTCTTGTTATGCAGCGCACTCATTCGGTCCTTTCAACATGCTATGTTGTGGCAGCAAGAATGCCACGATTTCTTATTACTCTATTTTGTAAGGGCAATTTTAGAATCGCTCAAACTGCATCTGAATTTTTTTGATAGTTTTTTTTCGGGTTACAGTATGATTAGAGAAATTGCTGTGCTAACAGGTTTGTGTTTTTGTTTTGTTTTGTTTTGTTTTTCAGTGCATTTTCATTTGAATAGACGGATGTTATATATAGTTAATGATCAAAGATCAACTTTTTGCAGTGTATTTACCATGTTTACTGTAGTAAAGCTGTATGAAAAACTAGCAGCTCTATTACTTAGTGGTAACAAAGTTACTTCTACATTTCTGCGAAAAGGAAGGAGTCTGAACTGTTAGCAATTTTTCAACGTAAGTATCTGATGACTTATAAACTGATCACAGGCAAATTTCTGTAGTATAAAAGTAACAAAACACTGGTTTGATGATTTTTTTTATAATAGGAACAGGGTTTTTTTTTTTTTGCTCTTGCATACATTGCATTTTTTGCATTATATTTTGTCATTAAAGGTAATATGGTAATGTATAATAAGTGACTAAAAGACATTAAAGCTATTCTGTCAATTTTTTATATATATATATATATATATATATATATATATATATAATATATATATATATATATATATATACACACAGTATATATAATGCTGTCAAAGTTGACTCAAATTAACTTGAATTAGTTTGAGAGGTAGGAAGAAACCCAAATGGATTTGGGGAGATTAAGTGTAAGACTGCCAAAAAAACAATAATTAAATCTCAGTATCAAGCCAGCAACACGACACACTGTACCCCCATGACATAGGCCCGTGTTTTGACATTGTTTCTGCTGAATCATTTGCCATCTTACTAAGGTCTCATTGAAATCACTGTGAATTATTATTCTGTCAGTCTTCTCAGCTTTTTCCACTGCACAACACATACATATGGTCGGATGTGGTAATCGATATTACTTTTTCTCATTTTACTCAATCAGCAGAGTAGGCTGCTACTGACTTCGAGAGGACTTCGCATTGTTCATTCACGCCGCTTCCATTTAGGAAATGGCTCGGCATGCCGGTAAATCAATTATCATCCTTTGCGTCTCTACACAGAAGGATATCTCTTTGTGTGTTCTAAACCTTTTTCGTAATTGAAAGCAAAATTTGTTTTTCCTCGTCTTTCCCAGCTCATCACTAACACGGTTTTATTCCCTGCTGGTCAAACAATCGCTGAAACCACCTTCCTCTTAGCAAACCGTAAGAGAGTTCTCTTAATCCCTCATGTGCCTGTGAAATACCCTTCAAACAAACAGAAAGCAGGTCATCTGACTCACTAGACTCCACTGTAGAAAAAGTAATGCCTGAACACCGTTCTGTAAATGATATGCTGCTGGCTAGAGCAGTACAACCTGCTTAGCAAATATTAAACCTGACCTCATATGAGCCAGGAGACATATTCCTAAGAAAGAACATTTCCTTACAAGCAGTAGAGGGCTAAGAAGATTATGATCACAGAAATGGCCATATAGTTCCCTACATGAGTAATGATCAGCTGAATGCAGCATTAAATGGTATACAGTTGATTATGCACAAAAGCATTAATAATACAATCTTTCATTTTCATTTAATTATAGAGCGCATCCTGGGATTCTAATCAGGCCTGATTTTCATTCATGCTTCCAAAACGAGACAAAAATCTTTTGAAAATATGCTTATATCTGATTCTCAGACTTTTCATATTTTTTGTTACTTGCATCACAGAGAGATCTTTAGGATAAACCACAGGCACTGAGACAAATTGCTTCCCTGTCAGAACTCTATAATGGATGGCGGAGACCAGTGCTATGGAGTCTTTAGAGAGGGCAAGTGAGAGGCTCAGGGTTGGTGGTGAAAACCCACATCCACTCTTAATGCTGTCTTCAAGTACAAAACACAATCATGCTTGAAAATACAAAATACAACCGCAATCATGGCTGAAGGAGCGCATGGTGGATCAGTAAGAGATTGATTGCTCAAAAGCTTGGAACAGCTTCTGACAGAAGTAGAAGTCTACATCTAATCATCCCTTGATGCCTTTTCTACACTCACAAAACTAGATTTGAATAAATAAACGCCAGACTGAATAAATAAATCAGACTGCCAGGTTGTCTCATTTCAGGTTATAATACCCTGATTAGGTTATAATACAATGTAATTAGTTCATGCTCATGTTATAGTCTTACAGAAAATGCTTCAAATGTGGAGCTGGAGTGACACTATTATGTAATGCACACTGGTTCAAACTCATGAACAGTATCACAAAGTGAATTAGTACTAAAACATTAAGCCCATTGAGCCTCCCAAAATAAAGGGTCCGGAAGAAAAGCCCCAATGGGAGGGTCATGCCACATGGAACAAATGCTTTGTGCGTCTACTGCACAGATCCCGTAATGTAAAACGATGCTGTTAATGGGCTCCATGCCAATAGCGCAAGCCCGGAATTACTGTCACTTTCAATTGGATCCACCTTCACTTCGCTCCGCTGACTTCCAAAGGAAAGCATGCAGGCTGATGGGAAGCATAAAGCACAGATATGTTGTGACAACAAACAGCTATTACATCATCAGATTTTCCGAATACCAACCGGTTTCACCTCCTACGGGCCACAAAGAACTTTGCTCAAACAGCTTGCTGAAAAAACATCCTGTTTCTAAAAGTGCAATGCACTTAATTTCTGCTAATTATAACAATACAAACACTTGTTCTAAGTCTCTCTGGATAAGAGCCTCTGCTAAATGCTGTAAATGTAAATTTAAATATAGTGTAAGTATTGTTACTAATGTACAGTCTATTTTCTTACTGGATTATTCGCCTACTTTATTAGGAACAGATATACATTTTTAATAATTCCGCTAAAGATGCAGTAAAAACAGATCTCACTGACTTGGACCATGGCATGGTGTTTTGAATTTGTGTAATTTAGATTCTGTTGACGTTCTCAGATGCTCAATGACAATGTCTATAGAAATGGTCCCAAATATAGGTTCTAATAATCTCCACTCTTGAATGAAAGTGTTTTACTAATATTTCGGAGTGTGCTTGTGGAGATTTGTGCTCCTTCATTCACAAAGGTTCCATTGGGTACAGGTCTGAGCTCTTCCTCAAGATGTTTCACGCCAATCCCGGTTAAAACATAGCATGATGGAGCTGGTTTTATGTTAGAAATTCATATGAAAGTTAAAATCAAACCACCTCACATTTATCGTTAACAGAGTGAATGCTTAAAGGATCTGAATGCATTAAACACGTCCCAGGTTAAAGGTCTGAATTATTATGCAATGATAATTTTGGAAGAAACACAGTTCAGAAACCAGCTTTTGAGTATTATGTATCAGGGCATTAGTCAGCCTAATTACTATCAGGGAAATATGACTATGAATTACTATTCAGATCATTTTAACACATGCAAATGTATATCGCACAGAGCAGCTGTTAGTATTCATATGTTTAATATTAATCTGAATACGATTCTTTTTTTATTTTTTATTCTGTCAGTCTTTTTGCTGTGCTGCTTATGTAGGCCTGACTTAGTATGCTGGTGGTTCATGGTTGACTGGATGGAGATAGGGGTGAGACAGTATGATGTTGGGACAACATGGTCACAGATTTGTTTAATAAGCATTTCAAAGTAGTGGGTATGTGTGTGTGTGTGTGGGGGGGGGGGGGGGTTGATGGTGTAACAGAATACACAATGCACTCGAGGCCACAGGTCCTCCTAAGTTAAATGGTTGTATTATTTGCTTTAAAATAATGAACTTTTTTATTAACTCATGGGAGAGTTATTACATGAACGCTGGAGTTACACATGAAATATGTAGTGTAGAGAATACAGAGACATGCAGGGAAAAACAGTGCAAACAGGAACAGAGCAAGGTGAAAGGAAAGTGAAACACTGGCATTTTAATGTTTGTTATTAACGCACCATCATTCTGTACCACTGAACGACAACATGCTGTTTCTTGTAAATTTAATTTATATTTTATGTCATATATTTATGCAAGGAAATGAAATGTATGTATTATTTTTTTCAATAGGTTAGCTAAGTATATATAGTTTATATAAAAAGTATATATATATATATATATATAGATTATATATATATATATATATATATATATATATATATATATATATATATATATATATAGGGTCTGGGTTCGAGTCCCGTCTTGGCCATGTGTGTGTGGAGTTTGCATGTTCTCCCCGTGCCTCAGGGGTTTTTCCTCCGGGTTCTCCGGTTTCCCCCCGGTCCAAAAACATGCACGGCCGGTTGATTGGCACCTTGGAAAATTGTCTCTAGTGTGTGAATGTGAGTGTGTGTGTCCTGTGATGGGTTGGCATTCCATCCAGGGTGTATCCTGCCATCGACGCCTTAGATAGGCACAGGCTCCCCGTGATCCGAGGGAAGATCAGATAAAGAGGAAGAAGATGAATTAATTAATGAATATATGTATTTATAGCACTTGGGTCTATCAATAGCAGCTTGGTGGTTCTGGGAATTGAACTCATAAGTGTCTGATCACTCTTGTTGTCCCCACCATCCACTCATAATGCACACAATGCTGGGTTTGCTTTATTACATCACTGAATATTGGATTATTGACTTTCCATGAAACCGTAAAGCCATTTCTAAGAAGACTAATCGTTTGGATGTCTATGTACAGCTCTAAAACAATCTTCTGCCAAATAAATGCATTCCAATTTAAGATATAATAGCAACAAAATTCCTGCTAAGCTTTCATTTTACATCATGAACCTTATAATCAGGGGAGTCACATGTACTCTGTCTATGTTATGTTTTGTATGTTTTATCGCTTTTTTATTTCAGTGTATCGTTCACATTCATATCAGATCGCGTGATGTCAGGGAAAGGTTTGGTTTGGGGTTTTCTGCTTTATTTCCAGCTCATGACAACACACAAGCGAAGTGTGAATAGGAATTCCTGCAAGTGTGATATAGAGGGACAGAGAGAAAGAGAAAGAGAGAAAGAGAGAGGTTGTGTATTTGCCCTGTAATAGACCGGCATCCCCAGTGCGTTCCTCCCACATGTCCGGCCTTCCCAAAACGGACATAATGGGATTAAATGTGAAAATGAATGCGTGTGTGAAATTGTGTATATTGCTCTGTAACTACACTATTCCCATCCATGGTGTATTCCTGCCTCGTGTCCAGCACTCCCAGGACGCACATAAGATCCAAACCCAGCACAATCCCCAGGAGACAAAAAAATAATAATGAATGACTGAATAAATGAATGACTTTAAGCCATTACCTGGGCAATTACACGTGGTTCCTTCACTGTTTACACAATTACCTAAAAAAAATACAACCAGCTGGAATGCATGTCATCCTTTTTTCCTGGTATTGGAATGTTTCATTCACAAAGTGGTTAGAGGGGGGGATCAAGTCAGCTCAACATGAAGCAACCTCCACCCTCTGTAGTCGCCTAATCTTCTTATCTGAGAGACTGCTGGCTACAGTAAGATGTTACATTGGTGCAACATAAGTGGGACGTTCTTTTTCTTTTCCTATCTATCGATCTATCTACCTATCCGTTTTTTTCCCACCTAGATTGCTGAATAGGACAAAAATAACACTCGTACAGTCCCGTTATACAGCACCGATATGAGAAGGTTCGAGGTGGTGCGTGTAAACACGCGCGTGCGCGCGCACACGCGCCCTCACACACACACACACACACACACACACACACACACACATATTTCGATATATACTGTACACTAACATATACACACACGTAAGCACGCAGGCGTACGCACAAGGCACGCGCACACACGCAAACGTGCAATCGTTAACAATTTAAGACCGGTATCAATACTGCAGATGGAGAGAGAGAGAGAGATGAGAGAGAGAGAGAGAGAGAGAGAGAGAGAGAGAGAGAGAGAGAGAGAGAGAGAGAGAGAGAGAGAGAGAGAGAGAGAGAGAATGGTACATTTCCTTACCGCGTCCTATAAAAATCCCCACCGGATTCCTCCTCTCGGTTTGGTGATGTGTGCTGGACTTGGGAGTGGGTTTCTATTCGGTCGTCCTATTCGGAAGTGTCTCAGTGTCGCCCTGATCCTCGCACCATGTTACTACCGGGACCCTCTGTTAGTACCGGAGAGGAGAGGAGAGGAGAGAATGCGCTCGGCTGAACACATGCTACTGGACGAGAGCATTTAAAGCAGGGGTAGGGAGGGGGCGGGGGAGGGGGGAAGGGGTTATAAAGGGGTGGAGGGGGGTGTTGCAGGGGGCAGGACTACATATAATGTCCACCTCATCGCTGCAAAACACCACCAGGTTGATAGACATCAGAGCAAGGTAAAGTTGCTTTGTCTATAGATTCACCCTACAAATAGTTTGTGAACACGTGACCATAGTGCTATCCGGGTCAGTGTTTGTCCAGGATTCCTCTGTGATTTTTTTAAGGTCTGCTGAACAAAAAAGCAGGATTGGTGAAGAAGAATAAACTCCCATCAGTCACTGCATCCTTGCTGTACATGATCTCGTCATCTCAGTCTTCATAGCACACTTGGTTTTAGATTTAGAGTTTCCACATTTGTCTTTGTCTTCATGTTTATGGATTATGGATGATTTGATTTCCTTTGCATCATTTCGCCACCTCTGCCCATAATATACACTCCCGCTATACATTTACATTACATTTACGGCATTTGGCAGACGCCCTTATCCAGAGCAACTTACAAAACTGAGCAATTGAAGGTTAAGGGCCTTGCTCAAGGGCCCACTAGTGGCAGCTTGGTGGTGGTGGGATTTGAACTCATGATCTTCTGGTCCAGAGGCCAACACCTTAAACACTGGGCTTCCAACCTCCCTATACACTATACACTATATGGATGATGAATTGTCCCCTTGTTTAGTCCCCGTTTACTCTTGGAAGATCCTCCACTCCGTCACTTCATTTTCACAGTGTGTTTGTGTGCACAGGATGCACAGGGTGCTAGTAATTATGTGCAACACTGTGTCTTATTCATTTATGTTGTCTGCTGTAGCACCTTGTTCCTGGGGAAACGCTTCGTTTTACTGTATACCGCATTGTATGTTGTTGAAATGACAATAAAGCCTACTTGACTTCACTTGAGGGACTGATGTAGGGGGAGGTGAAGCGGCCTGAGTTGCAGTCACCCCAAAGGTCTCCAATAGGGTGAAGTCAGACCTCTATAGCAGAGGATCGTCCGCTCCAAAACATGTAAACTATATCTTCAAGAAGCTGGCTTTGTGTACAGGGGTATTGTCATGGTGGAACAGGCTTGAGACTGTATGTTATATTATATGGATGTGGTAATATTAGTGGAAATAGTGAAAATCAACAAACAGACATTTGATGACATCAAGCAGAATGGTGTATAAATGCAGAATTTTTTCTTTTAGCATAAAATAATGTCATAAAAAAGTATTTTGTCATACTATAAGCTTTTACTTATAGGTGTTTGTCAGTATGCTGTTTAAAATGGATTTTAATGACACAATAATACATTTGTGTCTAATAAATGCTGCTGATTTACTACATGTAAATGCTAGAGAAATTAATTTTATCGTAAAATATTTCGCTAAATAATATTTTCATGTTTTTCGTGTTACAGTAGACACCTTGACAATTAATTAAGTGAGATTGTGTTGCGTAATATAAATACTAACACTAAAGGGGAAATTCTATTCAAGTCTTCTTTCTATTTTAAAAGAAACAAATGTCTCATAAAGGCTACTTATTTGGTTTATTATTATTATTATTATTATTATTTATTTATTTATTTTACAATATGAAAAGCACCAGAAAAAGTTTGGCCTAATTTGCATTCCACACTGCTACCATGGCGCATTAATATCAATGTGATTTGTTCTTAATAAAACAAACAAAATATTCATTTCAGAAATCATGATTTACATCCAAAAAGAATATGCATGTGTTATAATCTAAAGAGATGTATCAAGCCTACATTAAATCATTTCGGTCCATTCGTGGCACATATTTTTTTTTACAGTATTTATTCATTCACAGTGTCAGTGAACATGTCCTACATATTCGAATATTTAATCTAAATTTCTAGGTGTAATTTCAATAACATTTAGTATAAATTGCATCTATTGATTATTTCAATAATTAATATAAAGAGTTTGTAAAACAATTTTTTAGAAGTGCAATTGTTATGAATACTTTTGCATTAAGTCCCCATCAGTTAACATAAGATGAGATGACGAATGCTTCTTCCTTATGAATTTGCAGGGAGTTTTTTCTTGCAACTGGTTTACTCATTAAAGATTTAAATAGACTTTTAAGGTCTATTTTATAATGCTAAAACATATATTTGTTATGTATGTATTTCTTTACTGCTGATTTGGGACAATGTCTATAATTTCACTCAAAAGTGAAGTTGTATACAAATCCCTAGTTGTTTACCTTTATCCTGCTTATCAACGATGCTTCATGAAAACACGTGATTTAGTGATCTTAAAAACCCATTAATGCATCATTTAACCACTGGGTGTTTGGGTGTTTTGGTCTCTTTAATTATTGTATAATCCTTGTCAAAAGTGTAGAAAGGCCTATCTTTTATAGCTTTTTAGTGACACATGCATGTTTCCTTTGTTTGCAACAAACTCAGTAATTTAACAGTATTTACTTTAACCAAAAATTATATAAATATAAAGATGTTCCCTTAAATTTTCATTGAAAAATCCTCCCCAAACACGAATGACATCTTAGCACACTCTTGGCATTCGGACAGTTTGTTTCTTCGAATATTCAGCTGAAATACTTTTCCATGCTTCTTGTAAAACAGTAGGATTTAATAGGATTTAGGTGTGGTTACTGGACATGACATTTTATCTTATTTTATCTTGGATAACACTCCAGCCCACTGTTTGCTCTATAAATAACATGTGCAGAACTTGCATGTGTGATTCAGCTCATTGTCCTGTTGTTTAGTGAAGTTGGTTCCAATTAGCTACAGTCTGGACGTAATATATAATACCTATATTAATCCTATATGTATTTAATGATGTTGCATATTCTCCAAACATAATTAAAAATATGTAAAGTTGAACATTGCATACATAACCTACTGTTAACACAAGGTTTTGCTAATGAACAAAAGGACCTGGTACATGTTCTAATCATAAAAGTATTCATTTAGTAATCATCTAATCATTATTTGTGTCCAAAACTTTAACTAGCACTGTATTTAAATAGTGACAGACACAGTATGTTACATTAATACATCTGTATATATGCATAATGAATGTTAATTTCATTCATCTAGAGACAAGTTTCCAAGGTGCCAATCAACCTACCGTGCATGTTTTTGGACCTGGGGGGGAAACCAGAGAACCTGAATAAAAACCCCTGAGGCAAGGGGAGAACAAACTCCACACACACACACACACACACACGGCGGAGGTGGGAATCGAACCCCCAACCCTGTTTGTGTGAGGCGAACTTGCTATGAATGTTTAAAACAGAATTTTTTTTTTTCATTAGCTCCAAACCACATCTAAAAGATTTACTTAGATTACTTTAGTATTCAAGATTGTTCAAGATTTAGTTTTTGTTGTATTAAGCAAATGGAATGGTTGAAGATTTTTCTTGTTTAAGGAAAGTACCATATGACCATCCGTAAATTTTATGTTTGGGGTGTGGGTATGTACTAAAATAACATTTTCTTGAGTGACATCTCAAGATAAAGACTCAAGCACTCCAGTTTCAATATCTAAAAAACTGTCACTGATTTATTTGGTCAGAAAGTAAATACCGCTTCGTTAAATCCCAATTCATATTAAGTGATCATATATTTGATATTTTCACAGATTTCAACCTTTTAATCAGGATCCCTGTCATGTGTCTATGCTTCAGTCTATAGTAAAAGCTCACTTTAAGTTTGGCATCTACTACCTTGGGGAACCAAATGAAGCAATGTCCCTGATACATCACTGAATCATGATTGCAGCTATGTACAGGTGGCTTCTGTATTGCTATAAACAAGCATAATGAGGTACTGAAACAAATGCCATTGTACCACATTTGGATTTCAGTATGGACATAAGATGATTCAAACGGTCTGGGAAGTGAGTCACATCCCTGAGAAGCAGAGTAGATTCCTAATAATAGCGTATTTTAAATGAAATGAGACTATAGAGATATTCCCCAAACAGCTGGAATCAGCATGGCATGACTCATCAACCTCAGGGCGATATGTAATATGTGATATGGTACCGGAGAATTCTAATAATGTGTCACATTTAGGTTTCACTGAATGTACTGACCTGTGTCATTTCTTAATCTCAGTGAATCACCGGCTGAGAATTCTGCATTCAGATGTGCGTGATCAACAGACAGCAGTCCTTATATGCAGTAATTCAAAACGGATGAAAACAAAAAATCCATTTTACACGAATCTTAAAGCAGGCGTAAAAAACATTCACATTTGTACACTACGGTATAGACTTGTTCTAAAACACACTGAGTATTTAAATCCTTGAAATATAAACCGCTTAATATTTTCAAGTTTTGCAAATGCACAATAGCAAAAGTGCATGCAAGTACAGGCTAAGAAAGATTGATTTATTACTTGTTATTAATTTATGATTTATTAGATTAACTAATGCAAAGAAACTCATTTCCGCCTGCATAAACAGAAACAAGTGTGAACATATAATGAGATATAATGTAAATAGCGTAAACGATTCGGTAATCAACAGATTGATGGGCACAAAGGCATAGTTGCAAACATAAAGGTTACTTTGAAAATGTAATAGGTTACAGATTACAAATGACCCTATTCAAAATGTAATAAGTAGTGTAACTTTTCAAATACTTTATAAAAGTAAAGTAACTGATAACATTTGATATTTTCTGATTAATTTCATTTGTCCACTAGGTGGCACTCAGAAAAAAGTGGGATATATTTTCATAACTGTGCTGCTTCAGAATCAAATTGTTGACAGGTGAAGGTGGGGAAGAGGGGGGGGGGGGTACGGACGAAAAATGTTTGTCGATGGGGGGAGGGGGGGTGTTAGGCAGTGGTCGTTGGAATTTCCAATCTTCAACATATTTCCAAAGTAACTATTTTAATTACATGTTTTTTCACAGTAACTATAACGCGTTACTGTTGCTTTTATTTTGTAATTAAATTACATAACAATATGAAATATTTTTTTGAGATAGAAGCCAATGGATATTAAAAATGAAAGACTAGGGAGTTTAATTCATACATATTTTCCATTTCATTTTCATTGAAAATCCTCCCTTATTATGAATAACAGCTTAACACACTGTTAGCGTTTGGACAGTTTGTCTGAATGCAGACCTGAGGTGTGTTGGAGGGCCGTACCAGCTATAACCTAACTTAACTTATGCTTAACCTAACTTAAGCTATGTACTTAACTTATTTTCGATATTGTGAACGTATAAAATGGGTTATATACGGGTTTATTCTGATGCGGCTGGCAGGCATTTTCCCCGCGATTGGATTTGGACGGTTCTGTATCAATCTTCGGCGGGCCGGATTGAAAGAACCAATGGGTCGGATGTGGCCTGCGGGCTGTAGTTTGCCCACCCCTGCTTTAGCCAGTCGATACAATGACACATTTTCGAAAATATGCGTTTTGTTTGATGAAAATGCTGCCATAGTGTGGACTGAAGGCCAAAACAGAGAGAAAAAGGATTTTTCAAAGGAAACATATTAGTGTCACTACACAAGCGCTCAATCACCCAGTTTCTAATGAGACGCACCTGTTTTCATTTACAAACACACACACACACACACACCTTACTTGCTGATTATTTAAAGGACCAATTATTCATAGAAACACTGCGAAGTAATAGCACTGTTACTCTCAATCTATACCAAGTCTTTTTTTTCCGTTTCCATCTCTTGTTTTATCTTTTGTCCTGTTTGTGGATTGCTGTCTCCAGTGTCCTGTATACACTGTTTAATGCTCACCCGACTTATTACCTGACTTAGATTTTTAGATTTAGATTATGTCTTGGATTTGACCGCAAGCTTTTCTTTAAAAACCGCCTTAATTTGCAAGTGCAGGACAAATGCAATCCATTATGTATGGTTTGGTATATCTGGCAATGTCTAGTAAGACTTCTACATCAACTCATCAAATGTATACAAGCGTATGCAAATGCATTCATTTTATTCATTCATCTTCCAGCTAAGGTATGTGGTGGACATCCAACATTGAGAATGAGGATGTAATACACACACAAGATGGAACAGGAGGTGTTATTTTCAGCCCAGGTAGTCCTTAACAAATGATATAATTCAGCACCGGTTGTAATATGAATCCAACAGCTTTGGATTCCTGAGCGCAAGCAAGAATGATGTTTAAATATGCCAATATAAAACAGAGTACCACTTTTATTTTCAGGGTCAGAAGTAAGATGTTATGCGTTCATATCCTTCTCGATGCCCGCAGGCCCTTTATGAGAGCAATCCAAGTCGTCAAAATCTGCTCTTCGATCTCGTTGAGTAACGACAACATTTCTTCCATTTTCCCCCCTCCATCAGCTATCCATTTGTCTTTCAAGTCAGACATCAAAAGTCTGGTGCACATTTCCATCATTAAACATGCCCAAGAACTGCCTCCATTTACAAGAACGAAGACTTCAATATGACAAGACCTGTTAGCGGAAAAGATTCCTCAAGGGGTCTATGACTAACTCAAGGATCCTTTGTTCATAAAGGACTGCTAGGACACTTGGAGCTTTCTTTAACGGGGAAATCCCTTTGCAGAGGTTGACATAAAACCTCCTCGGGTTCCCACTGAGGGAACAAACGAAAGACAAATAACAAGGGAAGATGTACTGGTGGGCAGATAGGCAGATGTACAGTACACACATTTGTAGGATACATTTAAACAATCCTATCACAATCTTATGACATCCTATCCTATTCTGTGACATAGATGAAAATAATGAGAAGGCACAGATATACTCATTCACAAAGAGAATGGCAAAGGATGAATACCTAGCTTGTACTGTAGAAAAGTCTAGAAGCTCTCATTGGTGGCATAGATTTAAAAATAAAATAAAAAAGGTCACAGAAAGTCAATAAATGTCTCTTTAGTGACCAACTCTATGCTATAAGGGAACAATTCTATACTGATAGCAGAAGGCTGTCCCAGGAGGACCCCAACCCATTCACAGGCCATACATGAGTGATCATTAAATGGTTTTGACAATTATGCCATATATGCCATGGTTATTAGAGTCAGCAGCCTCAACCCAGCTCAACACCTCTGGGAGATATTGAAAGGAGTAAGTGGAGAAATATATATTTTTTAAAAATTGATTAATGTTGTACCCGTAGAGCTCTGCAGACTTGCATAATCTATACCAAAGTGCCCTGAAGCTCTTTTTGCAGCTTGTTGTGGATCACAAAGCACGTTATATTGTTTATGTGTATGTGTGTGTGTTTCTTGTATTAAACCCAGAACTAGTGCAGATGGCAGGGAGTTTTTTAAGGCATTGATTGCTATTTCTAGCTTGATATATTTTTAAATGGATAAGGCCTCCTCAGTAAACTGGCTAATTAGCATGGGATCACAGTGCCCAACACTATATGCCTTAGCTATCCACCACGACAAGCTATTAGCCAGGAATCAAAGGCCTTCATAACTCTATAATTGAACTAACAAGGTCTTCATTGTGTTTAATGGCCCAGAATACATCCTGCAAACTGTACAGAAGTGTCTACAATGTGCTATGTTTGTATCAGTGACTCTACTGCATTCCCTAGTTTTGTGCAGGCTTGGTACATATGTCTGATCAGATGCAATGAATGAATGACAAGCAGGTGTAAGCCAAAGAGAGCTGATGTGCACTGCAATGGCATGACTCAGCACCTTCTGATTTAATTTGTTGTGCTGAAACTCAGAGCCTCCCTCCTTTTCCTTCTCTACCTTTCTCCTGTACATAACTGCCTCTCTTTTACTAATAAGTGTCCTATGAAGAAACGATTATTGTAATTGAATTAACCACCTTACACTATCATTGCAAGATTCCATCTTTCGGACAAGCAGTTATTCCTTGTTAGTAGATCACTTCACCTTCAGTTGCTGTGTCTTTTTATTATTGTGTGATGTTACAGCATTTACTTACAAACCTCAAGCTAGTGTGATATCATGTACTTTTTTTTTTAGCTTTTTGGCAATTGGGATTGCCAAGTGAACATTGGACTTTATCGTGGTTCATGATGCATTTTAATAGTGAAACACATCTTGAACAAGAAAATAAGTAATCAACAAGGATTTCTGTAGCGCTTTCAGATAGTGGATCAGATAAATAATTAGCAATGCCTGGCTAGCTGGTTGAACAATGCTCAATAATCTGGAAAAACGCTTCTACGTTTTTACTGCCAAATGTGCATACTTTTTTATGTATACTGGAGTAGATGTAAAAAATATACAAAATACAGTTTATAATTTATATCCTGTATATAAATTGTATCCTGATTTATCCAGTATCCATAGGAACAGTAAATGAAACTCGTGCAGTGGTGGTTAGTATAGTGTTTCTGGCTGATAAGGAATTTTCAGTATCAGCTGAATTTTAATTTTAGATTAAAAAAAAGATTGATGGGATATTTTTTGATAAAAACAAGTTTTAATCATTCTACAATCCTGAGAATTTACTTGGATGCTATGCTATGATCGATAAGTCCAACTCACCCTGTGGCATCTCTGATTTTCTCTTAATGTAGCTTTCATGGCTTTAGTTCTTACTTATGACCAATAATGTGAAATTAGAATTTTTTTTAATAGAAACTAGAAATTAATATATTTCATTATGAATACAATACCTGTATTATGAGTAATACTCCGTGTCAATTTACTCCAAGTTTACCTGATGACTTGAAATAGCTTTAACCTGGATTCAGGAAACTACCAACAAACATGTCATATTTTACTTATAAAATAAAAAAAATATGGGGTCCAGTCATTTCATAGCCAGAAGGTGTGACATTTTATGAGGGAAGCATTTTATGGTTCAGTGTGGTTACAGTGTTATTACATTGTTATAATTAATTGTTTTTACAACAGTGATGTGCCTTTATTCTGATTAGTCAGAAGGTAGTAATTAATTTCCTTGCTCTAAATTGTCCTCTCTATAATAACAGATAGTGCACAGGAACTTGTATAGAACTTGTACCTAATAACGAATAGGATTAAATTGATGGGATGTAATTTAACAAAGAAACGCAGCAGATATGGTGGAACTTTCTGTGAAATTTTTATTTAGCCATTTTTGTCTCCAGTGTGAGTTGATTTCCAATATTTTCTAATGTCTTCAGAGACATATATTTCAGGAGTTTTTCCACACCATAACTTAAAAAAATGTATTAATGATTAAACTAGGAAATAGTAAGTTAAACATCAAGCAAAATAAACAAAGCTTTGACAACTCATGTTTGAAGCCATGAGCATAATGAATATTTAGTGTAGATAGCAGGAGTTTTAAGAGAAAACAATATTCTATCTTATTTGCCCTCATCCTGCATTAGAAAATTCTGACCACAGTTTATTTATGATTAGAAACTGTCAGTGATGAATGGGCCGCCGTCACAAGAGGCTCCAGTGACCTTAAAATGGCATGTAATGTAATTACTTTTCTAAAGCCACTCTGTGTGAAGATGTTGCTTTCCTATCAGTTACTTCTATCGCTTAGAGTATAATTTTGTTTTGGTCACTCTCATCGTTGCCCTAAGCACTGGTCAGTCTAATCTTCTCTTCTCTCCTAGCCTTAATTATATACACATATAAATTAAAGGACAAACATATGATCTTGACTGATATGCTTTGAGTTTACACAAATTCCCTACAAGTGAAGGATAACATTACATCATCTCAATACAAAATACCTTTGAATTTGCTACCTTTGTATGATAATGAAACCATTTTATCCCTGTGGCAGTTCTGTCTTCCAGCATCTGTCTTCCAGCACTCTGAGAATGTCTGATCTCGTCTAATCTTGTCTGATCTCAGAAGCCGAGCAGGGTAGTCTCTGGTTAGTACTTGGTTAGGAGACCACCTGGGAATACCAGGTGCTGTAAACTTTAATTAATTATATGGGTGGTTGGTTAAGGCATTGGCCTCTGGACCAGAAGATCACAGGTTCAAATCCCACCACCACCAAGCTGCCACTAGTGAACCCTTCAGAAAGGCCCTTTCCCTCAATTGCTCAGCTGTAAGTCGCTCTGGATAAGCCAAATGATGTAAATGCAAATGTAATGATCCCAACCCCATCTCCAGGAAGTTACAAATCAGGCAATTTAGGCACTAATGTAATTAAGTTCATTCGTATGGAATTCCTGTTTCAGTTCTTGAGAAACCAATACAATATAGAAGTACGTATAGTACATACAGTAGAGAAGAATACATTATATATTGTTTTCCCTTAAATGTGACACTCATGCCTTATCACTCCTTACACACAAACACACAATGTAAAACCAGTGTTCTAGGTTTTGTTGGATTTTTAGAGTTTGGACTAGTTTTCCAAACATGTCACATGACATTTTTTAAAGCTTCGCTTTTCATAGTATCTGATGTTTGTGTTTCCATAGTTCCATTCAATTATCCTTATGTTCCATGATAATTCTTCACGCTATCCACCTGCTAGTATTAAACGTGGTGAGCACTGCTTTTGTTCCCTGACTGTGGATCTTATATAATATTTCAGACTGAAATTTAGTAGTTCATTTTTTTGTCTCATTTTTTGGAGAGATGGACGTGAGTGGTTTTTTTTTCCCAGTGATGGAAGAAAGTAATTGGGTTAAACTAGAAATACACTAGGTAAAATATTACTCCCATGAAATTGAAAGAGCTCTATTTAAACTTTAACTTTTAGTAAAAGTTAAGTGTACTTAAGTATCAAAAACACTGCAATTTATTATGGCTATAATGTTCCTTTCATCATTTTTATTACAAGACTCTTGCTTAATCAAGATATTTTACGTTGAAAGACTCTTAATGTTACTAATAGCAAACCAGTCTTTTAATTAAATGATATTAATGAGTCAAACACCTAAATATATCTATTTACATTACCCAAAAAAAAAATATATATAAATATATATATATATATATATATATATATATATATATATATATATATATATATATATATATATATATATATATTGTGCAAGTGGCAAGTGTTGTGGCTGTTTATTATATCATTAGATACGACCAAGTTGCAATCAAAGCAAGCTCAAAACAGTGCTCTAACCTGATTGGTGACATCCTGCCTGCTTGAGCAGTTACTTTTTTTTTCATTAAAAAAAAGTAATATATTTGACTTTGAAATGTGCTGAGGCTGAAGTAAAAGTTTCCCAAAATAGAAATTTCTTTAAAGTACAGGTATAAAAATAGCTGCCTAAGTGCAGTAACAAATTGCATTCCTTTTATTACTGTCCACCACAGATATTCCTGGTACTTTGAAATACTTGATCACATTGATGTACGAAATAAAGTATACCCACCAAACAAAAATAGTTGCTGCATCTTTGCTTTCAAATATGCAGCATGTACATATTTTACAGTGGCTGTAAATATTTAAAAACAAGATATTCGTCCTTAGCAATGGATGACAGAAGACATAACGTATATGACGCATTAGACTGTTTGAATATGCAGTTCAGGATCTACTCGAGCGAGACTAATGTTTGTGACGTGAGGAGCTAAACAGCAAGAGATGAAAAAAAAAAGAAAACAAAACTAAATTAATAATGGCAGTAGGGCCCACCAGCAGGAACAGAGTATCAATGCAATATTGATGAGCTCAGTAAGAACAGCTGGAATTCCAGGCTTTTCTACACAGTGACTCGGAAGCATAGCAAACAGCTAATTATGGGAGATGATAATATTACGTTTTTTTTTTTGTTTTTTTTTCGCAGATGCACAGTCCAAGGTCTCAACTGGGTTCATCAAATTAGTAAGCAATATTACACACAGTGTGCCTCGAGATATTAATTATATATGAAATGAATAGATTTACATTTAGAAACTACAAGGAGGCAGAGTTATAAGGCCAAAATAAATAAAGACAGAAAAGTAATTTCACCAGGATGGATCGGAGAAACTCCACAGGCGTGAAATAAACCAGAGAATCTATATGTTTTTGTTAAGAGCATGAAATGCAGAAAGTTGTAAGGAAGCATTTCCTTTCCACTGAGATCTCGGTGTATAATAAAGCTAAAATCATACCAAAGACCAGAATAAACCCAGAGTTAGGAGAGATATATTCCGACATATACAAGAGTATGATACAATTCTAAGCACTGATGTTGTTAAGGTGTTGATAGTGATATATTAGAAGGATGTTTGTGGTTCTTGGTACCTCCAGTGGATTAGTAAAATGAGTATTAATCTGTCAGTCTGTCAGTCTGTCTGTTTATCTGTCTATCTATCTACCTAGTTTGAGAAATGTTAAACAAACACAACAGACCTAACCATTCAAAATCGAATTTTACAACTACAGCAGAGTAATAATCAGAGAAAATCTATACTTCCATGAGTTTCTATGTGCTTTCCAAGTACAGTGTATAGAGTTCATAAAAATCATTCAACACCTGGCATGTTTTTTTTTGCACTAATTATATTTTTGATATATATATTTTTTGTTATTAATAATGATCTTAGCAGTTAATCCCAGTTTCATGTCTTTAAGACATATACATTTACATTTATATTTAAAGCATTCAGCAGACACCCTTCCCCATATGTTGCAATTGTGAAACCTGATATCCAGCAGTGGTATGTTAATGTCCAGTACTGTGCCTTAATGTGCAGTAAAGGCACCTTTATGTTTATTAGTGGGAGCTTAATAATATGAAATTGTATCTTAATGCCCATCAATGTCATGCTAATGAACTGATATACCACCTTAATGACCAGTCATATTACTGTAATTACCAGAAATGCAACCTAAATGTCCATCAATATCATTTAACGCCACCTCAATGGCTATTTCTAGCAATGTCACCTTAAAGTGCAGAAATATGATATTAATGTCCAGAAATTTCAGCTTACAAACCATAAACATCATTGCAATTTCCAACAATGTTATTTAAATGTCCTGCCATATCACTTTAATACATAGCAATGTCACAATCATGTATAGCAATATCGCTAATGTATAGCAATAGCATCTCAATGTCTATCAATGCCTCCTTAATGAACTCACATCTTAGCATTTAGCAGTGGCATCATAATACCCATTAGTGGCACATTACTGACTTGCATTGGAGTTTAATGTCGCGCAGTGGCATGATGTTTGACTGCCATGACACCGTACTGTCTGTCAGTGGCACCTTTATGTCCTATAATTGCAACTTAAAGTCTTATAAGGGCATGTGGTTATACAATATTTGTTTTAGTTAGCCAAAGGAAATGAGGAAAATGAAAAACATTTCACTTATACTATCTTAATGCTCCACAACAGATGTTAATTTTCTCCACTGTCTTACAAAGATACTTTTATGTTCACCAATGGCACAATAATGTCCTCCAATAGTACCTTAGAGAGAAATTAACATGCTATTGTATACACAGACTTTATGGTGGCTTCTTCATCCTGGAACAGTACAGCAGGAGCACCTTGTGGTGCAGCATTCAACAATTACATTGCAATATCGAGCCGAGAGAATGTGTTGCAAAATGATTCTGATGCAGAATTTAATCGAGTGGAGCACAATCAAGCACAGTGTTTATAACAGATTAGTATGATCATTTTCTCTAAAGTCCAAATGATGTTCAAATAGTGTTTCAAAAAGCTCAGTGCCCTTCAGTGTTCAGGACACCAGGGCAAAAAAAAAAATCAGTATTGGGAGTGAGGGTTTGGTTCTTTAAAACCCACTTAAAATGTAAATCTCTCACTAATACTCTGCATGGGAATGTTGACTGTGGTTCTACTCTATTTGTTTTTAGTTAGCCAGTGGAATGGGGAAAATGAAAAACATTTCCAACACGAATGAAGTTAGGCTTTGCAATATTCCTGAAGGGACTGGATGCGTATTAGCACCGCCAGGGGAATAAACTCGTTCACATACACGTCATATGTTAGACTGCAGTTTAGGAAAGTAATCGCAAATAACTTACTTTTAATGATGGGAACTTTTATGGCATCCAAATAATCAGTCATTTTCATTCATGAGAAGAACGTGCCATCAAATAAAATTCACTATGAGTTGTCAAACTTTGCATTCCACAGAGATATTTTCATCAGAGGGTAGCTAAGTGGTTTGAGGCACTGGGTTATTGAATAGGAAGGTCGGGGGTTCGAGCCCTGGTATCGCCAAGCTGCCATTCTTAGGTCCTTGATCAAGGCCCTTAACCGCCTGTGCTCCAGGGGGACTGTATGATGGCTGACGCTGCACTCTGACCTGTCACTGTGCTATAATTTATATGTGACCAAAAAATGCTATTCTATTCTTAGGGAAGACGGCATCTGTTTGAAAAATAATAAGTGAATATGTCTTGAAAAGATTTCTAACTGAGTAACTTAACTGATTCATTCATTAATTCAGAATGTCCTGTATTTTTATGTCTGATCTAGTACCTGAACCAAAATGGACAAGACTGAATCAAACTGTACCAGCACCCCCTGAGAGTTGAATGAGGCAATTCATGGCCCTGACATTAAATCCTAAGAGATAGTAGATTCTATTCAATGTTCTGCTTGTACATCTCTCTTTACTTGTAGTATTGTAAGATACAGTACAAAGAAAAAATAGCTTTAGGCTTCTGATCGTAATTGCCTTGAATTTACATTAGATTACATTTAGCTGTCAACCTCTCGACCTCCACCTCTGGGCCCTGAGAAGAATCTTGATGAATGGAAGAGTGCTGGAGTCAGGCTGAATAATCCTTCCTATAAAACAGATTATTGATTTTTCTTAATGTTTTCCATACGTGAGAGAAAAGCATTAACCCTATCCAGGTTCTATTAAGGCAATCTACCTTCACATGTCATGTAATTAAGCAGTCAGACACATTTTCATTTACCAGTCCATCTAACGGCGCAGAATACATGCAATGTGCAGCTTTTGCGAACACATTTCCGACTCGAGCCATTAAAGCTAATTGAGTGAAAGTAATTCTTTCCAGACACTTTGCTCTTTTATGTTGCTTTATAACCCAAATCATTTCAAACACTTTTTAATGTATGCTTTATGTCCTGTTTCCTTTGCCACTTTATTTCTTCCTGTAGAGCTCATTTCTCATAAGCTCTATGCTTTGTGTTTTAGTAACTAAACATGGTTATGTAAGTAACCATTAAAGCCACTGCGCACAAAAAAAACCTGTTTGGACAAGATAAAAGTACACATAAATTGAGCAACAAATGAGCAAGACCTTTATATGGCCGAAATAATGAAAATGAAAAGCACTGTGCAATGGTTTATCGAACGCTAACAGAATTTCAGATAAATAAATAATGGATAAAGGGATGTTTTATAAACAGACTATAATCAAAGGACAGCTAGCTGTAGTATGATTCATTGCCTGGCACAGATTTTATATTGTGCATACCTTTTTGTTACATGAGAGTCATTGTTTAAAGAGACACTATCAATGAGTGAGTCTGGATTCAGTAACATCCGTGGATGTTAATCTCTGGTCAGTTATATAAGAATTATGAATCTTCACTGTTCTGTTGGCTTCACAGGTACTGGGCTCTCGAAACGTTTACACACCATTAAAGCATTAAAAAAAGTTTTTATTCTGAAACTACTCTCGCAGAGAAGAGGGTCAGATGTGTGGGTTTGATGAGGTGGAGAACTTAATCGCATCCTTATCACATTTTTATCTGAGCCTTTGGTGAAATTCCTGTAAGAATTCCCATATAAATTAACTTAAACATTTGTTATAATGAATTATAGCCATTGTAGTGAAAATAACATTATTCTGTTCATTCAAATGATAACCACGTGCAAAGGTTCACTACTATGTTTTGGTGGTGCTAGGTAGTTTTGTGTCAAGCTTATGTTTACAGAGTGTAGTGTATATAGTTAACATAGGCTTTAAAAATCACTTGGGCTTGAAAAAAAATAGTAGTACATCATTAAAAAGCAATTATAAAAAAATTCTAACTTGACTTTTCAATTAGAGACTTCCGTTTTGGCCTTTATGGCTACTGATTTGAAATGCATGATGTGATCATTAGCTGTACACTCATTAAAGGAGATGGTGGAGATGAACATGGGATTGATTCAAATAGTTCTGGTCTGAAGTTTCAGTTTCACTTGTCTGCTATATATGACAGGCAAAATACAAGCATCAACTTTTCTCTGTCCCCATCCCCCACAACCAACCTACACACACCCACACACACACACACACACACACACACACACACACACACACACACACACACACACACACACACACAAACACACTAACACTAACACACACACACTCATAGCAGATGAAATTAGCAGTCATACACAGTGAGGATAAAGTAATTACGCTTAGTGGATTGCCACCAGACCTGGCAGAGGGTATCCTAGTCATTCATCTTTCATCTTCACTCAGTGATGATGGGATTCACTATTACAGTATATGGGATTATGGCAGAAACCGTCCTCTTATGGAATTACCATGACAAATATTTATTTGGAAATGATCATATCTGAAAGATTACCTTCCAAGCAAAATCGCTCAAATAGTTCTCGGGTGTCGGCAATAAACATGTTATACACTGGCTGTGTGGTGGGATTTTGTTACCTTATATCTCCAAAGTCCTGGATTTGAACACCAGTAAAGGGTAATGCTTTGAAGAGTTTCAAATGTTCTTCCTATACTTGTTTTGTAAATGGACATCAAAACTATGAATGAACTCATATGGAATTATGTAGAAAACAGAAAAGTGTGAAATAACTCTAAAAACCCTAACTCTAACTCTTATTTTAGATTCTTCACAATAGCCACCCTTTGCTTTAATTACTGCTTTGCACACTCTTGGCATTCTCTCGATGAGCTTCATGAGGTCATCACCTCATAGAAATGGATTTCCAACAGTGTTAAAACACTTGTTGGCCCTTTTGACTTCACTTTACACTCCATCTCATCCCAAACCATCTCGATTGAGATTAGGTCAGATGACTGTGATGGCCTGGTCATCTGCCGCAGCACTCCTGTTTACTGTTTACTACATAATTCCATATGTGTTCATTCATAGTTTTGATGCCTCCAGTAACAATCTACAATGTAAATAGTCATAAAAATAAAGAAAAACAAATGGGAAGGTGTTTCCAAACTTTACGCACTTAATATATATATATATATATATATATATATATATATATATATATATATATATAGATATATATATATATATATATATATATATATATATATATATATATATATATATATATATATATAAACCAGAAAATTAAACTAGGCCTGTTCAGCATTATTATATATGCTGCAGGGCATTACTGTGCATCAAGACTCAAGTATTACATTATCATATAGGAATGTATGGTAATTTGCAGTTTATGGCATTGCTAAGCTAGAAATTGTGCACATATCACATTACATGCTTCTCTCAGCCAGTCACTGAGGAGAACATAATCCATCAATTATTCATAGCGAGTAATGCACACTTTGCCTGTACTACACACAGTGGCACTATTACAGAAGACAACACTACCACTAACTTTCTATGTGATTTTTCCATTTTGTTTGGGAAAGCACTATATGGATATATATATGATTTTTCTTTCTATATATGGTTCTTTTGCAAACTGGTACCACAAACATATATATGTTTTCCTTCATATCAGCTAGGAGACCCAAACATGCCAATGCCTCTATGCAGAAAGTCAGCTCCATGGAGATAAGCTATACATGGGTTGAAGTGTAAGATCCTAGAGTGTAATGCTACAGAGATCTCACCTCATCTTTTGAACGTTTGAGAAGAATTGGAACACTGACTGCACCTCAGACCTCATCTACATCAGTACCTGACTTATCAATACCCGTATGGCTAACTAAACACAAATCTTCACTCACACACTCCAAACATCTTGTGGAACAGAAGAGTTTGGGTTATTATATCAGCAAATGGAGACTGAATGTGGAATAAGATGTTCAAAAAACCACCTACGTACAGTATCTAATATCAGCTGTCTACAAACTTTTGTCCATGTTGGGTATTAGAGGCATCTCTGAAGAATTGTTGTAGTCAGTGATTTTGTAGGAAGAACATAATGAAGCTCTCTATGAAAATAGATCAATCACATTTGTTCTGATCCTTCGATTTTAGTCTAATTTAAGACCCCCTTCACATGGGAGTGATTTAATTAATCTGGATTGCTCCAATTAGCCTCACTCTGACTGCCTTAATTACCAGGACAAAAACCGGGACACCCCGGTCTGAAATAGCGTCATGCCGGAGGATTCTGTGCCTTATATTTATGCAGCGAGAGGTTAAATGTTTCCGTTCTGCTCTCGCTGCATTAACGAGAGTCAATTTGCATGCGTATTGAATAAGCTATGACACATTGTAGTTCCACAGTAGGCAGTTTTTGTCCTGTGTCTCAAAAGGTATTTCTCAAGCAAAATGCAATAGATACGATATGAATTGCATTAACATCAAAGCCCTAGTGAACTTAAACAGGCCATCTTAGAACACATGCTATGTGAAACACCCTTATCCACGACTTTCCAACAAGACAGACAGCAAACAAGAGACACTGCACTCAAGGGAAAGCAAACACAACTCGATGGACTCAATACAAAGAACTGCATACAAAGACCTACGCCGAGAAAACAGCCTTTGGCACCTCAGAAACTTTAATTGCAAGACATGTTTCCATAGCAACAAAGTTTTTCCCCTATTACTAATAATATTATTGATATCTTTGGTGAGATTATGACTGCATTGGTGTGTTTAGATGTTAGTATAACCCATGTTTTGCAAGACACGCTCAAGATTAAGGATTCACAATAGGACCCAGTAGGGGAAACACCATGTTACACCAAAGAGTGAAATACATAGTGACACAAACACCATAAATTATAAATTTATTTAAAGTTATGATACTACAAATCGAAGAAGTAAAAGTATATCCATGTATAGTATGTAATTGGTCCTCTAGAGGTAGACTATTCCCATTGTAAAGGAGTGTATGTGTACCTGCAAAAAACATACAGAGGTATTCTATGTTGTTATTTGGATGCAGGTGGATGTAGAAATGATAAATGATAATCTGTGTTTGCAATAAAAGGGAAAGACACAGCGATGACCTCTGGATAAAAACTGTTTTTCAAATCAGAATATTTTTATATAGTACTGTGCAAAGGTTTTAGGCTCTTCTTTAAAAAGGATGCAAAATAAGAATGTTAATAGTTGATCAATGAACAAAATGGAGAATAAATGAACAAAACAGAAATCCAAATTAAATCAATATTTAGTGTCACTTGATACACCTTCCTTCACTTTCCAGACAGCCGTGCCTCGATCCGAGTCCACTATAAAAGGAGGACGAGATTTCACACATGTTCAGAGCATATCATTCTGAAGCTTTCCCAAAGCGTTCCCTCAGCTCAAGTTCCTGAAAGTGTTTTAACATTCGACTGGGTGTGTACTATATATACCAAATTAGTTTTTCTCTTTAGCTAATGTTTCGGATTAGTGATTTCGATCATGTAATGTGTCCACATTCCCACGGATCCAATGGATTTCATATGAATGATTAGAACATTAAGCTGTCAGGCACAAATTCATAAAACATGAGGTGATAAATCAGAAATAAATCTCAAAATGCTATTAGTGTGAGAAGTAAATGGAATTGGATAAGACGATAAAAAAGAACTTGAATAACCATAAACTCTCACTGAGTATGTCAGTGAAGTGGAAACGTATCTAATGCGACTGATTTGATGTAAGCTCTGAACCAAAATGTGCCAAATGCTGACACTGATGCTCATTGAGTAGAAGATTGTAAAACGTTGTTGATTCTTCATGCAAGTATGCAAGGTGAAAACAAAAATGTATTAAATCTTCCTGACATTTATAATGCACAGATCAGGCATTACATTATGAAGTTATAACCTTATGAAAAACACTTATTATTTCTTCATCATGGCACCTGGGATCACAGGCTTGCCCATGTGGTCTCATCCAGAAGGCAAGCTACTGAAGCATAAATTGCTGTAGACGGTAATGTTGTTAATGCTTTAAGGGTCTGTGCTGTTTTGGCAGGAAAATGGGACCTTTTTATAATATTATTATATATGAAACCCTGTATATATTTCACCTTGGAATTACATAATAAAGCATTTCCAAGCATCAGGATTGCGATAATTAAAGACATATTAAAAAGTGATCAGAATGCAAAGACAATGCAATTCTTATAGTCAATTTGCAGGTAAACATTTCATACACATCAGGGTAGTTATCTGGAGTCTACCCTAAGAACACTGTAAATAGGACCAAATTGGACCCCAGTCTGTTACACAAGCATACAATTTTTGTTATGATTATAGCACATAATTGTGATTTTTTTAATTGACTTGCATATCTGCCAGCCCCACCTGCTGTTTCAGTGACTGAAAGATAAACCACATGTGTTGGATGCTGCACAAGCCCATTCAGGTTACCATGGTGAGTGGTAAAATGGCTTTACTCCCATGGGGACTGACTCAGAGGTATGAGGTATTAGAGATAAAATCTGTAATTGTCTTAGGCTTTTTTCATTCCTTTTTTTTTCAACAGACAGCATGATATTCAAGATATCCAGTGGCTTGCAAAAGAAAATGTTCATTCACATCTCACAGATCTGAGAGCAGGAGCACCCTGCCAGGGTTTTATGTCCTTCCTGACCTTTTACATCATGGCAATCAATGAGGGATTTAAAGAAAGAATCGTCACCTTCCGGCCGTGCCACTTTTAAGTGTCCAAAGGATTTATCCTTTTACAGTGTTATTTTTATAGCCTACAACTGGTATACATTTTTATCCTGGTTAATCTTGCATCAGTTGCAAACTATTAAAAGACTTTATTTCCTTCTCAACCCCGTCAGTTCCCATCTCTGCGGCAAAACACTGTGTGTTAAGCTAATGAGGCTCTCAGTCTCTCAAGAGTGTGTCAAATTTGCTTGACCTCCTCAGAAAGTAAACAGCATATTCCATCTATGGTGAGAGTGGAAAGTTTTAGCTAAATTAGCTGTTTAAAGGCAACCCAGGGAGGTTTGAATGATGCCAAATGAATCTGGCAGCACTGAACACAGGGGGATTGATGGCAATCTATTATGTTTAACGGGCTGCTGACTTAAATATTGGGACACCAAAAGTGTTTCATTAGCGATAAGCGGTTACTCAGAAATACTATTAACATTTAAAAACAGTTCCAGTTGCCCGAGGAGCATGCAGTGAGGACATAGACGTCATTTAGAAATTTTCCTCACATTAAAAACGCTCACCAAGACCGATTTGTTTAGCTTTAGGGAGAGGTTGGTGTCTCAGATAAAAGCCGGAAAAATTTATTTATTTATGCATTGATTGCTCACGTATACCGTATAGTTGCACTTTATGGTTTGGCGTCATGACCAGCAGGCAGCATGAAATACTGTCTTACAAGCATGTTTCACATCAAATTAAGTGTTTACTTGCAACAGCAGCTGACAAGCATGTGATTATTTGTCACCAGATAACAATAAACTGAAATATCCTATCCATCAAATGCTAAGAGATGACAGATTGAAAAGAGAGCTGCTAATAAACAGTAATTGTACACAAGTGGGTGAAGTTATATAACTGCCAGACAACAGAGCAAAATCTGTACAAATGTTTCCATAGAAAACTGGTGCATTTAATTAGAATGCACTAAATAATAATCATGATAATAATGATTATATATAAATATATGGTTCATTTTGATAGAGCATGTTAAAAGATGCTTCACAATAAAAAAGGAAATGCATGGTAATCAATCAGTCAGTCATATGGAACATTAGTCCATTTTGATTGATTCAGAAGCATAAGCAAAGCATCACAAAATCTCCATCAGTTATTGTACAGGAAACAGAATCGAGTTCACGTCACGACTCTTATAGTACGAGTCCCTATTCCTTTATCACGTGACTCCTATATACACGATGCAGATCATTATAGAATAGAGTGGTTTATCTCATGGGTCCTCTGGTCCAAGCCGTTCATTCTTTTGTCAGGTGACTCCCAGGCTATAAAGGTGCTAAAGGAACGAAATTAACTAAATGACTCAAAAATAGAATTTTAATGAACGAGATTGAAAGAACCAAGTGACTTAAATGATCCGATGATCAAGTGGACATTTGCCCAGACCAGAACAAAATCCAATACAGTTAGATATAGGAGTGTTATAACATTTTTCAAGAAATTAAGCACATATTAAAATACATAATACATACATAATATGATATAAATGGCTTAGAAAGCATACTCTATATCAGGGGTCACCAACGTGGTGCCCGTGGGCACCAGGTAGCCCCCAAGGAGCACATGAGTAGCTCTCAGGCTTGCTATAAAAAGTGCACAACTCATCAGTGAGATGCGTCTATAATGTAAAATGTAGTTAATTCGTTGTTGATAGTCACTGTCAAGTGTATTTACATAGATAAATGAGTATCATTAATAATAATAATAATAATAATAATATATAACTAAAGGTAAATTTGTTATTTCAGAGGAGTATTTCAAACTGGTAGCCCTTTATATGACTCGGTGTCCATGTAGTAGCTCTCAGTTACAAAAAGGTTGGTGATCCCTGCTCTATATAAACATGAGTGAGTGTATATATATATATATATATATATATATATATATATATATATATATATATATATATATATATATATATATATATATATATATATATGACAGTGAAGGTGATGACGGTGAAATCTAATAAAAACAAGCACAAAAGCATCCTTTGGACTTAAATATGGACAGTAGATAGATAAGCAGACAGAAAGGCAACCAAAGAAATACACAGAGAGAAAGAAAAGACAGATAGACACACAAGCCTAGAGAGATAAACATGCAGAACGAGAGATCAATCGATTTCTAAGTGAAAACCTCGACACCACTTTGTCCAAAAATGGAACAGACTCAAGTTACTAAAATGCCAAGCTGAACGAGCCTCATTCTGTAAGAAACAAGGGAAACAAGTATCTCTCCCATGGCTCTCTGGTAGTGGAACGAATTTCTGCTGTCTAAACTGTCTAAACAGCTGAGTCACTGGCTGTCTCTGTAGTGAAACTAAACACCTTCTCTTCAACAAGCAATAAAAGGAGTACATAATGTAAACCTTTGCTAAACCTCCAAAGCCTCCATTTGTCCTCTTTGTTTTTTCTGCACCTGTACTAATTCCATTTTAACAGGGGGGTTTAGCATAATAGTATTCTTAATCCCTGGATTATATCCACAGAGGATGTGTTCTCTATGGGGAGCAATAACCACTTTGTTTAAATTGATAAAAAGATATATGCAAATGTATATGGTGTTTGGTTTATGAAGAATTCCACACAAGTCAAATATTGTGCATTGTGCATGTCAATGGCTATAAGATTATAGGGGGGGGGAAGATTCTTCTTTGCCCAACAGAGTGCTGCTAATGTGAAGTGAAATAATTGGAGCAGACCTCAAGTGTATTGTTCAAGGTCTATTAAACCTGTTTGCTGGATTTGATTGAATGCAGCGCAAATGCAACTAAAACCAGACTGTAAGCCACCCACCACTATCCTGTCCACCCACAGCCTGACCAAACATCTTTATTGGCTTCCACAGTGTGTCAGGAGTGTGTTTGCCTACTTAATGCATTTTATCTAATACAGAAGATGAGATGGAAAGGCAAAGGTTTAGGAAGGGAACCTTTTGCTGGAAGATAGACTTCTAGCCTACAGGTCGGCAAATGTCACGTACTGTCCAGAATTTAATTAAGATATATTAAATAATATTCAGTTTATGTTATGCAACAAATGGAGTTCTCTGAAATAACAGGTGCTTGGTTTGCTCTATAGTCAGATATTTACTTTGTTCATTTAAGCTTCATCATACCATTATGAGTTACTAGGTTTTACAATTTCAACAAGTTATGTCACCAGAGCTTTGGTCTGCTTAAATCAGACTTGGTGCGCTAATCCCTCTATAATTTTTTTCCTGGGAGAGTGTTAAATAATTTCCATGAACCTTTTCCCTCCAGTATGATTTAAAGAACCCTGCTTTCGTACAATAGATTATTGAGGCTACAGATGGATTGCGCTTAGAATGCTACATAGGCTCTGGTTACTATGGAGACTGCAATAAAATGGCTCCAATCTAATAAATGCTATACGATTGAGCATAGATTAGCCACTTCACTTGTACACATCAAGGAACCCCTGTAACCTGTTGTCCAATATACCACTCTGAGCTTAGCCAAGTGTATTATATGTGTGTGTGTGTGTGTGTGTGTGTGTGTGTGTGTGTGTGTGTGTGTGTGTGTGTGTGTGTGTGTGTGTGCGTGCATGCGTGCGTGCGTGCGTGATGTGCGTGTGTGTGTTTGCATTTTTTTGAGCATCCAATTCCACAATTCCAATTCATCTCCATAGGGTTGATGTCAGAACACTGAAGCAGGCCGTTTCTACCCATGTAAACTATATCTCCATAAAGCTCGCTTTGTGCACAGGGGCATTTTCTTATTGGGTATGGGTCTCCAAGTGAAGAGAAACTGTAATGCTATTGCATCCATAGATATCCTATAGAATTGCATGCCTCCAACTTTGTGGTAACACATATGACTGGAACAAACATGTGTCCCAATATTTAAATTGAAAGCTGTCAAGAAATGTGTTATGAAGAAGTCAGTGTGTATTTCTTTCATAATATTTTAGTCAGGTCCTTACTGTAGCATACATTTACATAATCTACTGCATTAAATGTGCATTTATGGCTGCATTTCCATTACTATCTAATTCTGAATATTTCTATCTATTCTATCTATTCTGAGATAGATTGAACAATGCACAAAAAACTGTACTCGTATTATATATTATATATACCTATATACCTATATACACACACACACACATATATATACAGTCATGTGAAAAAATTAGGACACCCTTTGAAAGCATGTGGTTTTTTGTAACATTTTTAATAAATGGTTATTTCATCTCAGTTTCAACAATACAGAGAGATTAAAATAATCCAACTAAACAAAGAAAACTGAAGAAAAGTCTTTTCAAGATCTTCTGTAAATGTCATTTTACAAAAATGCCTATTCTAACTGAGGAAAAAGATAGGACACCCTTGCCCCTAATAGCGAGTGTTACCTCCTTTGGCTGAAATAACTGCAGTGAGACGGTTCTTGTAGCCATCTACCAGTCTCCGACATCGGTCTGAGGAAATTTTACCCCACTCCTCAATGCAGAACTTTTTCAGCTGTGAGATGTTTGAGGGGTTTCTTGCACGTACAGCCCTTTTCAAGTCACCCCACAGCATCTCAATGGGATTCAAATCTGGACTTTGACTTGGCCATTCCAGGACTCTCCATTTCTTCTTTTTCAGCCAATCTTTGGTTGATTTACTAGTATGTTTTGGGTCATTGTCATGTTGCATGGTCCAGTTCCGCTTCAGCTTTAATTTTCTAACTGATGGTCTCACATGTTCTTCAAGCACCTTCTGATACACAGTAGAATTCATGGTGGATTCTATGATAGTGAGCTGACCAGGTCCTGCTGCAGCAAAGCAGCCCCAAACCATGACACTTCCACCTCCATGCTTCACAGTTGGTATGAGGTTCTTTTCTTGGAATGCTGTGTTTGGTTTACGCCAAACATGTCCTCTGCTGTTGTGTCCAAATAATTCAATTTTGGACTCATCTGTCCAAAGAACATTATTCCAGAAGTCCTGGTCTTTGTCAACTTTATCTCTGGCAAATGTCAGTCTGGCCTTGATGTTTCTCTTGGAAAGCAAAGGTTTCCTCCTTGCACACCTCCCATGCAAGTTAAAGTTGTACAGTCTCTTTCTGATTGTAGAGGCATGTACTTCTACATCAACAGTAGCCAGAGCCTGCTGTAGTTCTCGAGATGACACTTTAGGGTTTTTGGAGACCTCTTTTAGCATCTTGCGGTCTGCTCTTGGGGTGAACTTGCTGGGGCGACCAGTCCTGGGCATGTTGGCAGTTGTTTTGAAAGCCCTCCACTTGTAGACTATCTTCCGGACAGTGGAATGGCTGATTTCAAAATCTTTTGAGATCTTTTTAAATCCCTTCCCAGACTCATAGGCTGCTACAATCTTTTTTCTGAAGTCCTCTGACAGCTCTTTTGCTCTCACCATGGTGCTCACTCTCACTTCAACAGTCAGGAGCACACCAAACTAAATGTCTGAGGTTTAAATAGGGCAAGCCTCATTCAACATGCAGAGTAACGATCTACTAGTTATGTGTACCTGGTGTGATATACCTGTGTGAGATCTGAGCCAATTTAAGAGGGAATACATGTGAGGGTGTCCTATCTTTTTCCTCAGTTAGAATAGGCATTTTTGTAGAATGACATTTACAGAAGATCTTGAAAAGACTTTTCTTCAGTTTTCTTTGTTTAGTTGGATTACTTTAATCTCTCTGTATTGTTGAAACTGAGATGAAATAACCATTTATTAAAAATGTTACAAAAAACCACATGCTTTCAAAGGGTGTCCTAATTTTTTCACATGACTGTATATATATATATATATATATATAGATATATATATATATATATATATATATATATGTATATATATATATATATATATATATATATATAATATATATATATATATATATATATATACACATTGATGTATTAAGACTGGAAATATTGCCTTCTACTTTACATATTTATTTGACCACCATTACTCATAATAAATCTTGAAAGTCTTATTTTTCTCTCATCGAGCTAAACCCAATATATCAAGCATATGGGTGCAGTTTAGCAGACAATCAAGTTTACCAATAGTGGAATATGAAGAATCATGTGCTGACCTTCTAATGGCACACAATGTTATTAACGCCGCGTATGATGTGCGTATGAAGATGGATAAACCAATGGACTGTCAAAACCAATACTATAACCAATACCATTCTGGTGTAAGCGAAGACTCGTACAAAATACAGCATCTCATTTGCCTCTCTGTTTATACTGTTTTAAACGCTGAACTGCTGCCACTTGATTGGCAGCAGTTCAGGAAAGTTTAAGGTAGTTAAATGTGAATGATCTCGTCTCTGGTGGAGATCAGGTTTAACCAATGTGAACCATATTACACGTTACACATGTTACACAAGAATCATATATCGGAGATATTTATTTATTATCAAAATTGTACACTGGAGACATGATAGTCCAAATAAATAACACACAAACTATCAGAGGTAATACTGAGTTTAAGCTTCACATCCTGTGACCATCTACATCCTCATGCAATCCCCACATTTCTTCCTAATGGATTCCCATCGCTAAAGATATTGAACAATTGTCATCATTAGCTGCAATTACCTCACCATTACCTCATAACCACTACGACCAATTTGTTGCCTGTACCAGAAGTGCACAAGGCTATCAATTCCAGACAGGATATTAAACTCTGGGCGTGCAAGCAGAGCTTGGCCGTACATATTTGGGAGACTGGATAAATCTGCACAAGCACTACTCTAAAGACGTAAGAATTCATCTGCCCCCTGCCGAGGGTGCTGGTGACCTTCACTGTGGTACGGTGATCGTGTGAATTCTCAGTGAATCTCACCATCTGTCTCTGGACTGAACTGAAACTCTTTGGCTCATGAGTTATAAAGCTCCACCCAGTTCTGGCTCTCCATCACTTTATCTCTGCTTCATATCTGGCACAGAATCAAACAGCAGTGCAGCCACTGTAAACTTCACGCTATTAGCCGGAAGTACTTGGCTATGATGGCTTGTAGAATTTAGAACGGTTTTGACAGAGCTCCAAATCATGTTGTTTTGCTAATAAATAACAGAACACTAAACTGTGGAGTGACCTAAAAATGTTTATAGCTACTGTATATAATTTTTAATACCTGTGTATATGGCCATCTATTAGTTAATCTATTAATAATTCATACATTCTATCATTTCTAATACCACAGCTGTCAAACGCGACGTCGTGACTGGTCATACTGGTTTGTCTTTTTTGTCAGTATGATTTCCCACCTGACACATCAACATAGTAGGTCTGGTGATGAGCTAAGGCTTTACAGATACAGCCATTTCTTAATGATTGGACTTTTTGTTTAACTTGCCCGAGCTTACAATAAGCGACTTCATGGTTTGGTTCCAAAGCTCTTAAGAAGTAAATGATCAAGGAATGAGAACAGTATTCATTGTGTTTAAACCTTTCCCTAGACAACCTCTAATAACAATCTTACTGGATTAAGGCCAGCTTTCATTTTTTATTTAGTGAAACATCTCGGCGGAGATGTTGTTTAGCAGTTTTCAGGAAGACTCTAGAATTGAGTAGTAATCTGTAACTTTCCAACACTAGTAAGCATCCACGGAGGTGTGAGGAACAGTGCAGTGTCTTTCAACATTTACGAAACAATGAGACAATGGTTATTTCTCACTCCCTTTACTCTGTCAAGTTAATCATGTTCCTGAGGTGCCAGCGATCAGTGCCTTTTCTTTCTTCGGGTCTGCCTGATTTACCAGAAACCTGCCTTTGGATGGAATTCTCTTCGTTTGGAAACCGTTCTGTGCACCTAGGGATGGCTCCACTTCAGCGGCTTGGGGGATTCACGGAGTTGCTGAGCAACACAAGAATTTCGAGACTGTGTTATTATCAACAGTCTGCTACAATGTCTCAGGACAGCAGGTTGCATTTCAGTACATTCAGTACCACCCGGGTCCACTCTGGTTCCTAAGAGATATAAGAGATATACAAATTTTAAAAAATTATTTATTTGAATTAGGGAAAAGAATTGTGTTTTATATTCACTGATATATATATATATATATATATATATATATATATATATATAGATAGATAGATAGATAGATAGATAGATAGATAGATAGATTAGATAGATATAGATATTATATATATATATATCTATATATATATATATATATATATATACACAGACGAGATAGGCTGCAAAATGAATATATGTATGAATGTATATGTATATGTATATTTATATATTAAAAACCTTCCTCAGATGTTTTTTTTTTCATGCCATCAGTTCGTGCTTTGCTTTCTTTTTCTAGTTCCTGTTTTTTTTCACCTTATGTTTACTTTCACTGTTTGCACTTTATTTCATTGTGTTTTCCAGCAGTTATATCCACTCCAACTTCCTTGATTACTGCATGACACAAGAACCAACTTATTTTTGTTTTATTAATTTCAGAAATAGACAAACAGAGTCTGGTTATTAAATAACTGTTTATAACTGCTATAATACAAGTGGTCACAGGAACTAGGTTTGCTTTTTCAAATATTCTGAAAATGCTGTATAAAAGGAGGTAGAATAACTTTGGGATGTGCCATTATTAAAAAATATAAACTACTTTTTGGTGGTGAGTTTTTTTTTGTTTTGTCCGATGTTGCTGGTTTCCTATAGCAGCCCATCACATCCGTATGATTTCTTACTCATCATGTGTATTGAAACTTTGCTGAGGTCTTGTATATTAATAACAAAGGTCAGAAAGCAGTCCGAAACAAGCTGTGGCATAATTCAGATTGAGCAACCATGCTCAGGAATTTATCATGCTGGTAGAAGGAAGCATTTGTTCAGACAGGAAGTTTTGATATTGATTTCAAATATAGCTTGGCATTTGTGATTCGCTTTTTCCTTTTGAGATGGACATCGAGTCCAGCTAGAAAATCAATAATAGCCTCTTTTCACTATTTTCGCCATTAACCATTCATCGTGCTAATGTTTTAAAGACATAATATGTTTCAGTTGATGAAAAGGCGACCCACAAAAAGAAATAAATGTGTTCCTAAAATACACAGAATAAAGCTATAATTCTTTTATTTTAGGAGGGCTTACCGTAGCATATCACTTGTGTGGATTGAATGCATTTGATGAACATGGCTTTTATGGTATGGGGAAGGGGATTACACAGCTGACAGTTGTTCACGCTCTTTATCATCTACATCTCCACAGTAATAAAATAAAAACTCAGCCCTGATCCCAGATCTGATGAAATCTTCAATAACGTGTAATGCCTGTCGGAGAGAGCTGGTCTGTGGTGCTTTTGTTTATCAACTGCCTGTAAGACATGCACAGTGCTGCTGATGCTCACAGGAGGATTGAACACTGAATTCTTTATAGATGTTCGTCTTTCCATTCAGCTGTTATTGAGTATATGTTCATGTTTACTTCCCTTAGACAGGTTCTGCTGAAACTCTAGAGCGGTAATTGATTAGATTAGACATTGGTGTTAGATCTTGCTGTGGAGAAACTGTTCCTTGCTTGCCATGAATGTCCCACTTTTCTATTTCCTCACCATTTAGTGGGCCATTACTGCTGATGTCCTTGAGGACCTTGTTTTTCACCCTGTAGGTGCTAATCTCATTCTGTTCCGAGGTGGATGCCTCAGCACCGTGTCGTTGCCTGCAGTGTGTGCGCCAGGAGTGCCGGGACATCAGCCGTGTCAATTCATCAAAGCCTGTCCATGAGGTCGACTGGATTATTTTTCTTCTGTACTGTGGCCATTTTCATAATATGACTCACTAGCTTACTGGTTTGACAAAGACAAGAAACACGAATGCAATAGATTCCAGAATCCATCCTTTTTTAAAACATTTTAAATAATGCGTTTATTTAAATTTGCGTTCAGACTAAAATGATCTAATTGTGGATTACATTATTACTGACAGTTGGGAATAAGTTATATCTACATATATTGAACTTTCCCAGTGAAGTCTTTTGGTCTACATTAAGGGTAGTTGATTATTTAGAAATGTCTACATTCTGCACTATTTGTCCAGATAGTGTGGAAAATCAGATAGTGTAAGTTCTTCATGGCTTTTCTTTTTTTTTATTCTAAAAGCTAATGCCTATCACAGTCCTTTATCATTTTCGCCAGTATATGCAGCGATATAAACAACACTACTGCCACCTAAAGTGATATTTAAGAGGTACAGGGCAAAAAAAAACATGGTTAACGCTGCAGAACATATTTTAATCAGAAAAAAAATCCTTTTTTTTCCTCCAACCTCTTACTCTTATCACGAATTAGCTGGAGGGCAGTCAAACATTAAGCTTTCATCTGAACATCTTTTGTGAGAGAAATATTTGCAGATGTCAGGGATCATAAAGCTTCTTTTATTTTGTTCTCTGCTGAAACAAAACACAGCAGCCTGATTTGCACATTAAAATGTGCTCCTATTAAAAATGCTGGAGGGATAAAACTCTTGAGAAATCGCGTTAAAATCTACGCAAGGATGATCTTTTCAAAGCTTAGAGAAAGGAAAGCAAAACATTAACGTCTGTGCACTGCACAAGGGGAATTGATTTCCTTCACAAACTTTTTCTGTATAATCTGAAATCTCAATTTAGTGATTGCATTGCATGGCAAGGGAAAAGGCCCTGAGTTACTGATTGGAAGGTTAATGGTTCAATCCTGCCACTGTTGCGGCACGTAAACACCCTCCTTAGATCCTGTGTAGTAGGTGTGCTGTAAAATGGCTTGTAACATGGATACGGTTATCCTTTCCATGTAAAGAAACACTTTTATGACAATATCTGCCTTTGAAAAGTATAACCTCATTTCTGCACCAGGTTGCTATTTATGTTCTGTGGAAAAATTAACCCATTAAGTGATGTAATTTAAGAAGAACAACATCAGCAACAACACAAAGATATATAATTAATAAAGACAATTAGGAAAACTGTCACAAAAATGTAAGTGATGCTTATCTTAAGCAATGCTGAGGAGATACAATCGCAAAAAAAAAAATTAAGTATTTATTAAAATATGTATTACAGCATATTCACACAGGATAAACGTACATAATTGGCTTCCACAACCGCCACACTATCATCACATTACGACGCCTCTCATCCACCAGTCTCGGGCTTTTTGTCTCAACTTCCTTTTTTTCTGAATCACAAAATACTGTAAGACCCAATACGCACACACACACACACACACACACACACACACACACACACACACACACACACACACACACACACACACACACACACACACACACACACACACACAAATACAGCATGTCAAAATACTCTTACTGTTTTTTAATAGTGAATAGGGACTACATTACCCAATCATTCCACCGTTTTATCAGTCACATGCCACTGAACACTCACACCTGCTCTTTGTCACCTTGATTAGCACTTGTGTTTATAGCGTCTTCCTACACAGCACTCAATGTCTTTTAATTATCTTTGTTCATTCTTAGGTTTCAGTTCATGTTTCATCTTAATTTGTGTTTTGTTTATCAGCGTTAACGTGTTGTTATTTATCCAAGCTTGCCTGCATTTGGAGCTGCTCTCAGTGAATTTCCCATTACATGACAACAATGGAGATTCCTTACATAGTTAAATATACACCATCATACAGGTTTCACTATATCAAAGACTGTACATTTTTCTTTGCTTCATAGAATGTTTTTGTCAGTCTCTCCTTGCTAATGAGCCTTTACTATGGCAGCACTAACATATTATAGCTAGTGCATTAATTAACCTGTGATCTGTGTGTTAGGGTTGGCATTTGTCAGAGCTGCTGCAATAGGACATTTATAGAAAAGAAAGAATTCAGAATGTGCACTGTGGTATAATAGTATAAAGCACAAGGTTCAGATAATGTAGTAATGTAGTAATCTTTCAGTAATGACTCTAGATTATAGTACATACATCTGTCTTTTGCTTTTTTTCATTATTATCAGTTCAAAAAGGATAAAATGAAAGATATGAAAACAGTGTTTTGAGCATAGTACATATTAATGTCATTGACTGCTGAAGAATTTATTTATTTTTGTTTGTTTTAATGGGACAATTTTAACTTCATGTACAAGTATACTAAATCTCATAAACCACCATAACACAGAGATCTATTCATTAATTAATGCACTAGCTATAATATGTGAATAGTAACAGTTTACCCTTCCTCGTAATTTCCAGCTGATGCTTCCATTATATCACAGTCTTAATATTGATATTAATGTCATTTTCTCCAAGAGCAAATTCGAGTCATGGAAAATTAAAAATAGTGATTTTGATTGGCTGATTTTTTTTTCTCTAGATCAAGTAGTAATAATTAAATCTTATTTATTAATCCCACCTTTGTAGCAACAATCAGCTTATCTGCAATCTTTATAGCTACATTAAATTATTTTTTTTTATTTTAAACAGTTTTCAAAAGCCTTCTTTGTATGTTAGGAAAGAACACATACAGTAATATCCTAAAACAAACAGATAAAAGTCTGATAAAAGTCTCATACGAAATACAAGTTTCTCTGTACACCAATTGACCACTTGTTTCCTCCTTTACTTTACCTAATACAGAATATTTGATATTTATATATACAAAAGTGTGTGTTAAAAAAAAGCAGCATTAGGATGACATGGTGTAGTCTGATTCACATTAATTTTGCTTCGTTTTATTCGTTAATAAATGTATCATTGTATGTTTTATTCATTGTGAGTTACATGTAGTGTTCCAGAGTTAACAAGTGAATTCCTGTTGCCTCTTGCATTATAGCAGCTATAACCAGTCATCATGGTTTCTTTTTTCTTGAAGTTGTCTTAAAGTTAACATGACAAACAGTGCATAAAGGAGTTACTAAGACACTGTATACAAATTATATTAAAGAGTTTAAAGTGTTAAAATGTGCTTCCTAAAATGTTAAAGAAATGTATCCACACGCTGTGTTTATAATGAAACTAAATTATGTTAAATTAAGTAAATTATTATAAACCTGATTAATCTGAATCTTAGAACTAGTCTCAAGAGATGCTGTTTATGGAGTATGTGTATAAAATATTTAGATTATACAATACTATACAATATAATAATATATAGTCTTCTTTAGGCTTTTTTATAACAACATTGGCTATTTACTATCATCTATATTTACATTTATAGCATTTGGTAGATGGCCTTTTCCAGAGTGACTTACAATGAATACTAATCACCTTAGTGGTGCTAAACTCATAACTCCCTATCATCATTTTAGGATGACAGAAAACTATCATAACATAGAGTACATCACAATTATCATCACAATACTGTCCAAAAACTAAAAAAAAGCACATCAAAACAGATGATAGCACTGTTTCATTTCAGCGAATCACCCACTTATTTACAAATCACTGTATAAAACAAGAGCAATTCAAGAGCAAAAACTATTTTTTTAAAAATCTTTTAACTGTGTCTTAGGATCACATCCGTCGACCAATCAGCTAACCAGCTTGGTATTTCAATTGTAAAAATAATCATGTTTAAAAAAAGGAACTATCTTGTCACTGAATCATGCAGAAAACTCAATATCTAACGTCCATTCCCATCTTTACTTATCAGAGTTGGCACTCTTTTTGTGAGGGTACTTTTGCGCTATCCCATACGGTACATGTGCAGCAATCGTGCCCATTTCTGCAGCGCCTTCAATATGAAACATTTGATCGTCGAAGTAGATGTGGGGTCGTATTTTCTCCAGCATCGGGCCTTTGGGAGCACCGGCTAAAAACAGGGCCTCGTCGGTTTCCAGTCCCCAGGCTCGGAGAGTCTTTAAAGCACGGATGCCTGAGCTGGCAGCGCTGCGAGCTGTCACCAAATAGGTGCGGATGGGGCAGTCTAACCTGTGGCCTTTCTCATAGAACTTCTTCTGGAGCTTTCCCAGGACCTCCAGGAAACCTTTCAATGGACCCTATAAGTAGCACAGTGGAGAAATCAGTGTATTATTACTGATGTGTATTATTATGCATTTGCTTTACAGCCATGCCACACTGCTGAATAGGTAAACCATAGTGTATATTATATTACATTATATAATATACAGTTGTGCTCATAAGTTTACATGCCCTTGAAGATTTCTTGGCTATTTTTCAGAGAATATGAGTGATAACACAAAATCTTTTACTCATGGTCAGTGATTGGCTGAAGACATTTATTAACAAACAACTGTGTTTACTCTTTTTAAATCATAATGCCAACATAAACTACCCAAGTTTACATACTCTGGTGATTTTGGCCTGATAACATGTAAACAAGTTGACATAAACAGGTTGGAATGGTTATTAAAGGTAACCATGCTCACCTGTTTGCTTGTAATTAGTGTGTGTGTATGTGCGTGTGTGTGTGTGTGTGTGTGTGTGTGTGTGTGTGTGTGTGTGTGTGTGTGTGTGTGTGTGTGTGTGTGTGTGTATAAAAGGTCAATGAGTTTCTGGACTCCTGACAGTCCCTTGCAATCTGTCATCCAGTGCTGCACTGAAGTTTCTGGTTTCTGATTCATGAGGAAAGCAAAAGAATTGTCAAAGGATGTGCTGGAAAAGGTAGCTGAACCGTATAAAACAGGAAAGGGATATAAAAAGATATCCAAGGAATTGAGAATGCCAATCAGCAATGTTCAACCTCTAATAAATTAGGAGTTCTGTTGAATTTCAGCCACAACTGGCAGGAAAATGGTTCGGGATGCAAAGAAAAACCCACAAAGGTAAAATACAGGACTGCCTGAACACGTGGTGTGGCTGTTCCAAGATGCACAATAAGGAGGCACTTGGAAAAAAAGGATGGACTGTATGATCAAGTTATTAAAAGAAAGATATTACTACACAAAAGCCACAAAGTATTGTGCTTACAATATTCCAAACAACAAAGCTTCAAACCTGCCCTGCGATGGGTTGGCATTCTGTCCAGGGTGTATCCTGCCTTAATGCCCATAGACTCCTGAGATAGGCACAGGCTCCCCGTGACCCGAGGAAGATCGGATAAAGCGGTAGAAGATGAATGAAAAAAGCTTCAAACCTTCTTGCACAAAGTCATTTGGAGTGATGAAGATAACTTTTTGGCCACAAACACAAGCACTACATTTGGAGAGGAGTCAATAAAGCCTATGATGAAAGGTATACCATTCCTACTGTGAAACAAGGTGAGGTGAATGCAGTATGTTTGCACTTGAAAGAAATTTGCATTCATCAGCCAGGAAGCTGCTCATCGGATGTACTTGGACATTCAAACATGACAATGACCCAATGCACAAGGCCATCTAAGAAGATAAAGAGCCTCATCTTCAACTACCACAAAAGATTGTCAGGCTGTCATTGATGTTAAAGCGGGCAATACACTATATTGAGAACTGGGGTATGTAAACTTTCGATCAGGGTCATTTGGGTCAGTTTCTATTGCAAGAAATAATAATTCTGTCAGGGTATGTAAAGTTATGAGCACAACTGTATGACTATCGGTTATGTTTAGGTTAGCATTTAAGTGACTTTGTAGATACACAATGACTGTAGCCCATATTCTATTCTGCATACTTAGTAATGACTTTATTACGTATATCTACAATATTGGCACAAGGAAAAGATCTTTTTCCATGTGCAGTGTGTGTTCATTATCATCTTAGCCTTTCCTCTCTGTCGGTATTTGACAAATGCACTGGAGTTGGCTATATATAAAACTGGCCGAGCTCACAATGCGCTGTCAGTGACACTATCCTTACACAGCACAGTTTGTAGGTACTGGCAACCAGCTCTCTGGCGCCCCCTGCCTCACCACCTCCCTAACACATTTAAATTATTTACATGTAATTACATGCTTGAATTCATGCAATTTTGCAACGATTATGAAATGTGTTTAAGCTATTTTATGGATGGTTGATAATTATTTGTATGTGTGTGGTTGTGGAGCATTGTGAAGGGAGGACAGAGTCATGAGGGAAGCAATAGGAATCTCACCTAAGGTGCAAAAAATGCTCGAAACAGCCTGGGTATAACATGCACAATGATTTTATATCTATACGGTATATTTATGTGCAAAATGGCCAACAACTATATAAACAAAACAGCTGCTAACTACTTGTTAGTCTTCATTTTAACGCAGCAAGTGATCAACTGCAAGTTCAATAAAGACTGTGTTAATTTGTGCATTTGTAAGTGCGGAATGACTGCTGGACGTTATATCACATCAAATAAAGATTTTGGCACACGACATTTGTTATCCAAAATGACATTTTCCTTACACCCAACAAAATATAGTTCAACTGATTTCATTACATGATCCAGGAGCGTGTTCTCGTTTTCCTTCTCATGCTCAAAGAACTTATCCAGCCCGTGAGCTTTAAATATGCGCTCAGACTCGTCCGAGAAGAGAACCGCGTCGCCATCAAATGCCACTCTCAGCTGTTTCTCTGACACATCTATCTGCTTCTCGGGCATGAACATGGTGGCCGCGGCAATGCCTGAGAGGAAAAACAAAACGTGACAGTGAAAAAATCGAGTGTCATGGAGTGCAAGCCTTTACAATCTATGACACTTAAAAGCCTTTAATGAAAGGCAGCCATTAGGGGACTGGATAACAAATAGGTCACTGGCACTCAGCACTTAATACCCCAAGCTAATGTTCATCCTCGTAATTTAACACCATTTCACATGAAATTATATCTTATGTCTGGTTGTAAATGTAATGTATAAATAGAATACAAACCTTGAGGTATTTTTTTTTTAATTTATGAACATAAATAAAGCACTTTCTCTCATGTTATATCACATTAACAAAGTCTGTAGATAACCTTGACCAGCCAGGTATGTTGCACTTCAGTTCGAAATCATTGACAGGTTACTTCTCAGATTACGATCTAAATATACCAGTGCAACTTATTTACTCTGCCCGTGTATCATACTGTCCATAAGGGCAGTGTTCAATCCGTGCTAGGAGTAATTGTTTCTACAGTGCATGTCAATAGTTTGGATACACATAGTCGTTTATGGCTACCGACTACCATGATGTTGATTATATGAAACAAGCCAACCCAAAGGCAAAAACACACAAGTATTGGATAGTGAATTCCAAACTGGAATTTTTTTTAGCTCAAACACAAGAACTTATTTAAGACCCGCAGGAAAACATAGGCGTGGAAGCTTAATGTTTTAATGAGGGAAGCTTGGACACTTATTCTGGGTGAAAATGGAAACTGAACCAACATGACTACTATTCCATACATCATCTCCGTGCAATTCAGTCCGGAATGTGACTAATAGTAACCAATCTCACCATACAACAAGACAATGACATGAAGCTCTGTCTATGTTTGGTAAATCTCTAGAAATCTTCCCAGTTGGGAAGGTATTGGGAAATCATTTTGAAAAAGCATGTATCAATCTATGCGCAGGTGACTACAAACACTTATGCATATAGTGTTATTCTCACAGTTGTTCTTTACTGTTTTTTCAAACGCAAGTACTACATATCTGTTTTAATTCAAGTAGTAATGTCAGAGGATGTCTTTTACACTTACTGGAGTCATTTTTTTAAACCAGGGATTTATACCTATACCCAGGTACAATATACTACAATTTTGGAGTATTGAGTGATTTTATAATTCTTTACACTGTTGATATTGTGATATTGTGTTGATATCTCTTTTCCCTGTCCCTTGTATCCTGTATTATTTCCTGATTTCAATAATGAACAAGGTTACACCCATAATTATCCTGCCTGATTGGCTGATTCTGGTTCAGTTGGATCATCTCACCTTCAGCCAGTGCTTCCTGCACCTTTTTTGGGTCAGCTGACAGGTACAGGTTTGTGTGCCATGCTTTCAGGTAGCCGATTGGATTACTGCCTCCTGTCATGCAGAAGCGCTCAATGAACAGATCTGTTGGGGGAAAAAACAGATTAAATGTGAACATACATACAGTATGGCTCGATTTAAAATATATGAATTTATATGAAAAGTGTATGAAAGATAACACTATCTTAACCTAATCTTATACTTAGCATCTTTAAACAGCTTGAGTCTTGGTACAAATGTTTTAGTATAAGAGAATAGAACATGTGAAATCCTAGTCAGTTGTCAGTAGCCATTATACCATGTTGTCAGAGTTTTTCAAACCCCCCACCAGCCCTAATGTCTAGCCACATCATTGTATAGTGTTTTCTGGTTCATGTAACGTTACAGACTTCCACGTTCCCATTTGTATACACTGTGCATAACTTTGCATTGTGAATGTGTTTACAGTGTGCATGTGTGAGTGTAAATTGAAACCAGGTGGGTTTAAGAAGGTTGGCGACTGTGATCATTTCACATTGTGGGATGGTGTAGTCCATAGCTGCCATGTTTCTATGTTGCAGTCGTTGCTGGAGTTGTAGTTTTCTCAAGGCAAGTGTAAACATTTTCCAGTTTCTAAAAAAACGTTGTTCCTTACATATAATTTTGGCTGATCTTTTAGATTCTAAACAAATTGCTATAATTGTAGTGAGATCACCGTTTTATATTTCTCTATTTATCTCTATCTAGCCTCTATCTCTATCTAAGATCTCTATTTAGCCAAAGTTCTTCACATGGTGTCCACACACATATTTAAAATCACAGGTGTGTTTTTTTTAGGCTTCTAAAAGAACAAACGTGACAGAAACTTAGAAATTAAGCTTAAAGTACAACGTTCATTTTGATTTAATGTAGATAGATAATTCATGAAATGCAAAAGCATGTATCAGATTTTAGAAGCATAATTCTTTAGAAGAATAATTACATATATATATATATATATATATATATATATATATATATATATATATATATATATATATATATATATATGTCTATGTCCCTGACAAAAGTCTTGTCGTACTTATCTATTTTGTAGAAACACCTGCTATTAACCTTGCTATTATTGACTTTTAATTAATCAATTGGTGTTAGAAATAGCTCGCTCTTATGAACAGCTAAAACCCTCCCAAATGATGTTTAATGCACTGAAATAAATTAGTTTCACTGAAAAAAGATTTATCATTTAATCAAAACAGAAAGGTCAAATTTTGGCAAGACAAAAGTTTTGTCGCCTATACAGAAATTGAACAAATTTACTGCAAATACAAAAATATGTCAGCAAATTAAGTAGTGGTGCTGTGAGATCCAAATTTAATATCTTGTATGACTTCCATGAGCTTGAAGGACTGCATCCATGCGGTTTGGCAAGGATTCATACAACTTATTGATGAAGTCATCAGGAATAGCAAAGAAAGCAGTCTTGCAAGCCTCCCAGAGTTCATCAATATTTTTTGGTTTAGTCTTCCATGCTTCCTCTTTCATCCTACCCCACATATGCTCAATGATGTTCAAGTCTGGTGACTGGGCTGGCCAATCCTGGAGCATCTTGATCTTCTTTCGCCCTGAGGAACTTTGATGTGGAGATGGAAGTATGCGATGGAGCACCATCCTGCTGCAGAATTTGGCCTCTTTTATGGTTGGGAATATAAGAGGTAGCTAAGATTTCTTGGTATTTTAGACTATTGATGTTGCCTTCCACCCTGCAGATCTCTCGTACACCCCCATACTGGATGTAACCCCAGACCATGATTTTTCCGCCACCAAACTTCACTGTTTTCTGGGTGAATCTCGGATCCATGCGGGCTCCAGTAGGTCTCCTGCAATATTTGCGGCGACTGTGGTGTAATTCAACAGAAGATTCATCTGAAAAATCCACCTTCTGCCACTTTTCCAGCGTCCATCCTTTTAGCAGGCTGTGGGCCTTGGCAAATGCCACACGGTTTTTCAATCGTCTTTTGTTTAGTGCTGGCTTCTGGGCACTGATTCGACCATGGAGGCCATTTCGAGATAGAATCCGACAAACTGTTCTGGTTGACACGGGGACTTCAGGTGACCAGGTCTCGTGGAGCTCTGCTGCAGTGGAAAATGGGCTGGCCTTGGATTTTCGAGCCAACAAACGGTCCTCTCGAGCAGTTGTCTTGCGGGGTCTGCCTGACCTGGGCTTGTCAAAAACGTCTCCAGTCTCTTCAAATCTTTTTTTTATCCTCTGTACTTGACGCTGAGACACATTGAAGGTGTCTGCCACATCAGCAGTGGATCTGGTCTTCAGCCTCTTGATAATCAACACTTTAGTCTCAGGGTGAATCTTAGGCATGTTTGCAGAGGTCTAGTTGCAGTTGAGGATGAAGGTCTAGTGTACTGGGGTTCTTTTTATACACACCTGAGACCTAATTGATCCATTATTAGTCACAGGTGAAGCTCATATGACAAGGTCGACAACACTTATGTCTTTGCAAAAATTGACTCAATGGGCTTTACCAAGCTGTGAATATTAGAATACTTTTTGACAGTTTCGTTTTGCACTGAAACATTATTACAAAAGCTGTTGGGATTAAAATGAGCCATTTCTTGTAAAAAAAATCTTGATTAGAAATATATTTCAGTGGCACTTCAGGTCAATTTGTACACAAGCGACAAGACTTTTGTCAGGGACTGTATATATATATATATATATATATATATATATATATATATATATATATATATATAATGTAATCTAAATGATCTTTAGAATATTTACATGGAATTTACATGTGGCACTTACATTGCAATATAATGAATTACTATGATCTTGTGCAATATTTGAATATTATTGAGTTGATAAAATGCTTGTTTGAAATCTTTACCAGCTTAGAAATAATGATTTATAGAAAGAATGTCTCTGCAGCTGAGTGATTTATTTTGAGTGACGATACAGGAAGAAGCTTAAAGCACACATTTCCCCATGAGATGAACAGTGGAGCGTGAGAGTCTCTCCAACGTTCTCCTTGATGTTTCAGTTTTAAATATATATTCAATTCAAGGATCTCATCTGTCGACTGACTGGAAAAGAAAACATGTTGTTCTTGTTTACTGAGAAGACATTTATTTATGGGTTTGCTTTCAAATTATACTATATTTTCAGCCCTGGCATTAAAAATAGATTGTATTAATATAAATGGGATGTCAATAAGGGTGTACATATTTATGGGTTTTGTTCAAAACAAGGCCTGGAGAGTATGTTGTTGGATTTGTAATTTAGCCAACCAGACCATCAGAACCCTTCCAGCTCTGGCACAGTGAGGACTAGAACAGGAAGTGGCTGTCTTACAATACAAAGGCTAGAAGTTCCACTCTGCCATTGTGAGAGGATGACCAGCTGAATATATAACCTCCAGCAATATCCAGAAAAAACATTAAAAGCGCTAACCCTTACCACTTTTTTTGAGAGAAAAATGTATGTTCTTTGATTTTCTCCAAATTCACAGAGTGTATTCTGAAGGTCAAAATAACTACAGTGGTGCAGTTCGTTTGGCACAACCACACCTCAGAGCTGAGATATGAGTGGAGAACCAGAAACTAGTATGGTGTCCCTCATGGCTCAGTACTCGGTCCTCTTGTGATCAAATTTAAAAACAACAATATCCCTGATATAAACATGGCTTTTAGAATGATTAGTGTGAATTTGGGATGAATCTAAGGACCCACAATTTTTCAGCCAAAAACAAAAAGCATAAAGGATAACCCATTAGCACTTTTTTGGATAAAAAATTAATGTTCTTTGATTTTCTCCAACTTCACAGAGTGTATTAGGAAGGTCAAAATAACTACAGTGGTGCACTTAGATTTGCACAACCACCCTCAGAGCTGAGATATGAGTGGAGAACCAGACTCCTCCTTAATGTTCCACAAGGCTCAGTACTTGGTCCACTTTTGATCAAATTTAAAAATAAGCACATCCCTGATGTAAACCTGGCCTTCATAATGCATACTTTGAATTTGGTGTGAATCTAAGGACACATTTTTTCACTCAAACAAAAACTAAGAAAAGGATAAGAAAAACAGAAAAACTGTTTAGTGTTTATCCCTAATCCTAATGTCAGATCTACATGTTTGCTTGAATCATTGATTCAAAAAGTGCATATATAAATTAATAAACAGATATGGGCCCTCAAGAAATGACAACAAAATTAATTACTGGTATTAACGATTCACAATTAATCAACGATTCATAACTGCTTTATCCTGGTCACAGTGAACCAAAAGCCTGTCCTACGAGCACAATATATTCATGGTATAAACAACAAAAAAATGTATCGCCGGTCACAGGAGCAACTAAGAACCACCACATACATACTTGAATGTTTTAGGGAAGTGAAAGAAAACCAGAGAACTCTGACAAAAACCCAGACGGACATGGAAAGAACATGCAAAACTCCATACGACAACTCACGCACAAACACACACACACACCCAGCAGACTCGGCCCTGGAGTCTGAAATTTTTTAGAAAGCTCTCTTTGAACTGAAATATGTCATGATAATTGATGGGCCTAATTATTATTTTAAATGTCACTGAATTTATATTTTGTATATTATCCATTATAATGAGTGTTAAAATAAATACTTTTTTTCAATTTCAATAGAATTTGCCCTTTACAAGATAGGGAGAGTAGCCTGAATATAATAAAAGATCAAATTTTAAAATATAAAATGTATAGTGCTGTGATTTATATAGTGAATGGGATAAGCTAAATGTAGTCTGACCCTGATTTACTAAGCGCCTACATGTAGAACTTGTGTACGTGTGAGAAATTTGAAGCACAAGGTAATCAAGTAAATGGATTTCTCTGGAAAACGTAGGACGAGGAAACAACATGTCAGAAAATTAAATGCTTTAAGTAAAAAAAGAAAGAAAAGAGGATTTATTTGTCTCATATACATTACACAGTGACTTTGTTTTCATATGCCCGCTTGGATGAGTAAAGAGCACAGGTCTAGCCATGATACAACACCCATGGAGCATAAAGAGTTAATTGCCTTATTCAAGGGCCCAACAGTGGAAGCTTGGTGGTACTGGGGCTTGAACTTCCACCCTTCCAATTAATTACTTTCAAAATCTTTTTCTATTCTTGCTTAATGAATGAAGGCAACAGAGTCAAAGTTCTCCCATTGAATAAATTTAGAAAAAATGGTTTCTGTGATCTTCAGATCTACTTTCCCTTCATTTCGTTAATATTTGACAGTAAACATAAATCGATAAAGCCTGTAAGAATTCAACAATGTAACAGAGCAATATTTGAAAGTATTGATGTCTCCTGGTGCATTGACCTTTTCTCAAAATCATCTTCACATGTTTCTCATGGACGCTTTTTATAACGCACGCCGAATTGCACGTGTGTGAATTTCCCCGCTCAGATTTTTCCTGGTTCTCAAGCTGGTCCTCAACACATGGTGCACTTTGCGTCCTGCTGTCAAGCAATTTATTTACGCAGGACACAAAGGGTCGCTCCCATTTCACCACATCCTATAAGTGTATCGAGACTGAGCGAAGGTCGGCATGAGATGACACAGCTGGGAGGTCTGGGAGCTTCGTTGTGTTTTGCTAACAAACATGAAACGCATCCAGAAGTGGTGTGGACAAATTTCAGGGATAATGTGAACCAGATCATCAGTATAGGCAGAGACTAATGTGCTTTAGGTGAGAAGATTACAAGCACCCTTTACAACCTTTAAGATTTAGTTGGTAAGGGGGTGTAAGATTGTAGCTGAGCGGGTTTTCATCTGTGAAGATGAAATATTAAAATAATAAGCAGTAAATAGTAAAGAAGTGCTGCCTATACATAGGACAAAGGCATCTGCCAGACACCCTTATCCTAAACAAATAGGAATTATCTAGAGCAGCTAAGGGTTAGGTGCCATACTCAAGGGCTCACCAGTGGTACCTTGCTGGGATTTGAACACAACCATCTAGCCAGAAATTCAGCAGCTTAACCATAGAGTCACTGCTCAAATCAGTTCCTATTCGTTTTACATTATATCCAGAAGTGACGCATTCAATGACTGTTAAAAAGCATTAACATTTGAAGCTCCTCAAGAAACCCTTTACTAAAACATTCACTATTTATAAAATATTCACTATATATATAGATATCTATATAGTATATATATATATATATATATATATATATATATATATATATATATATATATATATATATATATATATATATATATATATATATATATATACATGCATACATACAGTATTTGCATATTCAAATGCATTTAATATGCACAGTGACACTATTTGCACTTCTACCTAAAACTAATCAACTGGTCTGCTCATTGGATTTTACACTAGTTGAATTTGAAGGTTCAATAGGATTTTGATACCAATCAATGTACTGCGTATGTACAATAATGTGGATCTTTCTTTATACTTTGCGACCAATTCTGAGGAATGAATTCTTACAAGGTTTTTTTTTTTACTATGGTGATGTATTAGGTAATTGAGGTCAAGCATAGATGAAAGGACACTTACTGTGGTGGTTGATGGTGTTAATTAATCTTATTCCAACATGGGCATGATTGTAGGTCACCAGCACAATGTCAAAAAGCTCCTCGCTGTCAGGGTACAGCTCTCGCAACTGTGCATTCACTGCCTCCAGGGCCTGGATAAAAAAGGAAAGATAAATACATTTTAGGGTCCTATTAAGTCCGTGGAGCACAAATTCTTAATGCAGTACAAGTGCTGACTTAATATGCCTGATTTTTATTCTTGACTTTGTTTTAATTGAAACTACTAAATTATTCAGTAAATATGGTGACACGATTATGAAATAGTGTGTGGTCATGCGAATGAGAGTGTTCTGGTTAAAGTATTTTGTGAGAATCTTTGCCTCATTAATGTCATAACTAAACAATTAAAATGTTATTTGTCACACATAATGCTTTACCCCCTGTCCTAGCTGAAGAAATATGTTCTTATTCTCACTTTAAAGAGATGGAAAACTTGAAAAATAAATAAAAAATAAAAAAATACATTTATTCTTATTCAGATTGATTTTATACAAATGGAAAAGCAAAGAATTGAAATATTGGATTGATATGATAATTGCTTCAAATGAGTGTATGTTAGGGAGAGTGAATAACAAGGGAGAATGCAAAAATGTGTGGGATCATTTCTATCAGCATTAAATACCTAGTGTGACTTGTGTTTCATTATGATGATAATTGGCTGAACATGTAGCTGCAAAGGTTACTATTGAATCCTGCAATGATGTGTAGAGGTTTTCAACAATAAAAAGGGCTAAATCCAAAATGTAATATACTGTGTATGACAGTTTATATACAGAAAAAATAGCGTGTATGTTTCGTTGTTACCTTAACAAATGGAAATGCTGGTCCTGGGGCTAAAGGCTCGTCCTCATGTTCCACCTGGTACCTGAGGTACTCCTCTACTCCTTTCTCTTCATATACCTTCTGCTCTTTCTCTGTGCGGAACAGCACTCGAGAGGACACGGCTATCGTTACAGCGTTCTCTGGCTTTGGCTGGATGAGGAATGAAGAGTGTGATATTTCAGATTTATGCCAATAAATAGGTAATACAGTTACATATGCAAACTGTTACATATTGGCAAAAAAAAGCTAGAAATTCTAAAAAGTGGAAGTCTAATGGTTTGAGGTTGTTTTGCAGCAGTGAAGGTTGGAGACTTGTTCCAGGTAAAATAAATTCTACGGGAATTCTGGGAGACTACAACAACCATGCAGTTCTGTCAGGACTGTGGCTAATTGGATCCAACTTTACCATAAAAGAAAACGATGACCCAATGCATACTTCCAAGATATACATTATATATATAGATATATATATATATATATATATATATATATATATATATATATATATATATATATATATATATATATATATATATATATATATATATATATATATATATATGTATATGTATATATATAAAAGTGAACTCTCTGGATGCCAAGAATGTGTCAAGATTTTATTCAGGCTAATGGAGGATTTTTCAATGAAAATTAAGTGTAACATCTGTACATTTATATTATGTCTGGTGAAAGTAAATCTTCATGTGGTTAAATTATCTATAGTAGTTTGTTGAATAGAAACAAAAGGAACTCTCAAAACATTGTCCCTCCAAACCCATAAAAGGCAAATCCAAATAAAGAGAATCCACAGAATCAATGGGAAAGTTATATGAATATATGGTCTGGAGTTGTAGTGAAGGCTCTTATATAAGGGATTATAATTTTTATAATGTCAGAAGTATCATATAAAATGGATAACACTCTTCATTTAGCACATTTAGCAGAGAGTCGATGAATAAGGTGGTTTCAAATGTGCTTATTTCAAATACACAGTATAAGCTTTATACATCCTGAAAGTTTAGATATTCAGGAGAAGACAACAATCGAAACATGATGATGTATTAACCGATTAAGTTAAATGAAAGTACAAATTGAAAGACATTAGATTAACTTACATTCAGTATTTCTAATGATCTCACTACCAAACCTGTCAAATTTCCCTGTAAATCTTGTGCTAATAAATGTAGTTGTGTGGGTTGGGGTGAGGTGGGGCTGTGTAAATAACGACAGCAACACATAATGTACACAAGCACACGTGTGGTGAGTCACGTCACTGCAGACTGCTGATTGTTCAACATGCCATGTGGACCAAAGCAGAAGGCTGACCAGTTAATTTAGAGGAAGGGATTCTGCCAAGAGACCCAGCAGAACATGACCCTCATAACATGCCGCGTCGGTGGGTTGCCAGGGATGTGAAATGTGAACAGTCTAAATAACATCAGAGGGAATGTGACAGGGTGACAAACTGCAGCTCCTCCCCCAGGAACTTATCAGAGAAACTGGAGACCAGTGTGCCATTTGTGATGCAGTATCTTGTATCACTTTCACTAAGGAGAACTGTTGGGTTCATAGCAGGGTCAAGGGACTGTTTAATTAATAATGGCATGTCACTTTAATTCAAGGGGTTACATATACTCTGGGCATGAAGTCTTAGATATGTTTGGTTGGCTTTACCAGACGGTATGATTATACCATAGACTCTATGGTATAGAGCAAATTGCCAAAAGGATAGCATTTAAAAAGCTCAGCATGTATATGCTGACCAAAGATTAACTTGAAAATAATCTTTGTAAGACAAGACCATGAGAATTTAGCTGACGGTAAAGCAGACACTAAGAATGATTTATTAAATCAGAGCTTGTCATCTTTACCTTTCACATGCAATGTCATTCCTAAAAAAAAAGCATTTACTTTAGCATACATTTTATTTCTATATACATTGGAGCATGTGGCACATAAGCCTGGAGGACATTATATAAGCCTGTACATTACATTATTATTATTATTATTATTATTATATAAAATATTTTGTATGTTATATTTGATAATTTTCCAACATTTATTCATCATAGAACAACACAGCTGTATGCTCATCCCCTCACTATTTTCTTTTTTGTAATGAATGATAATTTCTTATTTTAAAGCAGCTTGCAGCTCTTCAGTTTACTAAAAAAAAACACAAAGCCATGTGTGGAAAACATAAGGATTAATATTTACTCTTCAGATTACTCTTTGTTTTTCCAGTTTCTTGTATCCTGTTTTCTTGTCTTTGGAGTTGTTTGCACCACTACTGCCTTTTCTCTGTTCTCAGATCATAGATTTGCCCATGAGTATAGGCTGCTCAACATTCAGATCATACTGTCTGTGATTCTTGGATTAAACCCAATAACAACGCAGTATGCTTATAATGCCAATTCCTCAGCATTCCATATTTATAACAAGGGATACATTTAAATTGGTAGTCTACCATGCATTTAATTCAAAGTTAATGAAAGAATAGCGACAACATTCATAATTTACTCCGATTTGAGTATACTTACAAAGAAAACGCCTCCCTCCACCTTCCTGGCTCGTCTTCCTGGTCCCTTTATAAAAGCACATTTCATGTCAGTCTCTAAGAAGTATGGGTAATAAATAGGAACTGTTTGTTTATGGAGATTGTAATACGATCACGATAAACACAAAGAGACAAAGAGACACATTTGATCAATTCAGTCTTCAACAAAAGGAAAATTCATGCCATTAATGAAGTGCAATAATATGATAATATGATAATGCCATATGTGTACATATTGCTGACACAGATTTACAACATTGGGGATGACATGCTATGTTATATAACTTTATGTAACATTTAGTATGGAAAGTCAGTATTATGGACAGTGTTAATTTGCAATTGTGCTATAATGATATGAGAGGAAGCGAACAGAATGGTCCTGTCTATTTAATATGGGTCTAATTTTGTTGTCTACTGTGTGACAATATTCAAAACTCTTTGCCCTTTTAACAGAGATGCTTAAATTACACACTCAAGGAGGACCTCCCAGGTCCAGGACACAAGGAGTTGTTAATTGCCCATGAGCAGGTAGGGTTATAAAAGGGTATAAAATACATATAAAATGAGTATATATATATATATATATATATATATATATATATATATATATATATATATATACAGAGAGAGAGAGATACATATAGATATATATACGCATAGATACACGTATATAGTATGTCACCTGTGACTTACGTTTGTGTAAATATGCATATAAAGTAATTTATTTGCCTGCATCAAGCTTTCAGCAGAGTTTATCTAGACACCTGACAATAAGTTCAATACATATGTTTTTCACACTTCTTTTAACACTTCTCCCATCAGGCAAACAATACAGGTGCCTCAGAGCACAAACAAACTGAAAAAAATAGCTTCTTCCTTGTGGCTGTGACTTCACTGAACAGCTTACCATCAGACGCTGTTAACACATAACACTATTGCATTGTCACTTTCTGCATATATATATATATATATATATATATATATATATATATATATATATAGATATATATATATATATATATATATATATATATATATATATATATATATATATATATTGAAAGATGTCATGATTGCAGAACACACAGATGTTCTGTTATGGAGAAGAACACACAGATGTTCTGTTATGGAGAATGACCAATTTAAAAGAAAACGCTCCACAAGCTGCACATGCAAGTGAGTAAAAAATGTTTGTGTCCTGATAGATTCTGTTTTTTTTTAAATGTCTGTCTGTTTTGCAAATGACTTATAGAAATAGAATTCCATAATTCTACAATGTGTCCTGAGAGCCAAAGATATTATACTCAAATTACCTCTATGGTGTCAGATGTCTAAAAACATATGACACCATTTTGATTTTGACAAATAAACAAGCACTAAATAAACAATTACATGCTTTGTTTTTTTTCCAAAATTATAATAACTCAATCCATTCATTATTAGGCTTTGGTAATGTAGAAGATGGTATTGAAATGTCATTGAAAAACATTCAATATCTAATGAAACTTGTTCATATTCAATATATGGGGTGTATTGGATGTACTGACAAGTTGTTCATGGATAATGATAACTACAAACAGTAAATAGTAGCTAATAAGTTGGATGCCTCAATTTATATGCATTACAGCACAATACGGAATATACTTTACACCAATTCACACTATCCTACACTCTTCCCCTTTTCAGCTTTCTCAACCTCTTGCAGGATATTTGTATAGTGATACCCCTTACTACCCTGACAGCAGCATTCGTGTGCTTTATATCAGGAATAGCCCATGTGACGTGACCTGCACCTGCTACAGCTCAGATGGAATTATCCCTCCACTTTTAGCTCCATTACTTAGCAGCCCTCTTTCAACCACTCTCTCTCTCTCTTTCACTTACTCTCTGTATCTCTATCTCTTTCATGCCCTTCACATCTGTAAAGGTGTCTGTTCCATCACTCTTTTATCACGTTTGACACAAACAGCATTACGTAACCATCCTTTTTTATATATATGTTTTACGACTCTTTTACGACTTTTTTTATCCAGTACATAAACCCATTCTCTATCATGCATAGGACTCTCAAAGCAGTATCAAACTCTGTAACAATGGAAATCTAAGTGTTAATCCACAAAATATTGGTACTGAAATAGAGAGGAGAGGTGCCCTGTGAAACACGTGTGCAATGTAAACATGTAACAGGGCAACAATTTAACAACTACATATTGTTGATTTTAAAAGTGGAGTCAAGCAGAGATGAATAAAGTTTACTATGGGGATGAAGTTCATCAGAAAATGTTAGAAAAGAGACACAGACTTACAGTTTTGGCCTTTTTAGTAGAACCCACACTATCACAGAAGCCCTCATTGTCATCCCAGGAGGCTTTGCTGTCACCATTTGAGCCTGACGAGGGGCTAATGGACATGGGGTCCTGGCCCTTCATGACCTGCACAGGGTCAAGACTCATTCTTCTCAAATGCACTCATTAACCACTGCGTCGAGGTCGCCTTTCTCACACGATAGACACTTTGTCCTGATGCACACTCATAAATACTCATATGTGTGCGGATCCAGCATAAACAAGCCTGGGAGTAATGTAAATGCTGCTGCCGTGGATTCACACGGGCTGGCTCCAGCCGGTTCGTTGTGTTTTGTGTCTTCTCTTCTCCAATGCAGTGTCCGCAATGTGCTACTTGTGTGTCATGTTGATTTCCACCACCACCACCCTCCCCCTTCCTACCCGGGCCTCTCCCTCCCCTCCCTCTTCATTTCTTCTCTCTCTTTCCACACACACACACACACACACACACACACAACACATACACATCCATCGCTCTCCTTCTCTTGAGATCTACTTACACGCTATCCCTGATTCCTTTGTATACTTTGTCTGAAATGATATTTAATATTCAATACCCCTTTGCACCATTCATTCCGTACATTATGCACTAGCAAGAGATCAATGAAACGGTTATTTTTAGAAGACAACATTTAAAAACAGTGGCTATGAAAATTTCCCTCAGACATCAGGAGGAAGAAATCTTGAGAGAGCTTTTTCTTCTTTTCTAAGGTGCACTTAATGCTAGAATTATAAATCATTGCAATTACATTTACAGATTTTGGGTGACACCCACTTATCCAGAGCAACTTAAAAAAGTGCTCTGAAGCCTTACATAATACATTCTAATACTAGTTTTTTAGGACACAGACTAAGAATTCCATCTGTCTAAAACTTATTGGAAAATAAAGCAGATGTTCAGGTCTTTAGATATTTTTGGAAGGTCTACCAGTTGTAGAACTAGACTTGTGTTGAGCGACTTGAGAAAGCAAATGAATTCCAATAATGCTCTACAGAAAAAAAAATACATGACTTTGTTGCAATGTAAGAACATTTTTTGTTCTCCATGGTTACCCCTGAAATTGTGTGACCAAAGTGGAGATCCAAGAGTTGTCCATGGATATCTTGATCTTGATATTTACCAAGGATAATAAAAATAATAATAATAATAATAATAATAAAGACAGACCTGCTGAAAAATTGAAGCATTTGAGCTGATCACCAACAAATTGTCTCCCATATACCTTGTTCCTAGACTGAATTAATTACAAAACGTATGAAATCTTTGAATCACCTTATTTATTATGGACAACTTGTCTGTTGCATTTTGGCCCCCACAAATATCTATAGGTCAAGCAGTTTGACAACTTTTACTGGGGTTTGCAAAAAGTCTAAGCCAAATGTATTCAAATGTCATGAAGTATAATCATGATCATAAAAATGCTTTATTAGATACGAGGGTGTTAAACTTTAAAAATCAACAAAGGGGAAATTATGGATATTCATTTGACTCCTCCGAGACTCTTATGCTGTAGTGTATAATGGTGACCGTCCTGTGGGTTTACGCCGCTATCAGGAATGGTGGTGAACTGAGGGGCGAGCGGAAGTACAGGAAAAGAAGTAACAAGCCATGATTCCGGACTGTTTCCGCTAGGGGTATAGATTTTATAATTGTCCAGTAGGTTTATTTATTCAGTCTTTGGAGTTTTCTTTCCCTTGGCGACATGGAGCAGCCGGTGCCTAAAAAGTAAGAGTTGTTACCTTTCGACATGCTAACTGCTAATTATGGTTATGTTTAGGCCGCGCTGTTAGCAAACAGGCTAAATACAAGCTAAGCGGCATACAAATGATATTACTAATAGCAGTAGATATCTGTGTAGTTTCGAAAAACTAATAAACTAACTAACCGAGTTCAAGTTATACTCTCATGTAGTCCGTTTGGTGAATGTCTAGTGGCTTAGCATGCTAGCAGTAGTTGTAGCTATTTGTGAATGTATACAAGGAGTCAGAGCAGGGGGACGTGACAGCTGTATAAACACTGGCTTTATTCAATCATTAATACACTTTAGAGCAATATTACAATTGTATAGACTGAGCTTCTTTAAAGAATTAAAAGTAATTATACGCTTTTCGTCGTATTTTCCCGTTTTCAGATTATCCTCTTTTTTTAATGCATTGTTTTTTACGAACATGAGGCTGTAAACATGTGAATGCGTTTGAAAGCGTTTCTATACATATCAGTAGGAAAGTCAGTATATGAATTAGTTATTTTTTGTCGTAAAAACATGTCCTGTTATCGGAATTTAAGGTAGTCGTAACATTCTTTGCAACATTAATTCATATATCATTAGAAGGACATGATGAATATCAACGTGGGCCATCTGAAAACCGAGAATAGGTTCTGAGTGTAGGGGGAAAACATTGTGGTTTACAGAGTTTCCACTCAAGATGGGGTGTAAAAGAGGAAACTTTCACAATGCCACACATTGATATGTAAGATTCATGACATTTATTAAAAATAAAGAGACTTTATTGTCATTGTAGTAATACAATGATATTAGTTTTAGTTCGCAGATACCAGACATGTATGTATAACGTAATGATGTATACATTAACATGTATACCAATATGACATTTATATGTGTATATGTATGTAAGTTTTTTTTTTTTTTTTTATTGTGTCGTTATGATAAATGAAATATTTTATAAATCATAACTTTTCTATGTCGAATGATATGTTTATGTATATTACAGTGACATCTTTATATGGAAAAAAATGTAATATAAATGTCCTTATTAGACAAATTTATGGTGAATTAATAGACACATACCATATTAACAAATTTATATTTTAAACATAGTATCAATGGCATATCGTAATGAAACCTTCATATTTATAATATAAGGTACTTGCAAATGTATGCATCATTTAAAAAATAAAATACAAATAAAAACATTTGCATACATCATCTGCTTTTTATAAATGAAATGTCAAATGTATGTAATTAGTTGCATATGTTTGTTTAATAGAATTAGAGATCCTTAAAGTATGTATGTGTGTATGTGTGTGTGTGTGTGTGTGTGTGTATATATATATATATATATATATATATATATATATATATAATTAGGTTTTATTTATTATTAAATAAAGCCAGTGGTGTCTTAATAGCAAGAGTAATAATTAGTAACCATCATATGAATTGTCCTGTCTGAACTGTCTGAACATTCCTGACAGTAAACTGAAGAAGCTTAGTGAAGACAGTCTCACCAAGCAACCAGAGGAAGTCTTTGACGTTCTCGAAAAACTGGGTGAAGGGTAAAGTGCAATTTTAATTAATTTCCTTTTGATTATTCAGGTGTCTGAAATGTATTCTATTAACACTTGCTTTACTTTACTTTCAGGTCCTATGGAAGTGTATTCAAAGCCATCCATAAAGAATCAGGCCAAGTGGTGGCCATTAAGCAGGTTCCTGTGGAGTCGGACCTGCAAGAGATCATCAAGGAGATCTCCATTATGCAGCAATGTGACAGGTAATGGTGTCTTGTGTTTACTGTAAAGGACATACACAGGCTGTATGTTTATCATTGACTGTATGTAGCATCAAAGACCTTACTCTTCATATACAGTCCTATTATCTTTAAAAGTACATGGTGTGGCTAAACGTATGAGGATACCTGTCACTTAACAATCAGAAATAGTTACCACAAATTATATTTGTCATGAAGGCAATCATTATGCTCATGTACAAAAGTTGCATACTGGGTATGTTTTAGACATTTGTTTGTCAGGTTGTGTTTTAGTTATATAACTATATATTTAGCCATGGACAAATTTTAACAATCAGTGAATCACTTCACAGGCATTTTTTTGTTTCCTCACAGTTAAACAGCTTAGTCATGAGTTAGTAAAGCACATGATTTCAGTGTGTCACTTATGAAAACTTTACTGTGAGCAAAAAAAAAACACACTCATGGACACCAGTCTTTTTAAAAAGCGACTGCGTTTACCACACCTTGCAGCAACTTCTCTATAATATTGCAAATAAAACACATTAGGAAAAAGAAAATGTGTGTCATGGTAGCAAAATTCAAAGCTCTTCACCAGTATGGTCCATGATAATTAATACTTGATATATTTTACTGATGTCTAGGTTAAGTACTTACCAGGAACTGTTTGATGATCATATAGTCTTTATTTTATTTGCTAAATAAAATTTATATTAATTAATCAATTAATTAGTAAATGTATTTATTAATGAATATGTTAATAAACATAATTAATACATCATATCTAATAAAAATAATCTAGAGCTCTGTGTAGTCTCATATGTAAAAACAAGCAGCATGTGGTGTCAGTGTTTCGCCTCTAGGGGCCGCTCTTGTAACGGTTACAGACACTAAGCCGGGAAAATGATCAGTATGGATTTCTGCTGATAGTTCCAGCAATTAAATACAGGTGCCAACCATGAACCTCCGATAAAAAGGCTTTTGTCACGATTCCCTCAAGAATTATCATTAATAATAATCAGTATATCTTTTCTCTCTCATTCTAGTCCATATGTAGTGAAGTACTATGGCAGTTATTTTAAAAACACAGACCTGTGGATTGTGATGGAGTACTGCGGTGCTGGCTCAGTGTCCGATATAATCCGTTTGCGTAACAAAACAGTAAGTGGAATAAATGCTGGCTTTCTGGAAGTGTTATGTAACATTATTGTTTGAATGTCAGTGATTATGTTGTTGTTGTTTTTCATCCAGCTCACAGAAGATGAGATCGCTACGATCCTTAAATCCACATTAAAAGGTCTTGAGTATCTGCACTTCATGAGAAAGATTCATAGAGACATCAAAGCTGGAAATATTCTTCTTAACACTGAAGGACACGCCAAACTGGCAGACTTTGGAGTGGCTGGACAGCTTACTGTACCTATCTTTTTTTTAATAATTAGACAATATTTTTGGAATATATCAGCTTTATTACAGCTGTGTGGATGCGATCAGTGATATTTGTTTTTTTTTTTTGTCTGTTGAAGGACACGATGGCAAAGAGGAACACTGTGATTGGCACACCATTCTGGATGGCTCCAGAGGTGATCCAGGAGATTGGGTATAATTGCGTGGCAGATATCTGGTCTCTGGGCATCACATCTATAGAAATGGCGGAGGGCAAACCACCTTATGCAGACATTCATCCAATGAGAGTGAGTTACATGCATCATTTAATAATTTGGTCTATTATTGAAAGACTCTGAGACTATATTGTGTTTGGTTGTTTGTTTCAGGCGATTTTTATGATTCCAACAAATCCACCACCAACATTCCGGAAACCCGAGCTATGGAGTGACGAATTTACAGATTTTGTGAAGAAATGTTTAGTGAAGAACCCAGAACAGAGAGCCACAGCTACCCAGCTCTTACAGGTGTGTAGTGTACAGTCAAACATGTTCTCATTAAAATAAAGAAAAATGCATAATTTTGTATCATTTTAATGGGGGGGGGTGGTTCACATCCTAAATGTCATAAATGCATTATGCATTTTGATAGCCTAATAGCTACACACAGCTAAGTGTGCGACAATAACTGTTATATTTCCTGGCTGTAGGTCAGTGCTTGGAATTCTTTTAATTTTCCAATGTCATAAGTAATAAAAAAAAATAAAACAGGACACCGATCAATTGATTATACTTCTAGGTGGATACTTCAGGAAACAAATTCTTTGTGAATCAAAATGTATTTTGGCTATCAATATGACAGTACATGTGGATAGGTTGATATCAGGGATGCCTATTTTTTTCCCCCCACAAAAAGCCAGTGTGGCTGCAGGGCATATTTAAACAGATAGAATTTGGTGAGGACTTGCTTGGTTGGAATGAAAAACTGTACCTACACTGGCCCATTCTGGAAAAGATTGGACACCCCTGGTTTATATAATTGATTTAGATGATGTTTGGGTATGGTTGTTATCACTGCAAGTTTTTTTTTTTTTAATAACCATAGATCAGTCTCACAGCTCAATCATCAGAAAGGTTTTGTGTCTGCCACAGAGCTCTAATTTTACCCCAGTGTCTGTGAAATATAAAAGGAAGTGGTATGATAAGTTCACCCAATCACTTATTCTGTGGCCAGAATTTACTTTCAAATCAAGCGAAATAACTACGAGTCCTCACTTTATTAATGTATATTTTATAGAAAGATTCATTTAAAATGCTTTCAGATCACCAAGTTTAGATCAGTGCATCATATTACCTCCAATTTATATAGTTAAATGTTCTTACAGTAATCTCCTTTTGTTTCTGAGCAAAGGCAACTGTGAAACCCCCACAATGCTTACCCTGTACCCTATCACAAGATGAATAGTAGTTCTGTGAAAGCTACTGAAAGCCTTGGAATAATTTTCCCCCCTCTAAATCTAGCATCCCTTTATAACAAGTGCTAAACCGGTGACCATTCTGAGGGACCTGATCACAGAAGCGATGGAGATGAAGGCAAAGAGACAACAAGAGCAACAGCGTGAGCTTGAAGAGGAAGACGACAACTCTGTATGTTTTGTGTTTTATGTTTGAAAAATATTTTTTTGATTGTTTATACTCTGTGTTGAACACATGTTTGTGTGTGTTTTACAGGAGGAAGAGGTAGAGGTAGACTCGCACACCATGGTGAAGTCCGGCTCAGAAAGCGCAGGCACCATGAGAGCAACGGGCACTATGAGTGACGGCGCTCAGACCATGATCGAGCACGGAAGCACCATGCTGGAATCAGACCTGGGCACCATGGTCATCAACAGTGATGAGGAAGATGAGGAGGAAGATGTGGGCTCAATGAGAAGTGGGTTACCAGGAAACATTTACAGCTTGATTTATTGATTAATTTCTTGTTCTAAAATGTGGCAATCTTTTTGAATACAGGAAATCCAACAGTGCCTCAAGCCCAACGTCCATCGTTTATGGATTACTTTGACAAGCAGGATTCAAACAAAGCACAAGAGGGCTACAACCACAACCAGCAGGACCCTTATCATATGCCCAAAACAGCTTTCCCAGACAACTGGAAAGTACCACAGGATGGAGACTTTGATTTTGTAAGTAAAAGTAAAGTGGTGATTAATGTTTATACTTTAGTTTAATAAAGAAAGGTACTGATGTCGGGTGACGTGAGGGAGCCCGGGGGTGCATTGTGTTCCAATTCATCACACAGGCATTCAGTACAGTTGACATCAGGCCACTCAAGATCTTCCTTTATAAACAATGTTAATCATATCTTCATTGAGCTTGCTTTGGGCACAGACATATATTATACCACATCCAAAGGCCTATCCTATTAATTTGTGTGCCTGCAGCTTTGTGGTAACTGTTTGGAGAAGTAAAACATATGGCAAGAAAGGTCAGGTGTCCCAATACTTTTGTCCATATAGTGTGAGATACAGTGTAACAGACTCGTTGAGTGCACATCGTATTTTTCTCATGCCTCATCAGTGTCGCTGTGTTCAGCAGAAGACCTTGTGGTACTTGTTTTTATGTTCTTCATTTTTCTCTAACATACTTATAGATTACTCATTACCAAAAACTGCTGATAATAATATCTTATGTTTGCTACTATATTGAGGTTTCAGTATTTCTGCATGCTCATCCCACGTATGTGTTTGTGCAGCTGAAAAACCTCGACTTCGAGGAGCTGCAGATGCGCCTCAGTGCTCTGGACCCCATGATGGAGCGTGAAATCGAGGAGCTGCGGCAGCGTTACACGGCTAAGCGGCAGCCCATCCTTGATGCCATGGATGCAAAGAAGCGCCGGCAGCAAAACTTCTAAGACTGACGCCAGAAAGAAATCAAGTAAAATTCAGACAACAAAAAGAACTGGCAGGCCAGATTATTTCCACAACCAGAGTCTTATATTGATTGTTTCACTCCTGATTGCTGAGCCTCTTACTGTTTGCCCACAGCTGCTGATTTAGCCACAAGAGCACCTGGCTAAGTATTACAATGCTGTTTTACTTTATTTCTAAATAATCTCTCTGAGGCCTGAGTCTTGGGTTGCTCTCAGTACAAAAACGAAAATACATCAACGAACGAGAAGTGTCATGGGGAAGGAAGAAATGGACAAAGAAATTGAAGGTTTTTATTTAGTGCACTCATCTAATCGATCTCTACACTTTTTTGAGTCTCATTGAAGGGATTAGGGAACAGAAGGTTTTAATGTCCTCTGTCCCTGACATCATGTAATGCCACAATGATTCTCAGCATGGCTGCAGTCAGAGTTGTTTTTTGCTGCTTTTTAAACCAGTTACAGTTCTGTTTATTATAAAACTCCAGTGCACAATATATTGAAGCAAAATAACACAGGAATCACTGATTATTTGTAACAGGTGTGTTAGATTATTTTTGAAGGCATTACCAAAACATCATTCGAAGCTCTGCAGAGGTGCCAACATTTCTAACAGTAGTGAGACAAGCAGCAGAAAAGACTAAAGAAAAGACAGTGTCCCCGAATAGTTGTCTATGTAGACATTCACTGACTGACCCAGATAATGCTTGTGCATAACCCCAGGAGTAAATGTTCATCTTTCAATTTCACAGTCCTTTCCCTTCAGTGAATTGGCCGTTCTGCTGGATGAATTTCCTTTATGTTTCATCAGATGTTTTTATAAGAAAATAAAACTAGTCCCACACTTATACTCAGGTCCCTGATTATAACCCCATTATTAACAACCGGTCGCCAAAATGTAATTGTGATAGTCAAAATCTGGAGTTCGTCTAAACTCTGTCATGACCACAGACTTACAAATCGTATGCTAATAATCGTGTGTTCGGAGTGACATTCAATAGCTCCATGTTTAAATTGTATGTAAAGTACATTTTAATTTAGTGTTTGTCTTTTATAATGAAATGCGGCACTAGCGTAGGTCAGCAATAAAAAAGCAAATATTACCCCTTACTGTATGAAATATCTCAAATCATATGATTTACTATCATCTGGTTATTGCATACTACAATAACAGGTTTTCATGTGCGGTTTGAATTTTTAGAATTGCGTCTGTCAAACCTACCAAAAACTCAGAAAAATTTTCTAGGTTAATAAATCATTTTTGGTTTGCGATTCAGTCGATGAGAGTAATTATAACAGCAGTAGAGCATTTAAATAAGGCACAGCTGATATCTGTGTGTAAATTCGCTATATATCGTACAGTCTGGGCTTGAAGCCTAAAGGACATGAGTATTATTGCTCAGATATCCCACCTTTTTAAATATTCCAGATGTACATAACATGCACACCGGATACGTGAATAACGGCGCCGCTCACATAAGCACTGTTTCTTCGCACATATTAAATAACCAGTATAAACCAAGCTCTTCTGCCTTCCAAGTATGCCCCTATATTTTTATTAAATATACAGGCTAATTTAGGTTTATGGAGCAAAGTTTAACCAGGTCCATTTTCAGAAACATTTTAGGGACGCCTGGATAGATATCAGCACCCCTGCCTCTGTAATTATGTGACTATTTGGATTGATTTTGACTGTGTATATACAGTTAGACTTTTAATTAATGATTAAAGTAAACCAAAGACAATCAATCTAGCGGAGAGTTTATAGCAGGTTTCTGGAATTGATCTGAAAGCGGTTTCTCCTGTTAAGGGACCAGGTTTTAAATAGACTGTGCATTTGAAGCTTGAAATGTCCTTTTGGAATTAGCAGTTGAATTTAGTGAAACAATTATTATACTTGTCCTCCCTGTGGTTATTAGGCTTCTGCATATGGACCGCACCCTATCTCTGTAAATATGCATGGAGTATTTAAGTTTGATTCTTATACTGAATGTCTTTTTTTTCTGTCATAGTCTGTGTCTATATTTTTTTTCTCCATGTTGTTCTATTCCTAAGCTCAGTAAACACTCCTGTAAATAAGTGCGAATCACATGTTCGGGCTGGCACTTTATCTCAGGGGCTGATGAACAGTACGTTGTCTTGTTTGCTTGTTTTATAGTGGCATTTCTGATGTGTGTATGGGACCAGCATTATGTCAAGTGTCTGTTCCTGGTACTTGAGCAATACAACAAACATAGTCTCCAAAAGCTAATGTTTTACCCCATAATAATGTTGTAATGAGGAGCAAACTGTTACATACACAAGGAGTGATGAAGTACAGCTATGTGATGTAGTACACGGACTATTAAAATTGTTACTATTTTTCCCCACTGAAGTCTATTGTGGACATTATTGCTAATGTTGTCTGAAAATGATGTAACCCACAGCTCATTTGGTGGATTGCTTTTTACAAGTACTTGCTTACTGACTTGCATTTGATCGTGCTTAAAATGCCTTACTTTTGTCTCTGATTAGTTATCACTTTCATATTTTGACATGTATGGTGAAATTCCAATCTATTCTAATTTATTGTGCATTTTTATATGTTTATAACTGCCGTTGCATGAAAACCTTTCTCAATTTCCCCCACATGCATCGCAACTCTGACTAGTGATGTTTCCTAGTTTTCATCTCCCCTGATGGTATTGTGAGAGGTTTTTGTGCAATAGAAATTTGTCACACTCCCCCCTGAGGGGGAAGTCTTTAATAAAAGTTACTTTCTTCTCACATTTTTTTTTGTCTTTGTCTAAATTGATTCATCTATTAACGTGTAACTTTTTTTTAGTAATTACGCTACAATAAGGTATCTAGCACACATTTATAACAGGATGACGTACTGTTTGGTAAAGAAAAATATCGGGTCACTTTGTTATGCTATTTTTTGCTATTTTTGCTCTGTATGTGGTTCTTCCCCGAACTGTTACTACTAAATTGGAGGTATGCAATTTATTCTGGTTGCTTTTCACTTGAACTCAAGATCTAAACCAGTTCCAGCATGACACTGCCCCTCTCCACAAATACAGCTCCATGAAGATATAGTGCATATGGGTTGGAGTGAAATCTTCAGATCATGAGTGCGCTGCTAGAGTACAGACCTCAACCCTATAGAACACCAATGGGATGAATATGAACACTGTCTGCACACCAGGCCTCCTAACCACACCTACAACAGTACCATACTTTATTAACACCGTTGTAGCTGAACGAACACATATCTCCAAAAGCACACTCCAAAATCTAGTGGACCATTTTCCCAGAAGAGTGAAGGTTATTACAACAACAAATGGGCCCAAAATGTGAAAGCACATACAAAAAAATGGTCTGTTTTCATAAATATCTGTCCTTATAAAGTAGCTTTCATCCTAGAACATTTAAGACAGAACAATGAATAAATGTACAGAGCACTATAATAATAATAATAATGCATACATACACTGGACAGTGCAGGAAACAACTATATGTACTGACTACAGAACAGGAACACATTACGATGAAGCTCTTTATGCTCAACGATCACCCTTTCCTCAGTTCATAACCTCTGGATACTGTAGAATCATAAAGACTGCCCTGTGCTCATCCATATATATATATATATATATATATATATATATAGAGAGAGAGAGAGAGAGAGAGAGAGAGAGAGAGAGAGAGAGAGAGAGAGAGAGAGAGAGAGAGAGAGAGAGAGAGAGAAGTAGGGGAGTATATGTAAACTAAGTAAACATGTGCAATGTAATCATGCCAAGTTCCCTTTTAATGTCCCTTTTATAATGTCGTCTCAAAGGTTATCATAATCTAGTACACTTGTAGTTACATCTCTACTGATATCCAGTGAAACATTTTTAAATTAATGAATTACTTTCATTAATTAAATTTGCTTAATGAGTCAAATGAATGTACCAAAGTAAGGGCATCTATTTTAATAATATGAAATATAAACAATTTCAGATGTCAAACATGTATTCTAATTCAAATGAATATAGTTGCACACATTGTAAACGCTATTATAAATGTTTAGCAAAATATGAATACAATTATACAATGCTTCTCTATTAATCTATTTAAAGATAAATAACATAATTAGGCACATAGTTATGAAAGTGAATGTTTTTTCGCTGGTTAATGACTCAATCAAAATAGAAATAAAACGCCATATCCGGTGCTACCTACAGCGGTATTGTACTGCGCATGTGCAGTATTTGTTCACGCCAGCGGTACAATTCTGCGCATGCGCACTAAAAATGTGAGTCTACGGCGTCCGTACCTCCAGTTTCCAGCGCGACTCGTTCTGGGATACACACACACACACACACACACACACACACTCTGCGTGAAAGATTTCACCGGAGAGATTTCTAACTTTTAAAGAAAATGTCTGCAGTAATCCGGAGGATTATCAACACTGCTGCTGCACCAGCTGCGATCGGACCTTACAGGTCAGAAATAAGAGCGGTATTGGTAGTTGATATTTTGCGTGCGCGTGGACACTGAAAGTCCTGCATTATTAAATATCATGACCGAAATAATTAGGACACTTTATCAGATCTCAGGCATGTTACAGCGGATCTGAACCTGTCCTACACGGTCAGAATGGGGTCATTATCCGCAAGGTGTTTGTTCATAGGCGGGACTTTGGATAGGATAGATATACAGCGCTGCACTTGTGTGTATCTTACTTTTACTTTCCTGATAAAGATGGATCCAGTTAGAAAGCATATACCATATACACATAAAGCCCCTATTAGACAGGGCATATACAGGTAAGTGCCATGTTCATGTCCTCTCGGGGCTTTTTTTTTTTAGATGAACAGGTGTGTATGTCTCTGATTTGAAAGGAATTTCATGTTAAGAATTCACAGCATGAATCCTAACACCAGATAAATACATTTTCTTGCAGAACACATTTAATATCAAGTTTTTAATGGAAATGATGTATAATTATGTATTATTCGGGACACTGTGAGGGTTGTAATATGGGGCGGATCTTTGTCTCAGCCAATAGACACTCAGGGTGGCCTTCGGGTTTCTCTGAAAGTACAAAGTTTAATCTTGGAACTCGCTACTGTCACATATTATTGTACTTTGCACGTAAAACTTGTTACATGTCTTTGACCTTTAAAAAAATGTATGTTGATTATTAATTTAGCCAGGCTGTGGTGGTGGATCGCACAATGTACATCTCGGGGCAGATTGGAATGGACGCAGCAACAGGTCAAGTAGTTGCAGGAGGTGTCCAGGCCCAGGCCAAACAGGTGAGACAGAAAAAGTGGTGGAAATAGTATTAAAGGATTGGGACGTCTGAATTTTTCAGCCATATGTAGTTCTTCCCCAAACTGTTGGCACAACGTTGGAGGCATACAATTGTATTGGATGTCTTTGTATGGCGTAGCATTCAGTTCTTAAACCAGGAGACTCAGCATGTTATAACCGTTCCTTGTGCACAAAGCCGGGTCTTTAAATAGATCATTTGAATGAGATCTTTAGAATGAATTAAACAACACATTCCTATAGATGGGACATATTCCCAAAAGAGTGAAGGCTATTATAAAATCTAATTAATGTGAATAGGATGTTCAGAAAGTGCAAGGGAACTTCAAAGTCAGACGTGCACAAACATTTCTCCTCAACGTTTGTATGTATATACAAACCACACACACATGTGTATATATAAAAATAAAACGCAGTTTCTGATGCAGTGATATTGTAATGATGTTAAAATATATTTTTTCTTGTAACAGATATGTGTATGTATATTTAAAGTATACATTTTGTTCTTAAATCAAAGGCCCTTATTAACATGGGGGAGATTCTGAAAGCAGCTGGATGTGGATATGAAAATGGTAAGTCACTGATATGCCGGAGATATACATTATTAATATTGTATGTAGTTTGTTTACTATTAAAGATACTGTAAATGTGTATCATATGTGTTGAATTGTATTTGTTGAGTGTTTCATGTTGGACCTTTTCATTTTGCACTTTATAGAAACTGCAGTTTGTAAAACTGTAGAAATTACTGAAATGTTTATATACTCTTTTACTCTGTAGACAAATCTATGGACGGAAATGAACATGTGCTTTGTATTTGATAAACGTCTTATTCTTATTTTACTTTCGGCTGCTCCCCTTAGGGGTCGCCATAGCGGTTCATCCTTCTCCATACTACCCTGTCCTCTACCTCTGCCTCAACTACCTGCATGTCTTCCCTCACCACATTCATAAACCTCCTCCTGAGCCTTTGTCTTTTCCCCCCTGCCTGCCACCTCCAACCTCAGCATTCCTATCCCTCTATTCCATATATTCAAACCATCTCAATCGAGCCTCACTCACCTCGTCTCCTATAATAAATATAATAAAATCATTTCTAATCCTGTCCATCCTCGTCACTCCCAGTGAAAATCTCAACATCTTCAGCTCCTCCACCTCCTGTCTTTTTGTCAATACTTTGTATTTGATTAACTATTATTTATAAAGTATGCATAATGTTACTCTAATGTCTTTTTGGCAGTTGTTAAGACAACTGTACTGTTGGCAAATATAAAGGACTTCAACAGCGTCAACGAAGTTTATAAACAATGTAAGTAGACGACTGCCAGCTACAGAAAGTTCCTCAGAGACTCGCATGATTGTGCTGTTTCAATTCTGTGAGATTCTACTATCACTTTACCTACAGCCATGTATGTGTATACAGTATGTATTAAAATGTCTTTTCATTGTTTTTCTTTTAACAGTCTTCAGCAGTAACTTCCCAGCTCGAGCTGCTTATCAAGTAGCTGCCCTGCCTCGAGTAAGTACACTGGGCTAGAACAATGGAAAAAAATATATATATATATATATATATATATATATATATATATATATATATATATATATATATATATATATAGTATATATAGTGTGTTGTGTGTGTGTGGGTGTGTGTGGTGTGTGTGTGTACAAGACTGGTTTTAAGGAATATCCTCTCTCAATAGAAGTTGCAATGCTTCAAATGATTCACAAAGCCTAATTGTATTATATTGTATATTTTTTTTCTCTCTGAAGGATGGCCTTGTTGAGATTGAGGCAGTTGCTATGTTGGGACCGATAACAGACGCGTCCTGACTAACCTCTGTATCTATGCACAAATTGTAAAGCTGGAAATGTTCACTGCCTTCATTCTCCCACATCTTTTGAGAAAACAGACATTTATTGCATCACTACTACAGTATGCTATTAACTTTATAGTTGAAAATCCAGAATTGTGGTCTTTTTGTTTATATTTGCACTTCCCATGCTTTAAACTTAAGTCATTATTCTGTAATGCAGCTTCATCTATTCCATAACACAGTATAATGCAGTTTTGTAGCTCGACATCAGCTTGATTTACACTGCAGTATTATGGCCTTGCAAAAGTCTGACTTCTCTTGAATGAACACTCACTGAGTGATTTGTATTTCTTGTTGCTTCTCTAGTTGTTAAAACTACCCAGGAATAAATAAACTGATTTTGAAATCGGATTTTAAATGTGTTTTGAATGTTCCGATGAATTGGAAATGTTCATTTTTTTTTGTTCATTGTTTGTTTGTTGTTGTTTTTTTTTTTTACATCACATTAATACTGAATTCTCATATGTGATCCATGTGTTTTGTAACAGCAGGCTGATTAGTCATAGGTTGTTTCCACAATAATGGTTCAATTATACTTAATACTCAATAGTCTTAATAAAAACATGAACTGTCAACAGACACATACCATACACTTGATTCAAATCATTTATTAAGCATGTTGTCTCCTGAAACTTGTTAGTTTCTTGGTGACATGACAATCTGTGATATTCTGCTTTTAAATAAAATAGAAGAAAATGTTCAAATGAAAGGAATAACTATAAATATACCAATATATGAATGGTATAATAATGATTAAAATTGATGATGCAATACAACAGTAAATCCACACATTCACAAACATTGTCTTGCTATTGTGTGGCAAAATAAGGTCTGAATGGGAAAGAGAGGTAACACTGGAGAGAAGAAACTGACTTTGGTTAGCGCCCCCCTGTGTCCAAATGGGTTGAGACTTTGAAAAAATGTATAAAATTAGTAGTATTAGTAGAAACACATTGACTTTACCATTTTAAATACATCTGCATATGCAACTTCATAGAGAGGCTGAAGAAAATAAACCTTAATTCTCTAGGCATAGTGGATATAGAATATTTATTGTTGATGTGTCGCATGTAGTCTGTGTATACATGAATTTTCTGCCTTCTCAAAAAAAAAAACAAAGCAGACGCAACCTACCAAACATACAAGATATATACAAGAAAAAAAAAAACAACAAAGAACAAATGAACAAAATAGACAGAACAGAGATGAACCGCGGAGGTGGACCAAATAAAAAATAAAGATGTTGGTTCCGCGTTGGCTCTTAAATCCTCTGCTTCCGTCGGGGCGTGGCAGATCTCCAACAGCGCCGATGACAGACAGGTACCAGGTTTGGAGAAAAGACAGGGACAGAGGGCGAGAACAAACAGGCAAAACTGCAAATACTCTACGTGCTTGCTGCAAGTGACACGACCCCCGACACCCCCCCCCCCCAATAAAAAGCAATGTTATATTGCGACAAAATTACACCGTAATAAACCAAAAACATTCGATAACGATTACCACAAACGAGACAATGAATCGGCAATCACGTTATCAATTCCCTTTTTGCATTTTATTTCCCATTTCTGAACCACCACCCCCCCCCATACATACGACTCAAAAATACTAATGGATTGTGATCGGTGAACACATGAAATTTGTGGGAATAATAGCAAACAGAATGAAGCAAGCCGTCATCATCATCCTGCACCAGCTCCCGCCACTAATAGGAAAGGCTTTGAAAGATCTGGTGCCTTCATCACAGGCTCTTCACTAAAACGAGTCGCGGCACATAATCGTCAGCAAAAAATGGTAATTTAACTTTTACTTAAGTAAGGGACTGACACAGTCTACTAACACACGTTCAAGTGGTTCGCCTATAACCGGAATAGGACGCAAAGTAGCAGGGAAACAGTCTGATCAAGCTTACCGGTGGTTTGACACACACGACAAATGCGACAATAATCGGAGACGCACGTTTTCAAACCCGGCCAAAAGAAGTGATTTAAAATCCGCGCATATGTTTTTGTCACGACTAAATGACCAGACCACGGACTTTCATGAGCCAGATATAACACGTTGTCTATACACCGATGGCGCAACTATTTGATGAGTGCTCTTATAGGTTGCATCATTAAGAGGTTTCCACTTACGTTATTAGCAGGTTGTCCTCCAGAAGATCGTCCATCGTCGTCATCGTCGTTAACTGCAAGACGGAAATATTTCTGTAGACTAGGATCAGCTCTGTGTGCATCTATAAGATGAACTCTGATAACCTTTAGTTCGACAGAAGGAAGCTTTATTTCATGCTGTTCATAAGTACTGGGACACAAAACTTTTTTCCGGTAACTCCGGAGAACATAAAAACTTACGAGCTTGTGCTCCAGTAAAGACACACGCTGGAAAAACATCGGGGAAATGTTTACAATCCTCCGCGGGATGCTGTGGAACGGAAGAATCCATGCTGTATATTTCCGATAATAAAATCTATCCCACAAACGGGCAAAGCAGAACATACGGCAACCCTAAATCTCCCCCATAGTAATTCCGTACATAACTCCAACTGGTGTAATGGTGCTGTTACATATCCCATCCACAGTCCCTGATAAACAGCATGTGACCCGCAGGACGAAGCGCTCGAAAACAGCAATACAACAAGTTAAAATAAATGTTAAGAATAAAAACGTTAACATGCATTAAAATAAAAGTTAAAATAAACGACTGAGCTGCTCCGGTGTCTCTTAAACCTGTAATAGGCACCGCAGTCTCCTCGTTAGGCAACCTAACCTTCCGAAACCAAAATAAAAGGCTGATACGCCTTTATAGGTGGGAGGTGGTAGACCAGTGGTTAAGGTGTTGGACTCTGGACCGGAAGATCACAGGTTCAACCCTAACGACCACCAAGCTGCCACTTGTTGGTCCTTGAGCAAGACCCTTAACCCTCAATTGCTCACTTGTACGTCGCTCTGGATAAGGGCGTCTGCCAAATGCTGCAAATGTAAATGTAAATACGCGAGGATAAAATGATTTAACAGTAAAGAACAGTGAAGTCAGGAGCCTAAGACAGTGTAGAAACAACGCGTTCATTGAAGTAAACCACGATCCGATCAGGGATACACTTCTTAAACTCCACCAGTAAAATTAGTTCTCGGAGTGATGCATAATCAGCACCTTATTCGCGCTGCACCATTTATCAAAGACAACACACTTCTCACGCACAAATTCCACAAACGTCTGAGAAGACGTTTTGAAGATTGCTTTAAGTTCCGAATATTCGGCCGGTATTCCCCTGGAACAAGTTCATAAGCATGTAAAATATTATTCTTTAACCACGTCGTACCGAAAACTTCCCCCTAGCGATAAAGTGGAACATATTTCTTGTGCTTTTCCGACTTGCACTGTAACAGTTTTAACTCCGCCTCGGCGTGCAGAATCTCAGCTCTCTCTTTTCTCCATCTGTAGACGAGCAATGCGCAGATTGAAGCGGTTATCTACCGAAACCCCCAGAGGATACTTCCGATCTGGAGGGAGAGAGAAGCCAACTGAGGCAACGAGTCTTCACCCGAGGAAGCACCTGGATCAACAGTCTCCGCGCTGCACAAGCAGGAGGATTAACTAGGATTTTCCAGAAAATATTTCTAATTAAACGCAGCCATGTCTTCAATCCGAAACCCCTTTTCTGCAGTAATCCGGCCCAAAAATGTCTACTACCCGTTTGTGTACACACAGCGCGTTCGGACTGGTAGTAGCAGATTAACACTGGGAAGTCGGAAGCATGAGTAATACATATCCCAAAGTTCTTAGCGGTCACAGGAAATCTACACATCGAACAGGGTGGTGATATTTAAATTAAGGGCTAAAACATCTGGCTTCTGATTTCCTTCGCCTTTCTCTTCCTCCGCGTTTGCGCCTAAATCCTCGATTAAATTAATTAACTTTTTTTTTATTAAACAAAGTGACCCATCCCCGTTGGTTTGCTGAGAGCCACAAGCGCAGACACTGCAACTTTCGCTTTTCGTATTCTGTATTCTTGCAGATGTATACCGGATTATCAAACACGCAAACACGGTCATTTACATCCCCCTGACAAAAACTCATGCTGTGGCTCTCCAAAAGACTGGTCAGGTCTATTTCTATTTTGTTTTTTACGTTAAGCAAAAGGGAAATGAAACTTTGTGTCGGTGTTGCTGGCCCTGTACACTGCGAGTCGTTTAGTCGGCCAGCCAACAAGAACGCCAACCTAGGGTCGGGATATATAGCGCCAGAATTACGGCGCGCAGGCGCAAAATACCCGAGAGTCGACTGTTCTATTTTACATTATTAAAGGGGAACTTAACAAGTCAGCTGATGAGTGAGGAATTCTGTGGTAGGTATGTAGGTATGTATTTTCTTTTCTTTTCTTTTCTTTTCTTTTCTTTTTCCATCCATCCATCCATCCATCCATCCATCCCGGTGGGCGTGGCCAATTGCGTCACGTGACGTCATTGACCCCGCCCCTTGAGGAAAATGGAATATACACACATTATGGGTGCTAATCAGACAACAGATCTTATATGCAGGTGTTTAGAGATAGCTGGTATCACCATGAAGACAGTTTAATTTTGCTTCCTTCTGTTCAAACAAAAGATGTTTGTATTTGCTTAATGTTGAGAGAAGAGATTAGTGCACAGGTAGAAAAGTGATTTTAGTGTTTGTTAGAAATGACAATAAAGCTTATTGATAATTTTTGGTAAACTTTCCGACTGAGAAGAATTATTTTAAAGGCAAGTATTTTCTTCTCAGACGTTCTCCAGGAAAAACACTGTAAACAGTTTGCAGAAAACTGTCAATCAGCACTGTTTATACAGTTTAATTTCCCTTTAGTGCCCCCTACTGGAATACCTAGAAAAGATTCACAGCGCGGTACCGTTTTCATGGCCCAACTGCTGCTTTTTTAGCCTAAAAAAATATTACATTACATTACATTAGTAGCATAAGAAAACTATTGCAAAAAGTGGCCAAACTAGGAGAAACACAATATAAAACTGTTAAATAATAGCACTGCCATACAAAAAAATATGAATAGCAGTACAATATCCCAAGTGATATGCCAATCAAAGAATATATCTTGTATGCAGGTGTGATGTTTTTGTCAAACAGAAAGGGAAGATGTGTGACTGTGCTTACTAGCAGCACAGAAATATACTGCACTGTCCTCTGGAGTTATATTGGATATGAGAAGAAACGCATCCTTTGTGGCATGTCCTGAAGTGCTGAATCGTACATTAAACTTCTTCTCAGGAGTAAAGTTTTCATTAATGAGCAGTCCAATGAGCTCAATGGAGTCACTGACAGTCTTCTGTTGATACCAGTACATAGCTGTTATCACCATGTTGGCATTTTATCTTTGCTTGAATCTGCTCTGGTGTAATAAGTAGATGTTGAGGAGTTTGCTGGATGTTGAGGGACGAGATCACAGCAGCTATATCAAAAAAATTGATGTGCATTTGTTAGAAGTTTAAACAAACCTAATAAATATTTATAAAATACTTACCTTTAAGACTGATAAGTACTACACATGAGAGAGTAGTTTTGATCATCCTTTCAAGCATTCTTTAGGCTTTCCAGACTTAAATTATATTTTTATTTACATGTTCTCTTGGATGATAAAATATAAGTAACTCCACCTGCCTTATGATGTGCATTTCATCATGGTGTGATGCATGAAGATGTCATGTGACAGGAAGGAATTTCAGTGCAGAGTTGTAAAGAGATGCTACGAATACACAGTGACCCTGTAAAGCTTTCATATTAAAATCTTGCTCGATTTTAGAGTTCAAAAACCTTTCCCCCCAAAAATACAGTATTTTAATATTTTTTAAAATAGCAATTTGTACCAAAATGTATTTTTTAGGATAATACATTGATTAGAACAGTAGATGTTCATGTAGATCTGGTGGAATGCAGGCCCAAGAATTGTGGTACTAGCGTAATAGGCAATTCATTATATGAATAAAAGTCAGAGAATATATTTTTAATACACTTTTTTATAAGCAATGCAATAGGCAAAAAAACACAACCCTACAAATGTATTATACAGAATCTCTGCTATCATAGACAGCATTTAGCAGTACAATAACGTGAGTGATCTACAAATCAGAGAACAGCTGTTATATGCAGGTGTTTGGTGCTACATTTTTGTTCAACAGAAAGGGAAGGTTGTGCAACTGTGCTTACTAGCAGCACAGAAATATACCGCACTGTCCGCCGGAGTTATATTAGATATGTGGAGAAATGCATCCTTTGTGGAGTCTCCTGAAGTGTCGAATCGTGCATTAAACTTGCCCTCAGCAGTGAATCTTGTATAAATGAGTGTTCCAATAAGCTCAATAGGGTCAGTGAGTGTCTTTTGTTGATACCAGAACATGTTTAAATAATTTGTATCACCATGATGGCAGTTTAGTTGAGTGTCCTTTTGTTCTGGAGTGCTCAGAAGATCTTGAGGTCTTTGCTGAATGTTGAGGGACAAGATCAGTGCAACTATACAATAAACAAACAAACAAATAAATATGGTTGAATTTGTTAGGAATGCCTACAATAAGATTATATTGCTTGAATGTGGCCATTTTGCTTACCTTTAACACAAAGAATTATGCTTAAGGCAACAATAGCCATCTTGTCAATGATCTAATGGCTTCCTTTCTGTAAATAGTGCGTAAGGATGCATATGGATGTTTTTATACTGTACAGTTTCCTTTCTCTTTACTGCCCTCTATTGAAATAAATCCAATGTTGCTTATGCAATTAATCGAACAGTCGATCTTGTAGGCTTCAGTGTTAAAATGGGAGTTAAACAAATTTAAACTGCAACATGAATTAAAACAATTTTATTTTGTAGAGAGTTTTTACACTAAGTGCATCAAAATCTTTTGAAATAAACCAAAGTTTATATGGATTACCCATGTACAATAGACAATCCTAACCATGCTACATACTTTTACCATTGTGATGGATCATGTAATAAATGGATACAATAAATACAGGACATTGGCTATACCATTATATATGATATAAAATATTTAGAATTCAGTTACACAGATCATTTGCAAAAATAACATTTTGAGTGATTTTAGTTAATTTTGTGTAAATTTCTACATGTCTACATAACGTGCACACTACACCTTTATATATCAGTGACCCCTACTACACACTTCACACTACATGCAATTGTAAAACAGATTGTATTTGCAGGTGTGAGGCTTTTTGTTCAACAGAAAGGGAAGATGTGTGGCTGTGCTTACTAGCAGCACAGAAATATACTGCACTGTCTTCTTGATTTGAACTGGCTACATGCAGAAACGCATCCTTTGTGGCGTGTCCTGAAGTGGTGAATCTTGCAGTAAACTTCTTCTCAACAGTGAATCTATCATTAATAAGCATTCCAATGAGCTCAACTGAATCACTGACTGTCTTTTGTTGGTACCAGTACATATAATTATAGCCGGCATCACCATGCTGGCATTTAATTTTTGCTTCCTTCTCCATTTCTGGTGTGATTAGAAGATCTTGAGGAGTTTGTTGAATGTTGAGGGAAGAAATCACTGCAGGAATATTAAAATTAATTAATTAATTAATTAATTAAAACACACACACACACACACACACACACACACACAGACATATATATATATATATATACAGTGGTGTGAAAAACTATTTGCCCCCTTCCTGACTTTTTATTCTTTTGAATGTTTGTCACACAAAATGTTTCTGATCATCGAACACATTTTAATATTAGTCATAGATAACACAAGTAAACACAGGACTTTGACTAGGCTACTCCAAAGTCTTCATTTTGTTTTTTTTCAGCCATTCAGAGGTGGATTGGCTGGTGTGTTTTGGGTCATTGTCCTGCTGCAGCACCCAAGATCGCTTTAGCTTGAGTTGACGAACAGATGGCCGGACATTCGCCTTCAGGATTTTTTGGTAGAATTCATGCTTCCATCTATTACAGCAAGCCTTCCAGGTCCTGAAGCAGCAAAACAACCCCAGACCATCACACTACCACCACCATATTTTACTGTTGGTATGATGTTCTTTTTATGAAATGCTGTGTTACTTTTACGCCAGATGTAACGGGACACGCACCTTCCAAAAAGTTCAACTTTTGTCTCGTCAGTCCACAAGATATTTTCCCAAAAGTCTTGGCAGTCATTGAGATGTTTTTTAGCAAAATTAAGACGAGCCTTAATGTTCTTTTTGCTTAATAGTGGTTTGCGTCTTGGAACTCTGCCATGCAGGCCGTTTTTGCCCAGTCTCTTTCTTATGGTGGAGTCGTGAACACTGACCTTAATTGAGGTAAGTGAGGCCTGCAGTTCTTTGGATGTTGCCCTGGGATCTTTTGTGACCTCTCGGATGAGTTGTCTCTGCGCTCTTGGGGTAATTTTGGGCGGCCGGCCACTCCTGGGAAGGTTCACCACTGTTCCATGTTTTTGCCATTTGTGGATAATGGCTCTCACTGTGGTTCGCTGGAGTCCCAAAGCTTTAGAAATGGCTTTATAACCTTTAGCAGACTGATGGATCTCAATTACTTTTGTTCTCATTTCTTCCAGAATTTCTTTGGATCTTGGCATGATGTCTAGCTTTTGAGGTGCTTTTGGTCTACTTCTCTGTGTCAGGTAGCTTCTGTTTAAGTGATTTCTTGATTGAAAGGCCTGGGGGTGGCTACAGAAAAACTCAGGTGTGATAAACCACAGTTAAGTTATTTTTTAACAAGGGGGGGGGGGGGCAAACACTTTTTCACACAGGGCTATGTGGGTTTGTATTTTTTTCTCACTAAATAATAAAAACATTCATTTAAAAACTGCATTTTGTGTTTACTTGTGTTATCTTTGACTAATATTAAAATGTGTTCGATGATCAGAAACATTTTGTGTGACAAACATGCAAAAGAATAAAAAGTCAGGAAGGGGGCAAATAGTTTTTCACACCACTGTATACCACTACTGCCTCCTTATGGACCTCTTCTTTTGCCATGGCTGTGTTCACGTAATGAAACTAATTTCAACTGCCTTTAAATGAGCAACTTGCATGTAAGTGCACATAATTGGTATTTATACATATACATGTACCGTAGTAAATCTTAGTGGAAGTCTTCACATTGTGAAACATTTTCTACTATAGTTGTATGTAAATTATTTGTATCCTGCCTGAACAAAGATCTATAATAATCGTTCATATTTTACAAAAAAATAACAAAATAAAGGCAAACACATAAAAAAGCACCCAATCTTCTATTCAGCATAAGCAGGTAGATGAAATGACCAAAAGACCAGAATCAGAGTATTAAGTGCCACGGCACATATAGTTTGTGTTCTTGATTGTTCACTTTGTTTGTAGCTAGTTTATGTATTAAAACTGACACTAGGGTAGAAACTTCAGCCGCCCACGTTCAGCCGCCTATTGGTCTTGTGTCTTGTAAATATTGTGCATATCAAATTCTCCCTTTTTTTCACGAAACGCACCAAAAGAAAAATACACCTTAACCACAGTTTGGCGTGTTTTTTTTATTTTTTTTATTTTTTATTAAAGTCTACTGTAAAATGCATTTCAGACTGGTTAAACCAGGCGATTATCCTCTGCTTGGTAGCATAGCTGTTGTGGGCCTTGAGAACTCCTTAGACCTCCCACAAACATGTAACGAAGGTAACGCCTTGGAGTGTAGAAGGTTAAAAGCTGAGTCAAGTAATAGGGTGCCATGTAGGGCCTTATAGCTCAGCATTTGAATTATAAAATCAAATCTAACTGGGAGCCAATGTAATACCTCTAACACTGGAGAGAGAATCTCACCAGACCTGGTCTTTGTCAAAATTCTATCAGCCGAATTTTGGACAACTTGTAATTTGTGCAATGTAATGACTTTAAAACCCCAACAAGCAAAGAATTACAGTAATCGATGTGTGATAGAAACAAAAGAATGTATACATTTTTCAGCGACTGAAAAGGTTAACATGGGGTGGAGGCCTGCAATGTTTCTGGAATGAAAAAGCATTATATCTTGTAGAGGGATGCTGGGTATACTGACCTACCCTTTAGAAGTTCATTCATTCATTCATCTTCTACCGCTATATCCGATCTTCTCGGGTCTCGGGTCTTCTGTGCCTATCTCAGGCGTCTATGGGCATTAAGGCAGGATACACCCTGGATGGAATGCCAACCCATCGCAGGACACACACACACACACACACACACACACACACACACATTCATACACTAGGGACAATTTTCCAAGGTGCCAATCAACCTACCGTGCATGTTTTTGGACCGGGAGGAAACCGGAGAACCCGGAGAAAAACCCCCTGAGGCACGGGGAGAACATGCAAACTCCACACACACATGGCCGAGACGGAATCGAACCCGGACCCTGGCGGTGTGAGGCGAACGTGCTAACCACTAAGACACCGTGCCCCCTTTAGAAGTTCTCCTTTGAGAAACAAAATCTATGTCCGATCTATGTAAAAATAAACACATTAGACAAACTATAAGTAAATCTCCTGTACAGTTGCACTGACAGTAGCAGTTAAAGAGTCTTCCAATCACTGTCTCAGTTGCAGGTGTTTGCTGTGAAGCTTTTTGTTCAACAGAAAGGGAAGGTGTGTGACTGTGCTTACTAGCAGCACAGAAATATACTGCACTGTCTTCAGGAGTTATACGGGATATAAACAGAAACACGTCCTTTGTTGCATGTCCTGAAATGTTAAATCGTGTTTTAAACTTATCCTCAGATTTAAAGTTTTCATACTGGATCATTCCGATAAGCTCCATTGAGACACTGGCTGTCTTCTGTTGATACCAGCATATGAAAAAATTGTTTCTATCACCATGATGGCAATTTAGTTTTGCATCCCTTTGCTCTGGGGTGATGAGTAGATGTGGTGGGGATTGTTGAATGCTGAGAGACGAGATAAGTGCAACTGTATAGAAAAGTATGAAAAATGTCATTTGTTACATTAAAGATATCATTATAAAGATCGGTAATGATGCTTACCTTCGAAGCAGATAAAAACGATACTCGAGACAATTTTAGCCATCTTGTCAAGTGTTCTCCAGTCTGTAAATAGTGCTCTTAAACTAATACTGTTTATATGGTTTCATTTAACTTCAGCGTCACCTATTGGTGTAAATAGAATACTGTTTAAGCATTCGCTAAGATCAAAGTTGATTTACATAGAGCAGGATTTATAGTTGGAAATGTAAAAGAGAAATGAAACAAATGACATATTTAAAATACAATATAAAATAGCGAGTTATTATTTTAAATCACTAAAGACACTTGAAAAAAGCCACTGCACTGTCTACAGCAGTTATATTGGCTATGAAAAGAAATGCATCCTCTTTGGAGTGTCCTGAAGTGTTGAATCGTTCTTTAAACGTACTCTCAGGGGTGAATTTTTTATAATGGAGGATTCCAATGAGCTCATTGGCATTACTGACTGTCTTTTGCTGATACCAGTACATGTAGGGATAGTTGTTATCACATGAAGCAATTATTTTAGCCATCTTTCTAAGTGTTCTAAAGGCTTTGTAAATAGTGTGTATACAACAGTAGACAGTCGAATTTATACTGTTTTATTTCTGTTTACTGCCCTCTATTGGTCAAACCAAAGCATTGCTCAAGTGATAGCTAATGGTTGTGGTATTATTGATTCATCCCATTGGCTCAAATGTACTGCATGTCAAAATGTATGTATTAATTCTAATATGTTAACTTTATTTTACCAGTCATTTAATCTCACAAACTGATGTCAACACAAAAAGGGCGTTACACACACTTTGTTCAGTTCAGATCTTTGAATATTGAACCTTCCTAGACATACCATAAAAAAAGAATGGTAAAGAAGGATTTTATAGTCTGAAGAATTGCCCACTTACCTCCTTATCTTATACAGGTGCAGAGTTGAAAGCATGCTGGCAGGCAACATCGCTATGTGGTACAGAGACATCACTGATCTGGACAGAACGGGTGGTACTGGTTTGGTACAGGTACTGAATTGCATTCATTGTTGTGCACTTTATTTCTTGTGTCTGTGTGCTTTGCGGTCATGAACGGGCATATGCGAGTTTTACTGCAAGGATTAAACATCGTAACATTTGCAATATGACTAATAATTAGAATAAAAAGAACAACAATAAAACAATAACAATAAATACTTTGAATTTTTTCAAGCCTACACTTTACAAACCAGAACACAGTTAAAAAAAAACTATCACCATACATTTGAAGCCCTGTACTTCATTCCACTCTTTAGAATTATGAATCAGAAAAAAAAAATTCTAGCATTTTAAATACATCGGTATATGCAACTTCATAGAGAGGCTGAAGAAAATAAACCTGTTTTTATTTTCCAGACATATTGGAAATAGAAATTTTATTGTTAGCGTGTTACATGTACACTGTGTATGAAAAAAACAAAACAAAGAAAAAAGAAAACCAACAAAGAACAAATGAACAAAACACACAGAGGAGGGATGAAACGTGAAGATGGACTCAATGACGGCGCCAAAACAAAATAACTTCCTACTTATATACAAGCTGACCTGCCGAA
>JACRUU010000007.1:9898688-9911188 GCA_030449085.1 Kryptopterus vitreolus
ATGTTTATTATTAGTGAAACCAAAGTCAACATAGAGCATGAAAACAAAATATTCATTAGGCATTTTTCAACATGGGTGGTTTTAATTGTCGTTAATGAGCGCATGGCGGCTTATGTTGCATATTTCGAAACCTGATGCATCAGTAAACCAAATGTTTTGCAATTAAAAATGTAGATAGTTTATTTATTATATAAAATATATATATATAATAATATATATATATATTATATATATATATATATACAGTGGTGTGAAAAACTATTTGCCCCCTTCCTGACTTTTTATTCTTTTGCATGTTTGTCACACAAAATGTTTCTGATCATCGAACACATTTTAATATTAGTCAAAGATAACACATTTTAAACATAAAATGCAGTTTTTAAATGAATGTTTTTATTATTTAGTGAGAAAAAAATCCAAACCCACATAGCCCTGTGTGAAAAAGTAATTGCCCCTGCACCTAATAACTGGTTGGGCCACCCTTAGCAGCAATAACTGCAATCAAACGTTTGCGATAACTTGCAACAAGTCTTTTACAGCGCTCTGGAGGAATTTTCGGCCCACTCATCTTTGCAGAATTGTTGTAATTCACCTTTATTTGAGGGTTTTCTAGCATGAACCGCCTTCTTAAGGTCATGCCACAGCATCTCAATGGGATTCAGGTCAGGACTTTGACTAGGCCACTCCAAAGTCTTCATTTTTTTTTTTTCAGCCATTCAGAGGTGGATTTGCTGGTGTGTTTTGGGTCATTGTCCTGCTGCAGCACCCAAGATCGCTTTAGCTTGAGTTGACGAACAGATGGCCGGACATTCTCCTTCAGGATTTTTTGGTAGACATTAGAATTCATGCTTCCATCTATCACAGCAAGCCTTCCAGGTCCTGAAGCAGCAAAACAACCCCAGACCATCACACTACCACCACAATATTTTACTGTTACCATGCAGGCCGTTTTTGCCCAGTCTCTTTCTTATGGTGGAGTCGTGAACACTGACCTTAATTGAGGTAAGTGAGGCCTGCAGTTCTTTGGATGTTGCCCTGGGATCTTTTGTGACCTCTCGGATGAGTTGTCTCTGCGCTCTTGGGGTAATTTTGGGCGGCCGGCCACTCCTGGGAAGGTTCACCACTTTTCCATGTTTTTGCCATTTGTGGATAATGGCTCTCACTGTGGTTCGCTGGAGTCCCAAAGCTTTAGAAATGGCTTTATAACCTTTACCAGAATGATGGATCTCAATTACTTTTGTTCTCATTTCTTCCTGAATTTCTTTGGATCTTGGCATGATGTCTAGCTTTTGAGGTGCTTTTGGTCTACTTCTCTGTGTCAGGTAGCTTCTGTTTAAGTGATTTCTTGATTGAAACAGGTGTGGCAGTAATCAGGCCTGGGGGTGGCTACAGAAAACTGTGATAAACCACAGTTAAGTTATTTTTTAACAAGGGGGGCAATCACTTTTTCACACAGGGCTATGTGGGTTTGGATTTTTTTTATCACTAAATAATAAAAAAATTCATTTAAAAAGTGCATTTTGTGTTTACTTGTGTTATCTTTGACTAATATTAAAATGTGTTCGATGATCAGAAACATTTTGTGTGACAAACATGCAAAAGAATAAAAAGTCAGGAAGGGGGCAAATAGTTTTTCACACCACTGTATATATATATATATATATATATATATATATATTATATATATATAATATAATATATATGCTATCTATCATATGACACACACACACATATATATATATATATATTTATTTATTTATTTATTCATATCTGAGTATAGAAAGGACGATGTGAGTGAATGTGTCTTCAGATTTCATCTTTAATTAATTAATTAATTTAGTTATTATATATATATTAAGAAAATGGTCAAACTTTTATTTGTGTGCTGCATTAATTGCAGATTAATAAAATTAGTGCAGTTCAAATTTATTTGCGTTAACCCATTAATAGCTTGTTAATGACACCGCTAAATATAAGATGAAAGACTAAAAAACAATACAATACATAAAATAATATAATATAATACAATATAATACAATATAATACAATATAATACAATATAATACAATATAATACAATACATACAATATGATATAATATAATGTAATATAATATAATATAACACAATATAATACAATATGAAACACTAAAAAACAATACAATACATAATATAATATAATATCAAATATCATTCATTCATTCATTTCATTTTCTACTACCGCTTTACACAATCCGATCTTCCCTCGGGTCACGGGGAGTCCTGTGTGCCTATCTCAGGCGTCTATGGCATTAAGGCAGGATACACCCTGGATGGAATGCCAACCCATCACAGGACACACACACACACACACACCACACACACACACACACACACACACACACACACACACATTCATACACTAGGGACAATTTTCCAAGGTGCCAATCAACCTACCGTGCATGTTTTTGGAGGAAACCGGAGAACCCGGAGAAAAAAAACCCCTGAGGCACGGGGAGAACATGCAAACTCCACACACACACATGGCCGAGATGGGACTCGAACCCGGATCCTGGCGGTGTGAGGCGAACGTGCTAACCACTAAGCCACCGTGCCCCCTATAACATAATATAATATAACATGATATAATATAATATAACACAATATATAATTTAATATGAAACACTACAAAACAATACAATATATAATGTAATATAATACAATAAAATATATAATATAATATAATACGTCATGGTGTCATTTTCCCCTCTATATTATCACATTTATATAATTTTTTTTTCTAATTAAATCAGTTTCTCTGACACGTTTCTCTTACTATGATCTATTTTTATACATGTGATTGTACGTGTACGTGTGGTGTATTACAATATCTCTGCCCCTAAAACATGAGCTGCCAGATGTTTCTAATTGGCAAAGTGTAGTTCCAACGAAAGTATCCTACTTTCCGTAACACAACCGTAAGCAGAAGAATGTTGGAAAAATGACTTATTATTCTGAGTTAATTAACTGTTGAGAATAAACTGATTAGGGTTTTGGCATGATAGCGAGGTGTGTGTGTGTGTGTGTGTGTGTGTGTGTGTGAGAGAGAGAGAGAGAGAGAGAGAGAGAGAGAGAATGAGAGAAAGAGTTTTGGCGCTGAAACTCTGATTTGCATATTTCACTTTTCTACAGATCCTGCTGTCCTGTTCCGGCATGTTCCACGTCTGGAACCAAGAAATGCTTTGGTACGAAGTTGGATTTACCTGCTTTCAATGGGATTGCGGAATTAGGTTGGTTTGAAAGAGGATCTCGAGGGATCCACATTAAGGAATTATGTCAAATGTCTGCTTCAGACAGATAAAAAGAAGATAATTTGGTAAGGGTTCTCTCATAACCTTACATTGTTACCTGATACAATCTCTCTCTTTCTCTCAATCTCTCTCTCTCTCTCTCTCTCTCTCTATATATATATATATATATATATATATATATATAGTTATATCGGGGGGCACGGTTCGCCACTTTCGCCTCACACCGCCAGGGTCCTGGGTTTCGATTCCCGTCTCGGCCATGTGTGTGTGTGGAGTTTGCATGTTCTCCCTCTTTTCTCCCCGTGCCTCAGGGGGTTTTTCTCTCCGGGTTCTCCGGTTTCCTTCCTCCCGGTCCAAAAACATGCACGATTGGCACCTTTGGAAATTGTCCCTAGTGTATGAATGTGTGTGTGTGTGTGTGTGTGTGTGTGTGCCCCTTGCTATGGGTTGGCATTCCATCCAGGGTGTATCCTGCCTTAATGCATATAGACACCGGCTCCCCATGACCCGAGGGAAGATCGGATAAAGCGGTAGAAGATGAATGAAATATATAATATAATATAATATAATATAATGCAACATATAATAGAATATAATACAATATATATTATATAATGTTCTATACATATTATATAATGTAATGTAATGTTATAATGTTCTGCGTAAATGGTGTATGTATATAAGTGTGTGTGTGTGTTTGTGTGTGTGTGTGTGTGTTTTGTGTGTGTTCTCCGTATAGGGTTTTCCCATGCATTGTTCCCTGGATTTCTCTGGAACTCCTGTAGGATAAGCGTTAGAGAAGAACTTGCTCGAATGAGTGCGATGGAAAATGACTTGAACTGATGTGGCTGTGCGAAAAGAGCGAAAAAAAAGAGCGAAAAGTTATATCCTGCTTTCTACATCGCTGATCTTATTTCTAAATAATGTGGCACTGTATTTCTCCATCACCAAATTAAGGAAAACCCCCCCAAAAATGTAAATAAACGAACAAAATAATTCATCACACGTTTCGGCTCATTTCAATGAAAAAACAGTGTTTTTTAGACCCAGACGAAGAGAAAAAAGAGAAGAGTCTTTTGTGCTGCTCGCATTATTCAAGGGAAAACAAACAGGGCATGTCGGGACAAAGAACACATGAAATGAGGCCATGCTGTCTGAGACGAATCCACCCCGAACAGCAGCTAATTTTGCCTCTGATAGCGGACGTCATGCGCTTCTGCCCTGACACGAGGGCAGCATGACGGAGCAGTTCAAACCGACTCGGAGAATTTCTCAGCGTGCTGCGTACACTCTTAGTAACTATCTGCTAAAATCTGTCAGGAATGTCGACCCAAGCTCACGACGGTGTGTGTGTGTGTGTGTGTGTGTGTGTGTGTGTGTGAAGGTTTGCTCCATGGATCGGTCAGTGTGGAATAGCTGGACTATCTCAGCAGCTTGAAATTTCATTCACTCGACCTTTGGATGCCCTTCTCACAGATGTTGTGATTTTTCTTTGTGTGTTTATTTATTTATTTTTTGACTGGGTGGTTCTGTGTAACCTTTATTCAGATTCATGCGAATATTATTGTGCAATATTTTATGTTTAATCTCAACGTAATCTCAACTTTCATCTCACTTGTGTAGCAATAAAACAAAGTTTCAGAGAACACTTTAACATAAGGTTTATACATGTTATTTCAGCTGGTTCGCTTTATGGATGTAATGCTTTGGAGAAACACATTGGAGAAATGTATTTTTTTCCATTTTTAAATATATATCTATATGTATATCTATACATATATATAAATATTTCAAACCTTCAATTTTTTTTGTCTATCTATCTGTCTGTCTGTCGGTCATGAGTAAAGGAGGAGATGTCGGTCCGTCAGAAGAAGGTCGAGGGTCTGTAAGCATGTCTGTCTGTCTGAATCTGATCTGTCTGTCTGTCTGTCTGTCTGTCTGTCTGTCTGTCTGTCTGTCTGTCTGTCTGTCTGTCTGTCTGTCTGTCTATCTATCTATCTATCAATCAATCAATCAATCAATCAATCAATCAATCAATCAATCAATCTATCTATCTATCTATCTATCTATCTATCAATCAATCAATCAATCAATCAATCAATCAATCAATCAATCAATCAATCAATCATCAATCATCTATCTATCTATCTATCTATCTATCTATCTATCTATCTATCTATCTATCTATCTATCTGTCTGTCATCTATCTATCTATCTATCTATCTATCTATCTATCTATCTATCTATCTATCTATCTATCAATCAATCTATAAATGATATAATAATAAAATAAATAATATAAGCTTCAAAAAACTGTCTGTCCATTTTTGTTCTGAGAATATTTTTTAAAAACATTCCTACAACCTCGCTGCAACGTTTCAGTGCATTTCGTTTGCCTTGACTTGTTATGCATTCTGAAAAGGTTGCATTAAGGTTTTTGCAACATTGCATTAATGTTATTTCTGGCATTAAAGAGAACATTCCTAGCAACCATCAAATATACAACATAACATTAACACTGCAGAAAACGTTCTTTTAAATTCCAGACGAGACGCTCCCTGTTAGCTCGATTAAAACCTCCAGAGTGAGATGATCCACAATCATCTTTAATATCCTGCGAACATGCACTTCCCTCTAAAAGTAACCAAAAAATATCTTTAAAAATAGGTTTGTTTGAGCACACACCGTTGTAAACACAAGCTTTTTATTACGCCTACTCGGCATGAGTTGTCATTGACCCTTTGCCTTCTTGCCTGTGTGTTCTTGACTAGCGGCCATTTCCCTGAGAACTTGCACGCCGAATGCTTTCCCTGCAGACGGGCCGAACGCGGGTGAGTGTGGGCCGTGAAACGGGGGAAATAAAGGAGGGATTGTGGGCTTGGATGGGTATGGTGTCCCCCGGGTCCCCCACGGGCGGATTCCGTAGCACTCCTGCAGCCTTGTCCTGTCCCCCAGGAGAGATCTCGATTCATTCCTAATGGCCTCTCGACCCATCTTTAAGGTACCTCGGAGCCTGAGTTACAGTTCTGTTATCGCTTAATCAGAATGTTCTCAATTAGGGAGGAATCTTGTAAGTATCTTGTTGGCTCGAACGTTTCAACCGAAACTGCTGGAATTTCGCTGGTCTCTGCCCCCGAAAAAGCCTGTAGCGCTGAGAGAAATGTAGTGCATTAGGACTTTAGCCATAGAAGTGCTGCTCCTCTATTTTCTAGCTATTTTCACAATGAAACTGTCCAAAGACGTTTGTTTTGTGTTCACTTTGCTAGCTTGGCGGTTTTAATCTAGCGGTAATGCATTATGTGCGAGCCGTAGCGGATGGAGGTGAGTCATGTGACCGAGGCAAGCATCTTGACAAGAGCGAGTCATTTTCCAATATAAAACCTCGTCCAGAACGATACAATAAATAAAACAAACATTATGCAAGTTATAGGGGGCACGGTGGCGAAGTGTTTAGCACGTTCGCTTCACACCTCCAGGATCCGGGTTCGATTCCCGTCTCGGCCATGTGTGTGTGTGTGGAGTTTGCATGTTCTCCCCGTGCCTCGGGGGGTTTTTTTCTCTCCGGGTTCTCCGGTTTCCTCCCCGGTCCAACGGTAGGTTGATTGGCACCTTGGAAAATTGTCCCTAGTGTATGAATGTGTGTGTGAATGTGAGTGCGTGCCATGCAATGGGTTGGCATTCCATCCAGGTTGTATCCTGCCTTAATGCCCATAGACGCCTGAGATAGGCACAGACTCCCTGTGACCCGAGGGAAGATCGGATAAAGCGGTAGAAGATGAATGAATGAATGATCTAGGCAATGCGATTTACGCCAATTTTCCCCACTTCTAACGCGTCAACTTTGGGAACAAAACAAATAATATCCCACCCACGAACAGGCGCCATGATGAAGGGATAATCAGTGTTATTCACTTCACCGCTTGTCATATTACAATGTCATATTGTTATAATTAATTTGTGTTAATCATGTATAATTCGAATGTGCTTAAGCATCCAAACTCTAATGTAAGTCTTAACACAACAATCTTTCAATGACTATTTCATTGACTATTAGCGTCAATAGAAAATGACGCTAATAATGGCGCAGGTGTCGTAGCGAATTCGAGTCCATTATTTAATGAGGCCACTCTGAATACGGGTGCTTTTAATTCGGAAAATAGTGCTTTTAACTACGGATATTAGGCGTGTTTCCGTTACGAATTTGCGCAAGACTTTTGCGATGTTTTCTAAATGCAGATAAAAATCTGTTGTGAAATGACGGTGTTTGCATTGAATGTATCACACGACGAAAACTCGAAAAAAATGGAGACAGATGTAGGCAGTCTTGCTTATATTGCAGCCGACGCATTATACGTAGGTGCGTTATACAAAGCATTAATGGCGAGGCGATCCCATTATACTTGGAGCGGCCACGTATGCGCTTGCTTGGGAGGTTAATAGGCCATAGTAGGTTCAACAGAATTTCTGGGAAGTAATAGGGCGCGAGGAACACGGAATTTTTTTTTTTTTACGTCCACTTTTTTTTTTTTTACTTTTTTTGAATGTGAAAAAAAAACCCTTTTCCATTACAGTTTTGCAAATGATTCCTTTTTCGCATCGTTTTTGAGATACATTTTTATACGTTTTTGCGAATTTGACGCGTTTCCATTAGGCGCTGTTTAAATGGGCATTTCCATTTTGAAGGGTGATGGAAATGCTCTTATTGTCTCGAAGCCTCTTTATAGCGATAAAGTGGTAAGAAAAGAATGTCCTTATTCATTCATTCATCTTTACCGCTATCCGATCTTCCCTCCGAGGGTTATCCGATCTTCATTGTGCGGGTCTAGTCAGGCTGTGCCTATCTCATGGGTCTATGGCATTATGGGCATTAAGGCAGGATACACCCTGGATGAAATGCCAACCCATCGCAGGACACACACACATTCATACACTAGGGACAATCTTTCCAAGGTGCCAATCAACCTACCGTGCATGTTTTTGGACCGGGGAGGAAACCCAAGAACCCGGAGGAAAAAACCCCTGAGGTACGGGGAGAACATGCAAACTCCATACACACATTTGCTGAGACGGGAATCGAACACGGACTCTGTCGGTGTGAGGCGAACGTGCTAACCACTAAGCCACCGTGCCCCGATAGAATGTCCTTATAATAACAATAATATTAAAAGACAGTGACAGCTTTGGCAAGGAAAAAAAAAACGAATATAAATGTAATTGCGGTTCAATCGTTGTTAAGGTGTGCAGTGATAAGTGCTTAAACGCCACCTGTGGTCCGGATCCATCCTAATAACTACAATTCAACTCCAGCTCAATGAAGCTTCATATTTTCCAAGACATGTCAGATGAGACCTGACTAAACCTGACCAGACACCAAACCTATAACGGAGTCGTATCTCTTACTGATCCTGATTTCCATTTGTGTGTGTGTGTGTGTGTGTGTGTGTGTGTGTATGTGTGTGTGCACTTAATAAATCTCCTATACTTCTCCAAACTGACTCTTGGCTGCTCTCCTGGTTTCTGCTCATCTTTTTTTTTGCGAAAGATTTAGAACAAAGGCCGTAAGTCAAAAAGTGTGGGATACACCACCGCCACCCCCCCACCCCCGCTACCATTTATCAAGACGTTCCAGCAATAAAGATGGAGGATGAAAAGTGATGTGTAAACAACAACGGCATCAGGAAGCGAACACTATTTCTAGCTTCATGGGAAACAAACTTCAGGGCTTTCAATCAAAGAATTATGGACGCCGAAATGTTCGAAAGCAAACAAGGACCTTGTTCGGGCTGCAGGACGTCTCCTTGATGTTGCTTAAATAAAATAAATGGCGATGTTGAGATATATGCGTGGACGTTTCGGCTTTTTCCAAGGAATTGCATCACATTGAAATGTTCTTGTTGGTTTTTTCGGTGGTGCTCTGGTTTCCTCCCGCCTATAAGAAAGAATAGAAGAAAAATAGACCTATACGTCATGTATACATTCATTCATTCATTCATCTTCTACGTCTTTATCAGATCTTCCCTCGGGTCACGGGGAGTCTGTGCCTATCTCAGGCGTCTATAGGCATTAAGGCAGGATACACCCTGGATGGAAATGCCAACCCATCACACACACACACACACACACACACATATTTTATACACTAGGGACAATTTTTCAAGGTGCCAATCAACCTACCGTGCATGTTTTTGGACCGGGAGGAAACCTGAGAACTCGGAGAAAAAGCCCCTGATATAGGGGGAGAACATGCTAACTCAACAAACACATGGGAATCGAACCCGGACCCTGGAAGTGTGAGGCGAAGTGTGATAACCACTAAGCCACCATGCCCATCATGTATAAATTACTTAAGAAATTCTTTCTTTGCATTTCCCAGAGCGCAGGGTCATCCATGATGGAGCACAGAAGGCTAAGGGCCTTACTCAAGGTCCCAAGAGTGTCAGTGTGGGTCCTTGTCAGATCCTTAAAGCTCCCATGTCCAGACTTTGTTTCTTCACTATGGACTATAAAAATGTTGGTACAGAGGAATACGCCGGAATGCTTACCCACCAATCACCTAGATAAAAACATACAAATATTAAACATTATTTATATATAAAACATGCAGGTTTTATATCAATATAACTAGAAAAAGACGCAGTGTGATGGAATGGTGTCCGATAAAGCACCTCCTGAGGATAAAGGGATGTGAACCCACAGCGCAAAGGAGTTTTCTGTCGTTATTCTCGGTAGCGTCGGTACGTATTCCTCCGTATTCCTCCGTACCGTCATTTTTAAAGTGAAGAAACGAAGCACGGACATGGAGCGAGCAGCTGCTGCTACAGCAGAAACACCGCACCAGCGCCAACTAGTGTTTGGGAATAGTCACTGCAGAGCGACGCAGACGTATAAAACGCTCAAGACGGCGTCGGCTACGTGCGTAGGCTACAGCTTTCACTCCACGCAGAAGTATAAATCACCCTCCCTACGTTCACATCATGGTATTCCATCGCCGTTCAAACGCTATTGCTGTTTTGTAAAAAGGGAGACTATTTTTTTTACTTCAGCACTTTCACCGATTGACCTGTTTGTTTGTTTGTTTGTTTGTTTTTTGAAATTGGGTGCAATAAATATTCATTGCAATAAATATTCATTCGTGATTCACATTTTAGCAAGGATCAGCACTAAGTGCACAAAAACTATTTATCTGTACTAGAAACCTGGTTTAACAAGGAAACGCTACTCATGGATGGATGATGGGTCCTTTTCATTTTAAACACCTGTACCAATTATACCACTTGCAGAGGTCAACCTTTACATGTACATGTATGGCACTGAGCAGAAGCACTTATCCAGAACAACGTAAAAAAAAAAAAGGGTGAGGATTAAGGGCCAAGCTCAAGGGCCCTTCAGTTGCAGCTTGTTGGTGGGATTTGAACTCATGACCTCCTGATCAACCAATGAGGTTCCATTGTGTTTGCTTTCAAGTCAAGCTTTACTGTCATTCTTCTACATACAAAGCGTATATAAAAGGACAAATGTGTTTATTAACAGACTAGATTGTAAACATTTGATGTAAATAAAGAATAAACATGAAAATCAGGCATACGTAAAGTGCGATAAGTATGAGGTAGATGGAATAATGAATAATGTAAGAGAACTGAGTATAGAAAAGATTATTTATATATTAACCTGCAGTATTGTAACTTTTTTTTAATTGATTTTATTAAATGCATTATTAAAATTATAACTTTAATTACGACTTATGTGATGTCATGGGAGACTCCTTCCATAAATAGGCATTTAATTGTTCATCATACACCAACTAGTATTCTTTTCTTCTCCTTCTAATTCTAATGACAAGATCAACAACAAAAACAACAACGCTGCGGATCCATGTATGGTTAAGGACTCGCCGTATCCGAGTCATTAACCCCCGACCTGCTGTCCATCAGGAAAGATGCTTTTTGCTGATAACAGTGTCCCGTTCCTGTCACGGTAAGTGCAGAAAGTCAGCGAGACAGAGCGATAGGAGAGATAACCCACTCCCTCCCTCTCTCCCTCCCTCTCTCCATCCCTCTCACTCTCCCTCCCTCCCTCCCTCCTGGCTCTCCGGCCCTCTTCTCACCATTCCATTGTTGCTCTGAACGGACAGAGGGGTGAGAGTTCAAACTCATTCATAACAATGAAGTTCAACGAGCAGCTCCCGAGGCAGTCCGAGATGTGAGATTCGAAAATTGTATTTGACACAAACAGAATAATACAGAAACACAAATCTAATATAACCTTGTTTTGTTTATTTGTTTGTTTTTTTATTAAGTACGTGGAAACATAATGCAAGTTTCACTGTGATCATGAACTCGGGGTTAACTTGTACTATATATTTTTCTGCAGACAGACATAGATAGATAGATAGATAGATAGATAGATAGATAGATAGATAGATAGATAGATAGGAACAGACAGGGGAAAAGATGGAAAAATAGAATAGATAGATAGATAGATAGATAGATAGATAGATAGATAGATAGATAGATAGATATGAACAGACAGGGGAAAAGATGGAAAACATAGACAGCTGGATAGATAGATAGATAGATAGATAGATAGATAGATAGATAGATAGATAGATAGATAGATAGATAGATAGATAGATAGATAGATAGATAGATAGATAGAAATAGACAGGGGAATAGATGGAAAAACAGAGACAACTGGATGGATGGATAGATAGATAGATAGATAGATAGATAGATAGATAGATAGATAGATAGATAGATAGATAGAAACAGACGGAGATAGATAAAAATAGATAGAAAAATAGAGACAGGTGGATGGATAGAAGGATGGATAGATGGATGGATGGATGGATAGATAGATGGTTGGATAGATAGAAGGATGGATGGATAGATGGATGTGACACGGTGAATGTTTATGACAGGTAAATGAAGTGTAGTTGAACACATGTACGCTGCAGGAATCGGATCAGTGACACAAAGCGAGTCCCGGTTCCGTGTTCGAATCTCCGGAGCGGCTCCGATGTTCGGGCCGTAGACGCGGATCTCTGATGGATGTTCATCCAAGTACTGTTAAATCGTCAGAATGCAACATGAGCCTCTTCTCATCCCCAAGTGTCCGTGGGAGGGGAGATGAGAGAGGGAGAGATAGAGAGAGAGAGAGGAGGGAAAGTTTTTGGGGAGGGAGCGCACCAGAGAGCGCATCAGAGCACGGCAGAG
>JACRUU010000007.1:9916188-9971188 GCA_030449085.1 Kryptopterus vitreolus
TGAGGGTCTTTCTCAGGGGCCCGAGAAGGGCATCTTGGTAATACTGGAATGTAAACCCACAACTGTCTGGTCAATAAACCATAGAATTAACCAGTGAGATACCACTTCCTCCCCCTCAGTCAGCAGTCAGAGTTCTTTCTCTAATTCCACACACATGCTAGCAGTTAACATAAAGCAGTCGGTGTGTGAAATTCAAACGATGGTTTATTACACAACAAAATTGAACAAAAGCTACACGATTTAAACATACAAAGCCAACGCTGTCGTAGGTCTAGAATAAAGCGAAGTAAGGACACGGTGAAAAAACAGCATAAATCAGTGTGATACGTGGCGCTGATGTAACCGGTACCTCCGTTGTATTTTGGATACAGTGAGGGGAAAATGTGGCCGCTATTTGTCCGCTGTATGTAGTGGGTGTTTTATGGTTTCACCTCCGCATTCAAGCGCGTGGCTCTGATTGGAATAAATTAGTCGTGCTGCTTCTTTTAGTCGGCACAAATTTTACTTCGGTGTGTTGAACGTCTGTAGTTGAACCTTTTCCATATGACTGATGAAACCGCGCCCCCTCTAGGAAACGGACTCTTTGGATTGGTCAGAGCGCCGCCATGTTGTAATTCATCTTTCACAAGTGTGGAAAACTACGGACCAATAATGACGATTTACTCTCACAGCTCTAGTAGATGACCTTTTATTTATTTATTTATTTATTTATTTATTTATACAATACATTTATGTGTTAAGGGGGTTCTGGGATTTGAGCTCAAAGCCTTCCCATCAGAAGTCCAGTATCGTTACATTTATATGGCGCTTTTCTGGACACTCGAATCGCTTTACATTGTGAGAGGGGGATCTCCTCCTTATCCAACATCCACCTGGATGATGTGATGGCAGACACAGTGCACCAGCACACACCAGCTTACTGGTGGAGAGGAGACATAATGATGAAGCCAATCAGTAGATATGGTGGACGGTTAGGAGGACGTGATGGTCAGAGGCCAATGGGCGAATTTTGGCCGGGATGCCGAGGACACGCCTCTACTGTTTTTCGAAAGACATCCTGGGATTTTTAATGACCACAGAGAGTCAGGACCTTAGTTTACCGTCTCATCCGAATGACAGGGGTGTTACTGGGGTGTTAGAACCCACACAGACCACAGGGTATGCGCCCCCTGCTGGCCACAGAGGCAAATCATGACACAGAGGTGCTAAAAAGGATGCACAATATCAGCTTAGATCTGACTTTTCTTTGTCATTGTACAGGAACAAGTTATAACCAGAAGTGCAAGTAGGTGGTATCACATTTTGAGACTGATGGTGCAAACCGGTTGCAATTTCATCCCAAGTTGGAACAAAGAGTAAACAGGGAATTGTGTGTGAAACTGTTCAAAGCTGTCATAGAGATGTTTAACTTGTATTTGAGTGGCACGAACACATGAAGAACGAAAGAAGATCAAAGGAAGACAATGAGAAATCCAGAAGACCCTGAAAATGATGAAACCTTTTGCAAACTTGTGCCTGTTGATCATCGGAGAACAATCCACATGATCTCGCTTCTCCGGACCCACCATACTCGCCAGGCTCCTGGGGACTTCAGCCCTTCACCTCTTTGACACCATTGCAACGATCCAACACACTTGACACATTTAGAAGTGGGTGACTTCCAGAAGTGGGACTCTGGAACAGAAGACTGGAATTGAAGACTTCCAGAAATGAGAGACTGGAATAGAAGACTTCCAGAAGTGAGAGACTGGAATAGAAGGCTGCCAGTAGTGAGAGACTGGAATTGAAGACTTCCAGAAATTAGAGACTGGAATAGAAGACTTCCAGAAGTAAGAGACTGGAATAGAAGACTTCTAGAAATGGGAGACTGGAATAGAAGACTTTCAGAAGCGAGAGACTGGAATTGAAGACTTCCAGAAGTGGAAGACTGGAATAGAAGACTCCTATAATAATAATACTAATATCCTTTATTTGTCACATATACATTACAGCACAGTGAAATTCTTTTCTGGGTTGATGTTGGTAGCTGGGGGTCAGAGCGCAGGGTATCAGCCATGATACGGCGCCCCTGGAGCACAGAGGGTTAAGAGTCTTGCTCAAGGACCCAAGGGCGGCGGCTTGGCCATACCGGGGCTCGAACCCCGGATCTTCTGATCAGCAGCCCAGCGCCTTAGACCACTGAGCTACACCCTCCTAGAAATGTGAGACTGGAATGAAGAAGATGGAGACTGGAATGAAGACTTCCAGAGACTGGAATAGAAGACTTCCAGTGACTGACTTCCAGAATGGAGATTGAAGACTTCCAGAAATGTGAGACTGGAATAGAAGACTTCCAGAAGTGACTGGAGTTGAAGACTTCCAGAAATGTGAGACTGGAATTGAAGACTTCTAGAAATGGGAGACTGGAATAGAAGAACTTTGGGAGCGCTGTATTACTGTTCAAAAGGATTATTTGACTGTTCAAAAACGTAAATAAATAAAGTATTTTCTTGTAAACAGAGATGTTTTGCATGATGAGAGCAACAGTGCGAGAGTGGAGCGTATCTGGGGTCTGCAGGTGCTTCCGCTGTGGATGCAGGAGCTTTGGCTTCTCACCGAGAGCAAACAGCAACAGAGCCTGGGTCCGGGATGGGTTCCCATCCATGCACCTGCAAACACAAACAAACACACATACACACACACACACACACACACACACACTTACACATTCCACCACCTGCCGACACCACAGCCCTCAAGCTCTCGCAGCTCCACTGTATCTTAATCTAGTGTCGAGAACTGAATTCTATGGGAATGAGGTACATTTCAAGTATAGCTTGAATTTTTTTTGCCGAATGCCTTGTAGTGTATTTGACAACCGCGAGAAAACTCGAAGCAGATCCGTTGGTCATGACGACGACACACATTCGGAGACAACAGATTTTTTGTATTTACCGAATGAGCAGATTGAAAACCGATGCTTTGTGGTGCGGTGTGAACCGCTAGAAATGTCCTCCGGGGACGTCTGACATTTCTTTCCCTTTTTCTTTCTTTCTTCAATGAGTCAGATTGTCTATGGAGCTTCTTTAGTAGCATTTTGTTTTGCATCAAGATCCACCCATTGGAAGAGATGGAAAAACATGAAAATAGATGGAAAAAAATAGGGGGGGGGGGATTCCAGAGCAGTTTTGTGACATTGAGTTCGCAAACCTCAATGTTCATTCATTCATTCATTCATCTTCTACCGCTTTATTCGATCTTCCCTCCGGTCACGGGGAGTCTGTGACTATCTCAGGCGTCTATGGGCATTAAGGCAGGATACACCCTGGATGGAATGCCAACCCATCACACACACACACACACACACACACACACTCACATTCACACTCATATTCACACTCATATTCACATACACATTCTTACACTAGGGACAATTTTCCAAGGTGCCAATCAATCTACCGTACATGGTTTTTGGACCGGGAGGAAACCGGAAAACCCGGAGAAAAACACCCCAAGGCACGGGAAGAACATGCAAACTCCACACACACATGGCCGAGACGGGAATCGAACCCAGACCCTGTCGGTGTGACATGCTAACCACTAAGCCACTGTACCCCTAACCTCAATGTTTCTGCAGGGTTGATGTTAATATACTTATTCATATAGGTTACTTCAAAGTAACGACTTATTAATAGGAACTATTAATAGGGTTTAGTGGTTTATAACTGGCTCTCGAGTGGTACAGAGCAACAAAACATGCAAACATACGGCAGCGCTCTCTGGGAAGGCTGCATGTCTCTGGTCATGGACATTAAACAATCACGGGCACCTTGTTAGAGTGTGTTCCTCTGCCCTGTGATGCAGTCTGAGCAGCGCTTTGGGTTGATGGTCTTGGTCTGCTTTATGTGTCTAATTGGTAGATGTGGGTAGATAGAACAACAAGATACAGGGAAAGATCATTGGATGCAGAACTTGTCAAGTTCAGTACTTATGTATTTATGTGCTCCTTATCGGCTCGTTATGTACTTGTTGAACAAGTATCAAGTATCAGTATTGTTATCAGTGCTCGATAAAATCCCACGGTAAAGACTGGTGTAAAAAGCTATTGCAGGCGACTCTAGAACCCTAATTCCCTCAGCCTCATATACCCCAATCGTTTTATTATACATTTTTTAATAAAAAAATAAAAAATAAAAAAATAAATACATTTATATATATATATATATATATATATATATATATATATATATATATATAATATATATAATTTTAGTGTATGTTGTATCGAGCTGAGCATTTACTAATCACATGTTTTCCTTTACATTTCTATTAATGTACATTTACAAATCCTTCAGAACTAATATTAGCATGTTTTAGCATATTTGCATATTTTTTGTAATAAAAGAATTCAAATTAGATTTTTGCCTGAAAAGAATTTCACTCTCTGGCAGCGCCAGCAGAACGATAATTTGAATGCATCTATTATGTTTTTTTTTTTTTACAGTACTAGATGCATTATGGTACTAGATACTTAATGGTTATTAGGGCCGTAAGCCCCATCCCAATTTGAAAACTGGGCAAAACCGATACATGAAGAGTTTCTATTCGTTCGGTGCCAGAGTGGCGTCTTTATGGATTTTCTTTGTTCCTTATACAGAACTCCACTGTAGAACTTGTCATGAGCTCTGTAATGAATTAACAAGGAGTACTATATTACTATATTACTATAAGAAGAATCATTTCCTTTCCAGAGTGAAATAAATCTAATATAATTAATAATCAATTATATAATAATTATTAATATTATTAATTAATAATAATAATTATTATCCTATAAAATATACCCAAAGATAGATTTGATATATATAACATTTTTTTCGTATCATTTGCAATAATAACTGTAATTTAATTGTTTTTTTTTCTCAGTAACTGTAACAAATTACTGTTACTTTTACTTTGGAATTACAATTACATGTAACTGGTTTTTTTTTATATATGATATATATATATATATATATATATATATATATATATATATATATATATATATATATCGTATATATATATATATATATATATATATATCTCTATACTATCTCTATGATGAGTGTTTACAGGAGGACCAGTCATTTTACAACGTGCGAGTAACAGAACTACATATTCATCATTACAAAATGGTTTTAATTGCAGTCAAACACTGTATAGACCAAAAGTATGTGGACACCTGCCTGTAAGAGTACGGTGTGCTTTTTGTTATAACAAAAAGTCAATAAAATCATTTTTTCTTTTAAAAAGCAAGCGTGAAAAGTGCATGAGGTTTGCACTGCTCGTTTGCTTTGCACGCTGCTAACAGTCCTGTTGTCCCTTCGGTCTTCCTTTCACTGCTTTTGTCCACAGATCTTTTCTCTTCACCAGGAACCTAGAAGCCAAAGGTCACAGCCAGGCTAATTCCATTAAAGCTCACCTTGTAAAAGCCAAGGTACATGCAGTAAATGCTCCAGCTGGTGCTGCTTCACAAACCTTAATCCTGAAGATCGGAATCGGTACAGATGTTTGGTTTAATACGGCTCTTTTTTTTCGAGTAGGAGTCGCCTTGTTTGGAAAATCCCTCATAAGGTTGCTGTGGCGATTTACGACAGGTCATGTGTAGGCAGTGCGCTGTTGTGTGTAAATCAGGGTGTGGAGTACAGGAAGGAGGTGGCTGGCTGTGGGAGAACAGCTCGTTAAGCCTCTCTCTTCGGTTACGAAGGGATTCGGTTCCTGGGGCTGGGGTAGTTTTGTTTGTTGGACTGTTGAGAGAGGAGTGAATAAATGAAAGATCGAGTTTAAGGAGCAGGAGCTTGGGGGGGGGGGGCTTTTATGGCTTGGATTGGAATTGAAATAGAAAAAGCATTTAACTCATTTAATGGAATTTGAGCCTGTTTTATAGATGTGTTAAATGGAATTTTGATCTCAATCTCGACATTTATGCATAGTGGCTCACATGGAGGTAGACATGCATGGTTTTTTTTTCCCCTTTTCCTTCTGCTTATTGGTCTTACAGTTTACCAGTTTAAATGTCGAGAGATGTGAATTGTTTCGCTGTTTAAGGGCTCACAATGTCCCCCATTATTCTCAAGTTATGATGCTAATCGTAATTGTACAAGCAATTTGAAATTTGAAACGTCCCCTCCAGCTCCATCCTCCACTCACCAACCGCTTGTCCATGTTCCCTCCATGTTCCCTCCGTCATAATAGATATATATATATATATATATCATATATATATAGATATATATATATATATTATATATATATATATATATATATATATATATATATATATATATATATATTATATATCATTCATTCATCTTCTACCGCTATATATCCGATCTTCCCTCGGGTCACAGGGAGCCTGTGCCTATCTCAGGCATCTATGGGCATTAAGGCAGGATACACCCTGGATGGAATGCCAACATATCACAGGGCACACACCACACACACACACACACACATTCATACACTAGGGAATAATTTTCCAAGGTGCCAATCAACCTACCGTGCATGTTTTTGGGACCGGGGGGAAACCGGAGAACCCGGAGAAAAAACCCCCCCCGGAGGCACGGGGAGAACATGCAAACTCCACACACACATGGCCGAGACGGGAATCGAACCCTGGAGGTGTGAGGCGAACATGCTAACCACTAAGCCACCGTGGCTCCATATATATATATATATATATATATATATATATATATATATATATATATATATATATATGCGCATGGGGTTTATTCATTATGGTACTATAACTTGGTCTGCTTTTCTAAATGATCTACTGTAATGTGTTTATGAATTATTACACCATACTGATCACCTTTAATTGGAGACTCCTTCCATAAATAATAATTGTGCCTATTAGTTAACAAGACATTTATATATTTTTAGTCTAAAACGTAGCACATCAGAACACATAGGGTGCCTCCTTCTGACCAATCAGATTCAAGAATTCCAAAGCACTGTGATTAAAAGGTGTTAGACAGCGTTTTTCTTTAACAACATGATACCTTGTTTGAAAATGCTTCAAGGTTTCAAAAGTTTCCTGGATTGTGTTTTGTGCTATGGAAGGAGTTTTCAGTGCCAGTCATTAGTGAGGGTTATATAAGGAGTATTTAATTGATAAAAATATTTAATCGCACATTAATCGCACGTTTTCAATGTACCACAAATGAATACTTTTCAATGTTCTAATACTGTAACTAACTGTTACAGATGTTATAATGCCTTTAATACAATTATTGATTATTTAATATTTATTTTACTCCAGAAGTGAGAGTAAAATTATTCTTGTTAATTCATTTCTTGTTAATTTCAATGTTAATTTGTTTAGTGTTGGTTTGAAGTGTAAAATATGGGACGTGGCTCCTTTAAGAATTGTGTTCCGGTTGCTTTTCCATATAAACTGGTGATACGGTGTTTAGGTTATACGGAAGCGCTTTATTGCGTTCAGTAAAAATGCGCTTTATTGCAGTAATACGGATTTGGGAATGCGATGCGCTTGCGTAAGGTTCCATACGGTAAGATACGCTAATATAGTGAGGAGATTGTACCTGTTGTGAATGCGCAGCTAGTAGGTGTAATTGGGGGAAATTTAGGAAGCGTGAGTGGATGCACTGAACATTTATTTATTCATTTCTTCTTTGTTGTTCGGGTTTCGTTCATTCTCCAACACGACGCAGAGTGAAGGAGCAGATCACTCACATAGTAACGCACACTGCGCTAATCATGCGTTAATAACATTAGTGCCATTAGTGAGGTTATCGAAGGAGTTTTCAGTGCCAGTCATTTTTTTAGATATAGGAAAGTCTTCATGATCGAAGGCTCTGTAGAGTCACTATTGAATGTATTCAGTGGCGTCTTATTAATAACCACAAGATTGAGGTGGAGGAAACGTACCTAATTCTGTGAGGAGAAATGCACGAACCAGAAAAAAGAAAAAGTCGTGACTGTTTCAGTTAACACCGTAAAACTCCATTGTGTTGGTAATTGTATGGATTATCGTCTACCTTCTTGCCTCCGTTTATGGGGTGGAAAGTGCCTTTTTTTGTGTCTTGGAACAATAAAACCAAAGCTGCATGGACAAAACCCCACGACACCCTGGAGCCATTGAACAACGTCCTACCGAGGCTGGGGGTTGTGGGGGTTTCAGTTGCAAGCGAATTTGAGATTCAGCGCACGCTAAAAATTCATGTTTTATGCATTGGGGAATAAATCTGTACACGTCGAGGACGGGAATGTCGAGATCAAGCCACGACAACCTTCGATCTGAGATATCGGTTTATCTGAGGTGAGAACGAATACGAGGGGTCCTGCAGGGACGGACACATCCAGGCAGGTGTGGTGTCAGAGCAGGAGATCGTATCTCATCATCTCTGCTTCATGGAAAGCTTGATTTAAATACGGAACACATGCGGCGCTCGTTTTTTTGTGTTGTCCATGAATGACAGGAAACCAGATGAAACGAAACGCGCAGGTTTGAGCCGCCCCAGGGCTGCTACGGCTTGGCTGAATGTAGCGCTGCGAAGCAGACGTAGCTCAGGTGTTCAAATCGATGGCAGGAAGGCGGAGAAAAAATAGGTGTGTTGGGATTAGGTTCGAAGCAGAGCCTCTGCCTGGCGTCGCGCCACACTGCCTGTGGGGTTTCCTTATAAAAGTGAGGGAGGGAGGGGGGAGGGGCATAGCTCCAAAAAATTCCCATTAAAGTAAAAACAAGACGTTCGTTCTTTCATTCGTTTGGGCCCGTAAAAAAGATAACGTCAATAATCAACTATAAGATACGATAATTAGTTTCCAATGTGTAAGCGAGTTATTTAAAAGCAGTTAAACCCACACCCCTTTATCATATATATATATATATATATATTCATTCATTCATTCATCTTCTACCGCTTTATCCGATCTTCCCTTCGGGTCACGGGGAGCCTGTGCCTATCTCAGGCGTCTATGGGCATTAAGGCAGGATACACCCTGGATGGAATGAAAAACCCAACGCAGGACACACACACACACACACACACACACATTCACACACTAGGGACAAGTTTTTTCCAAGGTTGCCAATCAACCTACCGTGCATGTTTTTGGACCAGGAGGGAAACCGGAGAACCCGGAGAAAAAAACCCCTTGAGGCACGGGGAGAACATGCAAACTCCACACACACATGGCCGAGACGGGAATCGAACCCGGACCCTGGAGGTGTGAGGCGAACATGCTAACCCTACTAAGCCACCGTGCCCCCTTATATTATATATATATATATATATATATATATATATATATATATATATATATATATATATATATATATAAATATATAAATCTTAACACTTATTTTCTGAATGTTCCACTGACATGGATTTAACATTATGCACTCGTTAGAGGTTTAAATCAAGCCTTCAGGGATCGTTAAAAAAGAACGACCGATCGACTATTACACCGATAAATGTTTTTCATCAGAAGCTTTACGACGATGTTCAGTTTACTGAGACACAGCGTGTACTCCAGAAACATCTTGTGCGTATGTCGAAAAAAATTCCCGCTCTCCCAAGAGGCATTTCCATTCCAGTCTGATTTTCGTCCCAGTCCTTTTCAGCTTTTCGGATTTTATTGCCGTGCGAATTAGCCGAGGTCAAAGGTGAGCTATTTCAGCAGGGCCATGTCGTTTCGGAGCGCTGTGGTGTGTAGCATTCGTCTCACTTACGTCAACAAGTAAACATTTCACGTAAATATTTTTTGTGTGTTTTGACGGCTGACGGTTTGCCCAGTAATCTTGTGTGTAGATGCTCCGATTAAATACACGTGTTAATGAGCAAGGAAAAAGAGGATCAGTGCCATGTGATTACGTCATTCAGAGGCTGGTAGCGCCAGATATAATCCCACATGGGATGTATGGTAGTGATGAGTCGTTCACGAACGATTCGAGTCGTGAAGTGACTCGGTAGAACCTGATTCAAAGAGCGATTGGTTCATTTTCGGCTGGACGTGCACGAGGAAAGCATCGCTAACATACACCTAGATTTGAACAGAATTGAGTTCGACTCTTCCAGTCCGAGTCGTTCCTTCTGTGATCATGTGACTCCCATATATGCGACACAATGCAATTGTGTCATTGTTACAGTAATTATAGGAGTCATGTGACAAAAGACACCTTTTGGAACTACAGTAGAATTAAACGTCATCTATGTTGGGGATCTGCTTATTGAAAATATAGCAATTAATATGATTTATGATGAGGGCACGGTGGCTCGTTCGCCTCACACCTCCAGGGTCCGGGTTCCCGTCTCGGCCATGTCTGTGTGGAGATTACATGATCTTCCTGTGCCTCAGGGTTTTTTTCTCGGGTTCTCCGGTTTCCTCCCACGGTCCAAAAACATGCACGGAAGGTTAATTGGCACCTTGGAAAATTCATCCCTAGTGTATATTGTGTGTGTGTGTGATGTGTGTGTGTGTCCTGTGATGGGTTGGCATTCCATCCAGGGTGTATCCTGCCATAATGCCCATAGATGCCTGAGATAGGCACAGGCTCCCCGTGACCCGAGGGAAGATTGGATAAAGCGGTAGAAGATGAATGAATGAATGATTTATGATCAAAGGGAGGAAATGAACGAATGACTCAAAAACAGATTCGTTCATTTGGACGAATGAGATTCGAAGAAACGAGTCACTGGAATGATTCGATCGTGACATCGCTTGTGTTATGAGTCTGCTTGTATTTGGATTTCCAAATATCCGCACATAAATAGGAATATATTGCATTTTTTTAGCATTTATATATATATTTTTTAATGAAAAAATAAATTAATAAATAAAAGAAGGCAAAAGGATTTGTTTTCTGAGGCGAAGGTTAGAGCTTGATTTATGTGTTGACATTGCATTAAGCAGCTGCATTAGTAATAATAATAATAAGTCCAGACAAGCATAGAAAGACATAAGGCATGCATTGCACATATATAATCTATCAAAGCTTGTGGACACCTGATCAGCGTAACCACTAAAGCAGGGTTATTCAATTTATCAGTTTATCATAAGGGGCCAGTTCATGAAAAGTACATGCAAAGCAAATGAGGGGTCGGAGAGATATGGACTTGCAATATCAGTTTTATTTCTCTTTATATGGCTTGTACACGTGTACTTGTTGGAGTCACATGTTTTTCACAATTATTTCTAAACCTACCCAGGGGCATTCTAGCAAATATGTGTGAGAGCAAGGCTGATCGAAAGCAGCTCTGCATATGTGTGCATTTATAATCGCTGTGTTCTTTTTTTTATTTATCTTCTTTTATTTTTTTCCCACCCGATGTCTGGAAACCTTTAAATCCACACCCGATGTTCTCCGCTGTGCCATAACTTGGCCGTTTCCTCGCTTCTCTCCCTGTTTAGTCTGTTGCCATGCCTTGCGTCGCTCTGCGCTCGGCCTCTGAATAAAAGGCATCTGCTAAGCAAATAAATAACACCATAAAAAATTCAACAGTGTTTTGTGGGCAGCGACGAGTGAACTCTTCCCACATGTTTAATTAGGAGAAGAGAAAAAGGCAGCGTGAAAAGAAAGACGGTGGGGAAGGGGGGGGGGTGCGAGGGATCGGGGTTGGGTTCAGTCGTAAAATAATGCTAAAACCTGCTAAAACACGCGTGTTAGCTTAGGTTTCTACCTAGAGTTAAAACTCTGAGTTTAATTAGAGTACGTTCATCCTCAAAGTTAAAATGGTATATTTCGTATGATTGGGATTTGCAATAGTTCATAAAATGGACAATGATGTGACAGAATATATATGCTAAATAAATTAGCTAGTAAACTAGCTTGTAGCTGTTGCAGCGAAACACAAGTGGCATTAGTTTAGTTTAAGTTAGCTGGCTAAAGTTATTAAAAGATATGATTTTAATAACATGGTACATTTCGTATGACTGGGATTAGCAAAGCGCTAGTTCATAAGCAGGACAATGACGCGACAGAATACACATGCTAAAAAAAAGGCGTTAGTCAGCAGCTAGTAAACTAGCTTATAGCTCGTGCAGTCAAGTAGCATCGGTTTAGCATAATATAGCTTGCTAAAATGATTAAAAGATATGATTAATATGTTATATTGTGATAGCATCATGTTACTGTTTGATTTTCTGATACTGAAATCTCACTCCTGGCAACCTGTGGCACATCTGAACTAGGATATTAGCACATAGTTAGCAGGCTAATTAGATTAGCACAAGCTAATAATAGTAAACAAATAGTGTTCACTTTGCTTTGACAGACAGCAACTGTTACGTAAAGCTTTCAACAAAAAAAAGTAAAAATTTTAACCATAACTAAAATAATGAAAGCATTTTACTGTGGAAATATATGACAATGAAAAGCTAGTTGTTTATTATAAAAGTAAGAAAAAAAATTGCTATGCTATATATTTATATTTTTAAATAATAATAATCACTAGGAGGGGCACGGTGGCGTAGTGGTTAGCACGTTTCGCCTCACACCGCCAGGATCCGGGTTCGATTCCTGTCTCGGTCATGTGTGTGTAGAGTTTGCATGTTCTCCCCGTGCCTCAGGGGGTTTTTCTCCGGGTTCTCCGGTTTCCTCCCCGGTCCAAAAACATGCACAGTAGGTTGATTGGCACCTTCGAAAATTGTCCCTAGTGTATGAATGTGTGTGTGAATGTGAGAGTGTTTGTGCCCTGCAATGGGTTGGCATTCCATCCAGGATGTATCGTGCCTTAATGCCCATAGACGCCTGAGATAGACACAGACTCCCCGTGACCCGAGGGAAGATCGGATAAAGCGGTAGAAGATGAATGAATGAATGAATAATCACTAGGGCTGTCAAAATTAACATGTAAATAAAGTGTTAATGTAAGTACACTTTAATGGCACATTTATGTTTGGTACACAGCGCACTTATTTACACAGTGCAGCGCATTTATGTGTGAACATTAAAAAAAATAATAAATAAATAAATATAAAAGAGGTGAAATTAAAACCTGCCACACAACACACATGACCTTTATTTACTCAGCTATATATAAAAAAAAATCATACACTTAAAACAAAAAAAAACTTGTTTTAGGTTCCATTTCGTGTTCTGAAGATTTATGTAATTTAAAACACTATAATTGGAGCACGGTGGCTTAGTGGTTAGCACGTTCGCCTGACACCACACGGGTCCAGGTTCGATTCCCGTCTCGGCCACGTGTGTGTGGAGTTCTCCCCACCTCAGGGTTTTTTTCACCGGTTTCTTCCCCAGGCCAAAAACATGCAGGATAGGTTGATTGGCACCTTGGAAAATTGTCCTTAGTGTATGAATGTGTGTGTGTGTTTGTGTGTGTGCCCTGCAATGGGTTGGCATTCCATCCAGGGTGTATCCTGCTTTAATGCCCATAGACACCTGAGATAGGCACAGACTATTTTAAACTATTAAAACTATTTAAACTATTTTAAACTCTTAACAGGTGAATAATAACAAATCAGTACAAATATAGTATATGCATATTAACGACAAAACACTTAAAACCATCTACTATGAACATTAGTATTTACCGTATGATAATTTACGGTTAATTTAAGTTCAGTATAAGTTAGCGTACCAGCATTTGACTAGCCAGCTAACTCCCGACAGTTAAAAGATCTCTAGAGGTTACATGCGGTGATATGTAATGTTTGAGACGACATGTTCAGCTCGAGAAGAGAAAGCGATCAAATCCGAGGGTCCGGAGGAGGCACAAAGATCTTTAATAATGGCACGTAGCTCATAACCTCCACATGAACAGGCATTTAAACAAGAGCAAACATTAAACGAGCCAGGGAGGATGCTAGCCGGGGCGGAAAGCAGCAGATGAGTGTCTCATTGAGAAGAGCCACAGACAGGTTCCAGGTGCAGCTTAACTATCATCAGGCTAAACCGTGGGGTTACTTTATCCCTTAATGACAGCTGTGCCTCGACACCTGCACGACCGATTTCAGCACAGATGCCATTTTTAGGCTTCCAGAGAATGGCAGGTACATGGACTGCTTAAACAAATCCCCCACTTCCAAACGCCATGCTCTTCCAGGTTCATTGCCACACCGCAGACCAGGGGTGTGAAACTCATTGTCCACGTCAGCATTATGGTCTCGAAGGGCAACTTGTAGCTATAAGACCCTATACTATGATGTGCGACGCCGCCTCATAACACAAAACACATAGCGCTTTTTCTCCTGGAAGCACACACGTTTATTCGCTTTCCCATCTTTCTTGGAAGTGCCTTTCATCTGCATCAATGTTTCGCTACTTGGAAATTGTTGGACAGAAATTTCTCAATTCGGCTTGTCGGAAAAATCGAACTCGGTATGAGGATACACTGCACTCTAGTGGCCGGATGCCGTCAGTTAACTGTAACATAGTCGCGTACATTATGGGAGATGTAGTTTACGCTTTACGCTTCAAAGCAGCATCGCCTTATTTTAAGACAATCACTAGGACTTTTGAGGCCAAATAAAATGTAAATGGCGCCCCACATTCGGCCCGCAGGCCTTGAGTTTGACTCGTGGAAGAGGAAGAGGAAGAGGAAGTCTAGCTAGCAAGCGCAATTGAATTTGATTGTATTGTTTGATTGTAGGGGGCACGGTGGCGTAGTGGTTAGCACGTTCGCCTCACACCGCCAGGATCCGGGTTCGATTCCTGTCTCGGTCATGTGTGTGTGGAGTTTGCATGTTCTCCCCGTGCCTCAGGGGGTTTTTCTCCAGGTTCTCCGGTTTCTCCCCGGTCTAAAAAAACATGCATGATAGGTTGATTGGCACCTTGGAAAATTGTCCCTAGTGTGTGAATGTGTGTGTGTGTGCCCTGTGATGGGTTGGCATTCCATCCAGGGTGTATCCTTGCCTTAATGCCCATAGACGCCTGAGATAGGCACAGGCTCCCCGTGACCCGAGGGAAGGATCGGATAAAGCGGTAGAAGAATGAATGAATGAATGAATGAATGTTTGATTGTATATGATATATATATATATATATATATATATATATATATATATATATATATATATATATATATATATATATATATATATTGATATATATATTGTATATATTGTATATATTGGATTTGAAACCTTGTTTGCCGTAACTGATCACATAGGTCAAGGATGGATATGTGTATAATACAGGACATATAGGAAATTCATGTATACTTTCATGTATTCTCTGTTTATTAGCATAAAAATATATTTATATATGTATTTTATATTTAGAGCACGCACATAAGAAGCATTTAATATATTCAGAAGGAACTTTAAATAATTTTTGTAATAGGTGCTTGATTTTTTTACACCTAAACAGTATGAGAACCAACATCCTGCTCTATCAAGCGTATACAATCTTTACGTTTTTTTTGGTTGTTTGTTTGTTTCAGGTAAACTGATCGATGTCTTACATGTGCTGGAGCTCTCCGATCGCATGGAGGGCGTGTCCCTGGAAGCTGGTCTGTGCACAGAAAGAGCTGACACAGAGGAACTGGACATGGCGTTCAGGATAGACAAAAAGATCCAGCTCAGTGCTCCAACCCGCCAGCTCTTCCCAGGTACACATGTGTATACTGTACTTAGTAAATGTGTACGCAATCTGTTTTGATTTATTACATTCATTCATTCATTCATTCATTCATCTTCTACCGCTATATCCGATCTTCCCTTGGGTCACGGGAAGCCTGTGCCTATCTCCGGCGTCTATGGGCATTAAGGCAGGATACACCCTGGATGGAATGCCAACCCATCGCAGGGCACACACACACACACACACACACATTCATATACTAGGGACAATTTTTCCAAGGTGCCAATCAACCTACCGTGCATGTTTTTGGACCGGGGGAAACCGGAGAACCCGGAAAAGAAAAAACCCCCTGAGGCACGGGGGAGGAGGGGAGAACATTCAAGGGAGAACGGGGAGAACAAGAGAACATGCAAACTCCACACACACATGGCCGAGACGGGAATCGAACCCTGATCCTGGCGGTGTGAGGCGAACGTGCTAACCACTAAGCCACCGTGCCCCTTGATTTATTACATAAGATAATCAAAAAATATTACATCATTCGTATATAATGACTCGTATGGTACAGATGTCGCTATTAAGAATACGCGTCAGGTGATTACATGCAGCAAAATGAGCACTAGCTCTCTGTCACATGGCACAATATGTATATTTTATTGTGGATGCTTTCTCATTATCACAGCATTTAATTTGCCAGAATAATTGAAAAGTGTTTTCGGGGCAATTTCTGGCTGGTAGATATGGCATGTCATTCCATGCGCCATCTGGTGGATATTGTGTTAAGCACAACACGTGTATTTAATTTCTGAAAAAAAAAAAGTGAAGTCGCGGCAAGTCGCGGGAAGAAACGCGCATTCTTAATGGCGACATTTGTAAGTGTATGAACAGCTCTGTACAAGTTTGAGGCAAAATATTACATTGTGAAAATCAACAATTCAAAAGCTATCGAAGCTCGGAAATTATTACAAATTGTTTATACTTTGGTTGAAAAGTAGATATTGGCTAAATTTGGAACAGTGCATGAAATAGAAGCATTTCTGTTAAAAATGTATTATGGGCTCTTAATGAAATAAAACGGCTATTTAACTGTTAATTAAATTAATGGTATTATTAATGGTATAGTGGGCACGGTGACTTAGTGGTTAGCACGTTCGCCTCACACCGCCAGGGTCCGGGTTCGATTCCTGTCTCGGCCATGTGTGTGGAGTTTGCATGTTCTCCCCGTGCCTCAGGGGTTTTTCTCCGGGTTCTCCAGTTTCCTCCCGGTCCAAAAACATGCAAGGTAGGTTAATTGGCACCTTGGAAAATTGTCCCTAGTGTATGAATGTTTGTGTGAATGTGAGTGTGTGTGTCCTTCGATGGGTTGGCATTCCATCCAGGGTGTATTCTGCCTTAATGCCCATAGACGCCGGAGATAGGCACAGGTTCCCCGTGACCCGAGGGAAGATCGGATAAAGCGGTAGAAGATGAATGAATGAATGAATGAATGAATGAAATCGATAAACACCAAAATATGAACTAGCTAACAGCATATCAGAGTTATATTTACAAGCTGGCACTATGCTAACCCAAAAACGTAATTATATTCCGTGATTATATAGATAAATATATACAGAAGGAAGTGATATCATTGTTGTGGAATGCAATTTGAATCTGTCCATTTTGGTGTAATCGTGGTGTAAACATCCCTACAGACTCCACTTTTCCCGAAAACTTCTCCCTGATGACGACGGTGCGGGCGAAGAAGAACGCCCAGTTTTTCCTGCTGTCCATGTACGATGAACAGGGTGTCCAGCAGCTTGGTCTGGAGCTGGGCAGATCGCCGGTCTTCCTGTACGAGGACCACATGGGGCAGCCGACCCCCGAACTCTACCCCACGTTCAAGAAGATCAACCTGGCTGATGGAAAGTGAGTATGTGTGTGACGAACAGGATCACACCGGTTCACCAGGGTATCCTAGTACTGTCTCAGACTCTTTGTGTGGAGATTTTTCCCAGGTGATTGTTCCTAACATTTTGTTTTTCTTTAGGTGGCACCGGATTGCCTACAGCATCGACGGGAAAACAGTCACGCTGTATTTGGACTGTAAGAAGGTGGAGACTCTGGATCTGCATCGGGGAGATGACCCTGTGGTCCGGACAGACGGCGTTACCGGTGTTTGGGACGAGGCTCCTGGACAAGGACGTGTTTGAGGTAAAAATAAGTGAGATGATGGCAAGAAGGGACATTTTGGGGGATATAAGGTGTCGATCTTCTCAAATCACGATGCATCTTCGATTGTCATCCAGGAATACAAGCAAGTGATGATATGTAGGGCCAGGATGTACGCATGACCTGTCATGACCGGTTCGTTCATTACGGTAGTGTACATTGCTGACTGATGAACTGTAAAGTATTAAATACGCCATACTGATCACCATTCCTAAAGGCTAGGCCATGTCCCGAAATTATTTTCAAGTTGCTAAGTGATTAACGCACTGGGTTACTGCACAGAAAGGTCAATAACCCAGGAAGCCTCGTTGACGCCAAGATGCCACAATTGTTCCCTTAACCCTCTGTGGTCTAGGGGCGCTCTATCATGGCTCTGACCCCATATGCAAAGAAATTAATTTCACTGTACTGTAGTGCAATGGGGGGGGGGGGGTCACGGTGGCGTAGTGGTTAGCACGTTCGCCTCACACCGCCAGGGATCCGGGTTCGATTCCCGTATCGGTCATGTGTGTGTGGAGTTTGCATGTTCTCCCCGTGCCTCAGGGGGATTTTTTCTTTTTCGTTTTTTTTCTCCGGGTCCTCTCCGGTTTCCGGTTTTCCCCTTCCACCCGGTCCAAAAACGGCACAGTAGGTTGATTGGCACCTTGGGAAAATTGTCCCTAATGTATGATGAATGTGTGTGTGAATGTGTGTGTGTGTGTGCCCTGCGATTGGTTGGCATTCCATCCAGGGTGTATCCTTGCCTTAATGCCCATAGACGCCTGAGATAGGCACAGATCCCCGTGACCCGAGGGAAGATCGGATAAAGCGGTAGAAGATGAATGAATGAATGAATGTACTGGTAGTGCAATGGGGGGGGGGGCACGGTTACTTAGTGGTTAGCACGTTCCCCGCCTCACACCTCCAGGGTCCGGGTTCGATTCCCGTCTCAACCATGTGTGTGTGGAGTTTTCATGTTCTCCCCGTGCCTCAGGGAGTTTTTCTCCGGGTTCTCCGGTTTCCTCCCAGCACGGTAGGTTGATTGGCACCTTGGAAAAACTGATCCCTAGTGTGTGAATGTGTATGTGTGCAATGTGATGGGTTGGCATTCCATCCAGGTTGTATCCTGCCTTAATGCCCATAGACAACTGAGATAGGCACAGGCTCCCCGTGAACCCGAGGGAAGATCAGAGATATAGCGGTAGAAGATGAATGAATGAATGAATGTACTGTAATGTATATGAGACCATCTTGTTTGTATTGCATCTCTAGGGGTGCAATACATTATACAGGAGACTACAGGATATATGCATGTATATATATATATATATATATATATATATTATATATATATATATATATATATATATATATTTTTTTTTTTTTTTTTTTTTTTTTTAACATACTGGGTGATATGTTTTATCACTCACTTTAGTGTTTTCCTCCATTCAACATTTTAAGCTGGTGTGACATCACTAGGGTTTAATCGATTATGGTCTGCCAGTTCATCGATGCAGAATCATCCATGTCCACCGCATCATGCTGCATCATAGAAACGATGGATTTCAACCGCCTCAATAAATAAGGGAATAAATGGGAATATTAGATCTGGGAACCGAGTGTTATGCTGTTATTGCAAACCCTTTTAATGTGATTACTTTGAAGACAATACAATTCCCATTGGGTTAACGTGATGCACTTCCTGTTACTCTGACTCGCTGAAGTTGGTGGGTAGCTTAGTTGTTAAGGCATTGGTCTGATCACAGGTTCAAATCCCACCACTACCAAACTGCCACTAGTGGGCCCTTGAGCAAGGCCCTTAAGTTGTAAGCCTCTCTGGATAAAGCCGTCTGCCAAATACCATAAATGTAAAGTCCATGTGTGAAAGTCTTATTTGTTTTACATTGACGACATTTTGGCAGACACCGTTATCCAGAGACTTGACTTAACTGAAGGGTTAAGGGCCTTGTTCAAGTGCCCACTAGTGGCAGCTTGGTAGTGGTGCGATTTGAACCTGTAACTGTCGTGTCCCGATGTCAATGCCTTAACTACTGATCTCCCACCATCCCCGCTACCATATTCCTCATTTGTTCCTCATGGTTTTTACGTTTAAACGTCAAACGTCGCATTTTTATCCCTTTCCGGTCGCATTTGGATCTGATTGCTTTCCAGTCGCATTTATCTCCAAGTCTTTTCTGCGTTGTTCAGTGTTTTCGTGTGATATATGCACGCCAGACGCCAAAGCCAAGCTCCTCCCGGGGTTTTTTATCTTCAGGTGCCGTTCGGACTCGTTTTTTTTGTGGCGTGATGGATTTGCGTTTACGCCTGCGCGATAGCTGTTTGTTGACATTTCTTCGCCGGATTACGAGCGAGCATGTCGACGGAATATCGCCTTTCGGGAGCGACTGAAATCACGCGCCCTTTCCCCCAAATTTTGAAATCAGGCCTCCTGCTGTTTTTACGGGACAGGAGGATTTTTTATTGCAGGAGACCTAAAAAAGCTTTCGACATGAATCATGTCACTGTAATCGGAGGCATGCTATAGCGCTTGGATTGATCTCGCGTTTATCCCACGCTGGTTTATATTCGCGTTTGTACTTATAGGGACGGCGGGGGTCGAAGGCCGGATACATGAGCGTGATGCTTGCCAGAGTGGCTTTCAGACAGGATAAATGGTGCTGCTATTTGAGGGTGCGTCATGAGGTCTTCTGCCTCGACCTAAATGACTCGAAAACCCTTGTTCGTGGATTTGTCAGGAACATCCCATAATTTAATGTAGCATGTGTGTGTACTGTTCAGCGTTAAATACTGTTCAAAAAGATAACGAGGCACTTCGATAATCATAAATAGGGGGGCTTTTTCACATTATGCAAATTTGTCAATATTCAGAGGCTTTTTTTTTTTTATGTGGGTTGAAGTGCAGCTCTAATGGGCGCCCATCTTTGGTCCTTTCATCATCCAAACCAAATGTTCTCCACACCCCCCTTTTAGACACCCCTGCAGCATCCCAACGTCCTCGACCTCTCTCACACTCGCGTCTAGCCTTTTATAATCCACTACCAGCTATTCACCGTTATTAACGGGCCTTTCTCGGCGCCGAGAGATCCTGCGGAGATGTCCAGGACCTTTATCCTCGTTCTGGTGGAAAGAAAATGCACAGAAATATCGGACTCCGTGTTTGGCCAATAATTTACACGGATATAGTTGTATATCTCTGGGAAAATCCATCACCCGGGGCCGGAGCGCAGGGTCAGCCGTGATACGGCGCCCCCTGGAGCACACAGGGTTAATGGCCGTGCTCAAGGACCCAAGAGTGGCAGCTTGGCGATACCAGGGCTCAAACCTCACGACCTTAGGATCAGTAGCGGAGAGCTTTAACCTCCTCATTTATTGCATTTATACAGGCTAATTTACATCTAGGTTAAGGGCCTTTCTCAGGGGCCCAGAAGTGGTTATTTGGTGTGGCTGGGCCTTTAATATTTAACTTTAGGATCCAGAGTTCAATGCCTTGGCCATTAAGCTTCTACATTCCCAAAGTGTGAAAGTGGTTAAGATGATGGATAGTAATCAGAAGGTTGTGCGGTCAAATCCCACCACTACCACTCAGCTGCCATTAATAACGCCTATATTTACATATAAGGCATTTTGCAGACGCCCTTTTCCAGAGCGACTTACATTTATCTCATTCCTACAAATAAGCAGCAATGGGGTTAAGGGACTTGCTCAAGGACCCAAGAGTGGCAGCTTGGTGTTATCAGGGCTCGAACCCCTTGACCTTCCGATCAGTAGCCCAGAGCCTTAACGCCAGAGCTACATTTATTGCATTTGGACAGTCCAAATTACAAGGGTCTTTTTAAGGGGCCCACGGGCGACTGCTTTGTGTAGCTATAACTTCTAATCCAAAGTTAGCCACTGAGCTACTACCTTCCCAACGTGGGAACGTGCTCAGTGGTTATGATGATGGATTATGATCAGAAGGTTGTGATGTATAAAGATATACCATTCCGACACGCTATTGGTTCGTACTCGATCCATCACACCTGCACACAACAAATCACTTCACACTCCAGTGTTGGGGGTTGTTAGGCAAAAAAAAGTGATTATTCCTCCAATACTGGCTCGTTTATCAAACGGGTGTTTTCTCTTCAGCTACAATAGGGAGTTCTGCAGACATTTACATTGCATGTTTTTGGACCGGGGAGGAAACCATAGTATTTGGCAGACGCCCTTATCAAGAGCGACTTACAACTGAGCAATTGAGGATTAAGGGCCTTGCTCAAGGGCCCACTAGTGGCAGTTTGGTGGTGGTGGGGTTTGAACCCGTGACCTTCCGGTCCAGTTCTACACCTTAAAGACGTCCCTCAAACGTAGAGAGACGTTTGAATAAATTAGCGGTTTTGTCCTTAATGGCATTTTTTCCCCTACATTACTTTTATACTTTTGAAACCAGTACTTTTACATGTTTACTCGAGTAAAAAGCTGGACTTCAACTCCTATAGACGTCTTTTTTAACCCTAGTATCTACACTTCTACCTGAGGAATCATAACATTCGCCGTTACTGAAATATTGGGCACTAATATTTAATATTTATATTTACAGTGGCTGAGGGAAAACGATATCCACAGGCAGTATTCGGGGCTTGGAGGCGGGGCCTGGATAATAAACCTATACACTACTTAACCAATCATTGGATACTAATATTTAATATTTATATTTACAGTGGCTGAGGGAAAACAATAGCTACAGACAGCATTCGGGGCTTGGAGGCGGGGCCTGGATAACAAACCTATACACTACTTAACCAATCATTGGATACTAATATTTAATATTTATATTTACAGTGGCTGAGGGAAAACAATAGCTACAGGCAGTATTCAAGGCTTGGAGGCGGGGCCTGTATAATAAACCTATACACTACTTAACCAATCATTGGATACTAATATTTCATATTTATATTTACAGTGGCTGAGGGAAAACCATAGCTACAGGCAGTATTCGGGGCTTGGAGGCGGGGCCTGGATAATAAACCTATACACTACTTAACCTACTTAATCAGCAGTGCAAGACTCTCTTTGTCAATTGGATCAAAAATAAGAATAGTCAAGGATAGTGATTTCTTCCCATATACCTGCTTGTTTTTTGGAAGCTGGGGTCAGAGCACACATGATACGGCGCCCCCTGGAGCACAGGAGGTCATGGGCCTTGCTCAAGGACTCCAGCTTGGCCATGCCCAGACTCCATCCTCATGACAGCCAATGAGAGATTGGGATTATACATGGATAGCATATACAGTAATACACTGTGTAGAGGAGGAAAGATCTGATCTCAGCAGCAGCTTCTAGGAACAAATCTACAGCATTTATGTTGCAAGATTAATGTTGGCTTCGTTGCCTTTCGCCTTTACTGAAATATCGGATACTAATATTTAATATTTAAATACTCTGGAAGTTACATCCATGTCAGAGGAAAAAAAGCAACTTGGGTGATACGATTTCCCTGTTGAGACGTTTGGAGATCTGTAAAGGATCTTGACTTGTTCCTGCATGATTGTGTGCATTGGGCTGCAGCCACAGGATCGTCTTTGTTTCAACAAGACCAATAATCCAAATCCAGGCAAAAAGTCAAAAAACGCTTGAATCTGTATATTTGTAGGATTCACAAAGCTTTTCTCATCACCAGCGTCGGGGAGTAACTTGCTACATGTAACGGCAAAATAAAAGTACGAAAGTGAAAAAAAGTGACTAAAATGTTAAAGATTACAAATCCCAAATATCCACGCCCCCCCCCCCCCCCCCACACACACACGGTCACATTTCACCCCACCCCCCCCCCCCCCCCCCGATCTCTATCATCACAAATTGGATCCTATTGTAGCTCAGTTTTTTAAGAAATATAACTTACTTACTAATTTTTTTTCCTTAGAATGTCCACTTAGAGGCCACCTAGTGGACAAATGAAAGTAATCAAAAAGTATCCAGTTACTTTACTTTTATAAAGTCATTGAAAAGTTACAGGGGCACGGTGGCTTAGTGGTTAGCACGTTCGCCTCACACCTCACACCGCCATGTGTGTGTGTGGAGTTTGTACATGTTTTTCCTTTCTCCCCGTGCCTCAGGGGGGTTTTTTTCCTCCGGGTTCTCTGGTTTTCCTTCCCCGGTCCAAAAACATGCACACTGGGATAGGTCGATTGGGCACCTTGGAAAATTGTCCCTAGTGTATGAACGTGTTTGTGTGAGTCCTGTGATGGGTTGGCATTCCATCCAGGGTGTATCCTGCCTTAATGCCCATAGATGCCTGAGATAGGCACAGACTCCCCGTGACCCGAGGGAAGATCGGATAAAGCGGTAGAAAGATGAATGAATGAATGAATGAAAAGTTACACTACCTGTTGCATTTTGAATCGGGTCATTTATAATCTATTACATTTTCAAAGAAACCATCCCAACACAAAAGTGAAATTCCTAAAAAAACAAGTCACACGGGTGGTGGATTTAGAGGTGGTCCCGAGGACTGGTTAGGGCTTATGGGGAGGGAAAAGGAGGAAAAGTAAATATATATATATATATATATATATATATATATATATTATATATATATATATATATATATATATATATATATATATATAGCGCCACCAGAAGGCCGGCGCAGACACAGGAGCATTGTATTTCCTGTATTTCCCCACCATATGGACGAGGAATCCCCACCAGTCTTAACACAATCGTCTTTTTCAGCGCTTCTCTAAAGTGATGTCTAATTCATCTCAATTACCATCCGTCATCTCTCCGTCCTTGTTGTTTAGTCTCATGATTTTTATTGAGCCGCATCCGGTTCGATCCGGTCGCAGGCCTGCGGAGGCGAAAGCTTGGCTCCTTCTCGGGTCGTTTCCCAGGCCCTGGTTCCAGGGTTTCTCCAGGGGGGATATGATTCGGTCCAGTTTCCCCTAGCGTGGGAGAGCAGCCCGGGAGCCCATGGTCAGGGCTGAGACCTCTATTACTTCCAGATTGTGTCCGAGATTCAAACTTCATTATGCATCCGATACCACCATAGGGTCTGAATGTACAATGTTCGAAATGATTGTTTTGGATACTTGGTGTGTGTGTGCGTGTGTGTATGTGTGTGTGATATGATATGCCTTAAAGTCTGGAATGCATAAACATCTCTTTGAGAACTGTGCTAACAGTCCTGAGCTTGGCAGGACGTCTTTGAGTCACACGGCAAGCAGAAAAGGAGTGCCTGGTGCAGATTTCTGGACGGATTTACACGAGTGCGGCTGACAGGATGAGAAATGGCATACTTTTCAAACCGTTCACTTGAGGTGCTTGCGGTTGGGAAAGAACCTTTTGAGGAAAAGGTCCGCTCGCCAGACTAACGGAACGGCTTGTAGTCGCTTTGTCGGAGTGATGAACAAGCTCCACGGCGGGAAAACACAATGCCGCTCTCTTACTAAGCAACGTTTGCTGACGAGTGGAAGCTTGGGAAAACCATGTTTCTTTAAAGCTAAAATGCATTTATGCACATTCAGTCATTCATTCATCTTCTACCGCTTTATCCGATCTTCCCTCGGGTCACGGGGAGTCTGTGTCTATCTCAGGCGTCTATGGGCATTAAGGCAGGATACACCCTGGATGGAATGCCAACCCATTGCAGGGCACACACACACACACATTTATACACTAGGGACAATTTTCCAAGGTGCCAATCAACCTACCGTGCATGTTTTTGGACCGGGGGAGGAAACCGGAGAACCCGGAGAACGTGCTAAGCGAACGTGCTAAGCCCCCGCATTTATGCACAGTGACCAAATATTTCCTTTTGATCGAGTGTTACAGTGGCAGAGGGAAAACGAAAGCTACAGGCAGTATGCTGGGCTTGGAGGCGGGGCCTGGATAACAAATCTATACAGTACTTAACCAATCAGCAGCGCAAGACTCTCTTTGTCAATTGGATAAAAAAACAAGACTAGTCAAGAATAGTGATTTCTTCCCTGAGGTCAGAGCACGTGGTCAGCTAAGATACGGCGCCCCCTGGAGCACAGGAGGTCAAGAGCCTTGCTCAAGGACTCATGAGTGGCAGCTTAGCCATGCCCAGACTCCATCCTCATGATAGCCAATGAGAGAATGGGATTATACATGGATACCATATACAGTAATGCACTGTGTATAGAAGGAAAGTTCTGATCTCTGCAGCAGCTTCTAGGAACAAATCTACAGCATTATGTAAGGCGGGTTGCAAGATTATTGTTGGCTTGGCTGCCTTTTGTGTAACCAAGATCTTTCTAAACGTGTCCCATACGTTCACAATGATTCTGACAGCGCATCAAAGCAGGATAAGACCAGAATATTGGGGGGAAAGTGCTTCGACTCGAAGGCGTACGCGTTCACTGAAAAGTCAGTGACAGATCCAGGGCTTTGAAAACAAGTCTGTAATGGTTTCTTTGCATGCTTTATGTTGTGTATATTCGCAGGTATTAGTAGGTATGCTTTTTGGCAGCTTGGGATCTTTCTTTATGTTGACACGTCGAGCATTTGCATCATGTTACGGCTCGTAGCTTTGGAGGAAAAAAAAGAAATTCCATGACTAGATTGTAATTAGTGCGGGTTCGGTTTACGGTTTTTATATTACCTGTTTTATATTACCTATTTTATTTATATCACAATACCAACTTAGTTGAGGAGTACTTGGTGATAGTTGATTTATATATATATATATATATATATATAATATTTATATATATATATATATATATATATATATATATATATATATATATATATATATATATATATATATATATATATATATATATATAGGGGGCATGATGGCTTAGTGGTTAGCACGTTCGCCTCACACCGCCAGGGTTTGGGTTCGATTCCCCCCGCCTCGGCCATGTGTGTGTGGAGTTTGCATGTTCTCCCCGTGCCTCAGGGGGTTTTTTTCTCCGGTTTCCTCCCCCCGGTCCTAAAAACATACACGGTAGGTTGATTGGCACCTTGGAAAATTGTCCCTAGTGTATGAATGTTTGTGTGTGTGTGTGTGTGTGTGTGTGTGTGTGTGTTTGTGTGTGTGTGTGTGTGTGTGCCCTGCGATGGGTTGGCATTCCATCCAGGGTGTATCCTGCCTTAATGCCCATAGACGCCTGATGCCACGTGACCCGAGGGATGATGATGAATGAATGAATGAATGAATATATATATTATATATCTATATATATATATATATATATATATATATATATATATATATATATATATATATATATATAAATGCTGTGAAAAATATATGTGAAAATATATGTGTAAACAAAGAACACCTTCAGAAATATAAATAATGGTTGTTTTTTTTTTACATTTTTGCCAATTTACAAAATGCAACACGAGCGAACAAAAGAAAAATGGAAATCAAATCAATATTTGTTGTGAGTGACGTTAAAAGAAGTAGAAGTAGTGGAAGTGATCCCCCCCCCCCCCCCCACCACACACACACAGAGTCCTGATCTCTACATCATGGAGTGTATGTGGGATTTACATGAAGAGACAGAAGGATGTGAGAACATCCTCCAACATGTCTCCATCCACAGAAGATCTGTGTTTTTACTTCTCCAAGATGGAACAACAAACAACCAGCCGAGTTCCTTCATAAACACTGTGTGTAAAGTGAAGGGAAAGAGTGTTCACACTAAATATTGATTTGATTTCCATTTCTCGTTTCTTCATTCACTCATTCACTGCATTTCCTTCATTGATGAAAGTAAATAATTAACATTTTTTCCATTTTTGAAAGCATTCTTTGTTTGTGTATATACATGTGATTATATAACTTTATATATATATATATATATATATATATATATATATATATAAATGTGATTACATAATTAATATATAATATATAAGTTACTATATCACATAATATATAATTAATTCTGAAAGAGCACATTTCACCTCTAGAGGGTGCTCTTGTACTTCTCCAGCAACTGACACACCCTGGAAAAACTACCAGTATGCGTATTTCTCTGATTATTGTACATGACACATTTGTCTTTACATGTTATTTACATGTAACATGTTATTTGTGCGTGTATTTACGTTATAGGGAGATATCCAGCAACTTATGATCATAGACGACCCCTACGCTGCGGAATACTATTGTCACGACTACATCCCCGACTGCGACTCCCCTCTGCCTTATCGAACCCAGAACTATGAACCTGAAGAGGTGAGCATGCACACGTACAAGTACACACACACCTGAACTTCCTTTCTTCTTTTTCCCGCATTTGCAATTTATTTATTTCTTTAAAAAAACAAAAAAACAACAACAACAACAACACAAGGTCTTGTTTAATATCTTGCTTTTCTCATCTCCATTTGAAAGCTGAACGAGTGTTTGTTCGATCTGGGAGTCGCACTGACTCATGGAGCTTTCGTTTCCTGCACATGTCCTCCTGCATAATCCTTTCCCACCCTGTTTGACCTCCTACACTTCTGGCAAGCCGTGATTTTTTTTATTGCCTCATTTTTTTTTGTTCACTGTGTGTGTTTCCAATACACACTGGTGAACTGCCTCGCTCACGCCGAACCCGTCCTCAAAAGTTCCAAAGGCGCCTTTGCAGCTCGGTAAGGCACCCCGAAATCTCTCCGGCTCGCCCCGGGGCGCTCGCGGCTATTAACAGACGCATTCGAATTTGTAGGTTTTCTGGGCGTGCGTCCCGGAGCAGCCGCCTGTCAGCCAAGCAATAAAACAGAGCATGAGGACACACGAGTCGTCTCTGCCTGAAAGCTACCTGTCTCGTGTATTTATTACTCCATCGTCTAGCGCCAGAGCGATTCTCCACCTGAAACCGTGAACGCATCCAGCAGTGAATGAAAGCAGGACAATGAGTGTGAGGACAGAGCAGGTGCAGGCTGTAAAATCCCTCTGGGTGTGAGGGAAGGAGATGAAAGTAGGTGTGTGTGTGTGTATGTGTGTGTGTGAGTGGCAATGATTCAGCAGGATGTGTTTCAAGTGCAAGTTCTGGACACACACACACACACACACACACGCAAACACACACACACATCGTGTCCATTATTAGTACTCTAATAACACGTCAATGCAAAATCTTTAAAGCGGCACTAAGTTAATTAATTTTTAATATTAAAAATAAAACATTTCATAGTTTAAAAACATATAAAGAAAATAAAAATAAAATAAAAGCACACACTTGTTCCTGGCATCCTTTCTTCACTCAGAAATACAAATGATAATGTGTTTGGTGTCCGGCTCTATGTTTGAGTTTGCGTTCACTAGTAATTAACATACATTTGCATAAGTCAGGGATATTCAGTTAGTTTGTCATGGGGCGGGGTCATGAAAAGTATCCCAAATGAAGGGTCGGAGAGAGAGATCTGGGCTTTGCAATTTGAGTGATGACATAAAGGCATTATAAAATAGCATATGTTGTATTTTCGCACATTACGACACCCAAGTCGGCTTTTTCTGCATTATGACATGCTTATATGTTGCATATTGAAGCGACACAGCATCAGTGCATTATACGATGGGCTTTTTTAGATTCAAATGTTCTATTTGGAAGCAAAACACAAACAGTGCTCATGTCCTACATTCAAACAAGTTCATAGTTGTATAAACAACAACAACAATTGTATTATTGTTATGACACATGTTATAAACTTCTTTTTCAACGTCGAAAGAGACATTGTCTATAACGAGGCTGTAGTAGGTTCAGGTTTTTGCACACAAAAAAAAAGAAAAACGAAATTAACAGACTAAATAAACAAAAGTGATCGTTCTGTCAGTCATAGCGTCTCACCAGAGAGGGCGCCACTCGCTGAACGTCATGCTTAACTCACGCTGTAGCTCGTCGCCTCATAATTGTAGCGGGCGTTTTTTTATTCGGACTAGACTAAACTTTAATCGTTGTTAGACTTGGAAATTTGCAGAGCCGGAACACATGACCTCGGGGGCCCGGGTTCGGCCCCGCAACCTTCCAATTGAACATCCCTGACATAAAGCATCCATACTTGTAAATGCACATGTTGATTCGAGTGTTAAAAAATCGAAAAGCATCTATGAGATTCATTCATTCATTCATTTATTCATCTTCTACCGCTCTATCCAATCTTCCCTCGGGTCACGGGGAGTCTGTGCCTATCTCAGGCGTCTATGGGCATTAAGGCAGGATACACCCTGGATGGAATGCCAACCCATCACAGGACACACACACACACACACACACACACATTCATACACTTGGGACAATTTTCCAAGGTGCCAATCAACCTGCCGTGCATGTTTGTGGACCGGAAGGAAACCGGAGAACCCGGAGAAAAACCCCCTGAGCCACGGGGAGAACATGCACAAACTCTACACACACATGGTCGAGACGGGAAACGAACCCGGACCCTGGCGGTGTGAGGCGAACGTGCTAACCACTAAGCCACTCTCCCCCGTCTTCATCTATAAGATAACATATGTAAATAAAAACGTGTTCTGACGATTACATTTACAATCGTGCGATTAATTGCGATTTTATTATTGTCGTTATTGTTAGTGTTGTTATGAATGTTGTATGAACGCCTACTGGCCATTCATAAGATATGTCAAGTTCGGGGTCATTGTGCTGTAGATGTGTGTTGGAATTACAGAACAGTAATGTGCAGGCCAACAGTTACGGGTCACGGCACCGCCGCCCTGATCCTGACTCACACCGTCTGCACAAAGACACACTGAGTAACCCGATCTGACCATACAAGAGCCAGAGAAATGTGTGTGTGTGTGTGTGTGTGTGTGTGTGTGTGTGTGTGTGTGTGTGTGTAAAACAGTAACATGTTTGTGTGGAAAGTGTGGAAGAGGATTTATGTTGATTGTGTATCAGGAAGCATGAATGCACGAGTGTGTGTTTGTCACAGCGAACGTGAGAATGCAGATGTGTGTGTTCCTGCACATGTGTGTGTGTGTGTGTGTGTGTGTGTGTGTGACTCAGAGCCGTGACAAAGCGTTGCAGTGGCTCGCATTTGCATTTCGGAAAAAAAAAACCCACTGGGATTAATCTGCAAAAAAAAAACATCGATTTGTCTGCTGGGTCAGGAGGAACATCGATTTCTACACCATGCTTCCCACGGATTGTGTGTGTGTGTGTGTGTGTGTGTGTGTGTGTGTGTGTGTGTGTGTGTGTGTGAGAGTCTGTACTCTCCGCAGCTGACAGAACAGCGTGTAAAATCAGGCCTGATCAACATCGCTTGCATTACTGACCCACATCTTCTGTTACACACTGATCTCATTTAGAGCGTACCCAAACACCACACACACACACACACACACACACACACACCACACACACACACAAACACACACACTTTTTACTATCTTTCTCATACACACATTTACACACATAACACACACAAACACCTCACCCACCTCCCACCCATACACAAATGGTTCTTATCTTTTAAACCCCCAACACACACACACACACAAACCACACACACACACACACACACACACTTTCCATATGATTCTCTTCTCTCTCACTTTCTCTCTCTCAAACACACACACACACACACACACACACACACACTCCCTCTCACTCTCTCTCTGTCTCTCACTCTTCTGATCTTTCAAATACACACACAAACGTGCACAAACACTCCAACAGACAAAGACACACAAACACACACACTTCTTTACTTTTTTTTTTTATCTTTCTCATACACACATAACACACACAAACACCTCAACCACTTCCCACCACACACACACACTCACACACACACACACACACACACTCTCTCTCTCTCTCTCTCTCTCTCTGTGTCTCTCACTCTTCTGATCTTTCAAATACACACACACGTGCACAATAAACACACACACACACACACACACACACACACACACCACACCACACACTCACACTCTCTCTCTCTCTCTGTCTCTCACTCTTCTGATCTTTCAAATACACACACATACGCACGTGCACACAATACACACACACACACACACACACACACTCACACACACTCTCTCTCTCTCTCTCTCTCTCTCTCTCTCTCTGTCTCTCTGTCTCTCACTCTTCTGATCTTTCAAATACACACACACGTGCACAATAACACACACACACACACACACTCTCTCTCCCTCTCTGTCTCTCTGTCTCTCACTCTTCTGATCTTTCAAATACACACACACACACACTTTTTTACTATCTTTCTTATATACACACACACACTTTCTCTCTCTCTCTCTCTCTGTCTCTCACTCTTCTGATCTTTCAAACACACTCTCACACACACTCAGACACACACACACACACACACTCTCTCTCTCTGTCTCTCACTCTCTCTTCTGATCTTTCAAACACACTCTCACACACACACTCCGACAAACACACACACTCTCTCTCTCTGTCTCTCACTCTTCTGGTCTTTCAAACACACTCTCACACACACACACACACTCTCACACACACACACTCACACACACACACACACTCTCTCTCTCTCTCTGTCTCTCACTCTTCTGGTCTTTCAAACACACACACCACACACACACACACACTTTTTTTACTATCTTTATCATAGGACACACATACACAAACACACACACACACACTCTCTTTCTCTCTCTCTCTCTCTGTCTCTGTCTCACTCTTCTGATCTTTCAAATACACACACACACACACACATTTTTTTTTACTATCTTTCTCATACACACATTTACACACAAACATATCATAATTATTGGCCAAAGGTATTGAGACACCTGATTTTTCCAGCTGTACATGTGTATTTCCTCTAGAGGGCGCCTCATAATGACATCCAAAGCAGCGATAAACTATCTGTGCTGATTATTCACCAATGGAAACAAAACAGTGGCGATATTGGGCCGAGTCGGTCGACTTCACTCGTACCAGTATTAAAACCATCATTCCTTTGTTTAATTACAGCATTACATCACTTTACTGATACCTTCAATTAAATGAATGAATTTGATGTGGTAAGTAAAATCAAGACAGTGTTTCTCACCACAGTCTCTCTGGTATCTCACTCTTTCTCATTCACCCTCATTCTGTAATTCCGCCCCCCACCCCCCCAAACCCCTCCTCCCCCCACACCGCCCTCTTTTACAACGAAAGACCCAACTGTCCCAGCTGGACGGCGACATGCAAGGCGACGACCCCGAGCCTGCGAAGAAAAAGAAGAAGAAAGACCGGAAGGGCAAAAAGAACAAGAAGGACAAAAAGAAGAAGAAAGGGGGAAAGAAAGAGAAGAGGAAGAAGAGGAAAGAGGCGGAGGCGATCGAGGAGGGATTCCTCGAGGTGTCCAGCACACCGGCTCCAGTCTCACGCCGCGCCGACTCGGAACGCGAGCGCCGAGACGATCGGGTCCGTCCCCGAGATGCCCACGCACGAGCCCGACTCGCTGCCCACCGCGACGCCCGGAGATTTCACTCTGTCCCTCACCACCACGTTGCCCCGGTCCACCCTGTCTGAGGTCGAGGTAGAGTGTAAAGTGTCCTCCTCCATCGCTGACCTTAACACCACCTAACCACAGACTCCTAACTGGTGCCCCGAGCACCATCACATCCCTCACTAGCTGCCCTTCAGATTCCACCACTAACAGAAGACGAGGCGGTACTCGACAAGACGCATGCACTAAAATCCTAAACTGTATTAAATGGAAATATATACTGTATATATCTATAGCTGTTTAGCTGTTTATATATATATATATATATATATATATATATATATATATATATATATATGTACAGTATTCCCATGGTGATTTTAGCTCACTTCCAGGATCGTTACTATTGAATGTATAATCGTGTAAGAGGTCCAAGGACTTCAGTTCCAGCACACAGGACGTTAAATAACCACTCTTTACAACCGCCATATACAGAAAAGCACAATACAGGCCTCAATGCATCTAAAACGGCTACGGGATGACCGGGAAAATGCACGCCGCATCCCTTTCCTCGCACTATTCCTATTTATCAGTCTGCTAGTGACGTGTCGTTCATGGAGATGATTCGTGTACTTTCTACCGAGGAAAGCGTCCCGAAACCTCTCCGTAGGGTTATTATGGACGGAATTGTGCAGTTTGACTCACGAGTCCTGTCCTGTTCTATCACTTCCCATATTCCGTCTTCCATATGATGGTGATTAAAGAAACGAATCGACTCGAAAAAAGATTCGTTTGTAACGATGAACGAGGAGATTCATAGAACTGAGTCACTAAAAACTTATATCCGTATATATATATATATATGTGTGTATATATATATATATATATATATATATATATATATATATATATATATATATATATATATATATATATATATTATATATATACAAACAAATCTTTTTCCGAGTCGATTCATTCCTTTAATCACCTTCATACTGTCGATGGGAGTCATGTGATAGAACAGGACAGGACTCGGACAGGAATCATGAGACAAACTACACATATATGAATACATTATATTATATTATGTGTATATATATATATATATATATATATATATATATATATATATATATATATATATATATATAGATATAATATATAATAGATATAGATATAGATATAGATAGATAGATAGATAGATAGATAGATAGATAGATAGATAGATAGATAGATAGATAGATAGATAGATAGATAGATAGATAGATAGATAGATAGATAGATAGATAGATAGATAGATACTTTGGAATATAAACCGATCCTGAAAGTGAGCATGAACCAATACAGGAATGACTCAGTGAAGCTTCTTACACACCCTGAGTTTCCCTCTGCTTTTGGAAGTAGTGTGTAATATGTAACTGTAGAACATTAATATAGATATAGTGTAGTATTGTAGACTAGATACTGTCTTCAGATGTGTGTGTGTGTGTGTGTGTGTGTGTGTTCATTGATTCATTATGTCACATCCTGTTTTCTTCAGAAAAGAATACCAGCAAATTGGGATTAAATGTGGATTGGGATGCTCCAAAAACATGTACACCTTAAATCTTACACATAAGGTGTCCGCAAATATTTGTCCATAGTAAAATAACGTGGGGGGTTAAATGTAACCATAAATGGACAAATATACTTGCCATTGTAAGTTTAAATCCAAGCCATTCCCTGCTGCAACTTTTGGGCCCCTGAGTAAGGCCCTTAGCTACACAGTCTTATGACGGGAGGTGGTAGCTCAGTGGTAAGATGCTGGGCTCTGGACCGGAAGATCACAGGTTCAAATCCCAGAACCACCAAGCTGTGATTAGTGGGCCCTTGAGCAAGGCCCTTAGCCTTCAATTGCTCAGATGTATGTATGAATGAACGAGATCAATGGAAATTCCCGTACCGGCATCGGATCCTATTAACGAACTGCAGTAATCTACTCACAATCCCTACGGCGTGTTTATAACCCGACTACTTCACTAATACACCACAGAGTCGCCGCTTCCATCCAACCCGGACACATCTCACCCACCCCCCCCCCCTCCCTCCCCCCCCCATCCTCACAGCTATATACCTGACTCTTCTTTTATCGCTTCTGGACAGGAGGAGAAGCCGATTAAAACGCCCGAGGTCGAGGTAGACACAGAGGACATTTACCATGACCTCACGGTCTCCACGGTAACAGTGAGCACCAACACGAGCGAGTACGAGGTATGAGCCGCCGTGCCGCGTTAAACCTCGCGTTAAAGCTGTGCTAAACTTCTTCGTCTTTTTTTTTTTAATTTATGATGATGATGATGTTTGTGCATCTGTATTTTGGCAGATCTTCGAGTATGATGATTTTAGGAACAGCAGCGAGAGCTCCGAGCAGTACGAGGAGTACGAGACCTACGAGGATCGCTACGGCCCGGCGGAGAGAGAGAGAGTGGGGACGTGGGACGGACGGGTGGGTCCAAGTAACCAATACCAGATCAAAAAAAGATGGCGTGTTGTGTTGGCGAATGTAAAATAACTGGGGGGTTAAATATACATTTACATTTGTGGCATTTGGCAGACGCCCTTATCCAGAGAGACTTACAACTGAGCAATTGAGGGTTAAGGGCCTTGCTCAAGGGCCCACTAGTGGCAGCTTGTTGGTGGTGGGGTTTGAACCTGCGATCTTCAGGTCCAGAGTCCAACACCGTAACCACTAAACCAACACCTCCCTGTAAGGAGGTAAAGGAAGCAAAATATAGGGCCCGTAGTTACACGGTCATAGGAAAAGAGGTGTTAGATCAGTGGTTAAGGTATTGGGCTCTGGACCGGAAGAACGCAGGTTCAAATCCCAGAACCAACAAGCTGCCACTGGAGGGCCCTTGAGCAAGGCCCCTAGAAATCCGAACAATGAAAAAGAACAATTCCGATTTCCACTTGTCTTGTCTTTGTTTTTTTTCCTCCCCCTTGCATTATTTTAATTTGACTTACAATAGTAAATAAAAATAATGCAAAGGTGAGAAAAACAATATAAAAACTAGTTGAAAAGCTGCTCCGAAATACTTAGTGGGCCCTTGAGCAAGGCCCTTAGCCTTAATTGCTCAGGTGTCAGATGACCAAGATAATACAATCCCTCCCCTTTGTTACATAAGAAGTGGGTGCAGGATGATAATATAATTAAAGCGACGAGGCCAAGCTGAGAGAGAGCGGGCATGTCGTGACCGATTACTTTCTGGGAAAAGGAAAAGTGTAGATGAGGTTTTATGTGCCATTCTTCCTGCCAGATTCCTTCAGGGGATGAGTGATTAAAAATGAAGCGCATGTTTATTATTGTTTTCCCGAACGATCGTATTTGCTGTTTGCTCCGACAGTTTGTTTGCGTCGAGGTGTGTACAGTATCTCAGAGCTTTCTCAGAGTATCTCAGGGCTTTTGTTTGTAGCTGATCCTGATTATGGAAAATGCAGTTCCTGATTGGCTGCTGTGTGTCTGGGGGGCGGGGTTTAGAAGTATGAGTAGCAAATTGTAATGAAGCCTAAACTAAACAAATTAAATTTATACTACAATCTTTATTTTTCATTATAAATGAAAATTATATATTTAATTCCTTCATTGATGTATTATTATTATTATTATTATTATTATTATTATTATTATTATTATTATTATTATTTTACCTCAGGCACTTTTAATAATTTTTAATTGTTAGTAAAACATTTTTTAAGGTTTTCACAAGTGTCATTTTTTAAATAAGTAGTCTCTCTTTCTTCCTTGCTCTCTTTTTGTCTCTCTCTCTCTCTCTCTTTCTCACTCAATCTCTTTTTCTATCTTTTTGTCTTCCTTTCTCATTTTTTTTCTCTCTTTGTTTTGCGGTTTCATATTGTGATCCTTTTCCTTTTCATAATCCTCTCTCCCTCTCTCTCTCTCTCTCTCTTTCTTTCTCATCTCTCTCGGTTTCTCACTTTTTATTTCTTTATCTCTTTCTTTCTCATTTCTCTCTCTCTGTTGCTCACTTTTTTCTTTCTTTCTTTCTTTCTTTCTTTCTTTCTTTCTTTCTTTCTTTCTTTCTTTCTTCTTTCTTTCTTTCTTTCTTTCTTATCTTTCTCATGCCTTTCTTTTTCATCTCTCTCTCTCTCTCTCTTGTTCACTTTATCTTTCTTACTTTCTTTCTCATGGCTTTCTTTTTCTCTCTCTCTCTCTCTCTCTCTCTCTCTCTCTCTTATCTTTTGTTCATTTTATCTTCTTTCTTTCTTTCTTTCTTTCTTTCTTTTCTTTCTTTCTTTCTTTCTTTCTCTCTCTTGTTGTTCACTTTATTTCTTTTCTTTCTTTCTCTCTCTCTCTCTCTCTCTCTCTCTCTCTCTCTCTCTCTCTCTCTCTCTCTCTCTCTCTCTCTCTCTCTCTATCTCAGGGAAGACAAGGATTAGAGAAAGGCCAGAAAGGAGAACCCGCCATACTGGAACCGGTGAGAATGAAATCCTGATGAGACGTGATTTGTGTTGATCTTGTAATAAATTCAGCGTTAAATTTGTGTTTGTGTCCATCAGGGAATCATAATCGACGGAGCTTTCGGACCTCCAGGACCTGAAGTAAGATTGACCTCTGTCTGTCACTGCCACAGGCTGTAGAAGTTCAGTCTGACGGATGTGTGTGTGTGTGTGTGTGTGTGTGTGTGTGTGTGTGTGTGTGTTTAACAGGGATTTCCGGGCCTTCCGGGAGAAACCGGGCCCCCAGGGCCTGCCGGAGATCCTGGCGATGTGGTGAGTAAACCTCCAAAAATCTCTCCGTCTCAGTGGAGAACAACTTTGAGAAATATGAAGTGTTTAATGCCGATCCTGAGCCAAGATTTTTTTTGCTTGTTTGTGAGTGTGTGTGTGTGTGTGTGTGTGTGTGTGTGTGTGTGCTGATTCATTCCCCACACACCCCCGTTCAGATTCTGACTCAAGCAGAATAAAGTTCACATTTTGAGAACAGACTGTGAGAAAATCTAAAAAAAAAAAGAAAAAATCTATGATCTATAATTTTTTATAAGAAATTATGTAGCGATTTAAAAGAGATGGATGATGTTCATTTCACAGACGTATATTTTAAAGACGTCCCGTATCATTTTCTCCTTCCTTTTGCCATTAAAAGAACAGAACACGATTTAAATCCCATTACTGAGACCATTACAGAGGAGCAGGACATTTCTCCTTCCATCCATTCTTCTACCCATCCTTCCATTCACTTATTCACCCTTCCATTCATCCAACCATCCATTCATTTATTCATCCATCCATCCATCCATTCATTCACCATTTCATCTATTCATTCATTCACCCTTTCATCATTCCACCTATCCATTTATCCATTCATCGTTCCACCCATCATTCCAACCATGCATTCATCCTTCCATTCATCCATCTTTCCCTCCATTCATTCATTCATTCACCCTTCCATCCATTCATTCAGTCATCCGCCAATTCATTAATTCATTCATTATTCATCCTCCCATCCATTCATGCATTCATTCATTGTTCCAGTGTGTCATGTGTGGAGTGTGTGTTTAAATCTGAGTTTATTGCTGCCTCTGACTGACATCTTTTTTATCTTCTGGATCTCCATTTTTCCTTCTTTTTAAGGGCCCTGAGGGACGTCCGGGTCTTGCAGGGACTGATGGGATACCAGGTCCCCCGGGGACCATGCTCATGCTGCCGGTAAAGAATCCTGTCCCTGTTTCGTTATCCATAGACGCTGTAGTCATGCATCAGGCTCCTGGCTGCAGTAACAGCCGTCAGCCACATGATGGAGCTCTGCTCTAAACATCTTCTCCCTTCTTGTTCATTTTTCATGAAACGCATTAAGTTTTCTTTTTTAATGTATTATTTAGTTAATGAGTAATTTGCGAGACTTTTCACATCCTGGCAGCAGGCGGCGAGTAATTCGCTTCTCTTTCTCGCTCTTTTTCTCTTTCTTTTTCTTTTTTTTCCCCCCAGTTTCATTACGCAGGCGATTTTCAGAAAGGCCCCGTGTTGTCGGCTCAGGAGGCGCAGGCTCACGCCATCCTGCAGCAGACCAGAGTGAGACCTGCACCTCCAACACAACTCAATTTTGCTCAGCGCGAGCGTGCTGTGTGCGTACATGGTGTGACATCACATCACATGGTTAATTCGGGTGCTTTGGTTCTCTCAGGTGTCGCTGAAGGGACCTCCGGGCACATTGGGTCTCACCGGACGATCAGGACCGATGGTAAGCGTCTCGCTGTTCCCCCATATCAACACTATTAATATCCCCAAACCTGGAACAATCGACTGCACATTTATTATTCTTTTCTTTTCACCCTTCTGCTTCGTCCCAGTCGTTTACTCTTTTCTCCGATGAAATGCTGTTGTTTTGTTTGCTTCTGACATACAGTAACATTATTCCCTGACAAAAATATTCACATCCAAATCAAATTAATTAAAGTTTATTGTCGTTGTGCCTCGCATAATGAAATTTGGTTAATGAGTCCCCAAAGCTGAGGCGTGAACACAATGATGACGGGACAAAAAGAGAGAGAATACAAAGGACAACAATAACAAAAGAGGATAAATATTCATTGGAATATAGATTGAATCGGTCTATCTATCTATCTATCTATCTATCTATCTATCTATCTATCTATCTATCTATCTATCTATCTATCTATCTATCTATCTATCTATTTCTGTCTGTCTGTCTATGTATCTCTATCTATCTATATGTTTGTCTGCTTGAATGTCTGTTTCTATCTATCTATCTATCTATCTATCTATCTATCTATCTATCTATCTATCTATCTATCTATCTATCTATCTATCTATGTCTGTCTATTTGTCTGTCTGTCTATGTATCTCTATCTATGTTTGTCTGCCTGAATGTCTGTCTGTCTATATATCTATCTGTCTGTCTGTCTGTCTGTCTATCTATCTATCTATCTATCTATCTATCTATCTATATCTATCTATCTATCTATCTATCTATCTATCTATCTATCTCTTTCTGTGTATTGATGTATATGTATGTGTGTGTGTATGTGTGTGTGTGTTTGAATCTATAATATTAATTGTGTTACTATTGTTATGTATCTTGTTGTTACTTTTTTATTTTACACTAAGTGTGGTTCTCCATCGCCATATTTTACATGATGTCAAATTCCATATTTATTTATTTAAGTATAAAAGGGTGGTGTTGTGAAGGTCAGGGTGGGCGTTTTCTTTTCTCATGTTGCTGAAAGAGAAAAAAAAAAGAAAAGGAAAAAAGACTGCTGGTTCATCACTGGCCCGCTTATTTACCATGCAGCTATGAATAAAGAAACTGTATAGATAACATGTGCTAGCATCTTTTAATCATTCATCTTCTACCGCTTTATCCGATCTACCCTCGGGTCACGGGGAGTCTGTGTCTATCTCATCTATACACCCTGGATGGAATACCAACCCATTGCAGGACACACACACACACACACATTCAGACACTAGGGACAATTTTCCAAGGTGCCAATAGACCTACCGTGCATGTTTTTGGACCTGGGAGGAAACCGGAGAACCCGGAAGAAGAAAAAAAACCCCCCCCCCCCCCCTGAGGCACGGGGAGAACATGCAAACTACACACACACACAAACATGGCCGAGACGGGAATCGAACCCGGACCCTGTCGATGTGAGGCGAATCATGCTAACCACTAAACCACCGTGCCACGGGGTATTCAATTTGATTCAATTTCTATACGTATGAGATCGTCGCTTAATAGTAAAGCCATTGCACTTTGTAAGTTCAAATCCCATCTACACCAATCTTACACTCCTGGGCCCCTGAGCAAGGCCCTTAGCCCCACAGCTGCTCAATTGTATGAACGAAATGTAATAAAAATAAATGCAAAAAATAAAATCTTCATCTATTAGTTTGCCATTATTATAAGCGCCACTTTTCTGGGAAAATGGTCCAGTAGATTTCGGAATATATTTTAAATTTAAATATAATCCAAAGATGTACTACAATATACATAAGTGTGTTTACTGTATAAATCTGAATGACTTTCTGGATTAGAAATAACATATTCCAACAAAAATGCTGCAATATAAAAGACATCAATGTTTCATATAGAGTTATAGAACCTTATTTTGTGTGTGTGTGTGTGTGTGTGTGTGTGTGTGTGTGTGTGTGTGTGGTGGGTGTGTTTCGTGTATGTGTTTTACAGGGACCTCCAGGCTCCATTGGACCTAAAGGGGACAGCGGGGACCATGGACCTCCGGTAAGCAAATGTGCCTTTTTAATTATTCCCTCATTATTATTTATTCTATCTCGTGTTTAAAAAGCGTCAGATTCCTTTTTAATTATTTTTAATATGTTCCCCCGGTTTATTACTGTCGCCTTTTTCACGCACGCACACTTTCATTCTCTACTCAACACATTAAAAATTCATGCTGTTTGGTGCATTTTCCGACATATTTTTTTCCCTCTCGTTCGATTTCTGTCTCGTAGGGGCAACGTGGGTTGCCAGGTCCTTCAGGACCCTGGGGGAAGCCGGGCAAGCGGGTAAATGCTGCATACATACCATAATTTAGCCTAGATGCAAAATAATTGTACAAATACATGTTGCGATAGTGATAATAATGCCATACTAATCACAATGTGCTCGTCTCCTCAGGGTCCCTCGGGGGCAGATGGAGGTCGAGGAGCTCCGGGAGAGACGGGAGCAAAGGCGAGTTTCTTTAAAGCAACTTATTTAACTTTCAGCCAGACAATGTTGTTTATAAACGTATTTATTTTGCATTTCCTTTGTATTTTAAGATATAATTTGGTCCAAGTATCGGACTCATTGTGTCAGTCGTTAAGGCTCTTGGTTAGGTTTGACGGTGCAAGGGCCAGTATTGCCAATCTGCCACTCTTGGGCCCTCATGTCCGGCCGCAGCTTTAGGACGATATGCAAAGAAAGAATTTCCCTAAAAAAACATATCATGAAAGCATTCTCGTAACTGACCATATCGTTGAAATGTGCTGCTATTTAGTCTCCATTTGTTTGTTCGCCGTGTGAATTTGTTCGTAAGTTATTACTGACGTTCACTATTGACTACGTATGTCTCCTAACTATGTTCGTATGATATAAGCTATAAAAACATTAGTTTACTAATAGTTTGCAGCTTTTTCATCAAACTTTTTAAATAAGCGATGTTTAAGATTGAAAACGATTAGGAATGACTGTAGATGCGATTCAGTTAAAAATTTGAGCAAAACTTTTGCGATATTTCGCGGAACGGTGTTTCCATTAACCCTATCATGTGACTAAAACTCGTCCTCTCCCGATGACAGATGTAGACATGCTTACCTTCATCGTAGCCGACGCATTAGGCGCTTTTATTTGTAATCGGAGACGGCGCATTATACAAGCATTAATAGCGAGGCGATCCCCCTATACTTGGGCGTGGCCACATGTGCGCTTGTTCTGGGAGGTAATAGTGATCGATTTCACATAGGACCTGTGGATTCAGAATTTCCGGATGGACGCGTCCACTTTTTTTGAGATGTGGAGTGCAATAGCGCCTCTTGTAGCACCTGCAGCATCACGCCCAAGGCAAGGCGAGGTATATCATGTGATATGGTTTCGAATTATTCCTTTTTAATATTCCGAATTATTCCTTTTTCACATCGTCAAAAAAAACCGCCTCATACGAACGTGAAAACTTTTTTCCGATACACGTGTGTTTTTGACGTGTTTCTATTAGAAGTCTTTTCAATTCGCTATTTAAATTTGCGCATTTTGAAGGCACTTTATGTTCACTACAATGTAGATGGAGAAAGACTGAGGCAGAGGAATAGAAAACGCTGCTCAGGAGGTCGACGCTATGTCGGACAGACTCGTACACTACGCTCTACGTTCGTAAAGCTCTGTGACTAGCTAGCGGTGTTTTGTTTTTTTTTTTAACAAATTTCCCGTTTTTTTTTGTAAGGTGGGGAGCGTCTGTACCGTCCTGCTTCACATTTAGTCTCCATTTACTGGGATTTATCCATCCAGTTATAATCTCCACTCTTCTGGGAAGATGTTTTACTGGATTTGTTAAGCCACAAGGATATTAGTAAAGTCAGGTATTGATGTTCGTTTGCTGAGGAGGCCTGGAGTGTTCCCAAAGGTGTTCAATAGGGTTCAGCAGGAGATCTTCCACTCCAATCCATGTCAATCAGATCTTCATGGAGCCGGCGTTGTCATGACGGAACAGGCTTGAATCCGAGCTCATCCAAAGACATCCTATACGATTGTGTGCCTTCAACTTTATAGCGAGAACAACATTTGACTGGACAATTCAGCTGTCTCGATGATTTTCTCGTCTTTTGGGACTAAATGTTAAATGGGCTCTTGAACATATTGCTGCCACAAAGCTTTTGTGCCTTTAGTGAGACATTAGTCATCCCCTAACTAACTACATATAAAGGATATTCTGGGAACAAGTGCTACTTGTTACGAATGCAGTAAAGACATGCGCTGCTTGAAGACGGTGGATGAAGGTTTTAGCTAGAGATAGAGACTTTACACATCGTTACCTCATTGCCCAAAGCAAACACTGTCCTTGTAGCTTCACTGTGCTGAAACATCCACTGACTGATCCATTACCTTCAGCACATGGGGAACAAATGTTCCAGAAAGTTCCTTTAATATTGCATGATATATAGCGAGAAGACAGAGAGAGTGAGTTTGTTCAGGCAGCTGGATGAGACCCTGACAGAGCAGCTGAAGGTGTGAGCCGCGAGATTTCATCAGGAGGAAACGCAGGCCGTCTTCTGTCCACCTACAGACCTGCAACAGATGGAGACGATCTACAGAGACGAGCCATCAAAGCTCTCTGCTCTCCATCTTTCTCTCTCTCTCTCTCTCTCTCTCTCTGTGTCTGTTATTAATGAGCAGAAATGACATTGAGAAACAGAAAATTATTGTATTGTTACTACAGCTGGAGTGTGTGTGTGTGTGTGGTGTGTGTGTGTGTGTGTGTGTGTGTGTATGTGTGTGTGTGTGTGAGAGAGAGAAAGAGAACTTGATGACTATCACAAGCTATATGTCTCACAGCTTTCTATTTTCAATAAAAAAAATTGTACTATACAATAGTCAGCCTTTATCTAGCCATGATTAGCTTGTTAGCATGTTTAGCGGCTAATATTACCTGAGCAGTGTAGCAAATATTTACTCGCATGACACAATCATTAAATATCACTATCCAATAGTGAAAGCAAATATTTGCGCTAGCTCAAATGATTTTTTTGAGCATTAACTAGCGTAATAGCAAACTTGGTTGTTGGATTAAAAAGTCCAGTACAATAATTAGCAAGCCTGCTAATTTAGCATCCCGTTGATTGTTTTGTTTTTCTCTTCTCTTCACTATGAATAGATGAACATCGACTAGTTGTTTAGGAAAATGAATTGAAATTTGCATACGATAATTAACCAGGTTTCTATCGTTTCTTGTCTTTTGGGTTTACTAGCATTAATGTGTGTTAGCAAGCATGGCATCTGGTTTCATTTTCCGTCTAACCAAGTTTGTTAGCGAAATGTATTGCAGGTTGAATTTTCTGTACATTTCTCTGTACAAATTAGCCACAAAATACAGTTTTCTGTACAATTATCCAGGTTTATCTAGTTTTATAACTCCATGCTAACTTGTAGTAGCGACTGGTTTGGGAAGGAGAACATTCGAAGCACAAATGACGGGAATCGGGCTAGTAAACATACTGTTTACAACATACTGTTTACTAGCTAATAAGAAAACTCTAATTTAAATTTCGCTTTCTAATCTTCCCAATAGCCGACTTTGAGGTAAAATCATCGGCTAACTACGTTTCTGACCAAGCTTCAGTGCATTAATGTGCGTACTTCGAGTATGTGTATGTGTGTGTGTGTGTGTGTGTGTGTGTGTATGTGTGTCAGAGAGTGCGCTTGCTATTTATTTCATGCTCTACCTCTCGCTCATTCATCTCTATCTCTCGTGCAGGGTGACAGGGGCTTTGATGGACTACCAGGGCTTCCAGGGGACAAAGGACACAGAGTGAGTGTGGCACAGGGTGGCGCTTAATGAAATCCCATTACCCCATCGCAGTCTAGCACATCTGTTTATCTGCGAGACGCCTGTGTGACTCTGTGCAGCTGTGCAGAAAGTATCCTCCAAGCCGTACTTTCATCTTTTTCGTCGGTTCTTAGCGGTCAAGGATAAATTCGGCCCTGTCATACTGGATTCACGATTCCATCCTTGGAATATTTTACAGGGTTATTAATGAAAAATAACGACAAAAACTATCTATCTATCTATCTATCTATCTATCTATCTATCTATCTATCTATCTATCTATCTATCTATCTATCTCTGTTTGTCTGTCTATCTATCTCTGTCTGTCTTGTCTATCTATCTATCTATCTCTCTATCTCTGTCTGTCTGTCTGTCCTGTCTATCTATCTATCTATCTATCTATATCTATCTATCTATCTATCTATCTATCTATCTATCTATCTGCCTGTCTTTCTGTCTGTCTGTCTGTCTATCTATCTCTGTATATATATATATATATATATATATATATATATATATATATATATATACATATATTAGTGATATATATACTATATATATCACTAATAAATGACTATGATCTATGTAGCAGGGCCTGAGTCTTTATTCAAACTGGAATTAGAGCTCCAAAGTGGGTTTAAAATGCCCGGCTTCTGCAGCCTCTTTTTCTCGATTGAATGTTTAGGATAGCATATATCTAGAAAATATATGTACCTAAACTACCTCTAGAGTTCATGCAGTTCAGTTGATTCACTGGCAGGATTACAAAAGTGTCCATCAGTAAAGATTTTCCTTGTTTTTATCATATTTTAATCAATAAAATAATGGTATATATATATATATATATATATATATATATATATATATATATATATGTACATATATATGTACATATATATATATTAGTAGATGTCCTGTATTTTTATTAGACAGAAAATCACCAATAATTTATGACCAATATTTGATAATGAAATCAATTTCTCCTTGCTGAACTATTTCCCGGGCGTGAATATGACGTATCACAGCACTACAGAGACCGATAATATACTGTAGATTAACCTGTAAGAGGTTGAGCTGAAAGTTTTCTTTTTTCTTTTGCACTATAAACTGCTGTTTGTAAAAGGGCAGTGTTTTAAAAATCAGAACGCACTTAATTAAATGCTCATGTAAATAATATGAGTTACACACTCTCACAATCACATTGTGTCTTTATATTTTGTCTGTTTAGGGGGATCGCGGAAAACCAGGAAAGCCCGGTCCATCCGGGGAAAGCGGTGAGAAGGTAAAGGAAAATGTGAACTTTGCTTAGGGAAAATGCAGGTAAAAGGTGTCGTAAGATTGTCGTAAAAAACCCTATGCTGCTTTAAAGCTTGCATTGAAAACGAACTACATTTCCCACAATGCTTGCGACTATGTTACCCGCGAAGTGACGGCATCCCGTCACTAGAGTGCAGTGTAACCAACAAGCGGATTTTTCCAACAAGCAAAAGAAATTTCTATCCCAAAATACAGATGGAAGGCCCTTCCAAAATCAATGTTTGTGCTTCGAGGAGAAAAAGCGCGTTGTGTTTTGTGTTATGAGGCGACGTCGCGTATCAAACACTAGTACGTCTTATAGTTACACTTAGCCCTTCAAGGGAAACCATAATAAAGTGATCCACGATGATAATACGTTTCCTACGCCTGGTTTAGCGTGTGTGTGTGTGTGTGTGTGTGTGTGTGTGGATGCACTAAACTCAAACAGCACAATGTATATTTGGTTCACACGGGTTGAAGTGGAAGATATATGGAATAGTGGAAGATGGACCAATCGGGATAAAATGTAAATGGTGACGGCACGACAGCAAATGGACAGTAAATGTGGAGTCCCATTATGCTCAAGCTTTGTATCCCAGCTGGCATATAACAAGCGAGGTAAAAAAAAAAAAAGGATAGACGGAAGGAGCGAAATAACACTAGTTTAAAAGCCCGGAATGCAAATTGCGATCTTCAGCCTAATTGAGTGTTTAGTCCTTTAACTAATACGCCTTTGAGAGGCTTCGCCGTCCCAGGTGTATCTTCGGCGAAACTTCGCGGCTCGTATAAAAACAGACACGGAGTAACCGTGTTGAATGGCGCTTCCTCATTATGCAAAGTTGTGCGGAGCTATTATGCAGCGATTCGTGCTGATCAAAGCTTTCGAGAGAGACCGACCCGGAATATCTTTGCATAAATGAGCACTTTCTCCTCGTTTGCGCTCGGACTCGTACCGAGCTCTGATGCACTCGTGGGTTTACAATGCAGCGAAGATACTAACCCGGGGATTTTGATTTTAGGGTGCAGACGGACCCGTAGGACCAAGAGGACAACCGGGTGAACCTGTGAGTCCGACATGCACTCATGTATACACACACACACACACACACACACACACATACAGATGATACACCTCGTTATCCTCTCCATCTGGCCCACGGCTGATTATCTGTGACTCCAGCTCAAATCGGTTCCCTGCAGGTGAGCTGCCTCTTTAAATACATCAACCAGCAGCGGGAGAAAGGGAGAGTGAAGCACGGCGACGGCGGCGCCGGCATTAGCTGGAAGTGAGCTCCATTAGAGAGAGCCGGGGCCAAATCGCTCGCTTCCTCGGCACTCGCAAGAGAGAGGCCGGCGCGCTAGAGATAAATGCAGGGTTAGAGATGGATGTGCCAGGGAGATTGGCGAGGGGAGGAGGAATGGAACCCTGGCCTGTATGATTATATTTCCATATCAATCACCTCCCCGGAGATCACAGATGTGGCTCTGGAACAGGTGGCTTGGCCGGTGTACAAAGTCTGAGAGCGATATAAACAAAGCGCACACATGCACACATGAACATCCAGCTGTGAGTCACGACGCATGTAATAACAAGAATTTTTTTTTTCTTTTCAACCTTCAGGGAACCGTTACACGTTTTTCCGAAGCTTTAAACCCTGGTTTTTACTTACATGGAATTCGGTAAAAGTCCTTATCAAGAGCAACATATAGTATTTGTTATTTAGGAAACTTTCTAAAGGGAGCCTGTAGCTTAGTGGTGGAGGCATTGGGCTCTGGATTGAAAGGTTTAAATACTTAGACACATCAAGTTGCCACTCCTGGGCCCCTGAGCATGGCCCCTGAGCCTCTCTGTCGTTTGAATGAGACACATGTATGTTTCTCTAGCGTAAGCATTAAAATGATTAACGTCTGCTTTTGACAGACGCCCCTTATACGGAAAAATGATAATATAGCTGAGCAGCTAAGAGGTTAATGGGCCTTGATCAAGGGCCCCACAGTAGCAAAATAAAAGTGCTGGCATTTGAACTCATGACCCTTTGATCAGTAGCTCAACCGTTTAGCCACTTACCACTTTTAAGGTTGTCAGATTTTCGTACTTTGGAACCTATGCAGGTTAAACCTACCTGCTTTTTTTTTTACTATGAGAAAAAAATAAAAATGACTTTTTTTGGTTAATAATAGTAATAACTAAGATAAATAACCTTTCTATCTATTATTTTTTATTAATGTGATGTTTCGTTCAACATTTGTGCGTATGTTTAATGTTTTCTTCTGAACTGGACACAATTTAGGGGCGGGGCTTGACTACACTTTACCCTGATTGGCTACTGATGTTTGAATCTAGTTTTTTTGCAGTGTATTCTAGATGCACGAGGCTCTGTGCATTGTTTGTCATTTGTAATGGAAATAACTTTCTTACTTCCATACTTAATAAATGATCCACTTAATCTCCCAGAAGTAGAGACTTCAGTGGTGAGTATTTTGGAGTGCGGTTAATTAAGTGGTTCATACATTATGGAATACCTTATTCTCAAATATTAATTATGGAATTTATGCTAAGTAGGGAGGTTAGGGAGTCATTACTATGACAAACACTATGAATATACAAAAAAAAGTGTCCGGAATGCATTTGAAAACTTATCCACTTTCCAAGAGTTATTCATGTAAATCGCTCTAGTTAAGGAGAGGTAGCACTCTTAAGCCCCGCCCCCATGAGAGGTTTGTTCCAGGGAACAAACACAGGGATTAAAATAATCGTTTGTATATATATATATATATATATATATATATATATATATATATATATATATTATTTTTTTTTTTTATCTATTTGTACATATGTCATTCCACAGCACTTTATTTTGAGCCCCGCCCCTTGTGCATAATTCACGAATCACAAATCAACATTTGACGAGTCCTGAGTTCTGAATTTGGCCTGGGCGATCTCTATGTTAAATCCCTATGTTTTTTTCGTAACACAACTATGCGTGAATTCCATACGTGGGAAAGTTCTTAAGTGCCTAATAAGCACCTTATAAGCTTGAAATACAGACCCTGTGACTGAAACCCTGCCATTAAATAACAGTTCAATATTTTGAAGCCTTTGCTTCTGAAAATGCACCTAAACTTTAATATGAACAACGTAATCTTTTCATATACGACACACCATTGTACAGAATGCCTCTGTATGCGGTGGTGCCTTTTACTAAGACCCAGACCTCATCCTACTTTAGTACTGTTGTAGTAAATGTGGAACAGGGATGTTCAAAACGTGAATAGAATGTTACAGTCAGGTGCCCACAAACTTTTGTCCATGTAGTGTGATCGCTAATGCACCTCTACCATAGGGCATGAATTTAATATGTATATCTCACATGCTATGGAATCTGCACCTCTCAGCCCGATTATGGAACCTGCTAGTTTGTGGTTGTATTTTGTGACTGTGATTTGTGGTTCTTTCAGGGGTCGAGAGGACTTGTTGGACCCCGAGGAGCACCTGGACTAACCGGACAGCCCGTAAGTCAACTTTCACTATCGGACGTGTGCACAAAAAACCCCTCGCACCTCATAGATCATCCTGCAATGAAGAAAAACACGCCATCCGACGGGAAAGATAAATATGGATCGTACCTGTATAACGACTGTTTGTTTTCCGCTGACATTTTAAAAGCTGCCGTGATTTCCAGTGTAGGAGGTCGGGATTAAATTGAAGTGCATTCCTCTTTTTTGTTTGTTTGTTTGTTTTGATTAATTAGTTTGTGAGGTGTTTTTGTCGTAATGAATATTACGAACCAGATCAGGACATAAAAGGGAGATAAAGGGAGAGAACAAATACACACAAACACAAACACACACACAGAGTTCCTAAGAAAAATAAATAATAAATATTTCTTCAAATAAACAAATAATTTATCACTTAATAATAATAATAATAATAATAATTAATAATATTATTATTATTATTATACAGTTTTTGTAACTCTGTTGTGTCGCTGGATAAAAAACAGTTTTTAAAAGTGACATTATTTTGGTTTAAAAGCAAAACATGTAAAAAGAAAATTAATAAAAAAAAACAATAAATTAATAAGTATATTTTAAATAACATCATGCAATAATATCATGTTGTGAATTGATATATATATATATATATATATATATATTATATATATATATATATACCATAACTATAAATTATTAGGTGCATTGCATATATGTATTAAAATAACATATTCGAATATCTACCCTGCTATGTTATACAGTATATAACATAGCACATTGGCTCCGCCCACTTTTTTTGGAGAAATTTATACTCAGGCAAGGACTTAAATCCAAGGGCACTCTTTATGATTTTATTATTCTCCAGACACTCGGTCATTGTGTCGGTAAAGTATTGATTTCTTCCATCACCACATAAGCTGCCTTTGTATATCAATAAGGAGGCAAGCGCGTGCATCGTGATCCGTGTGTGAACTACGCAGAAGGTTTTGCTGATATATATGTGTGTGTCGTATCTCTCCGTAACGGTGGCCGTCCGTATCGATCCCACATCAAAAATCTTACATCCAAACATCTTACAAACGCTGAGTTGTCATGGCTCAAGGCCGGGAGAGAATAAGATATCTTTCAAAAGCTCCTCTCGGAGCAAAGGGCGAGTCTGTTTCCTGTGTTTGTGTGTGAGCGTTCGCTAATGAAGTGCTTCGGAGTTATTTAGAAAAATATTCTCATATATATATATATATATATATATATATATATAATTATTATTATTGTGTTTTTGTGTTATAGGGTGTCCGAGGTGTGGATGGTAGTCAAGGCTTTAAAGGCAACCCGGTGAGTTTTTTGCTGCAATTTACATTTATAGGAAACACCCTTTCCCAGAGAGACGTGTGTCATTTATACACCTAAGCAGTTGAAGGTTAAGGGCCTTTCTCAGGGGCCCAGCAGTGGTAGTTGTAAAGGACTTGTAAATATCTCAAGTAGAAATACAGATTTTTCCTTTTAACCATTTACACTCATTATACAGTATTATGGACAAAAGTATTGGGGAGGTCATAGCTCAGCGGTTAAGGCATTGCCCTTTGGACCAGAAGATCGGAAGATCGCAAGTTCAAATCCCACCATCACCAAGAGGCAATTAGTGGGCCCTTGAGCAAGGCCCTTAAACCTCAGTTGTAAGTCGCTCTGGATAAGGGCATCTTCCACATCTTCCAGATGTGGAAGATGTTCTGATGTTTGACCTTCACTTCATTTGATTCACCTCAAAGATGAATGTGAACGCGGACTTCCCTCCAGGCTTCTTTACCTCGACTACACCAGTAACCTGAATTTACAAACGCCCTTGTGGCTGAATGAAGTCATGCACAAAATCGCACAAAAAAGTTTCTCCATGACAACAAATGAGGACTAAATATAGAATAGGATGATACAAAAAAATGTAATAAAATTATGATCAGGTGTCCATGAATGTTTTTTTCCTTTAGGGCATTTTGGCAGATTTATCCAGAATATCCAAAGTCATGAACTTTATGAATCAGTAGCCCAACATCCACTGAGCGACCGACCGCTTCGGTCGCTACCGACCCCTTTTCAATATGTCCACATTTACCAATTGGGGTTGAATCCCAGAATGCAAAGTGACTTAAACATTTTGCAGTCTTGACCCAGCTCGTTAGCCGGCGTACACGAGGCGCGGATGTTAACGCTTTGGGAACTGATGTGATGAAGCGCAGATTAGGAGGTGAAAAACCGACTCAAGGACTAAAGGACTGACTAAAGAGAGACGCGTCGCTCTCTGATCCCATTCCCTTAAGGTTTTCCGTTCTCGCTGAAGGGCGCGATTCTAATGCGCCACGATGCACATGAAAGTGCCTCGTTTGAAATTTCCTAACCAGCGCAACCCGTCAAGCAGCTTGACTCGCTTATTTTATCTATTCAAAGGGACCGTCAGGAGAACCGGGTCCTCCAGGACAGCAGGGAAACCCCGGGGTGCAGGTACGTCTGTGATTTAAATCATCGCAAAGGCCATTCCGACGTATTCAACAGTACATTCATCACGCGTCTGTGTCTCTCCCAGGGCTTTCCAGGTCCTCAGGGTCCAATTGGAATGCCTGGAGAAAAGGTAAGCCTTTGAAAAAAGACAATTTTTTTTTTCTTTCCCAGTGTGGGTTGATCTTTGACCTGCTTTAGAGATCAGGACTAATCGGAGTGCGTTCGGTCGCAGACATTTCGCCGGTAATCCTGGCAGATAGTCGATACTGAGTCCACAACCGAGAGTCACTGAGAGTGGCTTAAATCCTGTTAGCACTAAACAAATAACAAACACGAACGAGGGAACAAAACGCGGGGGCTGTGGGGTTTACGGATAACACACGTGCAAAAATACCATCGTGGGATTATGGAATCAGTCTTATTGTGGGGCAGAAAAGCCTTCAGAAGATTGTTATTTATATCCGAAACCCATTTCTCCTGTCAATCAAAGAGACCCCAGCCAATCACAGACCTCTGTGGGCAAATTGCCTTCACAAAATAATTTGTATTCGTAACAGTTTTCATGTTATGAACAAAAGAAGACAAATAATATATATATATATATATATATATATATATATATATATATATATATATATATATATATATATATATATATCATATTCATATTCATTCATTCATTCATCTTCTACCGCTATATCCGATCTTCCCTCGGGTCACGGGGAGTCTGTGCCTATCTCAGGCGTCTATTGGCATTAAGGCAGGATACACCCTGGATGGAATGCCAACCCATCGCAGGACAGGACACACACACACACACACACACACACACACACACACACACACACACACACACACACACACACACACACACACACACACACACACATTCATGCACTAGGGACAATTTTTCCAAGGTGCCAATCAACCTACCGTGCATGTTTTTGGACCTGGGAGGAAACCAGAGAACCCGGAGAAAAAACCCCTGAGGCACGAGGAGAACATGCAAATTCTATATATATATATATATATATATATATATATATATATATATATATATATATATATATATATATATATATATATATATATATATATATATATATATATATATATATATATATATATATATATATTACTCGTTAGCTCCATGTCATTCAAAATGAAAGAACTAGCGCAGTCATGTTTCCTTTGACCAAAGCATGTGTTTTAGCCTTCATCCTTCCAGGTCGTGGTAAATCGGAAATACATTAAAATCAATGATTAATAACAATCAATTAATTTAATCTTATTAAAAGTAAAACAATCTGAGCTCCAGAACCTGCGCAAAAAAGTAATCCATACGTGCTTAGCCATAGCATTGATGCTAACTGCTTTCTCAAGCTAGAATTTCAGCATGAAGCATAAATAAAATTCATGAATAAGCAGGAAAGATAAAAGAATTCCCCAAATACTTCAACTATCAATTACTGCTTACGCTTTGACCTGTCAATACATAAAATCCTGTGATGTTGGTAGTAAACAAAATGTAGGAGCTACTTGCTATCACTGAAACACTTTTACCTCAGAATTTCATAATATTGTTTTGCTGCTTTTAAATTGTATTTTCCACTATTTATTATTTCCCCTATTTATCTTTTACCACAAATAATTTTCAATTGTGAAGTATTATTGTGGTAGAATCCTTATTTTTGTTTTTTTTAACCTGCTAGCAAGAAAATGTCAACATTGCTAGCAAGACTGTCCTTTACCTCACAGATATCGCTTTTGTTTACATTATTTTACTTAAACTTATATCTAGGTTAGCTGAAACACTTAATTTTATTTTTTTATGAATAAAATGTATTTTATCTGATCTTGTATGCCAACATCTATACAGGCTACCGTATCTGAATCCATTTTTTTAAGGGTGATAATAAATGAGCCGAAGTGTGGCGTTTAATACGTTTTGCTAACTACCGAAACCGTTTGTTCTTATTTGTTCTGGGTGAAAAACAAATTATTTGATCAGCGAGAAGTCGACTTTCTGATGAAGTGACGCATTTGAATTTGCGCAACAAAGCATGGTGTTGTTAAAAAACAAAGAGAGAGAAAGAGAGAGATGAATGATAGTTCCTGAAGTGGAGAAAATATTATTTTGTTTATGATTCAGTGATAATTAGGGTTCTGAAAGGTGATCATATTAGCACTGTTTAAAAAAAAAAAAAAAAAAAAAAAAAAAAATATATATATATATATATATATATATATATATATATATATATATATAATATATATATATATATTTTGGCTAGCATTAAAGGTCAGGAAGGAATACAGAGCCGTGAAGGAAATGACTAAGAAGAAACAAACACAATTACACAAACACTAGGAATGGTAATATTCACCGATTTACATCAGTGCATCGGCAAAAATATGTGTTCATCGGATGCAAATTGTTATTTGTATGATAATGCATTGGCTTAAACATAGTTGCCTCAGTAAAAAAGCAATTTGATTTGATTATTAGTATGCTTTTTTTTTGACC
>JACRUU010000007.1:9976188-9996188 GCA_030449085.1 Kryptopterus vitreolus
CACACACATACATACATATACACACATATAGAAACACACACAGAAACATACACCCACACACACACACCTGTACTTACACACACACACACACACACACACACAGTAGAATACACATATTTACTGATATAGAAACACCAGAACCAACACCCACAGAAACATACACACCACACACACACACACACACACACACCTACACACACACACACATACACAGTAGAATACACATATGCACAGATTTAGAAACACCCACGCACACACACCTGTACTTACACACACACACACACACAGTAGAATACACAAATTTACAGATATAGAAACACCCACAGAAACATACACCCACACACACACCGATACACACACATACACAGTAGAATACACATATGCACAGATATAGAAACACACAGAAACATACACCCACACACACACACCTATACACACACACACACACCACACACACAGTAGAATACACATATGCACAGATATAGAAACATACACCCCCCCCCACCCACACACACACACACACAGTACAATACACATATGCACAGATATACAGAAACATATACCCACATACATACAAAAACACACACACACACACACACACACACACACAAAATACAAATATACAGACAGGCTACAATGCTGACAACATGCACACTCACACATGCACGCATACACACACACATACACACAGAGTCTAAAACACACATACACACACACTCCTTTTGTTGAAATACTGTAATTAGCCGGTTCCATAATTAGCTTCCACTTTTGCCACCAATGGACATGCAACTGAATTCTCTCTCTCTCACACTCACACACACACACCACACACACACACACACACACACACACACACACACACACACACACACACACACACACACACACACACACACACACACACACACACATACACACAGCTGCTCCACTCACCTGGAGAATCAGTGGTACGATGCAGAGGAAACACACATGGCCAAAGCGAGTATGATGATGCCATCTCTCTCATTCTGCTGCAGCTGTGCCAGCTGTGTCTCTCTCACTCGCCCAGCTCTGGCTTTTGTGCACGGCCGTTCTAACACGAGAGTAATTGCACACTCGAACAATCGAGCCATCAGCGGCGCGCGCGGCGCCATTGTAACGTCTTCCCCCGAGCGCCGGCGTCAGGTCGACTGCATTGTACAGTCGCATTAGCACACTGTCGCTCGCCACGCGCCGACCCGCAATCGCTCGCTCCAATCCATGCTAATCCTCTCCCCCACAGGCCTGAAATAGCACCAATCTCTTTCTCTCTCATTTTTTTTAGGGATTACTCGGAGCACAGGGGCCGATCGGATACCCGGGGCCACGAGGGGTCAAGGTGAGGTTGACTATACAGTACATTTAGGTCACTTCCAAACATACACATGTGTGCTCTCACTTATACTTACATGCATTCTATATATATATATATATATATATATATATATATATATATATATATATATATATATATATATATATATATATATTCATTCATTCATCTACCTACTTTATCCGATCTTCCCTCGGGTCACGGGGAGTCTGTGCCTATCTCAGGCGGCGTCTATGGGCATTAAGGCCCTATACACCCTGATGGAATGCCAACCCATCGCAGGACACACACACTCACACACACACACATTCACACATACATTCATACACTAGGACGACAATTTTCCAAGGTGCCAATCAACCTAGCGTACATGTTTTTGGACCCTAACCCTAACTCCTTGAGGGCACGGGTAGAACATGCAAAAAACTCCATACACACACATGGCCGAGACGGGAATCAAACCCGGACCCTGGAGGTGTGAGGCGAACGTTGCTAACCAATAAACCACCGTGCCCCACTATATATATATATATAGATATATATATATATATATATATATATATATATATATATATATATATATATATATATATATATATATATGTGTGTGTGTGTGTGTGTGTGTGTGTGTGTGTGTGTGTGTGTGTGGTGTGTGTGTGTGTGTGTGTGTGTGTGTGTGTGTGTGTGTGTGTAAAAACTTTTCTGACTTAATTTTCTCATGATCCTGACATAACAGATGTTGTTTACTCGTGATCAGTGCTTAATATTTCTGTCTTCTGCATTAGAGCATCATGTTCTAGAGGCAGCATAATTGATGGTCGCATTTTACTTTGATCAGGGACTCACTCGAACCGATATAGCGGTGTCTGTCAGACTTTGACAACTTGCAAGGCGTGAGATTTTCCTCGCAATAAAATTATGTTGCGAAAAACATGTGAAAACTGCATCTGTTATTTGGAAAAGAAGTCACGATCATAGGAAAACAACTTTTGTTATGTGAGAATCAGAAGAAAACAACTTTTCTTTTGTGGATGTGTGTGTGTGTGTGTGTGTGGATGTGTGTGTGTGTGTCTGTGTGTGTAGGGCTGGGAATTGAAAATTAAGATTAAGAATTGCATACTTGTTAAAAAAAAAATCTAATGTCGATTCCTCTTTCTGGGGGCAATCTGCCAGGACCTTCCACACATCCAATCTGCCAGGACCTTATTTGGTTTACAGGAAGCGCTCAAAAGTGTGGCTACAATTTTTAAAAAGCGAAGACTAATTATAAGTGCCATTATTGTACATTTATTGTGCATTTGGCAGACTCTCTTATCCAGAGCGACTGGGCAGTTGAAGGGTAAGGGACTTGCTCAAGGGCCCGCTAGTAGCAGCTTGGTGGTGGGGTTTGAACCCGTGATCTTCCAGTCCAGAAGTCCAACGCCTTAACCACTGAGCTCCCACCTCCCTTGTACTAATCTAATATGTTGCAAGTGAGGTCACGACCAACGAGGACGCTGTTTGCGATCGATGAGAATCGGAATCGATAAAATTGAAATGATACCCAACTGTGTGTGTGTGTGTGTGTGTGTGTGTGTGTGTGTGTGTGTGTGTGTGTTGGGGGTTTCCTCACCGTGTGCCATAGAAGGGAAAATTGAACTGTCGCAATTATTCACGTATATTCAGTGCTACTCAGGTGAGGCTGCTTTTCCTGTGGAGTCCTTTCAAGGTTTTCATCCCCGTGGCATCTCAGGGAGTTTTTTTCATGCCAAAGACATGGGATAAACTTATGAAGAATTAAAAGGATCAAACTTATAGGTGCTAAACTTATGCATTATTATCTACAATTTCATAACGTCTTTATCACTGTAAAGACAATATCCATTGTTAAAAGCGCACTACAGATAAAAGTTCAAATTTAACTTTTACAATTAAAATTGCATTAAATTGAAAACCTAATATAGAATTCTAATATATATATATATATATATATATATATATATATATATATATATATAAAATAAATATATATAAACTTTATAAATAATATAAATAGATATTATATATATATATATATATATAATATATTCATTCATTCATTCATTCATCTTCATCTTCTACCGCGTTTATCCGATCTTCCTTCTCGGGTCACGGGGAGTCTGTGTCTATCTCAGGCGTCTATGGGTATTAAGGCAGGATACACCCTGGATGGAATGCCAACCCATCGCTGGACACACACACACACACACACACACACACACACTTTCACACATACATTTATACACTAGGGACAATTTTCCAAGGTGCCAATCAGCCTACTGTGCATGTTTTTGGACCGGGAGGAAAACCGGAGAACCCGGAGAAAAACCCCCTGAGGCACGGGGAGAACATGCAAACTCCACACACACATGGCCGAGACGGAAATCGAAACCCGGACCCTGGCGGTGTGAGGCGAACGTGCTAACCACTAAGCCACCGTGCCCCCCTATATATATATATATATATATATATATATATATATATATATATATATATATATATATATATATATAGTATAAGTAACTTTTTTGATTACTTTCATTTTTGTCCACTAGGTGGCACATTAAGTTAACATTTTAAGAAAAAAAGTTTCAAAAGGTTTTATTTTCCGAAAGGCAACTGCAGCAGATCGTCATCATTCAAATCAAAATCAACGTTTCAGTTACCGTCATACCGTCATTCGAAAGCACTGGTTTTACATGACATTGTTTTGATGTAACCCTATTTGTAATCTTTAACATTCTTTGTAATTGAATGACACGTTTTTTTTTTTTCTCAGTAACTGTAACGAATTGCTACTGTTATGTTTATTTTGTAATTAAATTATGTAACGCCTTCATGTAAAGTGTCTCCAACACTATAAATATATATATATATATATATATATATATATATATACTATATATATATATATATATATATATATATATATATATATATATTAGTACTATATATATATATATATAATATATATATACCTTTATATTTCATACTTATGTTTTCTCAAGTTGTGCACTTTAATTCTTTCGGTATTTACGAACATTCAAACCTTACTATGCATTGGGTAACTATATCAGGTGTGGCATGGTGACGTCTCAACACCATTCTGGATCACAGGTACCATCGACTAGCCGAACGAAAGAAGAGTCAAACTGGGAAATGAGCAGCATGTGGCATTTCTCGCTGTCAGCCGACATAACGAACAATTAATCACAAAACACTCCTCGAATGCATAAATAACGCAATAGACTCATTTTGTTACTTCGGCATGAGTAGAATCTAACGATCGCTTGCATCATGAATTAATAGAATACATTACACACACACACACCACACACACACACACACACACACACACACCCACACACACATACACACACACATACACACACACAAAGCAGTTAAAAAAACTGCTGGCAATTACAGAAGTAATTTTGGACAAATATAAAAGAACTACCATGGTTATTTAATGTATGATGTTATAACTCAAACATGCACAAATATGTGTCATGCTCGAACAGGTCCAGGGCTAGTGAAGGAAAAAAAATACAAAGCGGCATGACTCCAACTTCATGTCTACAGATTGGGGGGGGGTCTTCCTCTCCAAACCACGTAGAGTAGATTATCATGGAGCTGACTTTGTGCTCAGGAGTATTGTCATGCTGAAACAGCTTCAGGTTTCCAAGTAAAGGCAAAATTTGAATATTGTGTGCCTCCAACCACATATACGGCAGGACAGGTCAGGTGTCCCTATACTTTTGTCCATATAATATATATACATATATATTAACATTCGGGGAAAAAAATAGAAATTTTAATATTGTATTATCAATTTGAATATTTACTCTTGCAGCAAAAAAAAAAGGAAGTAGTTTGCATGCATTAAATAAACATGGTACCAATTATTTTTCACCAGCTCCCCGAGCTATATATTAAGTATTAAAACCGATTCCACATAAATAAGTGAAGAAATCCGAGAAAATACATTTGTTTCTTTTTTTCCTATAACAGAGACTGTGAAGAGTCTAATTAGGTTTTTATATTAAATATGCATTTTATTTGACTTTTAAATATTAAAAAAAAAAAAAAAAAAAAAAAAAAAAAAAAAAATATATATATATATATATATATATATATTAGGTAATTGCTCATGTTATGTTATTGACGAAAACTAGAAAAATATTAAAAATTAAAAATAAATAAATACAAAAAATCTAAACAAAAAAAGAAAAAAGGCAATTGCAATAAGTACAATCACTTGATAAAGAATATATATAAATATATATATATATTTTTATTATTATTTTATTTTTTCTTTCTTTTCTTTTTAACCGAGTGCTATTATGCATTTTTGCCGTTCCATTCAAGATACTGCCGGTGATTTCATAAGGCCGACATGTGAGGTGTAAAGTGTGTGTTTTTTAATTAGTTATTTTTTTAACTTTGTGCATCATGTGATAAAAGCATTGTGTGTGTGTGTGTGTGTGTGTGTGTGTGTGCTCAGTGGATCCGTTGATACCCGAGCGTCAGTGCCTGGGGTCAGTATTTTCCTCGCGGCGTCGGCGCCGCGTTCTGAGACTCACGCCGCCTCGCTGATGCCTTTTGTTCTTTTCCAACAGGGTGCTGATGGAGTCCGAGGTCTGAAAGGAAGCAAAGGAGAGAAGGTACGAGGGGAGGAAAAAAAAAAAAACACTTTCCATATCCACCTTTTTTTTTTGTTTTATTCAATGTCTTCTTTCTCTCAGAAGTCAGAGATACTGTGGGGAATAGAGGTTACTCCCCTTGCACTTATCATTGGCAGAGATAAGTCCGGGGCTGCGCGGCGTACCGCCAATAGCGGCGTCTCCGGATAAATTGTTTTCTATAACACTCGGCTGGCGAGCTCATATTTCGCAGAAACAAAAATACACTAAGAGCTCGGTGTGCAATATAGTGAGAAATTCAGTTAGTGACGGATGAACGGTTCTCTTCCCGTCCGCGGCAGGGAGAAGATGGCTTTCCGGGGACCAAAGGTGACATGGGAGCCGAAGGAGATCGAGTAAGAGTCGAGCAGCGTCCATTTTTTTTAAAAGCCATCTTCCGCCATGTTGATTCCAAATAGAGTGTAAGACTGTAATCGTAATCCCATGTGTGTGTGTGTGTGTGTGTGTGTATGTAGGGTGACAGTGGGCCTTTAGGACCCCGTGGCGAAGATGGACCGGAGGGACCTAAAGGCCAATTAGGACCTATTGGAGAATCCGGACCCCTTGGAATTGCTGGAGAAAAGGTCATTACAGTACACATCATTGTAATACATACGTTATTAATAATCCCACATCATGCAAATCCCAAACCAAATGAATTTATTGTTCTATCATATTCAACACTTATAGAACATTTATATCTCTATCTCTGCAGGGCAAGCTCGGCGTCCCCGGTTTACCCGGATATCCAGGAAGACAAGGCCTGAAGGCAAGCTTGCAGCTCGCGCGTCGGTCACCGAGCGCAAAAAATAAGCCACGAGACCGAATGTTTCTTTCCACGTGAATATTTCAATAATGAATGCCGGGCCAATTAATGGCTATTAAAGGCTCCGTTTCATTAATGGGTTATAAGGGACGACAATTAATGTTGGGTTTATTTATGGTAATGTGATTTCTGAGGTTAATTTGTGGTTAATTAAATCGAGAAGGAGATTAATGAGGGGAATACGCTAATTGATTAGCCTCTGCTCTGGCCTGCAGGGATCCGTCGGCTTTCCAGGAGTGGCAGGCGTGCCAGGAGAGAAGGGGAAGAGGGTAAGAGAGAGAGAGAGAGAAAGGCAATTCAATTCTCTGTGTGGGGATATATATATATATATATGTGTGTGTGTGTGTGTGTGTGTGTGTGTGTATGTATGTATGAATGAAAAAAATAATAATAAATAACATATATATATATATATATATATATATATATAAATAATAAAATGTAACTTATACTTAATTTATATATATATATATATATATATATATATATATATATATATATATATATATATATATATATATATATATATATATATATATATGGCGTAGTGGCGTAGTGGTTAGCACGCTCGCCTCACACCGCCAAGGGTCCGGGTTCGATTCCCGTCTCGTCCATGTGTGTGTGGAGTTTGCATGTTCTCCCCGTGCCTCAGGGGTTTTTTCTCCGGGTTCTCCGATTTCCTCCCGGTCCAAAAACATGCAACTGGAAAATTGTTGGCAGTAGGTTGATTGGCACCTTGGAAAATTGTCCCTATAGTGTATGAATGTGTGTGTGAATGTGTGTGTGTGTGATATGGGTTGGCATTCCATCCAGGGTGTATCCTGCCTTAATGCCCATAGACGCCTGAGATAGGCACAGGCTCCCCGTGACCCGAGGGAAGATTCGGATATAGCGGTAGGGTAGATGAATTATGAATGAATGAATGAATGAATGATATATATATTATATATATATATATATATATATATATATATATATATATATATATATATATATGGCCGCTCATTTCTCATCTTACTTTTCCAGGGGTCTGCAGGTGCACCAGGAGTAGCAGGTGAAAGAGGTCCTAATGTAAGTCGAATAGGTCTACACACACACACACACACACACACACACACACACACACACACACATTAAATGACAGTCGCCTGTTTACGTCATTTTGACAGATGCCCTTATCCAGTGCGAGTTACAATGACTTCTGAATGTACATCTGAACAGTTATGAGGTTAAGAGCCTTCCTCGGGGGCACAGAAGGGACTCAAGTGTATTTTTGTGTACATTGTTTTTGACGGACAGCTTTGTTTGTGGCTCAAACTGTCGAAAAATGGCACACCTTCTTACCGAGCTCCTGAATGGCCATTATGGCTAATGTCACTTTGACTGATAGTGTACAGAGACTAATGTGATCCGTCCCCCCGGGTAGGACCCTATGCAGGGCAAATTCCAAGGCCAGAAAATAATGCAAACGATGTAACAATTGGAGAATTTATTATATCCATAAACATGTCTTTATAATTATTTGAAATGCTAATGACCTCCAATGGCACACTGTGGTCATGAATTGGAGGTGGTGTGCAACTTTTTTGCAACTTAAAACAATTTGTTTTTGTTGTTTGTGTACAGTGTTTTTGAAAAGCCCACAAAGACTTTAGCATTATTAAATGGTCGAGAAAATTCTAGAGGATATATACACCATCATCTACAAACAGGGGTGTACAAACTTTTAGTGAAGAGGGCCGGACGTCAATTCAATATCATTTGTAGAGCGCTTTACATAATACACTTAACATGAAATCAACACTTAACATTCATAACATCATTCATAACATCATTCATAACATACACTTAACACTTAACATCCATAATACACTTAACACTCAGCCTGACATTTCTTTGAACCATTAAGGTTAAATGCAAATGAGCAATTTAATCTTTTTTTTTTATTGCAAATGGCATAATTCTCATTTCTTCACACAGAACACAAATAAATCGAAATATTTTTTATAAGAAAAAGTAAAAAAAACAAACATATCTAGGTTAATTTGAAACATTATATATTATTCCCTATCAAATGCTCACTGTAAATCTTTATATCCAAACCCTGTGAGTTATTCTAATTAAATGATTAAATCTAATTTGACTTGAAAATATGACGCACATTTTTAGGAAAAGTGGATTTTTTAAGGTTAAAAATAAGTAAATAAATAAATAAAAAAAGTCTCTTTTTAAAAAAAGTTACTGCTGTGAACCACAAAGAATATAAAAAATATGAAATAAGTCAGCTACAGTAGTCCTTAAGCTACCAGCTTAATAACACACTCATATATCATTATCGATACAATAATGGAAACAAAAATCGAGATATGATTATTTTGTCAATATCGCACACCACTATATAAAACCAATTGATTAATCCTAGGAAACCTGGTTCCCGGAGGAGCATTATTCTGAAAACTGTACAAGGTCATTATATGTGTAGCGGGACACTGATTTATGACTGTGTCCCTTTCACCGCAGGGTGCACGTGGAGGCCGAGGGGCACGAGGAGCTACTGGAGCACCGGGAGCCAAGGTGAGGAATTCGACGCCTCTCGCTCCATCTCTTTATTTTATCACTCTATTATAAATATAGCAGCTGTGAAGTGCCTTATATATATATATAGATATATATATATATATATATATATATATATATATATATATATATATATATATATATATATATATATATATATATATATATATAACGTTCACAATATCTTGTGTTTAATCCTTTCACTAGGGTTCGTCCGGCCATGACGGCCCACCGGGTCCCACGGGAGAGAAGGTACATTAGTCTAAAGAGCCATTGTACCGACCTCATATTCATACGCCAAATTCTCTTTGGCATTTGTTCTTATTAGCAGCCTAAACCGCAAGTGTTTTGTTTAACGAGAATGCAGAATGCAGTTTTTTAGCGGGATAAGTGCGGAAATCTCGTTCTCTTGTTTCAGGGTCCTCAAGGACCACAAGGACAGAACGGATATCCGGGACCTAAGGGACCAAATGTAGGAAATGTGCATCATCATTATTACACCAATGTTCTATAACCGGAGAGCAGGGTCTCAGTTACTGTGTATCATTGTTTTTTTTTTCTTTTTTTTTTTTTTTTTAAAGGGGCCTCCAGGGAAGGACGGGTTGCCGGGACATCCAGGCCAAAGGGGGGAGCCGGTGAGTTTGATCGAAAATATGTTCGGACGTTTGTATTTAATCGTCCCTCCGTCGTCATTATTATGGTGGATATTTCCTTGATATTTACTCGTTCAGCATTTAGCAGACGCCCCTTATCCGGAGCGACGTACAAAAAGTGCTCTAAGTCTCCGTCTAAGAATAAATTAAAAACTCAGTGGAGGTTTTTTTTTTTGCCAAGACAGTGAAAAAAGGAAAAGGTGCTCGGTTTAGTAATTCTGGAAGAGATCGGGGTCTTCAGTCGTCTCTTGAAGATGAGCGAGTGACTCTGGTGTTCGGACGTCCAGGGGAAGTTCATTCCACCCCCTCGGTGCCAGAACAGAGAAGAGTCTTGAACTAAACGTACCTCTTGAGAGAAGGTGGAATCGGTGGAGTAGTGCTAGAAGGTCTCAGGCAGCGAGGTACGGTACGAGGGGGGTACGGTACTAGAGAGTACGGTACCAGGGGGTGATGAGGTGTCTGAGATAAGATCCATCTTTGTCTTTGTTTTTGGCTCAGCTTGTTTGGAAGCTGGGGGTCAGTGCACAGGGTCAGCCATCATATGGCTCTCCTGGAGGATACAGGGTTAAGGGCTTTGCTCACATACCCAAGGGTGGCAGCTTGGCAATACCGGGGCTCGAACCCCAGACTTTCGACCGATCTGTAGCCCAGGGCCTCAAACTACTGAGCTACACCCTCCACTGAGGTGGAGAATTTGGGCAAACTAGTCGAGTAGCTGGATCATTTGCAGTGGACGAATTTTGAGTTGCCAGCAGAGAGTTACAATAGTCCGGTCTCAAAATGACCAGAACAAGGACCGGAGCAGCCTGTGTGGATAGAAACGGTCCAATCCTTCTGATGTTGTACCGACAATAACGAATGACGTTAGCAAGAGAAGGACACTTGATTGACCCCTTTGTTTTGATTGCAGGGATTCCAAGGGAAAACGGGAATACCCGGGCCTGTCGGAGTGGTCGGACCCCAGGTGAGTCTGAGGACTAATTATCATTACTACTATTATTATTACTTTTTTATTTTTAGATTTGAGATTCATTTTGCCCGGGAAGAGGCCTCGGGGAAGACCCAGGACATGTTGGAGGGACTATGTCTCTTGACTGGCCTGGGAACGCCCCCGGGAGGAAAAGACGGGGAAGTCTGGACGTCTCGGCTTAGACTCCGTTCCGGATAAGCGGTAGAAACTGGATGGATGGATGGATGGAGATTCATTTTGCATGGTTTCTTTTAGGGCAAAACTGGAGAGACCGGACCAGCTGGGGACAGAGGTCACCCTGGGTCCCCGGGACCTCCTGGAGAGCAAGGTTTGCCTGGAGTGGCAGGAAAGGAAGGCGCCAAGGTGAGAACGTTCCTCCTCTCTCGGTCATTCCTTGTCATCATCATCATCATTAGGATCCTAATTGCCTGCAGCAGCACCTACATCATCATTATTTGTTTGGTTATAAATAAGCCACATCCATCATTATCCTCAGCAGATTTGGAGGATGTTCCTGATGGTGTTCGATGAGAAATGCAAGCTGTTAAGTTTGCACCAAGCCTGCACCGAAAAGCAAACAGTTTATCTTGTATTCTGGTTTCCAGGGTGATCCGGGACCCATGGGGATTCCTGGAAAGAGCGGCCCTGCTGGGCGCCGTGGGTTTAGAGGCAGCCGAGGCACGCCGGGCGGCACGGTATAACACACCGCGATTCATTTGATCTCGCCTTGCACTGTGCAGAGGACGATGGAGAATACATAGCAGGAGTGCTGTAGGCAAACAGCGTTTCATGCTGTTTGAATTATTTACTGTGTTTTTGTGTGTGTGTGTGTGTGTGTGTGTGTTTTTTGTTGTGGATTGTTTAGGGTGCATCTGGTTTGAAAGGTGAAGAAGGTCCTCCTGGTGCTGCAGGAGCAATTGTAAGTTCAACAATTAGATGTCAATGCACTAATGTCATTTATGCCTCAAAACTTATTTTGGAGAGACAAACAGGATGGACTGGACACTGCGGAGAGAGCAGGAGGGACAGTATCTTTACTGATTGACAGGGAAAAAAAAACAAATATGTCAGGACCGATGTAAAGATCAGGATTAGGCGTCAAATTGGGATCAGAATCTCATTAATGTCAGTGAAGACTTTAGGATCAGGGTCTAAATAGTATCAAAGAGGACATTAGGATCACTGACTAAACTGATTTCAGAAAAGACGTTAAGATCAGGGTCTAAATAATGTAAGAAAGAGCATTAGAGGGAAGCCAGTGTGGACATTAGAGACTCGGTTTAACATGATGTCAGAGAGGACGTTAGGATCAGGGTGTAAACTGTGTGAGAGGACATTTGGATCAGTGTCTAAACTGATTTCAGTAAAGACGTTAAGATCAGGGTCTAAATAATGTAAGCAAGAGCATTCAGAGGGAGCATTAGAGGAACATTCAGAGAGAGACTCGGTTTAACTGATGTAAGAGATATTAGGTTTAGGATGATGTCAGAGAGGACATTAGGATCAGGGTCTGTGTAAACTGTGTAAGACATTAGGTTTAAACTCAGGGTCTAAACTGTGTGAGAGGACATTAGGATCAGGGTTTAAACTGTGTGAGAGGACATTAGGATCAGGGTTTAAACTGTGTGAGAGGACATTAGGATCAGGGTTTAAACTGTGTGAGAGGACATTAGGATCAGGGTTTAAACTGTTAAACTGTGCTTAAACTGTGAGAGGACATTAGGATCAGGGTCTAAACTGTGTGAGAGGACATTAGGATCAGGGTGTAAACTGTGTGAGAGGACATTAGGATCAGGGTTTAAACTGTGTGAGAAGACATTAGGATCAGGGTGTAAATTGTCAGAGAGGACATTAGGATCAGGATGCAAACTGTGTGATAGGACATTAAGATCAGGGTGTAAACTGATGTAAGAGATAATTAGGTTTAGGATCTAAACAGATGTCAGAGAGGACATTAGGATCAGACTCTAAACTGTGTGTGAGAGGACATTAGGATCAGGGTCTAAACTGTGTGAGACATTAGGGACAGGGTAAACTGTGTGAGAGGACTAGGTGTCTAAATTGAGAGGACATTAGGATCAGGGTCTAAACTGTGTGAGAGGACATTAGGATCAAGGGTGTAAACTGTGTGAGAGGACATTAGGATCAGGGTGTAAACTGTGTGAGAGGACATTAGGATCAGGGTGTAAACTGTGTTAGAGGACATTAGGATCAGGGTTTAAACTGTAAACGATGTGAGAGGACATTAGGATCATTAGGTGACAGGGTAAACTGTGTGAGAGGACATTAGGATCAGGGTGTAAACTGTGTGAGAGGACATTAGGATCAGGGTGTAAACTGTGTGAGAGGACATTAGGATCAGGGTGTAAACTGTGTGAGAGGACATTATGATCAGGGTGTAAACTTTGTGAGAGGACTGTGTTATTAGGATCATTAGGATCAGGGTTTAAACTGTGTCAGAGAGGACATTAGGATCAGGGACTGTGTTAAACTAGGATCAGGGTTTAAACTGAGAGACATTAGGACATTAGGATCAGGCTTAAACTGTGTAAACTGTGTGAGAGGACATTAGGATCAGGGTATAAACTGTGTGAGAGGACATTAGGATCAGGGTTTAAACTGTATGAGAGGACATTAGGATCAGGGCTTAAACTGTGTTAGAGGACATTAGGATCAGGGTTTATACTTATGTAAGAGATAATTAGGTTTAGGGTCTAAACAGATGTCCGAGCGGACATTAGGATCAGGGTATAAATTGTCAGAGAGGACATTAGAAACTATGTCTTAAACAGTGGAACTGAAAAGACATCTCATAGATTTCAGAGAAGACATTACTGACTATGTTTAGAACAGTGGAACTGAGGACATTAGGATCAGGGTCTAAACTGATGTAAGAGATAATTAGGTTTAGTGTCTAAACAGATGTCAGAGAGGACATTAGGGTCAGGGTGTAAACTGTGTGAGAGGACATTAGGATCAGGGTAAACTCTTGATCCTTCCGGTATCCTTTCTCAGGGTGCGACTGGTGAGAGAGGGCCTTCTGGTCCCGCTGGTGCGATTGGTCTTCCAGGCCGTGCTGGAGGAGTCGGATCTCCTGGACCAATGGGGGAGAAAGGAGAACCGGTAAGAATCCAAAAGAGGGTTTTTTCCCCCTCAATATCAATCTGTGTAAGTCAATTCAACCCATATTCCATTGTTTTTGTCCTACTTAGGGAGAAAAAGGACCTACCGGTCCTGCTGGACAGGATGGAGAACAGGGGCCTGTTGGTTTACCAGGATCTGCTGGACCTCTGGGCCCACCTGGAGAGGATGGTGATAAAGTATGGATATATATATGTTGTACTTCTGGGATTTTTGAGGATGATGGTGTGACTCCTTTTGTTCCTTTTGTAGAATATGATTTTTATTGTAATTATTTTACTTCTTTTGTTTCTGTAGGGAGAGACTGGAGGCCCAGGACAGAAAGGAAGCAAAGGAGACAAAGGAGAATTGGTAAGAATGCCTCTATTTTAGCGTGTCACTGTTTTTGAAATATTAATACAATATACATTACGGAAATGACCAAGCCAACTTTATTCCTTTGTTCTTAGGGACCCCCAGGACCAACCGGAAGTGTAGGACCTATTGGACCCCCTGGACTTGCAGTATGTGCACCGTTACAATTACTGGCTACTGTAAACTTATATAATACTATATATATATATATATATATAATATATATATATATATATATATAGATATATATATATATATATATATAAACTACATAATTTATATATATATATATATATATATATATATATATATATATATATATATATATATATATATATAAGGTATATAGGGCTATTAGGGCTGTCATTCAATTTAAATATTAATTTCATGATTAACTTGTGATTAATCGCACACCTTAATGGCACGTTTTCAATGTACCATAATTGAATACTTTTCATGTTTCCTAATACTCTAACTGTAACAGATGTTATAATTATATACATTTCATCTCAAAATCTCTCCCTTTAATAAAATGATTCATTATTTAATATTTAATTAATGCTGGAAATGATTCTTTTAATATTCATTTCTTGTTCATTTCAATAATGTTACTTTGTTTAGTGGTTGTTTTAAGTGTTAAATATGGGTACGTGGCTCCTTTAAGAATTGTGTTCCGGTTGCTTTTCTTGCTTTTCCATATAAACTGGTGATACAGGTGTTTAGGTTATACGGAAAGCGCTTTATTGCGTTCAGTAAAAATGCGCTTTATTGCAGTAATACGGATTTGGGAATGCGATGCGCTTGCGTAAGGTTCCATACGGTAATATACGCTAATATAGTGAGGAGATCGTACCTGTTGTGAATGCGCAGAGCTAGTAGGTGTAATTGGGGGAAATTTAGGAAGCGTGAGTGGATGCACTGAACGTTTATTTATTCTTTTTTTTTGTCCCTTATATATATATATATATATATATATATATATATATATATATATGGTAAAATAATATGACCAGGTCAGCATTTCACAGACAGAATTGAAATATTTCAGGGTGCAGATGGAGAGCCAGGACCTCGAGGCCAACAGGGGATGTTTGGACAGAAAGGTGATGAAGGACCTCGAGGGCTTGTAGGTGCCACTGGGCCACCCGGTCTGCAGGTAAAGGAATCTGTCTAAGTTTTCACTTTCCATTGCCTGCAGCCAAAGCACTTATATGCAGTGACACTAAAGACCTCTACCTGTGTGTGAACAGGGGATGCCGGGACCCCCGGGAGAGAAGGGAGAGAGCGGCAATGTTGGACCATTGGTATAAAAAAAATATCTTTCTTCTACTTTTTTACGTCTTATATTTTAACCCAGATTAATTATTTAATATATACGGCAGCGGTGTTTAATTTATAACACACTTATAACCTTGCGTTAAACAGGAATAGGGCTTTCATTATTCTTTTATCTTCTTCAATCACCAGGCCATTATGGATCAATTGGCGGTGCAGCAAAGTATTCTAGTACCTCTGCTATGTGACATCGCTGTCCTATTTTATCACGCCATTATAGTGTCATAAGGCTGTTATAAGTTTCCATAAATCTCTAATAAACACATTCAGTGTTGCCACAATATGTAACGTCAATTATGCCAGAGGTCTTAACCTCATGTTAGACACCTTAATTAACAGGAATAAGGGCTTTCAGGTTTATATTGTTGTCGCAAAGGCGTTATGTAGCCCTTATGAACCCTGCCTTAGCTTACAGTAGTCCATTATTCGAATGGTATGTTATTAAGGTAAGCACAAGACCCAAAGGGGCGTGAATGTCATTTTGGAAAAGAGAGAGAAAAAAAAAAGCATATCAAACGGAGTCTCTTAATGAGATCCGGTATCTTAATGAAATCTAGAAGCAAAACAAATTAGCATGTTGAGTCAGAATGAAATAAATTAGCATATTCTTAAAAGGAACTAATGTGTATCGGCTCAGGTTTGTTTGTTTGGTAAATATTCTGGTACTTAAACGGTGCTTTCGGGTGCTCAGACGGCGCTCGGATTCAAACTATTAATGCTTGTGAAAAATAATAAATAAATAAAATAAGTAAAGTACAGGGAGATGGCGGTTTAGTGGTTAGCGCGTTCGCCTCACACCTCCAGGGTCGGGGGTTCGATTCCAGCCTCCGCCATGTGTATGTGGAGTTTGCATGTTGTCCCCGTGCCTCAGGGTTTTTTTTTCTCCCGGTTCTCCGGTTTCCTCCCTGGTCCAAAAACATGCACGGCAGGTTGATTGGCACCTTGGAAGAATTGTCCCTAGTGTATGAATGTGTGTGAATGTGAGTGTGTGTGTGTGTGTGTGTGTCCTGTGATGGGTTGGCATTCCATCCAGGATGTATCCTGCCTTAATGCCCATAGACGCCTGAGATAGGCACAGACTCCCCGTGACCCGAGGGAAGATCGGATAAAGCGGTAGAAGATGAATGAATAAACAAAATAAGTAAAGTACAGGGAGAGGGTGGTTTAGTGGTTAGCACGTTCGCCTCACACCTCCAGGGTCGGGGGTTCGATTCCCGCCTCCGCCATGTGTGTTTGGAGTTTGCATGTTCTCCCTGTGCCTCATGGGGGTTTTTCTCAGGGTCCTCCGGTTTCCACCTCGGTAGGTTGATTGTCCCTAGTGTGTGAGTGTGTGTGTGTGTGTGTGTGTGTGTGCGTCCTGCGATGGGATGGCGTTCCATACTGGGTCCTACCTTGATGCCCCAAGACCCCCGAGAGAAGATCGGATAAAGCGGTAGAAGATGAATGAATGAATGTAGTAAAGTACAGTATCAGAGGAACATATGGAGGAGAGGGGGGGGGGGGGGGTATTGAAGTATTTTTAGAAATGCTACCCTGCATGTGGTTTAATACCAGAGTGATGGTAGAAAAAGGGATATATTGGATTGTAAAAAAAAAGCTTTGCATACGTATGTGATGAATCTCTCAGGGATAAGTGACAAGAGAGAAAGAGAGAGAGATAGAGAGGCAGAGAGTGAGAGAGTGATGGTAAGGAGGAAGGCAGTGTGACAGCTGTTAATCAGATTACCGTGAGCCTGGACCATCTAATGAGCATGCTCCATTGTGGCCTGCTCCTCATGGCCCCTGTCTGGCGATGAAGCAATGGACGAAAAAAAAGAAACGGGTTTACAGCGACAAAAAAACCCAGAAGGCCAAACAAAGCAGGAGCGAGATGCTGTGAAGTGTGTGCATGTTGGGGATCATGGGATTTTTCCAGCTTTCTTCCAGCAGTGACACTGTTTTCTTTTTTTTTTCTTTCTTTTTTTTTATTGAGTGCTAGATTTCAAAGCTTGCAAGCAAATACTCTGTGGACGAAAGATTTTATTGGGTGATTTGTCAGGGCTCGGCGCCGGGCTCGGCCTGGGGATTGGGAATAGAATGGTATTTAGGATTGGGATTTTTTTTCTGGAAGGATTTCGGATGAAGGGTTGGTGGTGTGAGTGTGGATTAGGATTGGAATCAGTTGTTATGTCTTGGGCTTGTGGTTGGGATTAGAGTTATGGTTGGGTTTAGATTGGGTTTGGTACGAGGTAGGGTTGGGCGATACGTCGTAAAAATCATTTATTAATGATGAATCATTTTATTAAATGATGAGTTTATTAAAGGGAGGAGATTTCGTATATAATTATAACATCTGTTACAGTTAGAGTATTAGGAACATGAAAAGTATTCAATTATGGTACATTGAAAACGTGCCATTAAGGTGTGAAATTTTTTTTGGTACCAAATGCGATTTTGGATACAGTGTGGTTTGTTTGCTGTTTTTATTTGTTTGTAGGGGGCGTTTTGGGGTTTGTCATGTTTATCCCGCAGCACAATACACACACCTCCCCATTGTTGTGTATGAGGTGCTGGAATAAATGAGTCGTGCGGCTTCCTGTACAAACGTTAGATAAACGTTACAGCGGGGCTTTGGTTTGTCGTATGTCTGAACCTGAACCGTTTCCATACGACTAATGAAGCCCCGCCCCCAACTTGAAAACATGCTCTTCGGATTCGTCAGGGCCGCGCCGCTATTCGTTATTTCGTATTTCCTAAGTGTAATGACGGGAAAATACGGAAGCTCGCTGTGTCAAACCGAGGTGAAATCGTAATTTTCGTTTTTCCAACATAAACCATAAGCACCAATGAATCGATAATGACGATTTATCGCCCAGCTCTAGTACTAGGAGTGTAACGGTACACAAAATTGGCAGTTCGGTATCTATTTTAGCTTTTAAAACATTTTTGTTTTAAATGTGGCTACATTTAGGACCAAAATATGCAAAACTTAAAATTGATTATCATTTTTCATTCATTCATTCATTCATCTTCTACCCCTTTATCCGATCTTCCCTCGGGTCACGGGGAGTCCCCCCCCCCTGTGTCTATCTCAGGCGTCTATGGGCATTAAGGCAGGATACACCCTGGATGGAATGCCAACCCATCGCAGGACACACACACACACACACACACACACACACACACACACTCACACACATTCATACACTAGGGACAATTTTCCAAGGTGCCAATCAACCTAACCTGCATGTTTTTGGACCGGGGGAGGGGGGAAACCGGAGAACCCATAGAAAAACCCCTGAGGCACGGGGAGAACATGCAAACTCCACACACACACATGGCCGAGATGAGAATCGAACCCGGATCCAGGCGGTGTGAAGCGAACATGCTAACCACTAAACCACCGTGCCCTGCTTGTCATTAAAAAAAAAAAAGATTAATATTTGTGAAAATAAAAAGTAAAAAAAAAATTCAAGAAAATGGTTAAATAATAACATAATATTTCTACAAATAAAATAGAACAAATCAATTGAATGCAAAAGGCATTTGATTCTGCTGTCTGGATATTAAATTAGCACAAATTATATTGAGTATATAAAATGAATGGAATTCGTTACACCCCATTTTGGGAATACCCATGTGTATATAAGCTATAGGTTTTATACCCCTTGTGTATGTTTTCAAGTATTATTATTATTATTATTATTATTATTATTATTATTATTATTATTATTATTATTTTTTGTTTTTTATTTTACAGAGACAAAACAAACCTGCCAAATTTGAAATATGCCCCATGCGTTAACAAGGATCTCATGCGGTAGACATGCGGTACGAAGGCGTTAGCTTTACACCGCCGGCTAGTACAAATCGTAGTGTTTTAGGCGTTTAATGTTAAGGGTTTAATGTTAGGATTGATAAAGTGGACGAGCTTGGCTTTGCAGGAAGGAATGGTAGCATTGCTGGGATAGTAAGACAGGCGAGACGGAGCTCATTAAAAGTCGAGCGGCAAGAAAGCACGAAAGAGAAAGTCGCGGGGAAAACGAGGCCGCTCGCGATGGCCTGTCACCGGCGTGTCAGCGAGCGATGATGAGGTGCGCCGAAAAACCACTTT
>JACRUU010000007.1:10001188-10018688 GCA_030449085.1 Kryptopterus vitreolus
TAAATCGGATAAAGCGCTAGAAGATGAATGAATGAATGAATGAATGAATGGATGGATGCATTAGTATACTTGTGGAAATCATTACACTGAAACTTGTTAGTATTGATACTAGGGGTAATTTTAGTATTTGTATTAGTGGCAGTAACATTAAATGTAGTAGTATTTGGCAGACTCCTTCATCCAGAGCGACATACAACTGAGCAATTGAGGTTTAAGGGCCTCGCTCAAGGGCCCACTAGTGTCACGTCGGTGGTGGTTTTGATAGTATTGATAGCATTAGTAGCATCTGTGGAAGCACTAATATGAGTCATAGTAGAAATAACAAGATTGGTGTTGGATGTGTGTGTGTGTGGTGTATGTGTGTGTGTGTGTGTGTGTGTTTTATTATTATTATTTCTTCCATTAGTTCATTCCTTGCTGAAGAGCCCACTCGACAGAGAGACAGAGGGACAGAGTCTAATAGAAAACCATGATGATTTCAGGGCTGATGTTTTTTTTTCCCTTTCTTTTCTTGTTTTGTTTCCTGTGCTCTATTTATATCTTGTTGTTTTCGTCTGCCTTATTTTTGAACTTCCGCCGTAGTCCCACCTTTTCCCTAATCAGAATCAGAATGTCAGCTGCCTGCCTTTACCCCACAAACACAAACCCGAAGGTGACTTTTCTGGCTCGCGCCGGACCCGTTGTGCTTGAACGAGCGAAACCGCCTCTAGCTAGCGTTCTTGTAGGTACCGTTGTTTGAGCGGTAGGTGACGCGAGGTCACGGCGAGCAGTTCCACCTCGTCGATGGCTGTGAAATAATCGGGAATTAGAGAAATGAGTGACATTCTTCCGTTTCGCGTTCTGAAATGGTTAGCTCTAGTGCTGTGACAGCGAAGGCCATGGGCTAATTACACTGTGTAGTGGTAGTGGGAGGGAGGCTGGGGGGGGGGGGCGGATTCGAAGATACGTACGGACAAGAAGTGCCTCCATACTTCTAACAATACAAAATGCCTTACAAGAGTTTTCTGTACAAGTAAAGGATTTAAATCCCCTTTAGGGCCCCATCGGATTTCCCGGAGACACTGGACCCCCCGGGGAAGCAGGTCCGAATGTGAGTGCCATTAAATTCCAACTAGTGTCACTGATTATTGCTGCTGTTAAAGCATTGACTGTTTTCATTTTCTACCATGGTACATTTTATGCCTCTATAAATGTCGCATGCAGGGTATTGATGGTGGACCAGGAGCAAAGGGAGATAATGGAGAGCCCGGAAAAGCTGTAAGTGTTTGTAAATTGTGATTGTCGATGGGGATTTATTATTTATTTATTTTTGGATGAAAAGTTCTATGCCCAGGGCATAATGTTGTGCAAATGGCTGGTCTACAGGGACCTCCAGGGGCTTCCGGAGAACCAGGACCTCCTGGACCACCAGGAAGGAGGGTCGGTTTATTTATTTATTTATTGTTGGTTGGATGTAAATTGGTTTGTTTATGTCCAATTGCTGCCTGGAATAAGTCTAGAGTGAGTTTCGCTTCGTTTCTAACAGGGGCACGTAGGTACTGCGGGAAATGAAGGAAAACAGGGGAAGGCTGGAGCGAAGGTGAATATTTGCTAGGTTTATTTTCCCCATAAAGTGGTCAGATATCTTGCTGAATATTCACGCTACAATATGACTACAATTTCATTGTTACAGGGCTCGCCTGGTAAAGAGGGTCCAGCTGGAAAGACAGGACCTGTAGGACCCCAGGGGCAACCTGGCATTGCTGGTCCGGATGGACTACGTGGAATCCCAGGCCCTGCAGTGAGTCGAACGCACAAAACACACACAGTATGAGATATCGGACTAGCCAAATTGTGTGGTTAGACGTCCCCACAAATCAGTCTGCCTTTAGCTAACCAATCGTTTTGTGTCCTCTTCAGGGAGAGCAAGGTTTAAACGGTCCCCCTGGACAGACCGGACCACCCGGCCCTGTGGTACGACAATTCTCTTACTCTCACATCATCGACCCACCACTGTATCTAATAGAGCTCCTGATTGATTAAGGTGGTGATGAATTTCAACTTGTCGGAGTCTCTTCTTTAATCATTTGTCTTTATAGGGACCGGCTGGACTTCCAGGACTGAAAGGAGACCCAGGCAACAAGGGAGAGAAGGTGAGCGCCTCATAACTTTTTTACTAAAGACACCCTGCAATCGTTATTTGGATTAGAGGTTCTTGCTGCTCTTCTGTCTTGCGAGTACCCTTTGAGCCCTGAAGCACCTTGATTTATCGACTCCCCTGTTACGGTTGCCATATCAAACTATATACTACCCTGTCCTCTACATCAGCAACCGACATGTCTTCCCTCACCACACCCATGAACCTCCTTCCTCTTTTCCTCCTGCCTGGTACCTCTCCCTATGTACCCCCTTGTCCCTCCTCTGTACATGACCGATCTCAATGGGGAGGGGGGGTGGGTAGCTCAAATCTCAAGGGGTTAGCTCAGTGGTTTAAGGGGCAGGGCTACTGATCGGAAGGTCGTGGTTCGGGGCCCGGTATCACCAAGCTGCCACCCTTAGGTCCTTGAGCAAGGCCCTTAACCCTTTGTGCTCCAGTGTATTATGGCTGCCCTCTGACTCCAGCTTCCGAAACCATGCTGGGGTATGTGAAGAAAGAATTTCACAGTGCTGTAATGTATATTACCTCACCTTGTCTCCAAAACATCCTACATGGAGGCGAGGCGGGAAGCTCAGTGGTCTAAGGTGCTGGGTTACTAATCAGAAGATGGGACCTTGGGACCTTGAGCAAGACCCTTAACCCTCTGTTCTCATTGAGCGCCGTGTCATGATGCCGTACCATGATGACCTCTGACTCCAGCTTCCAAAAGCAAGCTGGAATATGTGAAGAAATAATTTTACTGTGATGTAATGTATATGTGATAAATAAAGGCTCGTCTATTCTATTCAAATACCTGGAGACCTCGCCTCGAGACCTGGAGCCCCGGTATCGCCAAGCTGCTGCCCTTAGGACCTTGAGCAAGACCCTTAACATTCTGTTCTCATTGAGCGCCGTGTCATGATGCCGTACCATGATGACCTCTGACTCCAGCTTCCAAAACCAAGCTGGAATATTTGAAGAAAGAATTTCACAGTGCTGTAATGTGATAAATAAAGGCTCGTCTATTCTATTCTAATGCCTGGAGACCTCACCTCGTCTCCCAAACATCCTACATGCGCCGTCCCTCTAACAAACTCCTTGCTAATTCTTGTCCATCCTCGTCGCTCCCAATGAACATCTCAACTCCTCCACCTCCAGCACCGCCTCCTGGCTTTTAGACAACGCCACCCGCTGTCTCTAAACCGTGCAACATCGCAGGTCTCACCACAGTCCTATAAACATTCCCTCTCACTCTTGCCTTCTTCGAGCCCTGAATAATGAATAAAACTAATCTGTCTGAAAGATGATACCTGCTGCAGATTGCTTTCGAGTATAACTCTTTGCATATTTCAAAGGGTCACGGAGGATTGATCGGACTCATCGGGCCCCCAGGAGACATGGGAGAGAAGGGGGACCGGGGCTTGCCTGGTAATGACGGAATACCTGGTCCTAAAGGCGACGTTGTATGTTTTATTCATCGCGTTCTATTACTCAGTAAACACTCTGAAGCATTGATTAAGTGTTTGCATGTAATTAATGTTACATATTTCCCATGTGACATGCAGGGTGTAGTTGGAACTCAGGGTCCTACGGGACCTCCAGGACCTGCCGGACTTTCTGTAAGTACTGTTGTAGTGGGAGGTTTTTGTCATTTTTTTTCTTTCCCACATCCTGGCATCGGATCGTTCAACCCTTGATTGTCGTTGTACATTGATCAGGCATAACATTATGACCACCGGCCTAATATTGTGTTGGTCCCCCTTTGGCTCCAAAACAGTCACGACCTGTTACCGTGCATGTTTTTGGACCGGGGGGGAAACCGGAGAACCCGGAGAAAAACCCCCTGAGGCATGGGGAGAACATGCAAGCTCCACACACACATGGCCGAGATGGGAATCCGGGAACCCGGACCCTGGCTGTGTGAGGAGAACGTGCTAACCACTAAGCCACCGTTACATCTAATTGCATTGCGTAATTTAATTACAAAATAAATGTAACAGTAATTTTGTTCGTTCAGTAATTTCATGTAAAATTGGTGCTTTAGACTACTGCAATGGTTCTCAAGTAGTGTGGCATGGTACGATGCCAGAGGGCGGGGCACGTGGAGAATGTGCTTTTCTGCCATACTAGAATAAAGTGTAATTGCATATCGGTACAGTAGGTGGCAGTGGCGCTCTCAGTCTCGGTCTGACAACCCCCCCCCCCCCCCCCCCCCCCCCCCCCCCCCCCCCCCATTCAATGCATTTCTACCGATGGCTTGAATTCTTTTTCCTTAGAGTGTCAACTTAAAAGCGCCACCTAGTGGACGAATGAAAGTAAACAGTTACTTCACTTTTATAAAGTAGTTGAAAAGTTACTCTACTTATTACATTTGAAATAGGGTCATTTGTAATCTGTAATCTATTACATTTACAAAGTAACCTTCTAAAGTAACACTGCTAACAAGTGCCATGACGAGGCGATAATCAGAGTTATTCCCTTCACCGCTCAGAATGTAAGAATGCGTTTCAAGGTCTCACTTGTGACTTTTTGAAAACATTTTTCCCTCGGTTCTACTTCTCGCCTCTGTTTCCGAACTGATTATAGATCTTCGCTATGAATAACATCGGCGTCTTTCGTTAAACAGCGCCATTTTATGTTGCCGCAGTCACCCATGTCCTCACAACGACGTTATTTCGGCACACAAACACGGGCTTTCTAGTCGCAGTGACATGCGGTGCTAAAAACGATTCAGTCATTCCGCCGGCTTTGCCGTTCCTTTTTACTCCGCGACACGGATATATTTCTAAATCTAACTCTATGAACGACAATACCTGGGGGAGAAATAAAATTCTACTTAACCTCTGCCAGACTGCACTAGCGCAGGCTTGTATGCGGTTTCATGTTTATCTTTGTGGTATTTTGCGATCAGACTCTCTTTTTACTGGGATTCCTTCAGGTGAAAGGTGTGTAAAGTAGTTTGTGAGCCTCGTCTGCATTAGACACAAGATTTCCCAACAGCCGGTGGCTTGATACAACTCTTAAGGAATTTCAAAAGTGTGTTTTGTGTTGCTTTATTACTTTCAAAAATGGACCGTTTTTGTAAAACGATACCGATGGGTCTATTTTCGGTACATTTAGATACAACTGTGGTAATTACACGGTTAATGTTTGAATTTTTCTATTATACGTAGTTTTATTTGACTGAATTTGTGGAAAATATGTAAAAAAGAAAAAAAGACTAGAATGTCCCTGTAGATGGCCAATATACATTTATCGACAGTAAATGGTTTAATTATGTGACATAACAATTATGTGAAACGTTTGTTTTTTTTTTTTTTTTTTTTTACGTCAATTATTTCATTGCTTTACCGTAAGTTGAATTTTGTATTGAAAAGGGTTTCCTTTTTTTTTTTTTTTTTTTACAGTAAAAACTGATTTTTATACAGTAAATAGTTCATTTCTGTAAAGTACGTGGTTTACATATGTTTTACGATATTTTTTTTTACAGTTATTTCTTCATTACATGTTTACGTTGAAATTTTTTACTGTAAAGTGTTAAATCCTTTATAATGCATATTTTTAAAAAGTAAATATTTTTTTGTTTTTGTTTACTGTAAATGCTTTCATTTATACACTAAAATTATTATTATTATTTATTTAATAAATGATTGTTTTTTCCAGGAAATTAATTTGATTAGTTTATATACATATATATATATATATATATATATATATATATATATATATATATATATATATATATTATATATATATACAAATATATACTTCAACCTTACTTTCTTACCATTGTCAGGGTGCCATTGGTGAAAAGGGATCCAAAGGAGATGAGGTTTGCAATTCTTTATTACAGTACTATATATTTTTTTTATCTTCTTTCCTCTCCCATACTTCATTCACCTCGTCACTCTGCTCATTCTTTTCATCCTCTCTGACCTTCGCTTCTGTGACGGCATGTGATGCGCTTAACTTTTTGGCTTTTCCATTCCTTTCCTCTCTCCCATCCCTGCTGATTAATGCTTGGTCTCCGAGTGCCGATGTATAAGCCATTGTTGTTTAAAAGCAGCTCTGCTCTTGTATCGCACGAGAGAGCAATTCTTCTGCTCATCTCCTGATAACCCTTTCGGTGCCCCGGCTGCCACACGGTAACAGGGGGTTTGGGAGGGGTTTCGGATGCGGTGATTAGTGATTTTTTTCCGTATTTCTTTTCCCTCCTCAGGGAGCGGTCGGTGCGAGAGGGGACCCAGGAACTGTCGGACCACCGGGACCACCTGTAAGCCCGTCTTCTCTACATGCTTTATTAAAGCTCAGCTTGGGGATTTCATAATAAAAAGCACAATCCAGCACAATAAATAAATAAAATATATATATATATATATATATATATATATATATATATATATATATATATATATATATATATATATATACTTTTTTTATACATTGTAATCAACATGGCCACAGACGAATATGGATGTTTTAACTGCCTTTTTACAAATATTTATTTATTTACGGAAATGTGCTTAATAAAACTAGTGCAGTTAAAATTAATTTGCCTTAACGCATTAACCTAAGCACGTTAACTCTCTCACTTTTTTTATTTTTTTCCCCATGATTTATTTTATATCCCTATCATGACCCTAATAATATCCAATCATTCTGTGTACAGTACACTTGTTAGATACGTCACTCAATAAACTCAACACGCTGTACATCAGAGCAGGGTTTATTACCTCCATAACCTCGTATTAGTCATGCTGTTACATCCTGCAGCCAAAGGGTTGTAAAAAGGGTGTAAATCTTCACCGTGTGTATCTGTGGGTGACGGCGGCGGATGAAAGAGACGCCGGAGGAGCAAAATGACAGGGCGAGTTTTTCATTCTTTTACACAAATGCACACAGTAATTCGGTGGCGGAGGTGAAATGACCCGTGTTAATAGCACATGGGGTTTTGTTTAAACTCTATTTCTTGACGGTACGGGGTATAAATATGGGTTTTTGTTACTTTGGTATTGGATAAACAGTAACGACATTTTGTCTGTGGAGAAATAATTCCCAGTCCCAGTTGACCAATGTATAGAACTTGATTCATTGTATCATGAGGTTACTTGTATAAGGAATATGTCATGGTGTGCTAGTAGTATTTTATGCAGAAGATATAGATAGATATATATATATATATATATATATATAAGTATCTATATATATATTGTATTTTATATATATATATATATATATATATATATATATATATATATATATATATATATATATCTATAATAATATGTTATGGTGTGCTAGTAGTATATTTTATGCAGAAGATGGATATATATTATATATATATTCATTCATTCATCTTCTACCGCTTATATCCGATTTTTCCATCGGGTCACGGGGAGCCTGTGCCTATCTCAGGCGTTTATGGGCATTAAGGCAGGATACACCCTGGATGGAATGCCAACCCATCGCAGGGCACACACACACAGACACACACATTCATTCATACACTAGGGATCAATTTTCCAAGGTGCCAATCAACCTATCAGTGCATGTTTTTGGACCGGGGGGAAACCGGAGAACCAGGAGAAAAAAACCCCCTGAGGCACGGGGATAACATGCAAACTCCACACACACATGACCGAGATGGGAATCGAACCCGGATCCTGGCGGTGTGAGGCGAACGTGATAACCACTACGCCACCGTGCCCCCATATATATATATAGATTATATCTATTTATATATTAGATTTATTATATGAATTATATAAATTATTATATATATTATTGTCATTTTTCTACTATGATATTTTTTTTAAAAGTGTATTATTATTATTGTTGTTGTTGTTATATTATTATTATTATTATATATATAATATTATAATAATAATATAATTATTATTATTATTATTATTATTATTATTATTATTATTATTATTGGTATTATTAATAATTTCATACTATTACCACACCATGACATATTCCTTCAGGTGCAATTCTCCTCACTTCAAACAGGTGGTGCTAAAGAGCATAAACTGCATCTTCAACAAAATATGACAGTTTAACTGGATCCTTCGCCCCCCCCCCCCCGTCTGTGTGCTGATTTCAGGGTCCTCCGGCCACCATGATCGATCTGCTGCCCCTCCGAGACGGACGAAAGAAACGCCGGAGGAACTCGGAGCGGGCTCGAGGTGGGTCCAGGACAGACTCCGCAGGCGCGGGTGAGGAGCAGGAAGCGGAGGTCCAGCTGAATATGGAGGACTTCCTGCAGTCCGATGCGCCACTGGAGGACGCTGAGGGGATGGAGGAGGTGTTCGCTACTTTGAACTCTATGAAGTTGGAGGTGGAGCTGATGAGGAAGCCACTCGGAACTTTCGAGAGTCCGTCACGCACCTGCAAAGAGCTGATGATGTGCCATCCGCATTACAAAGACGGTATGATTGAGTTACTACCACATCTTGCGCCACATCTGGGCCTCTAAACAACACCCTTAACCCCATAGCTCTTCAGATGTATAAATTCATTCATTCATCTTATACCGCTTTTATCCGATCTTCCCTCGGGTCACGGGGAGTCTGTGCCTATCTCAGGCGTCTATGGGCATTAAGGCAGGATACACCCTGGATGGAATGCCAACCCATCACAGGGCACACACACACACACACACACACTCACACACACATTCATACACAAGGGACAATTTTCCAAGGTTGCCAATCAACCTACCGTGCATGTTTTTGAACCGGGGGAGGAAACTGGAGAACCCGGAGAAAAAACCCCTTGAGGACGGGGAGAAAATGCAAACTCCACACACACACACATGGACCGAGACGGGAATCGAACCCGGACCCTGGCGGTGTGAGGCGAACGTGCTAGCCCCTAAGCCACCGTGCCCCGATGCTTTGTAGTTAGCACATTCACCTCACATCTCCAGGGTTGGGGGTTCGATTTTGTGTGTGGAGTTTTGCATGTTCTCCCCGTGCCTCAGGGGGTTTTTCTCCGGGTTCTCCGGTTTCCTCCCCAGTCCAAAAACATGCACGGTAGGTTGATTGGCACCTTGGAAAATTGTCCCTAGTGTATGAATGTGTGTGTGTGTGTGTGTGTCGTGTGATGGGTTGGCATTCCATCCAGGGTGTATCATGCCTTAATGCCCATAGATGCCTGAGACAGACACACTCGCCGTGACCCAAGGGAAGAATGGATAAAGCGGTAGAAGATGAATGAATGAATGAATGACTCTCATATGCACTGATGTATGTGAAGTGTGGGGACGCTTTGACGGTGGGGGGGGGGGGGGGTAGTCAGCATTTAAATTCATCCCAAAGGTGTTCAGTAGGGATGAAATCAGATCTCTATAGCAGGAGATCTTCATCTCCAAACCATGGAAAGTCTTCATGGAGATTGTGCACTGCGGGATTTCTATGCTGGGACGGGTTTTTTTTCCAATTTGATTAAACCGCGTCCGTTCCACACAAATGGGTGCTTCCAGGTTTGTGGTTTGGAGTTTGGAGAATAACCACATCTGGCAGGAAAGGTCATGTGCCTCCAATACTTCTGCTGCTCTGGATAAGGGGTCTTTTAAACGTATTTCTCTTGCTTCAAATGCACATCAATATTACTCTTCTAATGAAGTGTTTATGTGCTGTAACACCCCCCCCCCCCCCCCCCATTCAGGCGAATATTGGGATCGACCCAAATCAGGGCTGCAATAAAGACTCCATCCGGGTGTTCTGCAACTTCACGGCTGACGGGGAAACCTGCCTGCATCCGGATAAGCGAATCGAAGCGGTGCGTTCCCAAAGCACAGTCACGTACAGCCAGGCCTTGATTCACACACACTCGCACTTCAGATCTCCTGATCCGTGTCTCTGTCGTTTCAATCCAGGTGAAACTCGCAGCCTGGAGCAAAGAGCAGCCGGGCAGCTGGTACAGCAGGTACAGGAAGGGCAAACAGGTACGATCTCCTCAAATCCCTCGTCTTAACAACAACCTGCTCAATAAAAACAATATTATTATTATTAAATTATTATAATTATTGGATAAGAAATGAATAATTATATTTTATTATTATTATTATTATTATTTATAAATTAATTGGATTATTATTAATATTAATTATTTAATTATTATTAAGTTCAATTGCATTATTCTTAATTATTATTATTATTATTATTATTATTATTATTATTATTTTATTATTATATTATGATTAGGATTATTATGATATACATACATTTTTTATTATTCTTATTTTATTATTATTGTTAATAATAATGTTTGTAAGAATAATAATGATAATAATAATAATCATTGAAATAATATTCATTTAATTATTATTATTCGAATAATAATAATAGTAACAATAGTATAATAAGTAATAATAATAATAATGGCCCCTAATAATAATAATCATAATTACTATTATTATTATTATTATTATTATCACCATTATCATCATTATTAATTTACTCACTATTATTAATATTATAATTGATTTAAAGTAATTATTAATTTGATTACTGTTATTATTATTAATTTCATTATTAATTAGTTTGTTATAATCATTAAGAGTATGATTATTATTATTATTATAACTATTGTTAATAATCTCATCATTATTATCACAGATAATACTAATCACTGTCACTAAAAAAGGTGATAAATTGCATATTCAAAAGCAGACATCAAACACCACCCTGGTCATAAATCTGCTTGCCCCCCCCACATACACTCTGACCTTTGGAAAATGAGTTAGCGTGCGTATGCATCGTGTATAATTATATCCTCCCAGTTCTTATTATAGCTATAGGCTCATTAGAGCATTATTACATGTTTGATATGTAATTGCGGGAACGCAAGAAGGGCTTGGGGATTGAACCGAAAAAACGGAGTGATACGAATAACTTCATGGCTCCATGTCTGGCCAGTAAATGGAACAAAAAGAAAGAAGGAAAGGAAAGAAAAAAAGAAAGAAAGAAAGAAAGAAAGAAAGAGAGAAAGAAAGAAAGAAATAATGAATGCGGCGGTCTTGGAGGAGGAATTAGTATGTGTCTGCGATTCAGAGCCCCGGGCCAAACTCTCGCGAGCGCATATGAAATATCTCCATCAGTCCCGACTCATTAATGGAAGAGTTCAGAGACACGGAGGAGGCTTTGCTCAGCGCCAGCCCATTCATACAGTCTGACACATGTGACCTTGTCACAGTGATTCGCTCAGTCACATGCCACCGCCGCTCGCTCTCCGAGCAGAAGACTGCGCGTCTCAGGCGAATTAAAAACAACTGTGAAGTCGGGTGCTACGCAAACCTGCTCCAGGTTTCTCTAATGAGACACTGCCGCTCGGAAAGCACAAAGCAGGGCTTCGTATTCGCTGGTACGGTAAGACGACGACTATGACCACCCGATTCTCTCCTCTCCTTGTTATCTTTCTCCTGCCGCAGTTCTCGTACATCGACGCCGACGGCCTCCCGGTCCCCGTGGTCCAGCTGACCTTCCTGAAGCTCCTGAGCGCCACAGCCAGACAAAGCTTCACCTACACGTGCCAGAACTCGGCCGGCTGGTACGATGCCACCAGCCACGGGCACCAGCACGCCCTGCGCTTCCGCGCCAGCAACGGCGAGGAGATGACGCACGACAAGGCGCCTTTCATAACACCTCAGTACGATGGCTGCCAGGTGAGCTGGGAATGCAGATAAGTACACACACACACACACACACACGCACACACACACATATAGACATATATATATTCATGTGTGGTTTTTCTCCGGGTTCTCCGGTTTCCTCCCCGGTCCAAAAACATGCACGGTAGGTTGATTGGCACCTTGGAAAATTGTCCCTAGTGTATGAATGTGTGTGTGAATGTGTGTGTGTGTGTGTGTGTGTGCCCTGCGATGGGTTGGCATTCCATCCAGGGTGTATCCTGCCTTAATGCCTGAGATAGGCACAGGCTCCCCGTGACCCGACGGAAAGATCGGATAAAGTAGTAGAAGAATGAGTGATGATGATGATGATGATGATATTAATGTGTGTGTGTGTGTGTGTGTATGTATATATATATATATATATATATATATATATATATATATATATATATATATATATATATATCTATATATATATATAATTGGGGTCCTCACATTTTAACATGCAGTGTGTGTTGTGTTGGCGAATAAACGAAACCTGGACAACAACAAACAAACAGGAACAAATGAAGTCTGTGGCCTTCCCTGATCATTTCAGCATTGATCTTTCCTCTGCCGTGTTTATTGCTTGTAATGTTAGGACGGAATACTAAAGAAGCGATAGATGTGTTTTTTTTAAGCAAAAACACCCAGCTTGACGATAGCGGGACTCGAACCCCCTTGACCATCCGATCAGTAGCCAAGCACCTCAACCACCGAGCTACACCAAATCCCTAACGCTGTTACTGGCCAAATAGATTAGGATATTTTATTATCCTTTTTGCAAAATATTATATTTTAGCGGTTAGCACGTTCGCCTCACACCTCCAGGGTCCGGGTTCGATTCCCGTCTCCACCATGTGTGTGTGGAGTTTGTATGTTCTCCACGTACTTCAGTGGGTTTTTCTCCGGGATTCTCCGGTTTCCTCCTCCCTGGTAAAAAAAAAAAAACATGCACGGTAGGTTGATTGGCATCTTAGAAAATTGTCCCTAGTGTATGAATGTGTGTGTGAATGTGTGTGTGTGTGTGTGATGGCTTTGGCATTCCATCCAGGGTGTATCCTGCCTTAATGCCCATAGACGCCTGAGATAGGACACAGACTCCCCGTGACCCGGGGGAAGATCGGATAAAGCGGTAGAAGATGAATGAATGAATGATATTTTTTATGGAAAACAAAAATATCCCACTTTTTAAAAATAAATAAATAAATAAAAACAAAGAGATGCCTATAGGGAAATAAATTTTCCCATCATAAAACCCATTATTTTTGGTCCATTACTGATGAAAAGGCATTTCAGAGGAGCCGAGGCTTTCTGAATCGAAATATATATATATATATATATATATATATATATATATATATATATATATTCATTCATTCATTCATTCATTCATTCATTTTCTACCGCTATATCCGATCTTCCCTCGGGTCACGGGGAGTCTGTGCCTATCTCAGGTCGTCCACCTCTGCAGCAAATGTCATTTTTGCATGCTTCTTATCGAAATGCCATTCCGAGCCCTTGATCTCGCTCAGATCCGTGTAGCGCCGATAAACCGGAGAAATGCATCCTTCCTTTTTATTATTATCTTTGTCTCATTTCTTCCGTTATTCGATTCGAAAGGCCCAGAAATACGCACCAGGTATCCGGGCCTGCGCTTCATCCTCTCCCACCCGTGTGTGTGTGTGTGTGTGTGTGTGTGTGTGTGTGTGTGTGTGTGTGTCACTTCCCCCGGATCCCCGTCTGCAATTTAGACTCAGCGTGATTGCATATTTGCACAAAAGCGAAAGAGCACACAGTCGATCCGAATCGCTGCGAAAGAGAGAGAGAACGGAGATATTTTGCAGGCGCCACTTTTAACCAAGCGTGTAATTATTTGAAGGTATAAAAAATAAAAAAGACACCACGTAGCGAAGTGCGTCTTTCTGTTCTCAGGCGTCTCGCAATTATAGGAGCGATATATATATATATATTTTTTTTGAAGTGCGAATGCAAAGCGAACAAATGAAAGAGTTCCTATCAGACATCGTGCAAGCGATCGTTTGTTTACGGAACGGAATGAAGCAAAACAGAGAAGATGGACCGGTTGTTGACGATCGGCGTCTTTATTTGCTCGTCGGTGCCGCGGCGTTTCAGATAAGTACCGGTTAGAACATTCAGGGGACGTGCTGTTAGAGAGAAGGGATGCAAACCTGACTTTGGGCGGAGATTGTGTTTTACTATTGACGTTTGACTAGATTGACGTTTTACTATTTTCTTTTTATTTACAGCTTTATGTTGTGGAATTTCTATTATTAAAAATAGCTTATTTCTGTAACTGTTCTGTTTATATATAATATATATATATATCGGGATATATATATATATATATATATATATATATATATATATATTTATATATGTATTTTATATATTTATTTCTTGTGTTTGGTTTATTTATGTATTAAAATAAAAAATAATAAATTGGAATAAATTGCAAAGAAAATTCACTTAAAAAAAAAAAAAACAATAAAAGTATTCATTAATTAAATTACAATAAAAAAGTGTAGTAATTTTCACTTCATTTATACTAATAATAAATAAACCATGCTTTTAAAATTCGTGCCAGGTCTGCATTTTATTCATCTTAAAAGACCGTTTTTATAGTATTTCATATATTGTATTTTTTTCATACCGAGAGCGGCCTCTAGAGGGTGAAAGACTGACACCGCACGTTCTTTACACACGAGACTGCGCGCTGCATGGAGAGTGCTTTACTTATCATTCATTCATTCATTCATCTTCTACCGCTTTATCCGATCTTCCCTCGGGTCACGGGGAGTCTGTGCCTATCTCAGGCGTCTATGGGCATTAAGGCAGGATACACCCTGGATGGAATGCCAACCCATCACAGGGACACACACACACACACACATTCATACACTAGGGACAATTTTTCCAAGGTGCCAATCAACCTACCGTGCATGTTTTTGGACCGGGGGAGGAAAACTGGAGAACCCGGAGAAAAAACCCCCTGAGCCACGGGGAGAACATGCAAACTCCACACACACACATGGCCGAGACGGGAATCGAACCCGGACCCTGGAGGTGTGAGGCGAATTGTTTTGAATTGTGTCATTATATGCGTCACATGTGTTTTTCTTTTCGCAGACACGCAAAGGGCAGGACAGGACGGTCCTCCAGATCAACTCCCCGAGATCGGAGCTTCTCCCCGTCATCGATGTCTCTGCGTCAGACTTCGGGAACGCCAACCAGAAGTTTGGCTTCCAGATCGGACCTGTGTGTTTTAACGGTTAACTAACGGAGACGCGGGACTCGAGACTTCATCTGTACCACACACGATATTTATTATTTTGGCGCTTCTGTGGCATGCATCATTTTTTTTACCATTTAAAAAAAAAAATTTTTTTAGTATTTTAAAATTTTCCTTTTTTTGCTGAACAAAACTGCACAGGTGCCAGGATCGACCCTTGAGGAAAGCCAGCAAAGCAGAAGTATCATTGTGTGTGGACTTTTTTGTTGTTGTTGTTGTTTATTCTTGTTTCTTTGCCTGAACGACTTATAAGCCACTTGAACCTGACACTGAAATTTAGACCCCAGACCACACCACACCACACACACACACACACACACACACACCCACACACCCACACACACACCACACACACACACAAAAGTTCTGCATTGAGACTCGCATATTTCTCAGTACATTTACAGCATTTGGCAGACGCCGTTATCCAGAGCGACTTACAACTGAGCAATTGAGGGTTAAGGGCCTCGCTCAAGGGGCCCACTAGTGGCAGCTTGGTGGATGGTGGGATTTGAACCCGTGATCTGCCGGTCCAGAGTCCAACACCTTAACCACTGGGCTACACCACCTCCCCAGTACAGGATGGAGGCATTAAAAGTGGCTTCTCAATTTTGATGCGTAATGTAATTTGAAATTTGTTTGCCACAACATTCAGTAGTGCCGTTTTTAATGACTGATTTCCCTCGACAGAAGCAGTTATACCTCCAAACCGCTTTAACAAGGAAATGCCACCCGCTCGCGTTCCTTAGACGCTTTCTAGCACACATCAGCCTCACATCTTTTAATTGGGGTTTCATGAGAAAGAAAAAGTGCGCAGCGACACCACAACGCTACACAACCCTGCGGCCGCCTATTCACTACTTATTTTACACAGTCAGGTCACATGACCGAAATGTGTCCCTATTTCTACACACACGGTGCTAAGGTTTAATAACGGTGGGTTTTATTGCACAGTGTTTTCTCTGAAATATAGTTGTTATTTTATTTTATTTTTTATTTTATTTTTTTATTTTGTGCTTTTTTTTTTTAAATATATAAAACCCCGGTACTTTATTAGTTTTGATTTCTGAGTTTGTATTACACGAATGTCCCAAGTGCAAATTAATATCTGGTCAATTCAGAAAAAAAATGAATTAGTTATTATTATTATTATTATTATTATTATTATTATTATTATGGTAAAATTAGATTTTTAGAAGAAAAAAAAATAGGGTTATGATGCTGAAATATTTCTTAAGATATTAATATATATTAATATTAATAATAATCTCTTTTGGTAAATACTCATACTTGTTCAGGCCTTATATGTACACATGTATATATATATATATATATATATAGATATATATATATATATATATATATATATATCTATATATATATATATACACGGTGGCTTAGTGGTTAGCACGTTCGCCTCACACCGCCAGGATCCGGGTTCGATTCCCGTCTCGGGAATGTGTGTGTGGAGTTTGCATGTTCTCCCCGTGCCTCAGGGGGTTTTTTCCCCGGGTTCTCCGGTTTCCTCCCGGTCCAAAAACATGCACGGTAGGTTGATTGGCACCTTGGAAAATTGTCCCTAGTGTATGAAGTGTGTGTGTGTGTGTGTGTGTGTGTGTGTGCCCTGCGATTGGGTTGGCATTCCATCCAGGGTGTATCCTGCCTTAATGCCCATAGACGCCTGAGATAGGCACAGGCTCCGCCGTGACCCGAGGAAGATCGGATAAAGCGGTAGAAGATGAATGATGAATGAATGAATGATATATATATATATAATATATATATATATATATATATATATATATATATACAGGATAAAAGGAAAGCAGTTGTGTTTATTCTGTGTGTGGGTCCTGGACACGCCCACATCCCAATCACCAAAACCGCGCATTGGTACTGGAGACTCCTTCCTTTTAACTTGGTCATGCAGAAACCTGTCAGTGTCAGTGTTGATTATGGCGCATTTGTTCCGGAGGACGAGCCGCTCCTATATATACAAATAATCACGTCAGAGAGTACGGCCAAACAGTGTTACAGAAGTATTAGCACCCTTCCTGTTTTTTTTTTTCCATGTTGAGGAGGAGGATCATTATTATTATTATTATTATTATTATTATTATTTTATATTATTTCGACAATATTATTTTATTATAAGTTTCGACACAGCTCAATATTTCTATACAGAGAACCTTGGGACATTTCTCTAGTACAATCGCTGTCACATCTTTGCAAATGATTGTGTAAAAATAGGCTTTGTTATGGTGCTACAGTTTTTTTTCTGTTGTTATATTAATGTTGTGTATTGTTTTCCTGAGACGAAACAGGAGGATGGGAGAACAGGAGGAATGAGGAAGGAGAGAAGACAGGAGGAATGGGAGAGGACAGGAGGAATGGG
>JACRUU010000007.1:10023688-10038688 GCA_030449085.1 Kryptopterus vitreolus
CAACAAGGAAGAAACTAAACAAGGAAACAATGAGGCAAGTGAACGAGATCACCATACGCTGAATCACAGACGGTAACAGACAATGACATCATGTAAAACAAACACTAGACAATGACATCATGTAAAGCAAACACTAGACAATGACTGGTGTGTAAGGTGGGAGTTAATATTAGCGCTCATTAACAGAAGATGTGACGCACATGCAAATACTTCAGTGAATCATCGGGGGTGCCGTTGTTGATGGGAAACAGTCCAGTGTAACCTAGAGAATTCAGAATTCAACATAGTGTATAAATATATATATATATATATATATATATATATATATATATATATATATATATAAGGGGGGGGAGGGGCACGGTGGTGTAGTTGTTAGCACGTTCGCCTCACACCGCTAGGGATCCGGGTTCGATTCCCGTCTCGGTCAAGTGTGTGTGGAGTTTGCATGTTCTCCCCGTGTCTCAGGGGGTTTTTTTTTTTCTCCGGGTTCTCCGGTTTCCCCCGGTCCAAAAACATGCAAGGTAGGTTGATTGGCACCTTGGAAAATTGTCCCTAGTGTGTATGAATGTGTGTGTGTGTGTGTGTGTGTGTGCCCTGCGATGGGTTGGCATTCCATCCAGGGTGTATCCTGCCTTAATGCCCATAGACGCCTGAGATAGGCACAGGCTCCCCGTGACCCGAGGGAAGATCGGATAAAGCGGTAGAAAATGAATGAATGAATGAATGAATATATAAGGGGCACAGTGATTTAGTGGTTAGCACGTTCGCCTCACACCTCCAGGGTCCGGGTTCGATTCCCGTCTCGGCCATGTGTGTGTGTGTGGAGTTTGCATGTTCTCCCTGTGCCTCAGGGGGGGTTTTTCTCCGGGTTCTCCGGTTTCCTCCCGGTCCAAAAACATGCACGGTAGGTTGATTGGCACCTTGGAAAATTGTCCCTAGTGTATGAATGTGTGTGTGTGTGTGTCCTGTGTGTAATGGGTTGGCATTCCATCCAGGGTGTATCCTGCCTTAATACCCATAGACGCCTGAGATAGGCACAGGCTCCCCGTGACCCGAGGGAAGATCGGATAAATAAAGCAATAGAAGAAGAAAGAAAGAATATATATATTATATATATATATATATATATATATATATATATATATATATATATATATATAGATGTGACTGATGTGCAGAGGCTCGATCGGCATCTGCATTCATCATCCAGGTCAACAGGGTCGAGGTCAGTGCTTTCAGAACAGGAGCAATTCCACTCCATGCAAAGCATGTCTTCACGGAGCCGTCTCTGTGCATGTCAAGTTGCAGCCTGGTGGTGCTGCTGGTTATAACTCCTGACCTTCTCGAAAAAAACATACTATATTAATAATAATAATAATGATGATGATGACGGGGCACGTGGTTTAGTGGTTAGCACGTTCGCCTCACACCTCCAGGGTCCGGGTTCGATTTCCGTCTCGGCCATGTGTGTGTGGAGTTTGCGTGTTCTCCCCGTGCCTCAGGGGGTTTTTCTCCGGGTTCTCCGGTTTCCTCCCCGGTCAAAAAACATGCACGGTAGGTTGATTGGCACCTTGGAAAATTGTCCTTAGTGTATAAATGTGTGTGTGTGTGTGTGTGTGTGTTTGTGTGTGTGTGTCCTGCGATGGGTTGGCATTCCATCCAGGGTGTATCCTGCCTTAATGCCCATAGACGCCTGAGATAGACACAGACTCCCCGTGACCCGAGGGAAGATCGGACATAGCGATAGAAGATGAATGAATGAACGATGATGAAAACAGCACTAATGATTAGACAACATGTTCTATTCGTGTAACCATACAGATGTAAACTGGTAGTGTTGAGGTTCCTGCGCGTGATTATCCGCCCCATCTATATCGGGGTTGACGTAGGAGTCGGAATCAGATTTTTTTTCCTCGAGATGAAAAAAAAAAAGAAGAAGTGTCTAAGAACAAAGAAAACAAAGAACAAAGATAATGAAAGCAAATAAAAAGCGGCGCTTATTAGTTAATTAGCTGTTCAAAAGACGCTTCATCCCTGCTGGTAGGATGTGTGTGGGGTGTTTTTCTTTCTTTCTTTTCTTTCTTCTGTGTTTTTTCAGTCTTCGCCTGGAAGAGGTAGAGCGAAAGGAGAGAGAGAGAGAGTGAGAGAGAGAAGGAAGTGTCAGAGAGCTCATCACTGATGAAGCAAACATTGACTTAATCTATTGGAAGAAGTAGTTAGCAGGAGGAGAAGATGTGCTCAGGGAAACGGGGCAGGTAATCAACTCGGAGACGAACGGATTATCCGTTTTTTACGTCCTCCAATTCTACATTCTGATTAGTGTGAGGGTTTTGCTTCATTCGCCAGCTCTGGCATCAAGCGTTAAAAATCCTTGACGAGTAAACATTATAATGTCGTAAATCCTTGGCAAATTATTTCAGTATAAGAGGAATAAAACTTGCTGGTCTATGCGATTTTGCTCTGCCTCGCTTGATTGTACGGCCTTGAAACGTATTGAAGCAACTAGGAACGTTACCAGGTACTAGGTCATTATTAACACGTTAGCGCAATAATGTTATTAAGGCGTCATTAACTCATTCACTCGTCCTAAATTTCCCCGAATTACGCCTACTAGCTGCGCATTCACAGCAGGTACGAGCTCCTCACTATACTAGCGTATATTACCGTATAGAACCTTACGCAAGCGCATCGCATTCCCAAATCCGTATTACTGCAATAAAGTGCGTTTTTTTCTTTTGTGAATTATATGGAAAAGCAACCGGAACAGAATTCTTAAAGGAGCCACGTCCCAATTAAAAAAGTAACAAAATAATCAAGAAATTAATTAATTAACAAGAATAGATTCCAGAGTAGGGGCACGGTGATTTAGTGGTTAGCACGTTCGCCTCACACTGCCAGGGTCCGGGTTCGATTCTCGTCTCGGCCATGTGTGTGTGGAGTTTGCATGTTCTCCCCGTGCCTCAGGGCGTTTTTCTCCGGGTTCTCCGGTTTCCTCCCCGGTCCAAAAACATGCATGGTAGGTTGATTGGCACCTTGGAAAATTTTTCCTAGTGTATGAATGTGTGTGTGTGTGTGTGTGTGTGTGCCCTGCGATGGGTTGGCATTCCATCCAGGGTGTATCCTGCCTTAATGCCCATAGACGCCTGAGATAGGCACAGACTCCCCGTGACCCGAGGGAAGATCGGATAAAGCGGTAGAAAATGAATGAATGAATGAATGAGTTTCCAGAGTAAAATAAATATTAAATAATCAATAATCAATAGATTTTTTGAGAGAAATCTATATAATTATAACATCTATTATTTAGAGTATTAGAGAGGTGTGTAGCTCAATGGTTAAGTGTTGGACTCTGGAAGATCATGGGTTCAAACCCCACCACCACCAAACTGCCACTAGTGGGCCCTTGAGCAAGGCCCTTAACCCTCAATTGCTCTGGATAAGGGAGTCTGCCAAATGCTGTATATGTAAATGAGTATTAGAAACATGAAAATGTGCGATTAAATATTTTAATAGATGGACAGTCCTACTATGTGCACTATGTAGCTTATATTTTATTGCGCTATAGAGCATCGTTACAGCACAGTATCTCGACTCCTGGCAGCTTTTGTGTTTTTTTTGTTTTTTTTTTACAGCAGGAACAAATCGATGTATTTCTTCTCAGCACGAAAGTTTCAGACTGGACTCGGAGCTCCGTCGTCCCGCGGCCTGAAACGCATCGCGCGCATCTCTCAAATCAATTGAAACACACGAGGGGATTCCCAGCAGGGACGTCTGTGTGTGTGTTTTTTTCCTTTTTTTTTTTTCCCCCCACCGTCTCTGTTCTGTTCTTGTCTACTGGACAAGAACAACGTGATGGGAATAATGACAAAACACGGACCGGATCGGTCTGTCAACTTTCACCTGTCACCGCTCTTTTGTAGTGGATCCTGACAGAACTTATACTATATGGGGTTAGGGTTAAGCAATGGTATATATATATATATATATATATATATATATATATATATATATATATATATATATATATATATATATATACATACAGAGAGAGAATAGCGGAATAAAATTGCCTTTATTTGTCACATATACATTACAGCACAGTGAAATACTTTTCTTCGCATAGCCCAGCCTGTTGTTGGTAGCTGGGGTCAGAGCGCAGGGTATCAGCCATGATACAGAGCCCCCTGGTGCACAGAGCACTGTGTACTATGTACTATATTGTGTACTGTGTACCTGTAACATACTGTGCGCTGTGTAGTAAACTGTGTACTCTTTACATGTACTATACTGTATACTGTGTACCTGTACTATACTGTGTACTGTGTACCTATACTATACTGTGTATTGTTAACCTGTACTATACTGTGTACTGTGTACATGTATTATACTATGTACTGTTTACGTGTACTATACTGTGTACTGCGTACCTGTAACATACTGTGTTCTGTGTACCTGTAATATACTGTGTACTGTTTACATGTACTATACTGTGTTCTGTGTACATGTGATATTCTGTATACTGTTTACCTGTACTGTGTACTGTAATATACTGTGTACTGTTTACATGTACTATACTGTGTTCTGTTTACATGTACTATACTGTGTACTGTGTACCTGTAATATTCTGTATACTGTTTACCTGTACTTTACTGTGTATTGTGTACCTGTAACATACTGTGTATTGTGTACCTTTACTATACTATGTATTGTTTGCATGTACTATACTGTGTACTGTGTACCTGTAATATGCTGTGTACTGTTTACCTGTACATATTACTGTGTACTGTGTACCTGTAATATGCTGTATATTGTTTACCTTTACATTACTGTGTATTGTGTACCTGTACTATACTATTTATGCTGTACTTACTGTGTACTGTGTACTGTGTACTGTGTATTGTGTACCTTTACTGTGTATTGTGTACTATATGCTGTACTATACTGTGTACTGTGTACCTGTAATATGCTGTGTACTGTTTACCTGTACATTACTGTGTACTGTGTACTGTAATATACTGTATATTGTACCTGTACTGTGTACTGTTGTACTGTATATGTATTTATTGTACTGTGTACCTGTAATATACTGTATACTGTGTACCTTTACTATACTGTGTACTGTGTACCTGTAATATTCTGTATACTGTTTACCTGTACTATACTGTGTATTGTGTACCTGTAACATACTGTGTATTGTGTACCTGTACAATACTATGTATTGTTTGCATGTGATATACTGTGTACTGTGTACCTGTAATATACTGTGTACTGTGTACCTGTACCTTTAATATGTTGTATACTGTTTACCTGTACATTACTGTGTACTGTGTACCTGTAACACACTGTGTATTGTTTGCATGTACTATACTGTGTACTGTGTACCTGTAATATCCTGTATACGGTGTACCTATACTTTACTGTGTACTGTGTACCTGTGCTGTGGAATCATTGAATTCCAAAAGTAAAAGAAATAAATGTTGTCTGTAGTTTCATTGCGTTTTCCTTTTAAGACCTTTGTCCTCTATACTTGTTTTTCTCACCCTGAGTTGTGTTTCCTGTTGGACAGCTTGACAGCTTGACACTACGCGCTTTTTCTGAAGCGAAATAAAGTTTACTTCACTATTTCTGTCCTTCTGCTGTGACAGAAATCCATCACTGGCAAGGCTTTTAGAACCTATTCCATGTACCAGGGGAGGAAAAAAGCAAAAGAGACAAACACCTATGGGACTTGTGTATCTACAGACCAATCAGGGATAACAATTATGTGTCACATGACACTGGGGAGAGAAAACGGAAAAAGATTGCAAATTTACATTCTTATACAAGCTGTACACTGACGACTTCACATTGTAGCAAAGTGCCATTTCGTCGGTGTTGCCACATGAATAATGTATGAACCCATATATATATATATGTGTGTATATAAAGTAAAATTTGTTCGGATTCAGAAAAAAAATTGCCACTAGCTAGTCACGTAGCTTAATGAGCTTAATGAAGAGTGTAGCGAACGAGTGTAATAACCATGTAATGCCCACCAACCACGTCCTCCTCCTCCCACCATCCACACACATATTAACCACCACATACCATGGTAAATACAGCACTGTATACGTAATTATTTTATACTGTTTATTCATTTTAAATGTGTTATTGTTTTTTTTTTTTACTTTTCCTTAGTGCAGCATTCAGGAATATGCTGTAAACTAGCGCTTTTATCGCGTATATCTTACAAACATAGTTAGCAAACATGCGTAGTCAATAGCGACCGCCATGAACAAACATATTGTATGTTGTTATTTATTCATGTATTGTTTACGTTGTTACATTTAATCTCACTAATAGTAAAACCGAATTCCTTGTGTGTTTCAAAACATTTTGCCAAAAAAACTGATTCTGGTGGGATTTTCCGTAGAGAATTCCGACACCAACACACGTGGGAAATACTGCCTGTTTTTGTTTATTTATTTACAATTATACTGATGTATAATTCTATGATGTCATCCGGCTAATTTTCCATTCATATCTAAAAATATTGCATATTTCTAAGATGTTATTATTTTAGGGAAGGTCAGTAAGACTGTACTGGACATAAAGTAATGCAGGGATACACTGCAAAAAACAAGCAAGTAAACAAGCAAGTCAAAATTTGCTAAAATCAAGAAAAAAAACAATCTGCTGATATATATATATATATATATATATATATATATATATATATATATATATATATATATATATATATATATATATAGATATAACCAGGCATTAGCACGTTCGCCTCACACCGCCAGGGTCAGGGTTCAATTCCCGTCTCAGCCATGTGTGTGTGGAGTTTGCATGTTCTCCCCGTGCCTAAGGGGGTTTTTTCTCCGGGTTCTCCGGTTTCCTCCCCCGGTCCAAAAACATGCACGGTAGGTAGATTGATTGGCACCTTGGAAAAATTGTCCCTAGTGTATGAATGTGTGTGTGTGTGTGTGAGAATTGTGTGTGTGTGTGTGTGTGTGTGTGTGTGTGTGTCCTGTGATGGGTTGGCATTCCATCCAGGGTGTATCCTGCCTTAATGCCCATAGACGCCTGAGAGATAGGACACAGACTCCTCGTGATGGGATCGGAAAAGATCGGATATAGCGATAGAAGATGAACGAATGAATGAATGAATGAATAACCAGACAAAAAAAAAGTCTTTCAAGCTTTTTTTAACCTTTTTTAACCACCAGTGGCAGCTTGGTGGTGGGATTTGAACCTGTGACCTCCTGGTCCAGAGGCCACGATTTGGACCCTTTTGTAAGATTCTTGATATTAGAATTTTTCGGTGCAGTATTTAGTCTTGAAATCAGCACAACATTTGTATTTCGAACATTTCACTTCATTCTTGTTTTTAGTGAAATGTTCTCAAAAGGATTTCACATTTACTTGCGAAGACCGAACAAGTACAATTATCTTACTTTAATATTTATAGTCCAACGTACAATGTGATTTTTCATCTTAATCTCTTTTGTGGCTGTAACCGGAGGCAGAAGCAGACACGCACGGAGATGCGGGAATAAACACAAATAGGATTTATTAATAATAGGGTGAACTCAGAAGTCACCGCTCGAAGGAGCGGACAGACTGGCTAGGGAGCCTTGCACGGTTCGAGCCGAGGGACGGGAAATACTGGAGGTCCGTGACCGGGGACGAGATCGCGTCCACGGGACTTGGGAGTCTGGGTAGCGGGAACAGACGGGAACGGAACCTGATTTGGAAATCAGAGACAGAAGGTTAGTTGTGATAGTAGGACATGGAATGAGTGTCCGCTTCGTAACATGAATATTACAAGCCCGGATATGGAATGGAGGGAAAGCCGGGCTTATATAGGGAGAGGGAGAGAGGGAGAGAAAGTGAGGAACAGCTGAGATCAATTAGGGGAGTGAGTGTGGGGAAAAGAGCATGGAGGAGCGAGGAGAGAGAGTGAACCATGACAGTGGCAAAAAAAAACCAAGAAAAAAGAAAAGAAAACACAAGACATTTTCTATAAATAAGCTTTTATTTCCTTTTGTAGGTTTAGTTTTTTGCACTGTAACTGTGCAGACACATGGTGCTATGTGTATATGCAGCACTGTGGTTTTAGAAAGCGAGTAAAAACTAGATTTTGCTGGTTTAACCTCCATCATACCTGAAAATACTCCATGAAAAAAACTCCATTGGTTTTAGTACGTTGAGATTAATCACGCTAATCTTAAACTCAACATGTGTTCACGCATCAGTTTATTAAAGAGATTGAATTTGGACAAAACGCTGCTTTTTCTCCATCTTGGAATATTTTTAACCACAATCAGGTAAAATTGTCATTTAAAAATGTCACATTCAGTTTTTAAAAAAAACACACATTTTAGTTAGCTTTCATTCACTGTGGAGCCGGTATTTAACCAGACGCAATGTGTTCGACATGCTGACACGCTAATCACAGCCTTTACACCAGACGGCGGGAAGCCCGGAGAGAAAACCCTGTCAAATAAGTATATTATTTTTCATCGGTACGATCCTGGTTTAAGTTGAAGTTGAAATCATGTGGGAGGCAGGATCATTGGATTTCACAAAAATAAAAATTAAAAAAGGAATGTGAAGGAATTAAGTCACAATATAATAAACATAATAAAATCATCTGTCCATACAATACAATCTATATTATAGACAATTATATATCAAATTTTAAAATTTGTTGAAAATTTCATATATATATATATATATATATATATATATATATATATTTACATTACACATGTTTGCCTGATCCCGCCAGGGTCCGGGATCAATTCCCGTCTGTCCCATCTAAGGGGGTTTTTCTCCGGGTTCTCCGGTTTCCTCCCGGTCCAAAAACATTGCACAGTAGGTTGATTGGCACCTTGGAAAATTGTCCCTAGTGTATGAATGTGTGTGTGTGTGTGTGTGAGTGTGTGTGTGTGTGTGTGTGTGCCTCTGCAATGGGTTTGGCACTTCCATCCAGGGTGTATCCTGCCTTAATGCCCATAGACGCCTGAGATAGGCACAGACTCCCCGTGACCCGAGGGAAGATCGGATAAAGCGCTAGAAGATAGAATGATGAATGAATGATATATATATATATATATATATATATATATATATATATATATATATATATATATATATATATTCTATTTATTTTATTGCTATTTGATTTTATTCTATTATTATTTATTTTCCTTTTTACTTTACATTTATTTCTAATGTCTGCACTATTTTCTTTTCTTTCCATTATGTTTACATGTTAGACGGTGGTAAAAAAGCATTTCAACGCATTTCGTGTATTTATGTGTACGTGACCAATAAAATTTGCAATTTTAAATTTTGATTTAAAAAGCATCGATGTTAATTATTAACAAAAATAAACAAAGGAAATAAAAAAAAACACACACGTACACATATATATTAAATAAATCGTGACTTAAAGTCGTGTACAATCAACAGCAAGCAAAAGCTAACCGCTAATAACCCTTATTAACCGCTAGAAGAAATAAATATGTTATTAAAATAATGAAAAACGTATTTATTTTACTCGAAATACATCGCAGAAGTAAACGTATAGCGGAATTCTTTTTTTATCAACAGGCAACCGGGAAATAATGGTGCTATCGCAAGTAATGAGAAAAGCAGTCCATCGATCCTGTCTAGTTCTTGACGCGTGTACATTTGTCACGCTGCAAATATCTATCTCGCGTTTACTATCAGCTAATCGATAGCCAGTAAAGCGTCAACGGAGCTTGACACGTGCTGACACGCGGCTATAAAACTCCACCTGATTTAAACACATCAGCTTTCGCATCAAACTCGGACGAAGTGGAGCGAAAGGGGGGCGGGGGGAGAAAAAAAGGAATAAAAAAAATTAGTAAAAAAAAAAAAAAGCATCTTCATCTCGACGTTCCATCGGGAGGCTTTACAATACACACTTCGCTTCGATTTACATGATTCACACAAAGCCTGGTAAGCAGAGGGATTTGCATTGAGCGACTTCAGAGCCGGATGGTGGCGTGTATCGATGTCTAAAACCAAGATCTTGCCACTCTATTTTAAGACAAAAAAAAAATTAATAAATATGTTCTTCATGTTGTGAGAAAGAAAACAAGTCATCCCCGATTCCGAAAAGGACGGGAAAACAACGTATTCTATTCACAATAGAACGTAGAAAACAGATCAAATAGGACGTGGTAGCAATGGGAGGTGGTTAAATGGGACCAGGTTCAAATCCCAGCTGCCACTTGTGGGCCCTTGAGCAAGGCCCCTAACCCTGTAACGATAATGCTGTAAACGTAAAGTGAAAACACACAAAGGTGAGGAATGATAAAAGCTTAAACAGTGTACCATCGTAATTTTGGTAAAAAATATATTTATTTTTGACTGTAAATGTTTTATAAACATGTTTGTTTTATTGCTTACTTATTTATTTTTCATTCATCTTTATTTGTTTCAAACATTTACTTATTCATGTACCTGTTTATCATTTATTTGCTTATATGTTTCTTTGATTGTTATGTAAAGTGTTGCTGGTTTTTGCCACAAATGATTCTTTTTATTTAAAAAAAAATTTTTTGATTGTTTACTTGTTCATGTTTACTAACATGCATATTTATTACCTATTATGTATTTTTTTTTTATTATGTTTATTTATTGGGCACGGTGGCTTAGTGGTTAGCACGTTCGCCTCACACCGCCAGGGTCCAGGTTCGATTCCCGTCTCGGCCATGTGTGTGTGGAGTTTGCATGTTCTCCCCGTGCCTCAGGGTTTTTTTTTTTCTCCGGGTTCTCCGGTTTCCTTCCCCCGGTCCAAAAACGTGCACGGTAGGTTGATTGGCACCTTGGAAAATTGTCCCTAGTGTATGAATGTGTGTGTGTGTGTGTGTGTGTGTGTGTGATGGGTTGGCATTCCATCCAGGGTGTATCCTGCCTTAATGCCCATAGACGCCTGAGATAGACACAGACTCCCCGTGACCCGGGAAGATCGGATAAAGCGCTATAAGATGAATGAATGAATGTTTATTTAAATATTGTACCTTTTGTACTATTTTGCTTGTTTGTTTTGGAAAAAAAAATTATTATGTATTTCTTTCACAATAAAGCACTTAATTAGTAACACTTAATAAAGCACTTAATAAAAACAGTTAATAAAGCACTTAATTTTTTTATTTATTTTTAGCCCTCACTTGTAAGTTGCTCTGGATTAGGGCATCTGCCACATTTTGTAAACGTTTAAACCAAAAATATATATCGTTTAAAGGAAGAATTACGATAATTATTCTGATAATTTTCCATTTTACGGAGGGAAAGACCTGCACGGGACGGATTTATTCCCGTGGAAAATAACGTAAAATATACGTTATTTTGTGTAAATAAATAAATAAGCAAGCATAATAATTAACGAATCAGCAAGTGTGCACCAAATACAAACAGCGCTTAGTAATTGCGCAAATAAACAAAGGGTTTAATATCAGTGAGTAAATAAATTAACAAGTAAAAAGTAAGTCGAATAATTTACAAAAAAACAAACAAACATGTATGAGCAAGCAAGCAATGAAATAAATAAAAATGAAGCTGACTTACAAGAAAATAAATAAATAACACAAGCAAAAAAATAGATAAACAAATGAAACACTAACAGAGCGAGCAAAGTTCAAAAAAAAAAAAAAAAAAAACAAAAAAAAACAACAACAAGTGAAACAAAACAAGTAAGCGGACGCAAAAGAAGTAAGCAGAAAATTAATTAACAAATAAACAAGAACACATAAAAAACGTTTAGTAATGAAACAAATCAGCATTTAAGTGAATTAGTAAATAAAGTAAGTAATCATGTGTAAAGAAGTAAAGAAGCGAATGAATTAAAAAAAATAATAAGTCACATGTTACATGTGTAAATAAATAAACAAAAAATCAGATAAACAAACACAACAAACATCACAATAATGGGGAGGGGGAGGGGGTCAGTAGCTAAGGCGCTGGGTAGTTGGTTTAAGGCGGTGGGCTCAGAACTGATTCGACCGGTTGTGGTGAAGCTGCCACCACCCTTGGGGGTCCTTCAGAACCAAGCAGCTTGCCTTAACCCTGGGCCCTTGTGCAAGGCTCCTTAAGGGGGCACTCTGTGCTCCATGGCTGACCCTGTGCTCTGACCCCAGCTTCTAAAAACAAGCTGGTGCTCTGACCCCTAAAAAAAAGATATAAAGAAAATGATTATATATCTGGGATATATATATATATATATCTATATATATATATATATGGGAAGGGGCACGGGTGGTTTAGTGGTTTAGTGTTTAGTATATATATCTATATATATATATATATATATTTTGGGGCACGGTGGCGTTTAATGGTTAGCACATTCCCATCACACCTCCAGGGTCCAAGTTTGATTCCCGTCTCGGCCATTGTGTGTGTGTGAGTTGTGCATGTTCTGCCATGTTATCCGGGTGTTTTTTATCAGGATCCGGGTTTTTTTTTCTCCGGGTTCTCCCGGTTTCCTCCCGGTCCAAACACATGCACGGTAGTAGGTTGATTGGCACCTTGGAAAATTGTCCCTAGTGTATGAATGTGAGTGTGTGTGTGTGTGTGTCATGTAACAGATTGGCATTCCATCCAGGGTGTATCCTGCCTTAATGCCCATAGATGCCTGAGACATATATACAGGTTGGTGTAGAAATACAGGGACTGTTATAGAACGATAATGCAGTTTTAACGGAAGTAGAGTACATTAACGCTTCTCGACTTGCATCGGCAGCCTGGGAGCGACTCTGAGGAGCCTCATTTTCATTTCACTTTAATTCATTTCTCTCTGTATTGCAGGACAAATGTAGGTCTGGACTTTTTCCACACGAAGTACCATCATATTACACCACTCTCCTTTCTTTTTCTCCCATAGTGAGTTTGGAGCAAACGGATCTGCACAGATCAGGCTGAAAAGCTTCCCATCACTTTGCCATGCAATACCCCACTCCCTCCTCCCAGCTGTAATGAACGATTCAGGGTCAGAGTGAGTACAGGGGGAAAAATAAACATCCTTTATTCCTCCCATCTATGAGTATTATTATTATTAGGCTTTGGTTCGTATTACATTCATTCATTCATCTTCTACCGCTTTATCTGATCTTCCCTCGGGTCACGGAGATCCTGTGTCTATCTCAGGCGTCTATGGGCATTAAGGCAGGATACACCCTGGATGGAATGCCAACCCATCACACAGGACACACACACACACACACACACACACTCACATTCATACACTAGGGACAATTTTCCAAGGTGCCAATCAACCTACCGTGCATGTTTTTGGACCGGGAGGAAACCGGAGATCCTGGAGAAAAACCCCCTGAGGCACGGGGAGAACATGCAAACTCCGAGACGAGAATCGAACCCGGACCCTGGCGGTGTGAGGCGAACATGCTAACCACTAAACCACCGTGCCACTATCATTTGTATTACGGAGCATGATAAATTTACCAGCGAGTGCAGAAAAAAGAACAAGTGGTGAAAGATGGATGTTGTGGGAGCAGGAGAGTTGGTGAGTCAGATTGCGATACTGTGATACTTTTACAGAGTATTTTTTACCTCCGTTACGGTATTTGATGGTTCCTGGTGGAGAACCTGGACGAGGTACGATGTTCCGGATCCACACATAGCGAGTTTCCACTTTTCTGCACTTTTCCAAAAAGCTCCTCGAGAAGACCTTCTCACGTTCTCAACGACTTCCTGAAAAACGATGATTTGCCCCAAACACCACGTCCTGGAGAGAACACGCTTCTTTCACCAGCTCTAGCATATTAAACAAACAAGTAAACATATAAATAAATTGCATAAATGATGAACCGAGTAAGCAAATTAATCAATGCAAGCGAATAAACAAACAAGCAAGTCGTTCAATAATTCAACCAGTAGGTAAACAAACTAAAAAAGACCTCAAAGAAACTAATTACGTGCTTTATTGTGAAAAAATACATAAGCAATCTATTTTTTTCCCAAAACAAACAAGCAAAATAGTATTAAAGGCACTATATATATATATATATATATATATATATATATATATATATATATATATATATATATATATATATATATATATAAAGAAATACGTAATATAGGTAAAAACATAAGCATGTAACTAAACAGAAATTAACAAGTAAACAACCAAAAAAAAAATACATATTGACAGACAAATGGGTAAATATATAAATAAACGTTTTAAAATAAAAAATTATCATTTTTGCCGAAAACATTTTTGCATAACAATCAAAGAAACATATAAGCAAATAAATGATAAACAAGTACATGAATAAGTAAACATTTGAACAAAATAAATAAAAAACAAAAATAAATAAATAAATAAGCAATAAAACAAAAATCTTTAAAAAACATTTAAGTAAAAATGTATATATTTTTAACAAAACTATTGAGATGGTGCTCTGTTTAAGCTTTTACATGTGTGTTTACATCATTCCTCACCTTATTGTATTTTCACTTTACATTTAAAGCATTTGGCAGATGTCCTTAACTGGTTAGGGGCCTTGCTCAAGGGCCCACTAGTGGCAGCTTGGTGGTGCTGGGATTTGAACCTGCGAACATCCGGGCCGGAGGCCAACACCTGAGCCACTGAGCTCCAACCTCCCCATGTTTCTTGAAATAATTTTTCCATAAAATTATAAGTATTTTTATTGTTTTGGATTTATTTATTTTCCTCCGTCAGAACTTCTTACATGCAGCCAAAATACATCATTTAGGAACAGGCATGTTTATGATACAGTATGTAACGATGCCGAACGTTGGAAACACTTGATGGATTCGGGGGGGTTTAAAACAAGAGAGTTTAATATTTACTAAACGAATATCTTCCTCCGCCGTGCCTCCCTTCATCTTACAAACAAGTCAGCAATCTGTCACTCACTCGGATATCTGAGGATTTCTAAATGTATTTTCTCTTAGAAAAAAAAAAAGCAGGAGTGGAAGAAGAAGAAA
>JACRUU010000007.1:10041188-10051188 GCA_030449085.1 Kryptopterus vitreolus
GGCATGGTGTTTAGTGTTAAGCATATTCATATCACATCACCAGGGTTGGGGGTTCGATTCCCGTCTCCGCCATGTGTTAAATACATTATACACAAAATGTCCATTAGAAAGTAATCAAAATGTTATCAGTTACTTTACTTTTATAAAGTAATTAATTACTTAGTAAAATGATTTGTAATCTGTAATCTATTACATTTCACATTCATTTTTTATTTGTCACATACATACATATTACCACATGCAGTGTGAAATGCTTTTTTTCGAACCGTCCAAGATGTGAACATAAAAAATAGTGCAGACGTTATAAAATAAATGTAAATAGTAAAAAGAAAAAAAAAAAAAATATATATATATATATATATATATATATATATATATATATATATATATATATATATATATATATATATAAAAAAAAGTGTAAAGTGACCATTTCTAAAGTAACCTTCCCAACACAGATGGCAGGCCACCCAATCCTGACGGAGATGGCGAGCTGCCCGAGGACCGCCGGCGTTCGATAGGGAAACGGGGAAGCGTCCGATGCATAATCACACCCGAATCTGAATTCTGAATGAAATGCATTCAGCAGACCGTGTAGATTTCCAGCACAGGATCGGCTGCCAATACTCCTCCTGCTGATCAGACGCTGGGATATTTAAAGCCACAGTGTGATGTAGAGGATTTAGTCTGGTGCTCCTCAGACCTGTTCTTTGCACCTCTTGGGGGCGGGGTTATGTTGTTCCTGGGAGGATGCTTTTCGTTCAGAGAGATTCCAGACGCATCGAATAACGCATAGGGAGGAATAATCAGGGGGAAGATGTTTTATATGTAAAAGACAGAGGGACGTGATTCGAGCGGAATTGAATCTCGGGGAAAACGAGGGACGAGACGCGTCTCGAGAGCTTCGACTCATAAAAGGCTCAGCAATGTTTGGGGAAAATAGAAGATAATTGCAGTGGACAGTGATTTCACAAGTCCCTCTATGGACGGATCATATTCTGGGCACACAACCACCTACACACACACACACACACACACACACACCACACACAGACGAACCGAAATCACTTGGCTTTTGAACATCCCATGAGTCGCTTGTTTGCAGCCTGGTGTGTGGTGAATATGTATCACACAGGACAATGCAAGCAACCAACACGAATCTCTTTCCCTTCCTTTTGTCATGCAGGATCTCTTTACCAGGAACAGATTGCAGGCAATTTTTTTGCCACCGAACAATTTCGACTCCTTGTTGTCTTTGTTATACGCTGCAGTGAAACCTGAGATGGGTTTGTGGAGATCCGTGTTTGAAATGCCCGAATGGAAATGTGCGCTTGGTTTCTGGTTTCTGTGGAAGCTTGGACTGTCAGGTGTATAAATCTGTAGGAATGGAGGAATGTATGGACGGAGAGAGTGATGGACAGGGGGATAGAAGGATGGGGAGAGGTGGAGGGATGAAAGGAGGGATGGATGGAGGGATAGATGGCAAGAATGATGGATGATGGAAGGTTTATGAGTGAATGGATAGCAGGTGCAATGGATGGAGGGAAGGATAGGGAGATGGAGGGAGAAATGGAGGAACAGATCGACGGTGGGAGGGATGGAGAGATGTATGGAGGGATGAATGGATAGATTGCATGATTGATGGATGATGGAAGGGGGATGGATGGATGGAGAGATGGAGCGATGGATGGAGGGATGGATGGATGGACAGATGAAGAGAGGGAAGGATAGATGGATTGATGGATATTGGAAAGGTTATGGATGAATGGAAAGTGGGAGTGATGGATGGAGGGATGGACTGATGGATAGGTGGTAAGGATGCTTGAAGGGGTATGGAGGGATTGAGAGAGAGGTGTATGTATGGATGGATAGATGGCATGAATTATGGATGATGGAAGTGGGATGGATGGATAGTTGGAGTGATGGGTGGATGGAGAGAAGGAAGGATGAAAAGAGGGCAGGATAGATGGCCTGACTGGTGGATGCTAAAAGGGTTATGGATGAATGGAAAGTGGGAGCGATGGATGGAGGGATGGATGGGCAGAGGAAGAGATGGAGAGATATATGGAGAAATGGATGGATAAATAGATAGCATGATTGATGGATGATGGAAGGGGGATGGAGGGATGGAGAGAGAAATGTATGGAAGGATGGATAGAGGGCATGATTGATGGATGGAGGGATGAAGAGAGAGGGAGTGATGGATGGATAGATGGCATGATTCATGGATGATGGAAGTGGGATGGATGGAAAGTTGGAGTGATGGGTGGATGGAGAGAAGGAATGATGAAAACAGGGCAGGATCGATGGCCTCACTGGTGGATGTTGGGAAGCTTATGGACGAATGGAGAGAGGGAGCGAGGTATGAAGGGACGGATAGGGAGATGGAGGGAGAGACAGAGGAATAGATCCATGGAGGAAGCGATGGATGGATGGATAGATAGATGGCATGATTGATGGATGATGGAAGCGGGATTGCTGGATGGATTGATGGAGAGAAGGAGTGATGAAAAAAGGGCAGGATAGATGGCCTGACCGTTGGATGTTGTCAGGGTTATGGACGAATGGAGAGCGGGAGCGATGGATGGAGGGAAGGATAGGGAGATGGAGGAACAGATAGACGGAGTGAGGGATGGATGCTTGGATAGATGGCATGAATGATGGAAGGACTATGGATGTATAAAAAAAAGAGTCATGTGACCTGGTTTTGAGTGAAGAATCAGAAGCGACTCGTGATTCTTGGCATGAGAAATGATTCTTTGGATCTTCTCCTTCCAAAAGTCATTTTGTTCCTTTGAGCGGAATGAAATTGAAAAAAAATAAAAACATTTCCTGTTCCAGCAGCCAAATTCCCTAAACACATTTATTTACTGCTACCTCTGACTACATTCCAAAATAAAACAATAATAAACAAATAAATAAATAAAAAAATTTGATTTTTTTATATAAGCACGGTGGCTTAGTGGTTAGCACGTTCGCCTCACACCTCCAGGGTCTGGGTTCGATTCCCGTCTCGGCCATGTGTGTGTGGAGTTTGCATGTTCTCCCCGTGCCTCAGGGGGTTTTTCTCCGTGTTCTCCCGGTCCAAAAACATGCACGGTAGGTTGATTGGCACCTTGGAAAATTGTCCCTAGTGTGTGAATGTGTGTGTGTGTGTGTGTGTGTGTGTGTGTCCTGCGATGGGTTGGCATTTTATCCAGGGTGCGTCCTGCCTTAATGCCCATAGACGCCTGAGAAATGCACAGACTCCCCGTGACCCGAGGGAAGATCGGATAAAGCGGTAGATGATGAATGATAATATATTATATATATATATATATATATATATATATATATATATCTATATATATATATATATATATATATATTGCTATTGGCATCTGGACCAGGTTTGAATCCCACTGCCACCAAGCTACCACTACTGGGCCCCCTTGAGCAAGGCCCTTAACCCTCAGCTGTAAGTCGCTCTGGATAAGGGCGCCTGCCAAATGCTGTAAATGTGGTATTTTGCCAAAAGTTTGTGGACACCTGACCCCAAGATTCACAAGTGCTTTTCCAACATTTAATCCCGTTGTTGCTGTTATGATAACCAGCACTCTTCTGAGATGTTCCACAGGATTTTGGAGATTTGTAATGATTCGGTCAGTAGGTAAAGTCAGGTAGTGATGTGAGGTGAGGATGCCTGGGGTCCAATAAGGGTTCAAATTCATCCCAAATACTTTTTTTAGATCTCTATAGCGGGAGATCTTCCACTCCAATCCATGCGAAAGAGATCTTCATGGAGCTGTGCTTTGGGCATCACCATGCTGGAACAGGTTCAGCTCCTGTATTTCCAATGAAGGGAAAAATGTGGACACAAATCGGGTCGGGAAAAGTCTTTCGAATACTAATATGATACAGATCATGAGATGTTTATATGAATAAAACAATCGGTCGATAAATGTAAATGTCCAGGTCAAACCTCATGATATCACTGTAATTATGCGCAATTACAGCGTCGGTCTTTTCTCCCCTTTCAGAGGAAAGAGGCGATTCCCACAACGCCGTGCTTTTACGAATCCACGTGGAAAAAAAAAGAAAAAAAAAACGTGTTGGAATCTGAAGGATGGAAAAATTGTGAAAATTCTCCCTTCTGATCTGCTATTGATCCTTTCGTCACTCGCCACCAACCTGACTGCAGCGACAGCAGCCGGTATCCATGACAACAGCATTTCAGGCATATGTCCTGGTTTTGTTTCTTTCTTATTTATTTATTTATTTATTTTTGGTTCTCATGTTTATGTTAACCGTTTTTTAAACCCTTCTTTTCTCCTGAAAGAGTGGACATGCATTTATACATTAAACAGATAAACAGATATATATATATATATATATATATATATATATATATATATATATATATATATATATATATATTGGGATTTGTAATCTTTAACATTTAACATTTTTTTAACATAATTAACATACTTTAATTACACATTTTTTTAATAACTGTAATGAATTACTATTACTTTTATTTTTTTAAATTACATTACATAACACATTACATCGAAAGGTGTGTGTGTGTGTGTGTATGTGTAGAGTTTGCATGTTCTCTCCGTGCATCAGGGGGTTTTTCTCCGGGTTTTCCGGTTTCCTCCCCGGTCCAAAAACAATGCATGGTAGGTAGATCATTGATGCCTTGGAAAATTGTCCCTAGTGTGTGTGTGTGTGTGTGTGTGTGTGTGTGTGTGTGTGTGTGTGTGTGTGTGCACTCTTGCCATGGGTTGATCAATCCATCCAGGGTGTGTTCTGCCTTGATGCCCCAAAGACGCCTGAGATGAGATAGGCACAGACTCCCCGTGACCCGAGAAAATATAAAGCAGTGTGTATATATCTCTATCTATCTATCTATCTATCTATCTATCTATCTATCTATCTATCTATCTATCTATCTATCTATCTATCTATCTATCTCTCTCTCTCTCTCTCTCTCTGCTCTCTCTCTCTCTCTCTCTCTCTCTCGCTCTCTCTATATATATATATATATATATATATATATATATATATATATATACACATGAGAGAAATTATGCAGCTTTAGATCTGAAAGTCAGAGCATTTATCTTTCCTTCTCTGCTCTGACTGTCCAGTAATCCTGACACACACCACACACACACACACACACACACACACACACACAATAATCAGCAGCGTCACAGCGAGGTAACTGTACATATCACTCATGCTTTGTTTGCCAATAGAGACATTGAGTGTAAATAAAGGCCCTGCTATGTCTCCTCCCTTCAATTTTTCCCCCTTATCCCCTCATCTTTTTCCGCTCTTCCACTTTTCTCTCTCTTTTCATCCCTCTTGTTATCTCTCCTTTTCCTCCTTGCTTATTTCTACTCCATCTCTCGGACTCGCCGTATTGATCGACCCGGGAAGAGCAGAGCGGAGATAAATAGAACTCGCTGACCATGAAGAGGTTTTTTTTCTCTCTTTTTTTTCCCTTTTTTTTCCATCTGCTCATACGGATAGATCAAGGGATGGAGAGTCATTTTCGGACTCTGACAGCCTGCTTCTAGTTTTATTCCCACTAGAGAGACATGCTCCTGGTCTGATCGCTGTACCTACAACTGGTCATTAAGTGGAACGAAGAGTGAGCAAGGAGGAAGGGTTAGAGGAGACTCGATGGGTTGAGGAAGAAGAAGAAGAAGAAGAGAAGAAGAAGGAGTTTGTTACAGCACAGTTTGTTACATTAAGCGAAATTGTTTCTTTCTTTCTTCGCATATCCCAGCTTGATACAGCCATGATACAGCGCCCCCTGGAGCACAGAGGGTTAAGGGTCCCAGCTTGGTGACAATGGGGCTCGAACCTCTGGCCTTCTGATCATAACTACTGAACCGCTTCCTCTCAAAGACGGATAAGATGGAAGATGGAAAATGCAAAAAACAAACAAACAAACAAACAAAAATATGGAAATCCGGAAACTCCAATGCACTTTGTTTTACATTTTAATGTCAGAAACAGAAACATAAAACGACAGAAACCACAAAAGCCACGCCCTCTAAGCCCCGCCCACCCGTCAAGTCCGGCCCACTCTCCGGCTAATCTGAATACTTTCTTGAAAAAAAAAAATGTCCTGCTGATAAAAAGGTCAGCTAACACTGCGCTGCACTTCACTCCTGCACCCGGCTGCTTACCGTTTGGCATTTGTATTGCTCGTCTTTGTGCACCGTGCTATTGTGTGGCTGCGGCGAGAAAAACATTTCCCGTTACAGGATTATTTAAAAAAAATATCAGAAAGAAAGTCAGATGAACGATGAATGAATGAATGTTTTGTTTCAACAAAATACTCACATACAGTAAAATAGAAGGAGACACGGTGAATGAGTGGTTAGCACGTTTGCCTCACACCACCAGGGTCCGGGTTCGATTCCTGTCTCGGGAATGTGTGTGTGGAGTTTGCATGTTCTCCCCGTGCCTCAGGGGGGTTTTTCTCCGGGTTCTCCTGGTTTCCTCCACCGTCCAAAAACATGCACGGTAGGTTGATTGGCACCTTGGAAAATTGTCCCTAGTGTATGAATGTGTGTGTGAATGTGTGTGTGTGTGTGTGTGTGTGTGTGTGTCCTGCAATGGGTTGTCATTCCATCCAGGGTGTATCCTGCCTTAATGCCCATAGACGCCTGAGATAGGCACAGACTCCCCGTGACCCGAGGGAAGATCGGATAAAGCGGTAGAAGATGAATGAATGAATGAATGAATAACAGAAATCTGGAAAAGGGGAAAGTGCTATGTGTTATTTACATCCTGAAAAAAAAAACATCGGATTGCGTACGATACCACAAGGACGCTAGAAGTAAGGATTCCGAGGGTCCACTGGTCTGTTCTGTTTATTATTCATTCATTCATTCATCTTCTACCGCTTTATCCGATCTTCCCTCGGGTCACGGGGAGTCTGTGCCTATCTCAGGCGTCTATGGGCATTAAGGCAGGATACACCCTGGATGGAATGCCAAACCCATCGCAGGACACACACACACACTCACACATTCACACACACATTCATACACTAGGGACAATTTTCCAAGGTGCCAATCAACCTACCGTGCATGTTATTGGACCGGGGAGGAAACCGGAGAACCCGGAGAAAAAACCCCTGAGGCACGGGGAGAACATGCAAACTCCACACACACATGGCCGAGACGGGAATCGAACCCAGATCCTGGCGGTGTGAGGCGAACGTGCTAACCACTAAACCACCGTGCCCCTGTATATTATTTATTTATTTATTTTCCAAAAATCTTACCAGAAATGTTTACAGAGCATCTGGTTGAGACCGGAGTAGAGCACTGAGACCGGGATCCTGCAGGTGTAGAATAATAAAAAAATTTTTTTTTTTTTTTTACTTTTTATCTTCATGCCGGCTGGAACTTAAAGGTCGACTAGGACATCGATCCCGGACATTAAAAATACAATACTTTTTTTCTTCTCTCCTTTTTTCCTTTTTTGGTATATTTTCAGAGGTTTCCTGTAGCCGCCTCTAAATACTATCTACTGGCTCTGTAAACATGTTTATACTATAATTCTGCCCAAAGTGGCCTAAAAACGGAAGAATAAATGCATAGGAAAACATCCATGCACAGAAAAACAAACATTTCTTGGAAAATATGATTCGATGGATATATATATGTACAAAAAAATATACAACTATACATATTATTATATATATATATATATATATATATATAATATATATATTATATATATATTTTTTTTTTTTTTTTTTTTTTTTGTCCATTATAAACAACAGATCTTTGATTTGGGGAAAGGCATTGCTGGTTTGAGTGTTGCAAAGTTGTTGTTGTTGTTTTTTACAAATGCATCGCATTCATTTCTGTTTCCACTTCCACACAAATTTATTTTGGTTCTCTGTCCATGCTGCTGTCGTTTACCAATCATTTTACATTTAAGGCATTAGGCAGACTCCCTTATCCAGAGCGACTTACAATTGAGCAATTGAGGGTTAAGGGCCTTGCTCAAGGGCCCACTAGTGGCAGCTTGGTGGTGGTAGGGTTTGAACCCATGTTGTCCAGAGTACAACACCGTAAACCACTGGGCTACACACCTCCCCAATCATGTGTCATCACGGGGAGTCTGTGCCTATCTCAGGCGTCTATGGGCATTAAGGCAGGATACACCCTGGATGGAATGCCAACCAACCATCGCAGGGACAGGACACACACACACACACACACACACATTCACATACATAAACTAGGGACAAACAATTTTCCAAGGTGGTACCAATCAACCTACCTGTGCATGTTTTTGGACCGGGGAGGAAACCGGAGAACCCGGAGAAAAACCTCCTTGAGGCACGGGGAGAACATGCAAACTCCTAACACATACATGGCCGAGACGGGAATCAAACCTGGAACTTGGAGGTGTGAGGCGAACGTGCTAACCACTAAGTCACCGTGTATTTATTTATTTATTTTTGCAGTTTTTCTCCTTCTTGCTTTGCCTTTAGCAGTTGGTTTTCTATTTTAAATTATTTGTTTTTTTCATTTAAATAAAACAGGGCGCATCGCTTTTTCGGCCTCCTCCGACTCGTTCACCTCTGCAGGACACGTTTTTTTCTTGCACCGCTGTTTTGTTTCTTGCATTTCTTTCCGAATGTTTTCATCAGAAACCTGTATTGATTCTCAACGTACAATTAGAGAAAAATAAAATGTAACAAATATCAAATAAAATATATATACAGTACTGTGCAAACCTTTTAGGCAGATGTGAAAAAATGTTGTAAACAAAGAATGCTTTCAGAAATACAAATAATTGTTTATTTTTGTCCATTTACAAAATGCAATGTGAGTGAAGAAAAGAAAAAAAAGGAAATGAAATCAATATTTGTTGTGAGTGACGTTTAGAAGAAGTAGAAGTAGTGGAAGTGATGGCACCCCCCCACAGAGTCCTGATCTCTACATCATGGAGTGTGTGTGGGATTTACATGAAGAGACAGAAGGATGTGAGAACGTCTCCATCCACAGAAGATCTGTGTTTACTTCTCCAAGATGGAACAAACAACCAGCCGAGTTCCTTCATAAACACTGTGTGTAAGTGTACATAGAAGTGTTACTGCTGTTTTGAAGGTAAAGTGTGTTACATACATACATACATCTTCTACCGCTTTATCCGATCTTCCCTCGGGTCACGGGGAGTCTGTGTCTATCTCAGGCATCTATGGGCATTAAGGCAGGATACACCCTGGATGGAATGCCAACCCATCGCAGGGCACACACACACACACACACACACACACACATTCACACACACATTCATACACTAGGGACAATTTTCCAAGGTGCCAATCAACCTACCGTGCATGTTTTTGGACCGGGGGGAAACCGGAGAACCCGGAGGTGTGAGGCGAACGTGCTAACCACTACGCCACCGTGCCCCGTAAAGTGTGTTCACAACAAATATTGATCTCATTTCCATTTTTTCTTCATTCACTGCATTTCCTTCATTGATGAAAGTAAATAATTAAACACTTCCATTTTTGAAAGCGTTCTTTGTTTACAGCATTTTTTTCACACAGGCCGTAAACTTTTACACATTACTAGATACGTTAAGATTGTCAGGTTGTACGATCAGTGAATTTCCAATCTTACTGAAATGTGTGAAAAAGAGGGCACAGAAGAAATATACTATGATGATAGATATTACAGGGGGCACGGTGGTTTAGTGGTTAGTACGTTCGCCTCACACCGCCAGGGTCCAGGTTTCGATTCCCGTCTCGGCCATGTGCGTGTGGAGTTTGCATGTTCTCCCTGTGCCTCAGGGGGTTTTTCTCCGGGTTCTCCGGTTTCCTCCCCCGGTCCAAAAACATGCACGGTAGGTTGATTGATTGGCACCTTGGAAAATTGTCCCTAGTGTATGAATGTGTGTGTGTGTGTGTGTGTGTGATGGGTTGGCATTCCATCCAGGGAGTATCCTGCCTTAATGCCCATAGACG
>JACRUU010000007.1:10056188-10071188 GCA_030449085.1 Kryptopterus vitreolus
CTCTCTTTTTTCTTCTTTTATTTCTTTTTTTTTCTTTCTGTATTTTCACTTCCTTTTATTCTGTTCCCTTTTTTCTTTATTTCTTTCTTTTTGTGTTCTCTGTCATTTCTGTTTATCTCACTTCTCTTTCTCGTATGTATCTCCCTGCTTGTCTTCTTCTTCTTTTCTTGCGTTTTTTTATTTCCTTCTTTCTTTCTTTTGTTTTGTATTCTCAATCGTCTCTTTAGCTTTGTCTTTTCTTTCTTTCTTTCTGGTTCTGTATTGATCTCACTCTTCTTTGTCTTTATGTCTGTACCTCTCTTTCTTTCTTCTTTCTTCTTTATTTCTTTCTTTCTTTCTTTCTTCTTTCTGTATTATATCTCACTCCTCTTTCTCTATGTATCTCCCCTTTCTTTCTTTCTTTCTTTCTTTCTTTCTTTCTTTCTTTCTTTCTTTCTTTTTGTTTTTGTATTTATCTCACTCTCTCTTTCTCTGTCTCTCCCTTGCTTTGTCTTTCTTTCTTTTTGTGTTTCTGTATTTATCTCACTCTTTCTTTCTTTATGTCTGTCCCTCTCTTTTTCTTTCTTCTTTCTTTTTTCTTTTTTCTTTCTTTCTTTCTTTTTTGTTCTTTTCTTTCTGTATTTATCTCACTCTCTCTTTCTCTATGTATCTCCCTTGCTTTGTCTTTCTTTCTTTCTTTGTGTTTATGTATTTATCTCACTCTCTCTTTCTCTCTGTCTCTCCCTCACTTTGTCTTTCTTTCTTTTTTGTGTCTGTGTCTCAGTTTTCTATCAGTCTCTTTCTTACCTTCTTTTAGTGTTTCTCTCTCTCTCTTTTTTTCTTTCTTCTCTTTGTGTCTGTCTGTCTCTCAGTCTTTCTGACTCCTTCTTATAAAACGTGCTGTGATGTGTGAATTGCACTGTGCAGTAATTTATATGTGACAAATAAAGCTATTCTTTTCTTGCTGTCTTTCTTTCTCTCTCACACACACCCGCACCACCACACACACACACACACACACCCACACACACACTCTCTGTCTCTCTCTCTCTCTCTCTTTGTCTATCTTTCCCTCATTGTGTATGTACCTCACTTTATCTGCCACACTAATAGATAAATGATTTGTTTAAAAGCTCAGACTGAGGACTACTTACAGGGACTGCGAGACGTTAACACAGAAAGAGAAACAGCACACAGACCTCTGAAGTTCATGTCGTCGCAGAGAAAAAGCAAAATTGCCATGTGACTTGGTTGAAATGAAAAGTCAAAACGAATGTCTCATCCTAATCTGAGTTTTTTGGCGTTTTATTTTTTGGATAAAAACGTCAAACAAAACACAAACAAGCCTACACGAGCAGTGACGCAAACGGCTTCGCGGGAACGCATTTAACACACTAACAGGAAGCTTTGTTGCCTCGGCATCTGAAAAAAAACAGAAATACAAACTGTATGCCTTCATTTCACCTCGGACTCTTTATAATGGACATTATCGCAAAGCAGCTTATTCAAAGATAAAGCGGTTATAAAGTTGTATAAGCAGGTTATAAGTTGTTGGTGTAGTAGCTATCAGCTTGCGAGTGAACCAGTGTCAAGTGTGGAAAAAAAAATTAAAAAAAAAAAAAAAATATATATATATATATATATATATATATATATGTATATATGGTGTGGTGTGTTGTGGGTGTGTGTGTGTGTGTGTGTGTGTGGATGTATATCTATAATATATTTATATGTATATGTGTGTGTGTGTGTGTGTGTGTGTGTGTGTGTGTATAGATAATATATTATATATTCTATCTCTCTCTTCATTCATCCTCTATCGCTTTTATCCGATCTTCCCTCGGGTCACGGGGACCTGTGCCTATCTCAGGCATCTATGGGCATTAAGGCAGGATACACCCTGATGGAAATGCCAACCCATCGCAGAGCATACACACACACACACACACACCATACAATAGTGACAATTTTCCAAGGTGCCAATCAACTTAACGTGCATGTTTTTGGACCGGGGAGGAAATCGGAGAACCCGGAAAAAACCCCTGAGGCACGGGGAGAACATGCAAACTCCACACACACATGGCGAGACGGGAATTGAACCTGGACCCTGCGGTGCTACGTCTAACGTGAGGAGGAGAACGTGCTAACCACTAAGCCACCGGCCACGCTATATATATATATATATATATACAGACGTGGACAAAATTGTTGGTACCCTTTGGTCAATGAAAGAAAAAGTCACAATGGTCACAGAAAATAACTTTAATCTGACAAAAGTAATAATAAATAAAAATTCTATAAATGTTAACCATGAAAGTCAGACATTGTTTTTCAACCATGCTTCAACAGAATTATGTAAAAAAAAAAACTCATGAAACAGGCATGGACAAAAATGATGGTACCCCTAAAAACACAGAAATAATGTGACCAAAGGGACATGTTAATTTAAGGTGTGTCCACTAATTAGCATCACAGGTGTCTACAACCTTGTAATCAGCCATGGGCCTATATATATGGCTCCAGGTAATCCCTGTGTTGTTTGGTGATATGGTGTGCCACACTCGACATGGACCAGAGGAAGCAAAGGAAAGAGCTGTCTCAAGAGATCAGAAAGAAAATTATAGAACAAGCATGTTAAGGTAAAGGCTATAAGACCATCTCCAGCAACTAGATGTTCCTGGGAGTACATTTGCACATATTATTCAGAAGTTTAAGATCCATGGGACTGTAGCCAACCTCCCTGGACGTGGCCGCAGGAGGAAATTGATGACAAATCTAAGAGACGGATAATCCGAATGGTAACAAAAGAGCCTAGAAAGACTTCTAAAGAGATTCAAGGTGAACTTCATGCTCAAGGAACATCAGTGTCAGATCGCACAATCCGTCGTTGTTTGAGCCAAAGTGGACTACATGGGAGACGACCAAGGGGGACACCATTGTTGAAAACGAATCATAAAAAAGAAAGACTGGAATATGCCAAACTACTGTTGACAAGCCACAAAGCTCTGGGAGAATGTCCTGTGGACAGATGAGACAAAAATCAAAGTTTTTGCCAAGGCACATCAGCTGTATGTCACAGACGAAAAAATGAAGCATATCAAGAAAAGAACACTGTCCCTACTGTGAAAATGGAGGAGGCTCTGTTATGTTCTGGGAGCTGCTTTGCTGCGTCTGGCACAGGGTGTCTTGAATCTGTGCAGGGTACAATGAAATCTCAAGACTATCAAGGAATTCTAGAGAGAAATGTACTAGCCAGTGTCAGAAAGCTTGGTCTCAGTCGCAGGTCATGGGTCTTGCAACAGGACAATGACCCAAAACACACAGCTAAAAACACCCAAGAATGGCTAAGAGGAAAAAATTGGAACTATTCTAATAGTGGCCGTCTATGAGCCCTGACCTCAATCCTATTGAGCATCTTTGGAAGGAGCTGAAACATGCAGTCTGGAAAAGGCACCCTTCAAACCGGACACAACTGGAGCAGTTTGCTCATGAGGAGTGGGCCAAAATACCTGCTGAGAGGTGCAGATGTCTCATTGACAGTTACAGGAAGCGTTTGATTGCAGTGATTGCCTCAAAAGGTTGCGCAACAAAATATTACGTTAGGGGTACCATCATTTTTGTCCATGCCTGTTTCATGAGTTTATTTTTTTACATAATTCTGTTGAAGCATGGTTGAAAAACAATGTCTGACTTTCATTGGTTAACATTTATAGAATTTTTATTTATTATTACTTTTGTCAGATTAAAGTTATTTCTGTGACCATTGTGACTTTTTCTTTCATTGACCAAAGGGTACCAACAATTTTGTCCACGTCTGTATATACACCACACACACTTATAAGGGGCACTTTCGCCTCACACCCTCGTTCGTGGGTTCGATTCCCACCATGTGTTTGGAGTTTGCGTGTTCTCTCCGTGGTTCAGGGATTTTTCCTATGGTTTCCCCCCGGTCCATGCGCGGTAGGTTGATTGGCACCTTGGAAAATTGTCCCTAGTATGTGAATGTGAGTGTGTGTGTCCTGCCTTGATGCATGAAGAATGAAGACACCTGAAATAAGCATATATATATATATATATATATATATATATATATATATATATATATATATATATATATATATATATATATAATATACTGTATATCTACACTGTATATACACTGTCAAGGGCCCACTAGCGGCAGCTTGGTGGTGGTGGAGTTTAAACCCTATGATCTTCCGGTCCAGAGTCCAACACCTTAACCACTGGGCTCCACTAAGGGGAGGGGGTAGCTCAGTGGTCTAAGGCGCTGGGTTGCTGAATCGGAAGATCTGGGTTCGAGCCATGGTATGGCCATGGTGCCTGGTGTAGCCAACTCATGATCTGATTGGGCTGAAACAACAGTTTTTGTCGGTATGTATTTGAAGCTATGAATTTTGAGACCCTCGGGGGGCGTGTCTCAGTGATTAAGTTGTTGATCTGGGAAGGTCGGGGGTTCGAGGCCTGGCATAGCCAAGCTGCCACTCTTGGTTCATTGAACAAGGCCCTTAACCCTCTGTGCTCCAGGGGGTGCTGTATCAAGGCTGATCCTGCGCTCTGGATATTCATTCCTTCATCTTCGACCGCTTTATCCGATCTTCCCTCTGGTCACGGGGAGTCTCTCAGGCGTCTATGGGCATTAAGGCAGAATACACCCTGGATGGAATGCCACACATCGCAGGGAACACAAAACACACACACACACACACACACACACACACACACACACACACACATATATATTCATACACTAGGGACAATTTTCCAAGGTGCCAATCAACCTACCGTGCATGTTTTTCGACCAGGGGGAGGAAACCGGAGAACCCGGAGAAAAAACCCCTGAGGCACGGGGAGAACATGCAAACTCCACACACACATGGCCGAGACGGGCATCGAACCCGGACCCTGGAGTGTGTGAACGCGAACATGCTAACCACTAAGCCACCGTGCCCCTATATATATATATATATATATATATATATATATATTTGTGTGTGTGTGTGTGGTGTGTGTAACAAATAAAGAATCATTCTTCTTCTCAGGCACATTTATTTATCTCTGGTAACATGTGATGTCTGAAGCTGGATTGAATAGAAACACTAACATAAATATACACCACTGGAAGCAGTGCAGAACAGGAAATGAAGAGTAGAGATATTATTATATTATATTATATTACAGCTTATATTATATTATTATTAACGATATTCATGCACTGAAGCAGGTTTTAGGAAAAAGCCCATCGAGCAAATTTCTAACCACCATTTTACATCTTTAATAGCACTGTTCTACTACTGTACACTGTTCACTCTGATAATAAATGGACTGTCCCTTTAATTCACCTCTCAAGGCTGCTGCAGTGTGTAGCAGCTGTGTTGACAACATCTACACAAAACGCTGTAACGCGCAGCGCTCACATTCATCCGAAAGGTGCTCAATAGGGGGCGAGGTAAGAGCCTCTGTAGAAGGACATCTTCTACACCACGCCAGGGTAAGCAAGCTGGAACATGTTTTGTTCTTCTACCTCACCCGCCTGCCTTCAAATTTGTCGTAACAGAGTAAACATGGATGGGAAAGTCAGGTGTCCTCGTATTTCTGTCCCTATAAGGCATGTTTGTGTGTGTTTTTTTTCCCAGGAGGATGATTATATGCCACACTTTTATTTATTTATTTATTTATTTATTTATTTATTTTATTTCTTCCACCACTTTTGTTGGAGCTCATCTGGAATTGCTCTCAAGAACCAATATCAACAGATTATTCAGGTCACTCTATGCAAAACTAATATTTCCGCACTTCAGTTTCAATCTTCCTGCTCAGGCATCATAATGCACCCATCTGGATCTGGATCTGTGCTCCAAATTTCCTTATCTGTGTTTTGGATTTAATCTTCATCCCCATCGGGAAAATCCTTGAGGTAGAAACGCAGCTGTCAGTACGTGGTACATAAATGTCGGGAATCATTACATGGTCTTTCTCACATTTTACTCAAGCGCCGGAACAACGTATTTGATCTAATCAGTGTCTGGGAACAGAAATCACACGGGACATGACATGAACACATTTCCGTACTTCTACTTACCAGAATTCTACTATCGATAATAATAATAGTAATAATAATAATAATAATAATATAATAATAACCAGACATGGGACATTTCCTGAAGAAAATGTGAGTGATTCTTGCCGATGCAAACCTAGGCTCTGGGCCCGACCCCTTAGGAACCGTTGATATTCATTTGCAATGTTAAAAATTTGTATTCCCAAAAAATGCATACCCAGATTATCCATAATTCCCTGTGTTTTTTTTGGACCGAGTGTCATATCAGTGCAATGTCGTTGCTGCACCGGATGAGGGGATATGTCGATACGGTGGAACAGAGGAGCGCCAAAATTTTCCCCATTCATCTGTATGGGCCGGAACGACGCAGAATTCCGAGTTGGTCTGGGGTTCAAGAGTCATATGATTACGACCTGCTCCATCTCACCTACGAGTGGATATGTCAAATCTACATGTCGGGGGAAAACAGGCCGAATTTCCCCATTCATTCTCTATGGGGCCGGAATGTCGCGGATTTCCCGAAATTCCGAACGGGTGTGGGATTCTGGAGTTATATGATCCCCTAGGACTGAAGGACCCCTACGAGTGGATTTGCCATATGTGCATGTCGGACGCTCACAGGGCCAAACTGTGAGGCACAAAATTTCAACCCCATTCATTTTCTATGGGTAAACATTCCCGCTTTTTGGCCCCGGGTTCGGAATTCCTTATAAAAGTAACAGCACACCTCACACCATCGAGGTATGAAAATTTGAGCGAAGCTAGAGAGAGATTATAATAGCGATGCTTTTGCAAGCACCACTAATAATAGCCCTGTCAATCGATGCAAATATTTAATCGCGATTAATCGCACGATTGCAGCAGAGATAACTCACGATTAATCAAACATTAATCACACATTTTCATGGGATGTTTCTTTCATTATGTTTATATGTCAAGTACTATACTTACACACTTTATTCCTTAATATAAAAAAACACAACGCTACAATAATGTGTTTCATTCATTCATCTTCTACCGCTATATCCGATCTTCCCTCGGATCACGGGGAGTCTGTGTCTATCTCAGGCGTCTATGGGCATTAAGGCAGGATACACCCTGGATGGAATGCCAACCCATCACAGGACCACACACAACACACACACACACACACACACATTCACACACTAGGGACATAGGGACAAAATTTTCAAGGGGTGCCAATCAACCTACTGTGCATGTTTTTGGACCGGGAGGAAACCGGAGAAAAAAACCCCTGAGGCACGGGGAGAACATGCAAACTCCACACACACATGGCCGAGACGGGAATCGAACCCGGACCCTGGCGGTGTGAGGCAAATGTTCTAACCACTAAGCCATCGTGCCCCTCTCTATAATGTGTTTTAATGTTTTTTTTTATAGAATTTCAGACTGACTATCATCATGTGAATTTGTCATATAACATTCATTCATTCATCTTCTCATTCTACCGCTTTATCCGATCTTCCCTCGGGTCACGAGGAGTCTGTGTCTATCTCAGGCGTCTATGGGCATTAAGGCAGGATACACCCTGGATGGAATGCCAACCCATCACAGGGGCACACACACACACACACACACACACACATTCATACACTAGGGACAATTTTCCAAGGTGCCAATCAACCTACCGTGCATGTTTTTGGACCGGGAGGAAACCGGAGAAAAAAACCCCTGAGGCACGGGGAGAACATGCAAACTCCACACACACATGGCAGAGACGGGCATCGAACCCGGACCCTAGCGGTGTGAGGCGAACGTGCTAACCACTAAGCCACCGTGCCTAATTCAATTCAATTTTATTTTATTTGTAGAGCGCTTTTTACAATTTGTCATCGTCTCAAAGCAGCGTTACATAATGTACGTAATGGAACTTAATACATAATGAAAAATGAAGAGCAGTTTAGCCCTAATTGTTTCTTGTCGAGCGAGCCGAAGCGAAGGTGGCGAGGAAAAAAACCTCCCTTGTGTAACGTTGGAGACACAGACGAGCAGACTGAGGATATCGATCAGAGTCTTTCTTTAACCAAAACCCAAGCAGAGGAATAATCAGAGGAATACACACACAGGGAGACCGGACGGGATCGGCGGGGGGGAGGAGCGCACTGGAAAACGGACGGAACCGGAACCGGAACCAGAATATAAAGAGCAAACAAGCAAACACAGGAAAGGGAAAACGGACCAGGAAGTGGAGAGATAACAGGGATTAAGTAGGGAGTGAGAGAGAGAGAGAGAGAGACAAGGTATGGCTGGGGCTAATTAGGGAGAGAGAGATTGGGAGGACCCGGACTCAACAGAGAACCCCATCCTCATTTGGGTTGTTAGTTGTGTTTGTGGTTTGGGGATGTTTATTCACCCGGGAAGGGGGGGGGGGTCACCATGAGGTTCAGACAGGACCAGGAGTGCAGGGAGAACAGGGATAAAGTAGATAAGTGAGAGAGGGAGAGAAACAAGGTGCAGCTGGAGATAATTAGGGAGAGAGAGATTGGGAAACGGGGCAGGGAGGAGCGAGGAACGTGAGGGAACCGTGACATCTGGGAACAGGACGAAACCTTGAGAGGAACCGGACTCAACAGAGAACCTCATCCTCGACCTCACCCGGTGGGGGCGGGGTCACCATGAGGTTCAGACATGACCAGAGTGCAGAGGGGGTCTGATAAGGGAGGTGGTGTAGCCCAGTGGTTAAGGTGTTGGACCGGAAGATCATGGGTTCAAACCCCACCACCACCAAGATGGCACTAGTGAGCCCTTGATCAAGACCCTTAACCCTGAATTGCTCAGTTGTAAGTCGCTCTGGTATAAGGGCGTCTGCCAAATACTGTAAATGTGCAATATAATGGATCACTGGCAGCTCAGCAGTGGAACATGTAACTCAACAGAGAGAGAGAGAGAGAGAAGAGAGAAAGAAGGAAAGAAAAAAGAGTGGTTAGGCACGGTGATAGTTGCAGTGTGGGAGTGAATGTATATTTAGTGTAGAGTGCAGATATGGATATACATCATGTTTTGATGTAGAAAAAGCTTACTCACGTGTTTTACACAAACACAACACATGGCCTTTATTTGGGAGGGTGTAACTCAGTGGTCTAAGGCGCTGGGCTGCTGATCGGAAGATCCGGGTTCGAGCCCTGGTATGGCCAAGCTGCCACCCATGGGTCCTTGAGCAAGGCCCTTAACCCTCTGTGCTCCAGGGGCGCCGTATCATGGCTGATACCCTGCGCTCTGATCCCAGCTACCAACATCAAGCTGGGATTTGCGAAGAAAAGAATTTCACTGTGCTGTAATGTATACGTGACCAATAAAGGATTATTATTATTATTATTATTATTATTATTATTATCCTGATACATACGTGATATGCACATAGTTACGCGCTATATGAGGCGTCGTGGACTTTTCCAGGGGTCACGGTATCACTCAAAATGCATTCATGTAACGTATCTTCTACATGTAAAATCTATTAGTGGGAACAGTAAAAAGTATCATATGTAAATAAAGATAAATAATGTATAAACGAGGAGCAGTGGGCGGGAAGTGTAAACCCACGGCAAGAGAGAGTGTGTGTATGTGTGTGTGTGTTTGTGTAGTATGGAGTCTCTTCGTGTGTGTGTGTGTGTGTGTGTGTGTGTGTTATTACAGAAAACTGTCTCTGTATAAAGGTCTGATGTGCAGGAGAATGGAACACTGACCTGCTTCCATTATTAATACAGAGCTGCACACTTCGCCTCCATCCACCACGGCGTGGAAAATGAAATTACACACGATATGATCTGAACAGATTTATAAATAAATAAATAAATAAATAAATAAATAGATAGATAGATAGATAGATAGATAGATAGATAGATAGATAGATAGATAGATAGATAAATAAAAAATAAAGAAATAAGCCCGGAACGATGGGTGATAATGACGATTATAAAACCTCGTGCATTTCTCTTTTCGTCCTTGTTCCTCAAACTGACATGGAGCACTTGTCTGGAACACACACACACACACACACACACACACACACACACATACGCACACACGAGCGCGCTGCTGCACTCTCTAATCTCGCCGGGTTATAAACGGCATCGCCTCGCTGACCCTAACAGCTTTCCAGCGAAACCCCTTACGGCTCAATATCAGCTAAAAAATGAACAAGTCGGAGCCTGTGAGCCGAGTTTTACAGCACAACCAAACTCAAGACACTTCGGAGGGATTTTCAGCTCTCACACACTCCGAGCTGCATTTATGACTTTTATACACACTGATTTACAAATGAAGCAGAATACTATCTATTAAATTAATAAAATAAAATAAAACGCTCTCTGTAATATTCTCCAGACATTTTCCATTTGTCCCAATTAAGGCTAGGGGGCACGTTCGCCTCACACCGCCAGGATCCGGGTTCGATTCCCGTCTCGGCCATGTGTGTGTGGAGTTTGCATGTTCTCCCCGTGCCTCAGGGGGTTTTTTTTTCTCCGGGTTCTCCGGTTTCCCCCCGGTCCCCACGGTCCACGGTAGGTTGATTGGCACCTTGGAAAATTGTCCCTAGTGTATGAATGTCAAGTCAAGTCAAGTCAAGAGGTTTTATTGTCATTACAACCACATATAGCTGACGCAGTACACAGTGAAATGAGACAACGTTTCTCCAGGACCCTGGTGCTTACACAAAACAACATATAACACAAACACAAGAACACAATGCTGAGGACGAGACTAAGTTTGTCCTACCTACATAAAGTGCATGGAGTGCAACCTGGTGCAAACAGAGCAGAGACAGAACAAGACTGTGTTCACAACACAAGACAGTGCATAACAAAACAACTAACACAATATAATAAAAAATAAAAAAAACACAACAACAACAACCTAGTGCAAAGTATTCCAAAGTATTCCAGTTTGGCGAGTGTGCAAAGGAACAATTAGAGCAGCAGTGATAAAAAGTAAATGTGCAAAATGTGCATGTAAACAGTAACACTGTCAGTGAGAGAAGTACCGTAAATTCTGGACTATAAGCCGCTACTTTTTTCCTAGGTTTTGAACCATGCGGCTAATAATAAGGTGCGGCTATTCTGCAGATTTTTTCCCGACCGCTAGGGGCTCTAACCGGAATTAGAATCAAAACTAAGACAAAATAAATGCAAAGAAGAAGAATGCGCTAGTTCCTCTTTAGCAGATATAAGTGGGTAGAAGCGGATAGAAGGAGGACAAACTCTATCTTTACAAGGTTAAGGTGACGTCAGATTTCACACACAGGAGAAATGAAGATAAATACTGTAAATAGCGCTTATTTTCTCTTGGTTCTGTCCCGTTTTAATCAGCAAAGTTGCTGCTCGGTGCTCTCTCTCTCCCCTGCTCTTTTCCCCACACACACACACACACACACACACACACACCACACACCCACACACACACACACACACACATACAGCCTCAGCGGTTCTTGATTTTCCCTCTCCCGATATAAGCCCGGTTCACCCTACAATCCCCGTCCGGGCTCGTAGCACATACCTAGTGTCGCGGACACGGACGCTCGATATATGTTTATGCCTAACCTTTGTCTGTTCCCGATTCCTGGACTTCCAAGTCCGCCACCGCTCCTGCTCTCCGCTGCTCCGTATGAGCGGCGTCTCCTGAGTTCTTTATTCTAATAAATCCTGTTTTGTATGAATTCCGGATCTCCGCGTCTCTGTGCAGCGTCCACCGTTACACCGTGTTAAAATACAGGTTAGGAAAGGATCTATTTAGGTACATACATGTACATTTACAATTCAAAAGCGGATGCGGCTTGTATGCAGGTGCGGCTTATTTATTATTTTTTGGGGTTTTTTTTTTTAAATAGAGCGGATGCGGCTTATATGCAGGTGCGCTTTATAGTCCAGAATTTACGGTATATACAATACACATGTAAAGGCCAGTAATGAGGCCAGTAATTAATGTGTGTGTGTGAATGTGTGTGTGTCCTGCGATGGGTTGGCATTCCATCCAGGGTGTATCCTGCCTTAATGCCCATAGACGCCTGAGATAGACACAGACTCCCCGTGACCCGAGGGAAGATCGGATATAGCGGTAGAAGATGAATGAATGAATGAATTTCCAGGGTACAATAAATAATCAAAAATTGTATCAAACTGTATTTTTTTATATAAAAAATGATATTAATTATAACATCTGTTACAGGTAGTTAGAGTATCAGAAAATGAACAATTTTATGGTAGGTTCGATTTATCGCGAGTAAATATTTTAATCGATTGCCCTAATAAACAACATTCTTGTGAGGTGAGGAGGGGAATTTAATGCTACAACATTCAAAGGCATCCACATCACAATGCTTTTGAGATGTAGCTGATATGTGCAGCATGAGCCATAAAACCACAATACAGTATTAAACGATGTACAGAATCAGTCCCGAGTCAGCAGTCTGATATTTACAGTCATAAACACACGTGCATGCGGTGAAATGAGAATAAAGCATTGGGGTTCGTGCAGGCGGGAACGAGTCGGTGTGTAATGTAATGTTCGGTAACCTTCTGCCCAAAGGGAGTCGTTTAAAAACAGCAGCGTGCAGGAAACGACTCACATACAATGTTATACCTCATTATACCACTGCTTTCCTCACGATGGTGTGACACAAACTAACACAGAGGAGAAAAAAGAGGAGGAGTTCAGGATAAAGATGAAGAAAAAGAAGAAGCTGTTATTAAAGCCACAATCCTTATGGTAGTGTTACTGACTCTGTGATAGATAGATAGATAGATAGATAGATAGATAGATAGATAGATAGATAGATAGATAGATAGATAGATAGGTGATGGATAGGTAGACAGATAGACAGAAAGATAGATAGATGGATAGGACAGATAGACAGAAAGATAGATAGAGATAGATAGATAGATCGATAGATAGATAGATAGATAGATAGATAGATAGATAGATAGATAGATAGATAGGACAGAGATAGATGACAGACAGATAGGTAGACAGATAGACGATAGATAGATAGATAGACAGATAGATAGATAGATAGATAGATAGATAGATAGATAGATAGATAGATAGATAGATAGATAGATAGATAGATAGATAGATAGATAGATAGATAGATAGATAGATAGATAGATAGACATGGATAGAAGATAGATAGACAGACAGACAGAAATACAGTAGGTTATTGACAGACAGACAGACAGACAGACAGACAGACAGACAGACAGACAGATAGATAGATAGATAGGTGATGGATATAGATAGATAGATAGATAGATAGATAGATAGATAGATAGATAGATAGATAGATAGATAGATAGATAGATAGATAGATAGATAGATAGATAGATAGATAGATAGATAGATAGGTGATGGATAGGTAGACAGATAGATAGATAGATAGATAGATAGATAGATAGATAGATAGATAGATAGATAGATAGATAGATAGATAGATAGATAGATAGATAGATAGATAGATAGATAGATAGATAGATAGATAGATAGATAGATAGGTAGACAGATAGACAGAAAGATAGATAGATAGATAGATAGATAGATAGATAGATAGATAGATAGATAGATAGATAGATAGATAGATAGATAGATAGATAGATAGATAGATAGATAGATAGACAGGTGAATGATAAGTAGACAGACAGACAGAAATACAGGTTATTGACAGACAGACAGACAGACAGACAGACAGATAGATAGATAGATAGATAGATAGATAGATAGATAGATAGATAGATAGATAGATAGATAGATAGATAGATAGATAGATCTAGGGTTAGGGTTAGGGTTAGACAGACAGGTGATGGACAGACAGACAGACAGACAGACAGACAGATAGATAGATAGATAGATAGATAGATAGATAGATAGATAGATAGATAGATAGATAGATAGATAGATAGATAGATAGATAGATAGATAGATAGACAGGTGAATGATAAGTAGACAGACAGACAGAAATACAGGTTATTGACAGACAGACAGACAGACAGACAGATAGATAGATAGATAGATAGATAGATAGATAGATAGATAGATAGATAGATAGATAGATAGATCTAGGGTTAGGGTTAGGGTTAGACAGACAGGTGATGGACAGACAGACAGACAGACAGACAGACAGACAGACAGATAGATAGATAGATAGATAGACTAGGGGTTTTAGATAGATAGATAGATAGATAGATAGATAGATAGATAGATAGATAGATAGATAGATAGATAGATAGATAGATAGATAGATAGATAGACAGACAGATAGATAGATAGATAGATAGATAGATAGATAGATAGATAGATAGATAGATAGATAGATAGACACGTGATGGATAGGTAGACAGACAGACAGAAATACAGGTTATTGACTGACAGACAGACAGATAGATAGATAGACCGACAGACAGATAGATAGATAGATAGATAGATAGATAGAAGGAACAGAAAAGGTTAAGAGTATTATGGGATAGCATTCCCTTTGATGGTCCGTGGTTAAACCTGCACAACACATTTTTCTTATTTTTCAGAGTAGATGATCTTCTAGCAGTTGATGAGTCTTTGAAGGATTTGGTGAACTCAGACCAGACGAGTTGAATTTGACATCAAACATTCCGATCACGATCATCATCACATGACCCTTGTGCACAAAAAAGACGATAAAAGCGAATTGACCCTTTTCCAGTTTTTTTTTATTCCCCAAACACTTTAATGCAGAAGTAAAGAGGTAATTGTGGCTTTTTCTACTTTTTCTACACACGAGTGTGTCGGCTGCTGCAGCCTGTGTGTGGACTTTTACATGCCATTACTGTTAAGTTGCAGGTTGAGTGCATGAGTTCATCATCCTGCTCTTCATGAGGATAATAATGAGCTTTAAGATGAAGAAGGGGCACGGTGGCTTAGTGGTTAGCACGTTCGCCTCACACCGCCAGGATCCGGGT
>JACRUU010000007.1:10076188-10086188 GCA_030449085.1 Kryptopterus vitreolus
CCTTATGGTATCGCACCTGGAGCTGCCTCATATGTATCTTTAACGTATCGTATCATTGGCCGTGCATTGATACGTGAATCACAGAGGCGTCAGTCATGGAGATCCTCATCCCTAATAGATACACGTCTCTAAAACATATATTAGATCGGACTAGCCTGTTAAACCTTGACTCTAGCTGACCGCTCAAATTTCGGCAAAAGTATGAAACGTGATGTCTGCCTCCTGCTGGCCAACCCGTCTTTCTCCGCCTTCTCATCCTGTCATTCTCATATCCGTGACCATGGCAACGAATTCCTCCTCAGCAGCCCATCAACCCCGCCCTCATAAACGGCCCTTCTGGGAGGGGGGGTCTAGGGGGGGTCTAGTTTGTTTTCAGAAGGTCATTGCCATGCAGTGCAGTAGAGATCTGATCAAGGTTTTTGGGGGCTGAGGGTCCCCAAAAACCTTGATCAGATCTCTACTGCACTGCATGGAAATGACCTTCTGAAAACAAACCTAGGCAGAGAAAAACTGGGAAAAGAAAGTCCTGTTTCCTGCATCCTGTTTAAATATTCCTGATATTGCACGGGAGAATAGCAGGAGCGTCCTCTACATCGCATTTTTGATTTATTTATTTATTTATTTTGCGTCATCTCGCTCTTGCAACGGAGGGATAATGAGGGGCAAAGCAGTGTCCTCGAATGAAATATACCGCGGCCTAACGATGCAATCAAGTGCACTTCATGACCTTGGCATCATAAAGTCATGTCTGGGGCGCGGAGATGTTCGGAGTTACGAGGCATCGCTACAGGAAAAACCTCTTGGGTACCGTTATAGTTACAACAGGGCCGCGTTTCTGCGACCGAAAAACTCATCTAAAAACCATATTTTACAAAAATAATGTGCAATGAATTAAAGTTGCCATAAATTTTATCCTTTATTTTTAAAAATATATCAAAATGCTTTGCATTCATGAAAACAGAAGATTTACATATTTTTGTTTGGGACAATTATTGGTACCCCTTATATCCCCGTCTTTTCAAATACTACCATTAGGGGGCGCCACATTGGATGCCCTTCTTAAAGCGACCCTTCCCATTTATCCAGGTTGGGGACTTCTGCACTAGGAAAGCATGGGCATAACTAAAGGTTATGAGCAACTGGGGTTTAAGGATGCTTAAAGGAGCCACGTCCCATATTTCACAATCAAAACAAGCACTAAACAAGTAACATTGAAATGAACTAGAAATTAATATTAAATGATTAATTTCCAGAGTGAAATAAATATGAAATAATCAATCATTTTATTAATAGGAGGCATTTTGAGTGAAATGTATGTAATTATAACATCTGTTTGAGCATTTAAAACATGAAAAGTAAAAAAATGCAATTAATCACAAAGTAACTCGTCAATCGTGAACAATGTAAAATATACAATGTAAAATATGGGACGTGGCTCCTTTAAGAATTCTGTTCCGGTTGCTTTTCCATATAAACTGCTGAGACGTTTCGGATATACGGAAGCGCATTGCATTCACAAAAGAAAAATTAAAGTAACTGTAATTTAATTTAAATACACTTTAATCATTTTTATCTCAGTAACTATAATGAATTACTATTACTTTTTTGTTTACTTACACACACACACACACACACACACACACACACACACACACACATATATATATATATACATATATATATATATATATATATATATATATATATATCTTATATATATATATATATATTCATTCATTCATCTTCTACCGCTATATCCGATCTTCCCTCGGGTCACGGGGAACCTGTGTCTATCTCAGGCGTCTATGGGCATTAAGGCAGGATACACCCTGGATAGAATGCCAACCCATCGCAGGGCACACACACACACACACACACACACACACACACACACATACACACACACATTACATCGCACACATTCATTCACTAGGGAAAATTTTCCAAGGTGCCAATCAACGTACCTACCGTTGCATGTTTTTTTGGACCGGGGGGAGGGGGGAAACCGGAAGAATCCAGGAGAAAAACCTCCCTGAGGCACGGGGAGAACATGCAAACTCCACACACACACATGGCCGAGACGGGAATCGAACCCAGACCCTGACGGTGTGAGGCGAACGTGCTAACCACTAAACGACCATGGCCGCCTCTCCTATAATATATATAGATATACTATCTCACTAGCTATATAACACTTTCACAGCAGTTTTTTACATTTACAGTATTTGGCAGATGTCCTTATCCAGAGCGACTTACAACTGAGCAATTGAGGGTTAAGGGCCTTGCTCAAGGGCCCACTAGCAGCAGCTTGGTGGTGTTGGGGTTTGAACCTGCGATTTTACGGTCCACTGGGCTACGACTTCGCCATAGACAGGAAATAGACAGGAACATCTAATAAACATGTTTGCATACACACCGCACGGACCCGGATGGGGAGTTTTGAGCAGATGGGACGAAGATGAAAACGTTTGCCTGTTTTGTTTACTCTTGGTAATCTCCTTTACAGCGTTTCATCGAGATTCTTTTATTTACATGAAACATTTGTTCACCAAGGAAACTTGGCTTGCTCAAAATGGACTCTTTAATCAAAACTGGATTTGGATCATTCTGTCCGTTTCAAAATAAGCAAATATACAACGGAGATGTTACAGCATTGAGAGTGTTCTACCTGCTCCATGTACAGTACAATTGCGGCTTTTAACACTAAACAGCTTTATTTCACAAAAGGATCTGACTTCACTTGCACACATTGTTCTTTTCTTTAACAGAAGAAGACATTAAATAAATAAATAAATAAATAAATAAAAGATGATGAAGTGATCGGTTCGGGTTGAACTAACAAAAAGGGGCATGATTGAGGATCTCCTGAATTCCCACTGAATATTGAATAAGTGTACACAGACGAGTGTATTGTGTCAGTGTTTTTTCGCTTCATGATATAATATTTATTATAATAATATTTGCCTCTGTATTGTCTTGAAGCCTGATGTTATTTTATATAAAAGTACATGAATGGAATGATAATGAAGTTGACTTAAATCACACACACACACACACACACTCATACACACACACACACTCGTACTCTCAGTCGAACACACAACACACACACACACACACGCGCAACCCCAGTGGAACGGCGGTGTCTTGCAGCACTGACTGTATAAAAGGAGAACAGGCTTCACCTTTAGGGAACTGGAGAAGAAAGAACTGATACTTCAGGTCCATGTCCTCTTCAGAGGGTGCAGCCAAGTGTGCAAAAACAGAGACAGAGTCACAGTGAGAGATTGGAGAGCTGAGAGAGAGAGAGAGAGAGAGAGAGACGGAGGAGAGAGATGCTGTTTGGCTTTGTGCCTAGAAGAATACACAATACTTTTTCTCCAGTCTATTGTTCAGCAGGACTGTGCGATGAAACAGCAGATATAAAATATGCACAATGAGTGAATTCGGTGTGCATGTGTGTCTGTGTGTGTGTGTGTGTGTGTGTGTGTGTGTGTTTGTGTGTGTTTGTAGTGCTTGACCACTGTACAAAGCCAGTGGTGTGGTTAGAGGGTGTGGTTCTGCCTCCCAATGCTGTTTTTTAAAGCCCTGCAGTGCACCAATGGTTGTTGGTTCTAATCCTTTTGCCTCTGGTTTAGTCCTGACATACCCCCTGCCCTCCGCATTCTTCCTTCACCAACACATGATTCCCAGTCGTTCCGATCGAAACAAGGCTGCACGCACAGTCAAAGGGAGCGCCGACTTTCATCAGTGTGCCGATAAGCATTCTCCCTGTGTTTCCTGGTGAATATCCATCCATCCTCGTGACATGAGGGATGAATAATGAGGGATTCAGAAGGTAAAGGGAATGTACCTAAGGCTTGGGGGTTTGGGGGTTGGTCAGGTTGGGTCATGTAGTACAATGTGGAATTTGGTGATTATAGAGTGATTTTGAATGTATATCTTAATGTATTGAAGATATTCAAGGTTATGGCATATATACATATATTCACACATATATATATATATCCAACCAGAGAATATGTGGCACGGGGGCACAATATATCCGAGCTAACCACTAAAAACCACCGCTATATATATATATATATATATATATATATATATATATATATATATATCTATATATATACACACACATAACACACTCTCGGTCTGCTCCTTTCTGTCTCACTCACTCAGTATTGCTCGCACACTCAATATTTCTCTCTTCAATATTTCTCTCTCCGGCTCTCCCTGCTTGGATTTTTATTTATTTATTTATTTGCATTCCTGGTGTAAACAAACTCGAATGTAACTGTGCTGCAATAAAGGAGTGCGAGGAAGGCGGGGTGGTCTGTGTGAAGGCACGTTAATAAGAGAGACGATATCGGCAAATGTTTGGTTGAATTTATTCATAAAAGTGAATTCGGATCCATTCATTCATTCATTCATCTTCTACCGCTTTATCCGATCTTCGCTCGGGTCACGGGGAGTCTGTGCCTATCTCAGGCGTCTATGGGCATTAAGGCAGGATACACCCTGGATGGAATGCCAACCCATCACAGGACACACACACATATACACACACACACACACATTCATACACTAGGGACAATTTTTCAAGGTACCAATCAACCTACCGTGTATGTTTTTGGACCGGGAGGAAACCGGAGAACCCGGAGAAGAACCCCCTGAGGCACGGGGAGAACATGCAAACTCCACACACACATGGCCTAGACGGGAATCGAACCCGAACCCGGACCCTGGAGGTGTGAGGCGAACGTGCTAACCACTAAGCCACCGTGCCCCTGGAACCGGATCAGTCTCGAGCAAAACGTTAATACGGACTCTATATTTACATTTACAGCAGTTATCCAGAGTGACTTACAACTAAGCAGTTAAGGGCCATTCTCAAGGGCCAATTACGGGCAGCTTGGTGGTGGGCTTTGAACCTGCCTTAAGCACTGAGCTACACACCTCCCTTTCTACTATCAGCTACTAAATCAGAATTCACTATGGATACAAATATTTTTGGCTCATTATATTATCTTTTGTCTTTTTATGCACCTTTTATGATCTTGTAATATATTTGCCCTTCGAACAGAGCAGATTATGGGCTGGAATGACAAGTGCAGCATGTACAATACGGATTCTTATTCCTGTTCCATTTAAATTCCTATTACTTTGGCAAGTCATACCTTGGCAAGTGTGTGTTTTATGGGTAATTCATTCATTCACTCATTCATTTATTGCCCATTAGTACATCCTGTTTGGAGTGGTAAGGATCCCGAGCCTCTCCCAGGTTCACTGGGATGTTACGGCTTGGTGTAGCAGTACTCTAGCCTTTTAAAACTCACAATTTATACTTTACGACTATTTTTTTTTAGTAAAAACCTTCTTTTGGCTCCAGTTGCTGTGAAGCACACTGCAAAAAAAAGTGCAGTAGGTTTAGTTCGCTTCCCCAGTGCAGTTTTACATGAACATGAATAAAATCTAAATACGGAAACGTACCTGAAAAACGTGCCTCGTCTTTTCCAGTTTATTAATAACATTTATGAACTTCTCCCAGCAACCACTTCGGTTGAAACTGGGATTGATATGAAGTTTTCGCCAAGAATTCCAAGCATGAGGTAGGAATACGTTTATGAGACATTGAGAATGCCGAACAATCCCGCTTCTCTCTGCCTTGTCAGGTGCTGATGAGAGTTTCCTGTAACAGAGAGTGGATTGAGACGATTAATGAAATATTCATGTATAAGAGTTTCACTGTTTCTCTGGCGAGTGCAAAATAATACGGAGAAAATGGTCGAATGTGGATTGAAGCATATATATATATATATATATATATATAGGGGCACAGTAGCTTCGTGGTTAGCACGTTCGCCTCACACCACCAGGGTCCGGGTTTGATTCCCGTCTCGGCCATGTGTGTGTGGAGTTTGTGCATGTTCTCCCCGTGCCTCAGGGGGTTTTTCTCCGGGTTCTCTGGTTTCCTCCCCGGTCCAAAAACATGCACGGTAGGTTTATTGGCACCTTGGAAAATTGTCCCAAGTGTATGAATGTGTGTGTGTGTGTGTGTGTGTGCCCTGCGATGGGTTGGCATTCCATCCAGGGTGTATCCTGCCTTAATGCCCATAGACGCCTGAGATAGGACACAGACTCCCTGTGACCCGAGGGAAGATCGGATAAGTAGCGGTATTAGAGAAGATGAATGAATGATATATATACTGTACACACACACACACTACACACATTACACACACACACACACATATACAACACACACACACACAACACACACACACACACACACACACACACACACACACACACACACACACACATATATATATATATATATACATACATATAACTACCACCCCATATATAATTAATGTGCAGTCCTGTGCCTTGTTCAGTTATGTTGTTTGTTGTAGAACTGACAATAAAGCATATTTGACTTGAGCAGAAAAATAAAAAATAGCTCAAAATACTGACTGTGATGCCGTCAGAATATTCTTCCAAAATCCATGAATGTTGTTTAAAATCTTTACAAGAATATGGAGACATAAAGATGTCCGGGGTGGTTTGGTGTTGTGGAGAAGCTGGATGGATGGATAGATAGACAGACGGATGATAAATGGGTGGGTGGTTGGATGGATGGACGGATGGAGATAGATAGATAGATGCATATGGATGTTTTGATAGACAGACAGACAGACAGACGAAGATTCGGAGATCGATAGATAGATAGATAGACGATAGATAGATATAGATGATAGATGATAGAAAGATAGATAGATAGATAGATAGATGGGTGGACGGACGGACGATAGATAGATCAGATAGACAGATAGATCAATAGATAGACAGATAGATAGATAGATTTAATAGATAAGATAGACCCAATATATATAGATAGATAGATATAGATAGATAGATAGATAGATAGATAGCAGACAGACAGATAGATAGACAGAAATATAGACAGACAGACTAAGATATATAATCGTAGATAGATGCATGATGGTTTGGAGATAGATAGATGGAGACAGATAGATAGACAAAGATAGATAGATAGATCCCACGGACAGATACATAGATCGATAGATCTATAGATAGATAGATAGACAGACTGACAGATAGATTGATGATAGATAGATAGATAGATAGATAGATAGATAGATAGATAGAGATAGATAGATAGATTAGATAGATAGATAGATAGATAGATAGATAGATAGATAGATAGATGATAGATAGATAGATAGATAGACAGACAGACAGATAGATTGGTAGATAGACAGATAGATAGATCTATAGATAGATAGATAGATGCATGGATGGTTGGATAGATAGATAGACAGACAGACAGATAGATTGGTAGATAGACAGATAGATAGATCTATAGATAGATAGATAGATGCATGGATGGTTGGATAGATAGATAGACAGACAGACAGATAGATTGGTAGATAGACAGATAGATAGATCTATAGATAGATAGATAGATGCATGGATGGTTGGATAGATAGATAGACAGACAGATAATTGGTAGATAGAACAGATAGATCTATAGATAGATAGATGCATGGTGGTTTGATAGATAGACAGACAGATATCGATAGATAGACGATAGACTATAGATAGATAGATAGATTAGATAGATAGGTAGATAGATATATAAATTAGAAAGATAGATAGATATAGATAGATAGATAGACAGACAGACAGATAGATAGATAGACAGATAGATAGATCAGAGAGATAGATAGATAGATCAGTTAGATAATAGATAGATAGATAGATAGATGATAGATAGATAGATAGATCAGATAGATTGATAGATAGATAGATAGATAGATAGATATAGATAGATAGATAGATAGATGGATAGATAGATAGATAGATAGATAGATAGATAGATAGACATTATTGGCATTGTAAGAACTGAATATTGATTGAATAGAATAAGGGGGGGGGGTTACAGAAATCGGGTTTATGGCGTATTTGGCTCTTGATTCTCACACTTTGGCTTTTTGAACATTTGTCTTTATTGCACACATTATTCATTATTCTGGTGTTTAAAGTGTTTTAACCGTGTACATTATAAATGCCATTACGGCGCCAATAAAGAAACGTCATTATCTGGCTATTCATTTCAGTTACGCTTTATTAGCCTTTACCCCTCCGCAGTGACCGTCTGGTTTTACCTCCACGCGTCCCATGTGGGGAAAATGTTAATCCCAACACTGAAATCCCACTCTTCACATCCATACCTCCATCCGCAGTAGGGTTCAAATGGTAAGGAATTGCATTTACTGCATGAGATGATATTGCCTGCTGAAAGTAATTGAGCAGAATGTGCCGGGTGGACATGGCCAGCTGTGAGGGGTTTTTTTTTTTTTTATTCAGATTGCCTGCAGGTAAAAAAAAAAAAAAATCCAGACTGTAAAAAAAAAAAATAAAAAAATAAATAAAATACAGGATGATCAGAGACCTACCATATCACAACACAACACACACACACACACACACACACACACACACACACACACACATACACACTCTCGGTCTGCTCCTTTCTGTCTCACTCACTCAGCACTCAAGTATTGCTCGCACACTCAATATTTCTCTCTTCAATATTTCTCTCTCCGGCTCTCCCTGCTTGGATTTTTATTTATTTATTTATTTATCCTGGTGAACAAATGAATGTAACTGTGCTGCAATAAAGGAGTGCGAGGAAGGCGGGGTGGTCTGTGTGAGGCCGTTAATAAGAGAGACGATATCGGCAAATGTTTTTATTTATTCATAAAATCCAAAGTGAATTCAATTCATCATTCATTACCCCCTTCATTCATTCATCTTCTAACCGCTTTATCCGATCTTCGCTCGGGTCACGGGGAGTCTGTGCCTATCTCAGGCGTCTATGGGCATTAAGGCAGGATACACCCTGGATGGAATGTCAACCCATCACAGGGCACACACACACACATTCACACACACATTCATACACTAGGGACAATTTTTCCAAGGTGCCAATCAACCTACCGTGCATGTTTTTTTGGACCGGGAGGAAACCGGAGAACCCGGAGAAAAACCCTCCTTGAGGCACGGGGAGAACATGCAAACTCCACACACACATGACCGAGCCGGGAATCGAACCCGGATCCTGGCGGTGTGAGGCGAATGTGCTAACCACTACGCAACCGTGCCTCCGAATTCTCCATTGAAGACAAAAAATTTTACAAGTCATGATGAGTTAGCATATAATAATAATAATAATAATAATAATAATAATAATAATAATAATAATAATAATAAACCCTAATAATAATAAACCCTTCCCATACCTGGTTATTTCTGTCCCAAAGTGTTTTATTTCACTTGTGCCACATATTTTAAGCATTACAAGCATCAAAACAAACTGGAAAGGACACAATGTATTTATTTATTACTTTTAATTTTGCACGGGATTTTTATACACGACTCATTTATGAATAAATGTTTTTCATTTCTTTTATTTATTTATTTGTAACATTTCAAACCAGGAACTTTACGTTCAAGTGATTTATAAACGCTTTTTATGAAAACTGTTTTAATCATGTTTACCTGTGATTTATTTATTTAGACGCTCGCTTGTAGGCTTGCAAAAAAAAATTTAATCTCGCTTGCCCCTACCCTAGGCTTTGTGATCGCTCGTTCGTTCATCCTGACGCCTGGCAGAAGGCAGAATCCTGTTTATGAATTGTTCATCTTACGTCATTCGTTTACGTTGATGCGCTATGATTCATATTTCTGAATCACATCTACGAGTGCAAACATTACAGTTTTAGGTGTTATTATTTCAATTCAGAGGTTTCCTGGATCATGTTTACGCAAAAAATCCTTGTCACCCATGTTTTTTTTTACATTTACATTAGATATATATTATATATATATATATATATATATATATATATATATATATATATATATATATTATATATACACATGCATACGGCATACATACATACATATA
>JACRUU010000007.1:10088688-10101188 GCA_030449085.1 Kryptopterus vitreolus
CCCGGTGTTAAACTGGAGAGTAAGAAAAAAGAAGTAACAGGTCAGCAAGAGACTTAATAATCGCCATTTGACACCGTCTTTCGTTTCCATCAGACACACAGAAGGAAACTTCAGTACGTGAATATAAGAATGGCGTTCCTCCTGTCCGTATTCATTCACGCGGAAACACTGTGTGTGTGTGTGTGTGTGTGTGTGTGTGTGTGTGTGTGTGTGGTGTCAAAGAATATAAAAACCACTGTGAAACTGCACATCCGAGGCAGTCGTTGGAGTGCATATTTCATATTTCATACCTGTAAAACATACATCTGTGTGTGTGTGTGTGTGTATGTGTGTGTGTGTGTGTGTGTGTGTGTGTGTGTGTGTGTGTTTTTATATTAGATTAGATTCAACTTTATTGTCAGTGCACATGTGGGTAACAAAATACAGGTAGCATCCGAACAGAAGTGAATTTCACCGTGCAGTAATTAGTATAAAGAGTCAGTATATAACAGGAATGTGCATTAGGTGCATTAGTGCAAATAGTGCTGCTATTGTGTATTCAACAACATATTGTATCAACGTTCACGTGTTCACTTTTTTTTCACAAGTTAGTGCAACATCTTATGATGCATTTTAGATCCATCTTCAGAACATGGGCTTCAACAGACGTAAGGGAAATGTGGGCTTTTGTGCTACGCCGTTACACATTTTATGAAATTTCTTTATTTAAAAGCGTGAAATAGTGCATTAATGCTTATTATTCAATGTTTGCTTGCAAAGTTTCTGCACCCGTATGTCTATGTGTGTTGAGCTTCCATTGGACTTCATTCATCTTCTACCACTTTATCCGATCTTCCCTCGGGTCATTGGGAGCCTGTGCCTATCTCAGGCGTCTATGGGTATTAAGGCAGGTGATACACCCTGGATGGAATGCCAACCCATCACAGGGCACACACACACACACACTCACATTCACACTCACATACTAGGGACAATTTTCCAAGGTGCCAATCAACCTACCGTGCATGTTTTTGGACCTGGAGGAAACCGGAGAACCCGGAGAAAAACCCCCTGAGACACGGGGAGAACATGCAAACTCCATACACACATGGCCGAGACGGGAATCGAACCCGGACCCTGGTGGTGTGAGGTGAACGTGCTAACCACTAAGCCACTGTGCCCCTCCATTGGACTGTATTTAAACCATTCATTGTGTAAAACGTGTAAGTGTTCATACGGCTCGTATTGCATATATTTTTATAGTGTAAGTGTCCATAGGGTTCGTATTGCATATACTTTTATAGTGTAAGTGTCCATAGGGCTCGTATTGCATATATCTTTACAGTGTTAGTGTCGATAGGGCTCGTATTGCATATCTTTTTATAGTGTAAGCGTTCATAGGGTGTGTATAGTGCATACTTGTATAGTGTATACTTGTATAGTGTAAGTGTTCATACGGTATATCTCGTATTGCATATATCTTGTTTATAGTGTAAGTAGTGTAACTTGTATACATAGTGTTCATACGGCTCGTATTGCATATATCTTTATAGTGTAAGTATCCATAGGGCTCGTATTGCATATATCTTTATAGTGTAAGTGTTCATAGGCTGTGTTTAGTGTATACTTGTATAGAGTAAGTGTTCATAGGGTATGTATAGTGTATATTTGTATAGTGTATACTTGTATAGTGTAAGTGTTCATACGGCTCTTATTGAATATATCTTTATAGTGTAAGTGATCATAGGGTGTGTATAGTTTATACTTGTATAGTGAATACTTGTATAGTGTAAGTGTTCATAGGGCCCGTATTGCATATATCTTTATTGTGTAAGTGTTCATAGGGGGATTTTTTCCCCATGTTTTGTATAGTGTACACTTGTATAATGTACTGTAAGTGTTCATATGACTTGTATTGTGTTTGCCTCTATAGTGTACGTGTTTATAGAACTTGTAGACTGCTATTAGAGTGTACATTTACATTGCATAATGCAAGTGCTCATACCGTATGTATAGTGTAAGTGCTCACAGGGCTTGTATAGTGTAAATTTGTATAGTGCTCATAGAGGTTGTCTTTGGGAGTCAATATTTTGTAACAAGCCAGTAAGTCATGACAATATTCAATACAATAGAGACTTTGTTTTCTTACATTTAAATAGGGAAATTAAGAGAATATATATATATATATATATATATATATATATATATATATATATAATTAAAATTATATAGTTATATATTATATACTATAAATGGATAGAACATCTCCATTAGTATAAGAATTGTAATTGGTAGCAGTCGGTTGTGGTTCAAAACGAATTGCACTTTGTGTTTATTGCATGTTTGCATTCATTAATTTTGCGTAGATCAAAGCAACACTATAAAATCGCCAAACTCCACCATGTATTAAAAAAAAATCGAATAAACATTGTTACAGCTTCTTTTGCGATATATACGTATTTAACCCTGATAATAAATAATGTAAATAATGTGTAATGCAAGCCATTCTTGTTATGCCGGCCTTATAATCTTTATTACAAGTGCCATAACCGCTTTACATACTAAAACCCTTTTCTAAATGCAAATGTGCAGGGTCAACATTACACATTGTTATTTGCATACTGTAAAAATTGATGAAAGGTTACAAAATAGGACCGTAAAATGCAGATAACGTGCCTCATTAGTAGCCCTGCTAGCAGCAAGGGCCCCCTCACACATACACACACTAAGTAGATCGGGACCCACAATATGTGGACATCCCACATGTGCACCATTGTGTGGGGCCCCACATTAACTGGTACATAGTGGTCCAGTCCATAGTGTGGTCTGGATTATAACGTGCCTTCACGGGTCACGGGTTTGGATCAAAACTGCTGTGGATGCTTAACGTACAAGGAATTAATGATATAAATAGAATATATAAATAATTAATTCCCAGGTAGAATTCGCCTGTTTAAGACTACACAGAAATATGGTGGGCCCTCGCAGGCATGTTTGCTGCGTGAGAAAAATAACTTGTATAGAGTGTTCATAGGGGGTGTGTAGTGTATACTTGTACAGAGTAAGTGTTCATAGGGTGTGTATAGTGTATACTTGTATAGGGTAAGTGTTCATAGGGCATGTATAGTGTATACTTGTATAGTGTAAGTGTTCATAGGGGGTGTGTAGGGTATACTTGTTCAGTGTAAGTGTTCATAGGGGGTGTGTAGTGTATACTTGTATAGAGTAAGTGTTCATAGAGCATGTATTGTGTATACTTGTATAGTGTAAGTGTTCATTGGGGGTGTGTAGTGTATACTTGTATAGAGTAAGTGTTCATAGAGCATGTATTGTGTATACTTGTATAGTGTAAGTGTTCATAGGGGGTGTGTAGTGTATACTTGTATAGAGTAAGTGTTCATAGAGCATGTATTGTGTATACTTGTATAGTGTAAGTGTTCATAGGGGGTGTGTAGTGTATACTTGTATAGAGTAAGTGTTCATAGGAGCATGTATTGTGTATACTTGTATAGTGTAAGTGTTCATAGGCATATATCTTTATAGGTGTGTAGGCTGTGTTTAGTGTATACTTGTATAGAGTAAGTGTTCATAGAGCATGTATTGTGTATACTTGTATAGTGTAAGTGTTCATAGGGGGTGTGTAGTGTATACTTGTATAGAGTAAGTGTTCATAGAGCATGTATTGTGTATACTTGTATAGTGTAAGTGCTCATATGGGGTGTGTAGTGTATACCTGTATAGAGTAAGTGTTCATAGAGCATGTATTGTGTATACTTGTATAGTGTAAGTGTTCATAGGGGGTGTGTAGTGTATACTTGTATAGAGTAAGTGTTCATAGAGCATGTATTGTGTATACTTGTATAGTGTAAGTGTTCATAGGGGGTGTATAGTGTATACTTGTATAGAGTAAGTGTTCATAGAGCATGTATTGTGTATACTTGTATAGTGTAAGTGTTCATAGGGGGTGTGTAGTGTATACTTGTATAGAGTAAGTGTTCATAGAGCATGTATTTGTGTATACTTACATTTACATTTACATTTGCGGTATTTAGCAGACGCCCTTATCCAGGGCGACGTACAGGAAGTGCTTTAAGGTCTCGATCTAAGGATAAGATTTATTCAAGAAAGGTTAATACAAACTCAAGTACACAAGAATAGACAGTTTTTTTTTTAATATAATGGATTTCTGGACAGTGAGGTAAAAGAGAATAAAAGGAATGTTAGGATAGGTGTTGTTGGAAGAGGTAGGTCTTCAGTCGACGTTTGAATGTAGACAGTGTCTCCGTTGTTCGGAACCTCCAGTGGAAGTTCGTTCCACCACATCGGTGCCAGAACAGAGAAGAGCCTTGAGCTGGCCTTACCTTTTACCCTGAGAGACGGTGGAACCAGGCGAGCAGTGCTGGACGCTCTCAGGCAGCGAGGTGCAGTACGGGAGGTGATGAGGTTGCGGAGGTAAGATGGTGCAGATCCATTTTTGGCTTTGTAGGCGAGCGTCAGTGTTTTGAATCTGATGCGTGCAGCTACAGGAAGCCAGTGGAGCGAGCGCAGCAGTGGGGTGGTGCGAGAGAATTTAGGCAGGTTGAACACGAGTCGCGCAGCTGCATTTTGAATCATTTGCAGTGGACGAATAGCGTTCTGAGGTAGAACCTGCCAGCAGAGAGTTACAGTAGTCCAGTCTCGAGATGACGAGAGACTGAACCAGGACCTGAGCAGCCTGTGTGGATAAAAACGGTCGAATCCTTCTGATGTTGTAGAGAAGGTAACGACAAGAGCGAGAAACGTTAGAAATATGGGAAGAGAAAGACAATTGATTGTCTATAGTTACCCCGAGATTACGAGCAGTGGTGGAGGGAGAAAGTAGGGAGTTATGGAGAGTTATGCTGAGATCCTGACCAGGAGATGAATCACATGGGATCACCAGCATTACCAGCATTACTTGTATAGTGTAAGTGTTCATAGGGCATGTATAGTGTATACTGGAGCACAAAGAGCTGCTCCAGGCTTGGCGATTACCTGGGCTCGAACCTCCGACCTTCCGATCAGTAGCTCAGTGCCTTTTATTGTTTTCTCCCAATATAAAGAATCAGTTCTAAATTTCGAGGTTTTTATCTGGAGATCTAAATCTTTCTTTCTTATATTTTATTACTGTATATATTTGTTTTATTTCTGTCAGCCGCTTTAATGCGCTGTACTGCTCGTGGGCACTATTTATTTATTTATTTATTTTTTTGCACCACTAAACTCATTATTTACAGCCGTAAGTGTAAATCCCATGCTGGTGATTTGCTACTTGAAGGAAGTTCCATTAGGAGGTGCATTTCTATCGAGTCCGAGGTCCTCGAATGCGCTTCCTATAATAAACCTCGTTTTTTGTTTGTTTGTTTGTTTTTTGTCCACCTGCTAAACTGAATAATGTCGATGATAAATGACGGACACTTTTTCTTTTTCGGAGATATTGTTGTATCAATGCATTTTGTGTGGCTCAGTGGTCTAAAGGAAGGTCGGGGGGAAGTGAGAGTCCCGGTATCGCCAAACTGCCACCATTGGGTCCTTCAGCAAGGCCCTTATCCCTCTGTTCTCTAGGGGGCGCTGTATCATGCCTGCCCTGAGCTTGTCATTAGTGGTGCTTTGCAAAAGCATCACTATTATAATCTCTCTCTGGCTTCGGTCAAATTTTCGGCGTGTAACTCGTCCCTCAGTTTTTGTCTCAATCGTCACGAATCATACCTCATATCGTGCGGCCCGATGGTGTGAGGTGTGCTGTTACTTTTATAAGGAATCGCCCTGCGGAATTCCGAACCCGGGGCCAAAAAGCGGGAATTTTTTCCCATAGAAAATACATGCGGAAATTTCATGCCTCACAGCTCGGCCTGTGAGCGTCCGACATGTACATATGGCAAATCCACTCGTAGGGGGTCCTGAGTGGATCATGATCATATACCGCCCGAACCCCACACACATTCGGGAAATCTGTGACATTCCGACCCATAGAGAATGAATGGAGAAATTTGACGCTCCGACTTACCCTCTGTAGGTAAGATGGAGTAAGTCGCGAAAATATAACTGCCGCATGGAGTCACGTGGCCGCAAAAATGAAATGAAAAATCCGCGAACTCCGGACACATGGTCATGTGACGTGTCTAAACGCTCAGCTCATCGACGGGAGTCGGATGCTGGATAAGTTGACGTCACATGCATAACTGGCCCCGCCCCCTCCTGAAAAACACCGTTTTTGGTGTCTAAACACTCGTCTCTCCGAACAAGCTAGCATTTAGACGTCAACGCTAAATATTAAACGGACCAGACTCTAAGCAGTCACGCCCGGCAAGCATCACTCACATTTTCTTCAGGAAACGTCCCATGTTTAGTTTTACAATTGCGATCTTTGTAACATCCAAACAAAACACGTTAAAATTATTTGCCTCTATCGAATACGCGTCACACCCTCAACGTGCGACACCAGCCAACGCCCAGCATACACCCCTGATGTACAGACGCTGTGAGGTTCAGGAGCAATATTTTTATTGCCTTTTTCTTTTGTACATATATTCATATGTTTTTCATTGTGCCGTGAAACGGTGCTTTTATGATTCAGGTTGACAGCTGATTCAGTAAAAGGACGACGGCACACAGAGAGAGGACGCTGTTTTTAGTTCGCTGCCGGAGGATAATTTAAGTTGTTTTTTTTTTTTTCATAAATACAAGAACGACACAAATAGACATTAGATGTTTTACTTGAACGTAACCTTCAACCCGACGTCTATTTTTTTTAAAAATTCAGAGTTCAAAACGTTTTCGCTGCATGCAGGAATCATTTTTTTTCTGCAGTCGTTCATTTCATTTTTAATGCCAAAAGAGTTTTGCGGCTCCCAGTGTGTGTGGAAACGCGTACAAATGGCTCTTTGAGCGGCAAAAGGTGCCAACCTCTGAACTAGGAGATCCAAATCTGTTCCATAATTCATTCATTCATCTTCTACCGCTATATCTGATCTTCCCTCGAGTCACGGGGAGCCTGTGCCTATCTCAGGCGTCTATGGGCATTAAGGCAGGATACACCCTGGATGGAATGCCAACCCATCACAGGACACACACACACACACACACACACACTCATTCACACACTAGGGACAATTTTCCAAGGTGCCAATCAACCTACCGTGCATGTTTTTGGACCGGAGAACCCGGAGAAAAACCCTGAGGCACGGGGAGAACATGCAAACTCCACACACACATGGCTGAGAAGGGAATCGAACCCGGACTCTGGATGTGTGAGGTGAACGTGCTAACCACTAAACCACCGTGCCCCCCTGTTCCATAATAACAATATAAAATAAAAAAATATATAATATAATATAATATACAAAAAGAGAAGAATAATAGCATTTAGATATTTCGTATTCATTACAGCAAAGTGAAATTCTTTCTTTGCTTGCTTTTTGTAAGTTGGCGTATATGGTCAGCCATGATACAGCGCCCCCTGGAGGACAACATGGGTTAAGGGCCCTTGAGTGGCAGCGTTCGAACCCCGCCCCACCCCACCCCCGACCTTCTCCTGCTAGAGAACTCTTCCTGGGATGAACCCCAGGTCGTCTTATCTACATCGCTAACCTCAACAACACTCTTAACGGGTGAAATAAAGAGTAACTAGTGCTGACCTGGCAAACCCGTGGCTCCCGAGCCTCATCTGGCTCTTTAGGAGCTTTCACATAACATGCGTCAATGGGAATGGGATGATGTTCATGTGTACCCATGTGTATGATGTGGCTCTTTGCAGTAACACAGAAAAAAAGTGGCTCTTAGCCTCCTACTAGTTGGCCACCCCTGAACTAGTGGAACATCTTCCCAAAAGAGTGGAGGTTATTACACTTGCAAATGGGGACCGAATGCGGAATGTTTATTCGTCCTGATGATCAGACGACCGAAGAAAAAAAAAACAAAACAACATCCGACTGTTTTGTCCTGTGTGTTTTGCAGTCGCAATCAAAATAAACCCGCAAATGCAATCATCTACGTCCTACTTCCCATGTGCTGATTTTAGATGTGTTTTTTTTTCTCCCCCATTCAGTCATGACATCTGACTTTTTTCGTTCATTGGGTATTTATTTATTTATTGTCAAGCACGCCGTGCCTTTATTTGCGCATAAAATGCAAAACCAGGCACACAGCATCCGCGATTATGCAGCTGACATAATGCTATTCGATACGTGATATAACGAACCACCACAACACAATATGTGTGTGTGTGTGTGTGTGCGCGTGTGTGTATGCGCGTGTGCGTGTGTGCGTCATCTCTATTGTGATGTTAATAAACTACACGGCTTAAAATATTCCGTTCGGTTTGTCTGCTCTCAGGTCAGTGCTTTCGTTTACTCAGTGCAATTTCCAATCAGCAGTATACTGACAACAGAGGTCAGGGTTGCCAGATCTGTGTAAACTCAATCGAAAACAACAAAAAAAATGCATCCTTTGCGAAAACGTTCATTGGCGCATGTCGTGTTTGATATGAAACATCATATTTGGTCCATGCTCACGTGTGTGTGTGTGTGTGTGTGTGTGTGTGTGTATGATAATTAGTACACAGTACATTAGGGATTGTAGGAATCGAGGCCATGATCTCATCGAATATCTCAGACAGAAACTCTTGTCAGTGTAAAGATTAATAATCATTTCTTTGACAATACCGCCGTACCAACGGCGCACCACCAGTGCACTTCATTACGTTGACTTTTATTCTGGAAAGACGCCAGCAGCGCGGACTTGGATGCGTACGCGAGCTGATTTAGCCAGCAATGTAGACTTGGGAAGTAAATGAATTGACGAGGGCGCAGTCCCCCGCGTGTCGGATTGTTCTTAGGTTTAGGGATAATTTATTGTGTTGATAAATCACTAGAAATTCCGGGTCTTATTTGGTCTTCATTCATTCATTCATCTTCTACCGCTTATATCCGATCTTCCCTCGGGTCACGGGGAGTCTGTGCCTATCTCAGGCGTCTATGGGCATTAAGGCAGGATGCACCCTGGATGGAATGCCAACCCATCACAGGACACACACACACACACACACATTTATACACTAGGGACAATTTTCCAAGGTGCCAATCAACCTACCGTGCATGTTTTTGGACCGAGAGGAATCCGGAGAACCCGGAGAAAAACCCCCTGAGGCACGGGGAGAACATGCAAGCTCCACACACACATGGCCGAGACGGGAATCGAACCCGGATAATGGCTGTGTGAGGAGAACGTGCTAACCACTAAGCCACCGTGCAAATTGTACTTTTATAAAGTAATTGAAAAACATTTTGAATAGTCATTTGTAATCTGTAATCAATTACATTTCCAAAGTAACCTTTCCAACACTGCTTCTAAGTGAGTATAGGTTAGTATTATTATATTAAGTATTATAGGTTACATGTACATCAAATGTGTCAAACATCAACACTTTATATTCATAGAAAGCAATCATATTACGCTTGTTATATTACACTGAATAAAATCTGTCGTTGGATGAAAGTAAACAAACGACTTGGACCCGTTACACGTCGTCTGTAAAAGTAAAAGTGTAATCTGTTTACTTTCATTTCCGCTGAATGAATATTCATCCATACAAATCAAATTTCAACATTTATGGAAAGTACTTTTTTTTTTTTTTTAAATAAATAGCCGAAGTGGCTTTTCACATCTGACTAAATTATCATTTGACGTCTTTGGATAAAATTCATCTTTCACATCTTTAGAAATGAAAAACGTAAAGTCAGACTAGTTTCTGTATTATAGGATTGCGGTATATTTGTCATCGCTTGTTGTTGCTCTACAAATTCCAAAATAAAATAATAAATAATGAGAAAGACATTCATCGAAGAAGATAAATACCTGAACTACAGTACTTTGCAAAAGATTTAGGCAGGTGTGAAAAAGTGCTGTAAACAGAGATTGCTTCTAGAAATATAAATAAATAATAAATAAATAACAATAATACATAATTAATAATAAAATAAATGAATAGTATAAATGAATAGTGAATTGTATAATAATAATCAATAATACATTGAATAATAAATAATGATTGTTTACCTGAACTACAGTACCGTGCAAAAGTTTTATGCAGGTGTGAAAAAGTTCTGTCAACATTGAACGCTTTTAGAAATATAAATAATGATTGTTTATTTTTGTCAATTTACAAAATGCAATGTGAGCGAACAAAATAAAATGGAAATGAAAGCAATATTTGTTGTGAGTGACGTTTAGAAGAAGTAGAAGTAGTGGAAGTGACGTCACAGAGACCCCCACAGAGTCCTGATCTCTACATCATGGAGTGTGTGTGTGGGATTTACATGAAGAGACAGAAGGATGTGAGAACGTCTCCATCCACAGAAGATCTGTGTTTACTTCTCTAAGATGGAACAACCGACCAGCCGAGTTCCTTCATAAACACTGTGTGTAAGTGTACCTAGTTAAGTGTACTTATTCCCCGTAAGTGTCACGGGGAGTCTGTGCCTATCTCAGGCGTCTATGGGCATTAAGGCAAGATACACCCTGGATGGAATGCCAACCCATCGCAGGGCACACACACACACACACATTTGCAGCATTTGGCAGACGCCCTCATCCAGAGCAACTTACAAGTGAGCAATTGAGGGTTAAGGGCCTTGCTCAAGGGCCCACTAGTGGCAGCTTCATGGTGGGGATTGAAGCATTCATACACTAGGGACAATTTTCCAAGGTGCCAATCAACTTACCATGTATGTTTTTGGACCGGGGAGGAAACTGGAGAAAAAAAACCCTGAGGCACGGGGTGAACATGCAAACTCCACACACACATGGCCGAGACGGGAATTGAACCCGGACCCTGGCGGTGTGAGGCGAATGTGCTAACCACTAAGCCACCGTGCCCCTTTAATAATAACAATATTCATTCATTCATTCATCTTCTACCGCTTTATCCGATCTTCCCTCGGGTCGCGGGGAGTCTGTGCATATCTCAGGCGTCTATGGGCATTAAGGCAGGATACACCCTGGATGGAATGCCAACCCATCACAGGACACACACACACACACACACACACACACACACACATTCACACACTAGGGACAATTTTCCAAGGTGCCAATCAACCTACCGTGCATGTTTTTGGACTGGGAGGAAACTGGAGAAAAACCCCCTGAGGCACGGGGAGAACATGCAAACTCCACACACACATGGCCGAGACGGGAATCGAACCCGGACCCTGGTGGTGTGAGGCGAACGTGCTAACCACTAAGCCACCGTGCCCCTTTAATAATAACAATATAATTCATATAATTTATTCATTAATAAAAGTAAATAATTAACACTTCTATTTTTGAAAGCATTCTTTGTTTACAGCATTTGTTTTTTCCAGGCTGCATAAAACTTTTGCACACTACTGTATACAGTTACTTACTTATAAAATAGATTTGATCAGACTCTTTGGAATGCCAAACTTTCCCAGGTTCTCTTGGGGGATAATTACGGGATTTCTGGTTTCGTCCCAAATCCCAGTAACATTAGGCTAAATAGCCTTAAGGTGAGTGCTTAGGGCTGTTCAATGTACTGGTGGAGCTCTCTAAGGGTTTTGCTCTTCCCTCACTCCCAGTGGGGTCCTGGCAAAGTGAAACTATAGATTTTTTTTGCTTTCAGCCGGGATGAAAAATCTTGTTTTAGTCGTAATTTGCATAAAAAAAAAGAAACATGCTATTTTAATTAGGGTAATTCCTCGAGTAATCGTATTACAAAAATTGATTAGAGCAAATTAAGCCATTTGTAAGAAGAAGAGTTACGGTAAGGAAACGCTCGCTGTAATAATGTAATAATCGTTACCCCAATTAAAAAGTGCTTTTTATCCGATTAATCAACGTGGTATGCCGATTCAAAAGTTACTTTTTATCTGATAATCGATGTAATAATCAGTATACCGATTAAAAAGTACAGCAAATATAATCAGAATAATCGGTGCAATAATCGGCATAAAGATTAAAAAGTACTTAAAATAGGATTAATCGATGTAATAATCGGTGTGCAGATCAAAAAGCACTCAAAAATCAAATTAATCGATTTAATAATCGGCATACCGATTCAAAAATATGCTTGTCCGATTAATCTATGCAATAATTAGTATGTCGATTAAAAAGTGCCTTGAAAAATCGGACTAACCTATGTAATAATTGGCATGCAGGTACTTTTTAAACAAATCTGATTAATCAATGTAATAATCGTTACCCAGATAAAAAAGTGATATTTTATCCGATTAATCGATGTAATAATTGGTGTGGCGAATTAAAAAGTAAAAAATAAAATAAAATAAATAATCGGATTAACCGATGTAATAACCAGCACACCAATTGAAAAGTACTTTTATCCGATTAATCAGTGTAATAATCGTTACCCCGATTAAAAAGTCATTTTCATCCGATTAATCGATATAGTAATTGGTGTGCTGGTTCAAAAGGTACTTTAAAAAAAATCTGATTAACCCATGTACTAATCGACACACCGATCGAAA
>JACRUU010000007.1:10106188-10111188 GCA_030449085.1 Kryptopterus vitreolus
GTGTGTGTGCGTGTGGTGTGTAGTGTGTGGTGTGTGTGTGTGTGTGTGGCGTGTGGTGTGTGTGGTGGTGTGGTGTGTGTGTGTGGTGTGTTGGGTGTGGTGTGGTGTGGTGTGTGTGGTGTGTGGTGTGTGTGTGTGTGTGTGTGTGTGGCTTTGTGTTGTGTGTGGGGTGGGGTCCGGGTGTGTGTGTGTGTGTGTGTGTGTGTGTGTGTGTGTGTGTATGTGGTGTGTGTGTGTGTGTGTGTGTGTGTGTTGTGTGTGTGTTTTTTTGTGTGTGTGTGTAGTGTGTGCGTGTGTGTGTGTGTGTGTGTGTGTTTTGTTTTTGTGTGTTGTGTGTGTGTTTGTGTGTGGTGTGTGGTGTGTTGTGTGTGTGTGTGTGTGTGGTGTGTTGTGTGTGGCGTGTGGTGTGTGGTGTGTGTGGTGTGTGGTGTGTGGTGTGTGTAGTGTGTGGTGTGTGGTGTGTGGTGTGTGGTGTGTGGTGTGTGGTGTGTGGCGTGTGTGTGTGTGTGTGTGTGTGTGTGGTGGTGTGTGTGTGGTGTGTGTGTGTGTGTGTGTGTGTGTATGTGGTGTGTGGTGTGTGTGTGTGTGTGTGGCGTGTGTTGTGTGTGGTGGTGTGTGGTGTGTGTGTGTGTGTGTGGGTGTGTGGTGTGTAGTGTGTGGTGTGGTGTGTGGGCGATGTGTGGTGTGGTGTGTGTGGTGTGTTGTGTGTGGGTGTGGCGTGTGGGTGTGGCGTGTGTGTGTGTTTGTGGGTGTGGTGTGTGGTGTGTTGTGTGTGGCGGGTGTGTGTGTTGTTGTGTTGTTGTGTGTGTTGTGTGTGGTGTGTGGGGTGTGTGTGTGGCGTGTGGTGTGTGGTGTGTGGTGTGTGGTGTGTGGTGTGTGGTGTGTGTGTGTGTAGTGTGTGGTGTGTTGTGTGTAGTGTGTGGCGTGTAGTGTGTAGTGTGTGGTATGCGGTGTGTGGTGGTGTTGTTGAGAACGCTGCATGTATTGGATGTTCGTGTAGAACAGAAACGGTTTGTTGCGTTTGTAAAAGTCTGCAGTGAAATATTGAAATGAATAATGAGTTTAAAAAACGGCACATTTTAGCATCGCTACATAAAAAAAATTGATGACCTCTATTAGAGCGTCTCCTTGATGCGTGCATGGGAATATTAAGTCTCGGCACACACACACACACACACACACACACACACACACACACACACACACACACACACACACACACACACACACACACACGCACACACAGACAGACGCTTGCGCCTGGCCCTCAGCCTCTGCACAGGTCACTATGAAATATTCAACACGCTTTAACTAGACAGATGCACTCGCTCGTTTCCCGACGTGTGTTTGTTAAGTACCCACAATGCCCCCGAGGTCCTGGCAGCCAGCGATACGTACGGGCACGGCGCGTGCGACCTTGGCACATGGCTGCGCTAATGGGGTCTCGTCGCGTCACACGGCCCGCGTCCTCCTTCCTGAAACGGTGGGGGGGGGTTGTTTTGTAGTTTTGCGTGCGTAACAGGGAATAAGCAATCCCAGATGTGCCTTAAACTTTGATTATTATTAGAGGCCTACTAAAAGAGGATAAGTGAAGGGTACACTCGCAATTAAGCACCCGAAAAACAGCGGGGAGAAATAATCGACGGTAATTACGCTCGGCGAGAACGAAGAGATTAAAGCCGAAACGCGGGCGAGCGACAGTAAACACCGCGCAAATTAAAAGCTTGTTTTTAATTGAAAGCTCATGGCATTGAACTAATCACTGCAACGAGCGCTTACGGGTATATACACTATATACACACTACATATATACACACTATATACACTACATATACACTATATGACACTATATACACTGCCTATATATACACTATATACACAACGACACTATATACACACATATATACACTATATACACTATATATACACTATATACACTATATATACTATATACACACATATATACACACACGTATAAAACAACTATATATACACTATATATATACACTATATACACACTATATATACACTATATACACTATATACACTATATACACACTATATATACACTATATATACACTATATACACTATATATACTATATACACCATATATACACCGTATATACACTATATATACACTATATAATACACCATATATACACCGTATATACACTATATATACACTATATACACTATATACACTATATATACACTATATATACACTATATATACACACTATATACTATATATACACTATATATATATACTATATATACACTATATACACTATATACACACTACATATATATATATACACTATATACACACTATATATACACTATATATACACTATATACACTATATACACACTACATATACACTATATATACACTATATATACACTATATACACTATATACACACTATATATACACTATATATACACACTATATACACACTATACATTATATACACACATATACATATATATACACTATATATACACTATATACACACTATATATACATATACTACTATACACTTATATATACACTATATGAACTATATGTGTATATATATATATATATATATATATATATATATATATATATATATATATATATATATATATATATATCATATATATATATATATATATATATATATATATACCCCACATATATATACACTATATACACTATATATAACATACATACATATTCATGTGTTACTTGTATGTTATTAACACATTATATTTTAACACATTAACACATCAACACTGTTGATTCCGGTTGGTCAGAAATTGTTGGTTTGGATAAAAAATGATTTTCCAGCATTAAAGCTTTTATGCAAATTTATGCAGATTTCCACTATTATAGAGAATAACAGCTCTGTTTAACATTTGTGTATTTGTTGGTGTTGCGTAATCTAATCTATCTATCTATCTATCTATGTCTGTCTGTCTATCTATCTATCTATCTATCTATCTATCTATCTATCTATCTATCTATCTATCTATCTGCATCTATCTGTCTGTCTGTCTGTCTGTCTGTCTGTCTGTCTGTCCTGTCTGTCTGTCTGTCTATCTATCTACCTATCTATCCATCTATTCTATCTATCTATCTATCCAACCTCATCTGCATCTATCTATCTATCTGTCTGTCTGTCTGTCTATCTATCTATCTATCTATCTATCTATCTATCTATCTATCTATCTATCTATCTATCTATCTATCTATCTATCTATCTATCTATCTATCTATATCTATCTATTCATCTGTCTGTCTATCTGTCTATTATCTATCTTCTACTATCTTCTACTATCTCTCTACTATCTATCTAGCCTACTATCCATCTAATCTATCTATCTATCTACCTATCTATCTATCTATCTATCTCTATCTATCTATCTATCTCTATGTGTCTGTTTGTCTGTCTGTCTATCTGTCTGATGTATAAGCATGAAGGGAAAGAAGAAGTGATGCAGTAGAGGGAATTGGTGTTTATTGGTGCTATAGCGTTAAAGCGGACGATCCACTGTATATAATGTAACTGTAAATGGATAAAAAGTACGGCGTATCCTGTAACATTGAGAGAGTTGTTGATGATGATTTCTGGCTGAAGCGCGCGCAGGCTGTAATTATTATTATTTTTAATGTACAGCATGTAACAGACACACACTGAGCGATGGCGATGACATGCGCCATTTCCTCGATTAGCTCTGACGATCCGCTCGATCGATTATCTGTAGAAGCGGTTATTGCGTTATTAGCGGCGCTGATGAAGTGGCGGATCGTCTGTCCGCGCCCCGGAAAACGTCTCCTGTAAAAGAAAAAGGTGTCTTTTGTTTTTGTTTTTTTTTCCCCATGTGTTTCAATGTTCTTTCTTCCGTCAAATCAGCTGCTAACGATCGAGATTGGCAAGCAGTCAAAGACGCACGCGCTCTCGCTCGCGCTAAACAGATACACAACAGGAGACATTAATCTGAGTCGACACAGAAACAATGCCAAGCGGCAAACGGAAATCTGTGTCTAATCACTGGCTGCGTCAACGCAATTAGACGCGGTGTTGGCGGCAAGCACGCAACTCACACCACGGCCCGTGTGTGTGTGTGTGTGTGTGTGTGTGTCGAGCTGGTGGCGTTGTGGTGGGAAAAGGGGGCGGGGTTGGTCATGGAGTACGATGAGTAAGTTCGCTTCATGCGTTTTTTTTGCGTCAGTCCAGGAAGTGAAGCGTCGTCTCTCTCTTTGGCACTTCCTGCTCGCTCGCTCAGATGCTTCGAGGGCTCTGATTCAAAGTGCACTCTTTTCAGCGCCGTATTCACCGCGGTGGAAAAGAGAACGGCGTTCCCGAATTTCTTTTATTTATTTATTTATTTATTTATTTATTTTTATTTTTTTTTACAGATCTTTTTTTTTTTTCAAGTAGATTGTTTATCAAAATGTAGCAAAAATACAATATTTTATATTTACAATTTTTTTTGCTACATGTTGTTAAACAATCATCAGATTGTTTACATTTTGTTTTTTTTTTTTTGGTTTTTTTTTTGCAATATTTTGATAAATAATAAACATAACAGCAGATTGTTTATCAAACTGTAGCAAAAATACAATATTTTATGTGTCAAAATTTTTTTTTAACCTACATTTTGATAAATAATGAGCAGATGTTTTTTTTTGTTATTTTTTTTGCTACATTTTGATAAATAATCAGCATTTCATCAGATTGTTTATCAAAATAAATAAATAAATAAATAAATAACAATTAGTAGATTTATCAAAATGTAGCAAAAATATAACATTTTTATGTTTTGCAAAATTTTTTTTGCTACATTTTGATAATTACATTTTTTTTTTGCTACATTTTGTTAAACAATCAGCATTTCATCAGATTGTTTATCAAAATAAATAAATAAATAAATACAATTCGCAGATTGTTTATCAAAATTTTGCAAAAATATAAAATTTTATATGCAAAAAAAAAAGATAACAAAAAAAT
>JACRUU010000007.1:10113688-10166188 GCA_030449085.1 Kryptopterus vitreolus
TCTTCTACCGCTTTATCCGATCTTCCCTCGGGTCACGGAGATCCTGTGCCTATCTCAGGCGTCTATGGGTATTAAGGCAGGATACACCCTGGATGGAATGCCAGGGTGTACCCATTGCAGGGTACACACACACACACAAACACACACACACACACACACACACAACATTCATTAACATTAGGGACAATTTTCCAAGGTGTCAATCAAACCTACCGTGCATGTGTTTTTGGACCGGAGGAGGAAGGAGGACCCGGAGGAAGGAGGGGAGGGTAACCCCGAGAAAAACCCCCCTGAGGCACGGGGAGAACATGCAAACTGCAAACCACACACACACACATGGCTGAAATGGGAATCGAACCCGGACCCTGTCGATTTGAGGTGAACGTGCTAAGCCACAGTGCCTCAGGCAAAATATTATTTGTTATACTTGTTATTATTATATTTTCAGGCAGAAATTATACACCAGACAAATAATGAATGACACTTAAATGTCTATAGTTTCATAACATTTATTTCAAATATTTATTTCAATATATTATAAGAGGATCCAAATATTGGATAAAAAGATATATTTAAAATGTACATAAATGTATATATGTATATTATTATTATTTATGTAATATGTAAAGCTGCTTTGAGACAATGACAAATTGTAAAAAGCGCTCTAAAAATAAAATTGAATTGAATTGAATTATTATTATTATTATTTTATTATTATTTTAATATATATTGTTGTATGTTATAATTATTTTAAAAGCATAATGTTTCATTCATTCATTCATTCATTATCTTCTACCGCTTTATCCGATCTTCCCTCGGGTCACGGGGAGTCTGTGCCTATCTCAGGCGTCTATGGGCATTAAGGCAGGATACACCCTGGATGGAATGCCAACCCATCGCAGGGCACACACACACACACACACAGACACACACACACACACACAACACACACACACACACGCAGTCACACACTAGGCACAATTTTTTCCAAGGTGCAATCAACCTACCGTGCATGTTTTTGGACCGTGGAGGAAACCCGGAGAACCCGGAGAAAAACCCCCTGAGGCACGGGGAGAACATGCAAACTACACACACACATGGCCGAGACGCGAATCGAACCCGGACCCTGGCGGTGTGAGGCGAACGTGCTAACCACTAAGCCACCGTGCCCCTCGTTTCATTATTTAGTTTCAAAAATCACATTTTGTACATTATTGTGTTACTGCATGTAAATATGGTGAATATGACTATGGATATACAGTTACTTACAGAAACTATATCATAATATCTTTTAGTGCCAACTAAAACTATTTGCACTTGTGTATTTGCACTCACACACACACACACACACACACACACACACACACACACACACACACACACACTTTCTCAGACTCACATAATTAAGCTCACATACCCTTGAACATAGCCATAAAGACACCCACATTAACCCAAGCACACACTCCAGAATTGGACAGTGAACACTGATGAGCTCCTAACGCGATTATGCAGATTCCTTCTCCAGGTTGAGAAGGTGGAGGGAGGGAGTGTGTGTGTGTGTGTGTGTGAGAGAGAGAGGAGAGAGAGAGAGAGAGAGAGAGAGAGAGAGAGAGAGAGTATGGGCCAGTCAGCGGAATGAAAGCGCAGTTGACATTGTAATCATGTCACCGGTCGCATATGAGACGGAATAACGAGCGGCGAGCGATGACTTTGCTCCAGTCGACACTCACAAGCGTTCAGGTGCGCCCATTACCATAGAGGCGTAATGCGTTCCAATCAATGCGAAGGGTAATAAGATGCTTAGATCTATGGTTGGATGATCAGAGTGAAAAGCGCAGCAGGCGAGCCTGATTAGAGGCAGCTGATTGGCCTGTATTGTGTGTGTCATTCTAGAGATGGTGAAATGTGCGCTTATGAGGGGGGGGGGGGGGGGGTGATTGAGGCTTTCGCCACTGTTTTACGTGTGTGTGTGTGTGTGTGTGTGTGTTAGGAAGGTTCCTTTGAAAATTACCTATTCAAAAGGTAATAAATAGTGTAACTTATCAATGATTTTCTAAAAGTAAAGTAACTGATTACATTTTGATTATTTTTATTTGTCCACTAGGGGGCACTTTAAGTTAACATCCTAAGAAAAGAGTTTCAAACCCTTACAAATATTCATTCATTCATTCATCTTTTACCGCTTTCCAATCTTCCCTCGGGTCACGGGGAGTCTGTGCTTATCTCAGGCGTATATGGGCATTAAGGCAGGATACCCTGGGTGGAATGCCAACCCATCACAGGGCACACACACACTCACACATACACACATTCATACACACATTTATACACTAGGGACAATTTTCCAAGGTGCCAATCAACCTACCATGCATGTTTTTGGACCGTGGAGGAAACCGGAGAACCCGGAGAAAAACCCCCTGAGGCACGGGGAGAACATGCAAACTCCCGGACCCTGGCGGTGTGAGGTGAACGTGCTAACCACTAAACCACCGTGCCCCCCTTACAAATATAGGTTATAAAAGTACATATATTCTTTACTTTACTTTTACTTAATTTACTTTATCAGTGGCACTGATTTTACATGAAATTGTTCAGATGGAACCCTATTTGTAATCTTTAACATTTTCATAGGTAACTGCAATTTAATTACACTTTTTTTTTCTCAATAACTGAATTATTGTAAATGATCTGGAACTGTTTACTGTTGCATTTATTTTGTGATTAAATGACATTGTTTTTTTTGTCATTTAAATTAAAATATTTTTATGTTACATGCAAGTAGTTACTCCCCAACACTGTGTGTGTGTGTGTGTGTGTGTGTGTGTGTGTGTGTTGTGTGTGTGTGAGAGAGAGAGAGATTCCTTTCACAGCGTTCCTTTCCCTCAGAGTTAGCATTAGCCGGAGGACTAGCATCTAGCAAAACTCACACACATTTATATACTGAAACATTTCTGGTGGACTAATGTGGTTCTCGGAAGTGTAATTTAATATTCCCATGAAAGGTTAGGTGACACAAAGGCAGATTTATAATGGTGTTTACCGGGACTTTGAAAATAAATAAAATGATCGCTAACGTTGAGCACACACACACACACACACACACACACACACACACAGACCAAGACTTCGTTTCTTTGAGCAGCAACATTTCAAAGACGGTATTTTGTTGCCTCGTTGACTCTTAAGACTCGATTTACTGTTTGAATTCAGCTAAATAATAATCCAGAGTTCAGAATCATCAGCTAGCATAACAGTATCCGCTAATGTGAGCCACCTGAATGCTAAAAGCTAACGCTGGCAGGCAGGGGGGCCATAAATGCTGTGTTCCTTTGTAAGGGGGAATTTGCACATTGCTCTCAAGTCATTTCTTTCCTCAGGATGTGGGAAAAAAAAGAAATGGGGGGAAAAAAAGGTGTTTAGGAAGAAATGAATGTTTCTTGTTTGTTCTGTTGGAGCAGGTGGAGCTTTGAAAAATCTAAAAATGCACACTTTTAAGTTTACAAGATGTGAGGGGTTTGTTCTGTGCTAGAACGTCAAACATTTATCCAGCCAATGCATGTAGGTTCACTCGGTATTTCAATAAATAAATGGGAAGAAAATTAATGCTAGGAATGTTTGTGGCTTGTTCACTGATGAGGGCTTTATTGCTGTCCAAGGGGACTAGTGTGAGAGTGTGTCAATGTAGATAAATATAATTCATGGCCAGTAGCCATTTTACCCTGTAGAGCAAAACGGGTTGCCCAATGAAGCTGAGCAGGGTTTGAGGCTGAGTTAGTACCTGAACGGATGACCTCCTGTGGGAATACTAGGTTGCTGCTGGAAAAGGTGTTTATGAGGCCAGCAGGAGGCGCTTACCATGTGGTGTGTGTGTGGGTCCTACTACCACAAAATAGTGACACTATACACTATAGGACACTAAACTGTCAAAAAAAAGACTGGATTTGGGACGAGACGTTAAAACGAAGTTTTGACTCAGGATGTCTTTGGAAAAAGAGTAGAGGCTGGGTCCTCATCATCCCCGCCAAATTCGCCCATTGACCATCATAGCTTCTTAACCATCCACCATATCTGTTGGCTTTATCATTCTGTCTCCTCTCCACGAACCCGGATCTTGGAGGTGTGAGGTGAACGTGCTAACCACTAAGCCACACAACCACTAAGCTGATGTGTGGTGGGAGTTCTGGGTCACCCAGGTGGATGCTGTATAGTAAAGAGCTTTCAGTGTCCAGAAAAGCGCTATATAAATGTAAATAAAGTACTTTATATGTTCATAGTCTCTAAACCTTTTGATACCACCTCATATTACGGTGTATAATATGGATTACACTAATAATCGGGAAGTATGGGATTACTCAGATCCCAGAATGGTGGGGGTTCAAGCCGCAGTATTTACAAGCTACCACTGGTAGACCCTTGAGGCTTAACCCTCTGTCCTCTAGGGGCGCTGTATCATCGCTGGCGCTAGATCCACTGGAAAGGCGCAAAATGGTCTTAAAATTCACAATTCTTAAAAGGCTTTGATTTGGAGTGTCTGCAACACTTAAATAATAATATAAATAAATAAATAAATAAAAAATAAATAAATAAATAAATAAATAGGGGGCACGGTGGCTTAGTGGTTACCATGTTCGCCTCACACTGCCAGGGTCCGAGTTCGATTCCCGTCTCGGCCATGTGTGTGTGGATTTTGCATGTTCTCCCCGTGCCTCAGGGGTTTTTTCTCCGGGTTCTCCGGTTTCCTTCCCGGTCCAAAAACATGCACGGTAGGTTGATTAGCACCTTGGAAAATTGTCCCTAGTGTATGAATGTGTGTGTGTGTGTGTCCTGCCTTAATGCCCATAGACACCTGAGATAGGCACAGACTCCCCGTGACCCGAGGGAAGATCGGATAAAGCGGTAGAAGATGAATGAATGAATAAATAAATAGTATTTTGGTTATTTTTGATGCATTCAACTCTCACATACAGAATACAATTAAAACTCCCTTTTTCATCTCGAGAACATTGCGGCGCATCTTTCCATTGCTGGAAAAATGTTTTTTTTTTAATTAAATTTATTTAATTATTTGCTGGTTGTTGTTTCAAAATCTACTTTAAAGAAATTTCAGGTTGCAAGGTTTCTGCGTGGGGGAGAGGTGTAGCTCAGTGGTCTAAGGCACTGGGTTTACTTATCAGAAGGGTGTAGTTCAGTGATTTAAGGCGCTGGGTTTGCTGATCGAAAGGTCGGGGGGTTCGAGCCCCGGTATCTCCAAGCTGCCAGTGTCCTTGAGCAAGGGCCCTTAACCCTCTGCGCTCCAGGGGGCGCCGTATCATGGCACTCTGACCCCAGCTTCCAAAAAAAAACAAAAAAACAAACCGGGATATGTGAAGAGACAAGATTCACTCTGCTGTAATGTATATGTGACAAATAAAAAATATTTTAATTTATGACATACATTTTTTTTTGTATGGAAAGCAAGGTGTGTGTGCGGGAGTTTGCATGTTCTCCACGTGCCTCAGGGGGTTTTTTCTCCGGGTTCCGTTTTTTTTTCTCCGGGTTCTCTGGTTCCCCCCCCAGTCCAAAAACATGCAGGTTTGATTTGGCACCTTGGAAAATTGTCCCATGTGTGTGTGTGTGTGTGTGTGTGCCCTGCGATGGGTTGGCATTCCATCCAGGGTGTATCCTGCCTTAATGCCCATAGACACCTGAGATAGGCACAGACTCCCCGTGACCCGAGGGAAGATCGGATAAACGGGTAGAAGATGAATGAATGAACGGAAAGCGATTTGAGATGTTGCTTGTCATTTCAATGTAATCAGGTTCAAGTTTGTTCACAAGTGCTTTTCACAATGGATATTGTCTCAGAAAAAAAAATAAAAATAAAATAAAATAAATAAATAAAATATATATATATATATATATATATATATATATATATAATAATATATAATCCATATATATATTATATATTATATATATATATATTATATATATATATATATATATATATATATATATATATATATATATATATAATATATATATACATATCCATATATATATATAATGAACCGGACTGAAAAACCAATCATCATTTTGAGGAGCAACAGAGTGTGGTGATTATAAGGTAAAGTGCTTTCTATATTCTTTTTACGATCTGAGATTGTTATGAATATATAGTGGTTTTATTTTTAGAGGCGCATATAAAATAAGGATTATTATTATTATTATATTATTATTATTAATATATTATTATTATTGGTTCTTACTTGCCAACTTGAATGCAGGCTAAGAATACTAAATCCACCCCCAAAAAATCCCTTATCCCCGGGAGTTAATCAATGACAAGAACCAGGACAAGGAAATTCTAACCTGTGAGTTGTTGATATATTGCCGTCTGCTTGACGGGCCACCGTGACATTTCGCAGAGTGTATCGTGACCTCTTAATTAAAATGAGTTTTGTCTCGTCCATCTCCGACTGTTTCTCACCTTTCTGCTGCATAGCGGAACGATTAGCAGTTAGCCTGGGGATGTACGAGTTCCGGATCTGATCTTCTCTTCACCTGCCTCTCAGAAAATGCAGGTGTCAGTATTCTGGACAAGGGAGTGCATCGCTTTAAAACCTATTATCCTGTCACGGGTCATGTGACCTGATTTTTTTCACCTGATTCACGTTAAATAAAGTAGCACTTGTGTACATTTATTAAAGAGATTAAGGTACACATTGGGACACCTGATATTACCAGCCATGTGGGGTTCTTCGGTTACCACAAAGTTGAAGTGTGGGATGTGGGAGAATGAAATTTTCCCTTTGTTTGAGCTACAAGACCCAAACTGGTTCCAGGTCCACAAAAAGCTGAACATGGGTTGAAGTTGAGTGTGGCATAACATTTTCTTGGACTTTTTCCTGCCAAATATGGTTCTTCTCCAAACCAAGAGCCATAGAATGGTTTAGGAAGCCCTTTGGTGCATTAGCATTAGGAGTCACAAAACCTTTACTATCCATGAAGCTTTACACGGGTTATGGGGGAACATCTTCTCAGAAGAGTGAAATGTATTATTACATCAAATGTGAACTGGGATGTTCAAAAAGAACATGCCAATCTTCAGCTAGAACAGAGGCTCTGAAATAGTGGGGCGACCCCGGGGAATATGCTTTGAATTAAGTATTATTGCACATCTACTACAGTAGGTGGCAGTGGCGCTCTCAGTGTGCGCAGGGAGGGGTATTATAACTAAGTGTATGTAGTGCTTTATGGTTATGGCGGGGTGTGTTTACTGGGTTTTCAAATGTTGGCAGCATGAAGCCAAAGAAACAAAGGACATTTTTTTTTCAGAACGTGCCGAATATTGCCAACAAACAACCCCTTTTGTGAACGTTACCACAGTAAATGGGGGGGGGGCATAGCAGACATAACGTTTTCCTAGGGGGGGGGGCGTAATAGAAAATAATTGAGAAGCACTGGGCCTGAGTGTCCACAACATTTTGTCCGTATAGTGTCTATAGTATAGACAAGCACTACATATATGTATAGGGGAATGAATCTCATTGTCAGCACTACAATATATGACAAACATGAAAAATGATACCATACAATTTAGATCATGGAAACATATACAGGGGTATGAAACTCAGCGTGGGTCACATCAGCATTATGGTGAGCCTCGAAGGTCCAGGTGTAACTATAAGACAGTGTGTAGTGTTTGATGAGCGTCGTCGCCTCATAACACAAAACACAACGCGCTTTTTCCTCCTCTAAGCACAAACATGTATTCGCTTTCCTGTCTTTTTTTGGAAGTGCCTTCTATCCACATCAATTTTTCACTTCCTGGATATTTTGGGAGAGAAAAATTGTTGGGAAAATCGTAAGAACACTGCACTCTAGTGGCAGGATGCTGTTATTTACATTTACAGCATTTGGCTAACGCCCTTACCCAGAGCGACTTAGAACTGAGCAATTAAGGGTGAAGGGCCTTGCTCAAGGGCCCACTAGTGGCAGTGTTGGGAACCTGCAATCTTCCGGTCCAGAGACCTACGCCTCAACCGCTGAGCTACCACCTCCCTAACTTCGCAGGTAACATAGTCACATGCATTGTGGGAGATGTAGTTTATTGTCAACTCATGTTTTAAAGACAGTCATACAACTTATAAGCTCTTGCTGGACCACTAAAAATGACGAGGCGGGAAACACCGTCGTTCATTGGTCGTCCTAAATGATCGTTGTTTGGTCCACGTTGAGGAGCACGGTGGCTTAGTGGTTAGCACGTTCGCCTCACACCTCCAGGGTTGTGGTTTGATTCCCGTCTTGGCCATGTGTGTGTGTGTGTGGAGTTTTTGCAAATGTTTCTCCCCGTGCCTCAGGGGTTTTTTCTCCGGGTTCTCCGGTTTCCTCCGGTCCTCCCCGGTCCAAAAACATGCACGGTAGGTTGATTGGCACCTTGGAAAATTGTCCCAAGTGTATGAATGTGTGTGCGAATGTAAGTGTGTGTGTGTCCTGCGACGGGTTGGCATTCCATCCAGGGTGTATCCTGCCTTAATGCCCATAGACGCCCGTGACCCGATGGAAGATCGGATAAAGCGGTAGAAGATGAATGAATGAATGAATGAATGGTCCACGTTGTTCATGTTGAGGGTCCTTCAATAAGATTTCTTCTTATTGAAATTGATCACCGCTTGTCTTAGGCGACAATCCAGGAGTCGGTTCGGAAATGTACAGTCTAAGGATAAAGAATTCCGCCGGTTGTGACCTTCCATCAGCCAAAGTGGAAGATTTAAAAAAAAAAAAAAAAAGAAAAAAAAAACAACAACCCTCAACTGGATTGAAGCCACGGTCATCGATTACTTCACTCGCTCTCACCGATAACTAACCGCAATAAACGCTGAGATCACTTTGTGCCGAGTCGAAACGCTAAGTGCTCCAGACAATATTATTTTGAATTTATGCAGTGGAGCTTGTTTTATTCCGTGCAGCTGTAGATCTTTAAATTGAAACACCGACTCTAAATTGCACAGCATGCATTTAAAGGATTACGTTTTCCCCTGCCAGTGCTCCGTGCGTGATGTGTATATATGTGTGTGTGTGTGTGTGTGTGTGTGTGGTTGAGAGTGAGTAAGTAATATGGAAATTGGAGAGTACTCGGAGATCATAAATGTAAATACAGCATTAGAGGGCTACGCTGATGGTGATCATACATAATGCCGTACATATTGGTTCGTTTTAAATCGAGGGCACGTAATTGAAACATTTTAACGCAAGAAAATGATCGTTTTCCTGGAAAAGCGTTTCCTTCCTCCCTTTCCTGCCCGTTTGCCATCCTGCCGGCATGGGAGCGAAACTTTGCATGAAGCCTGAATACGGTTTGTTCTTGCTACACTCTTCCTCGCCACTCTTTTTCTCGATACACTCTTTTTAATTTGCGCCTTGTGAGGTTTTTTTTTAACACGTACCTCACATCTGACCGAGCTCTATATTATATATATATATATATATATATATATATATATATATATATATATACATATATATGATATATCCTCTATATTTCATTTCAGAATCATGTGAGCCGAGTCATTTGTTCCTTGAGATTTGTTTCTGACGTCAAATTCGAACAATTCGGTTTGAACAGTCGTAAGAAACGCGTTTCGGTGCTCGTTTCTGTTCGAACAATGATTTTTTTCACGCTATAACGAGGACGCGCTGTGAGACTGCAAAGCGGCTGCAGGGGTAACATAATAATGCACAGAGCAGAACGCTTTTTTTCGCTCATGTCGAAACTCTTTTTGGACATTATGCACACTTTCTATTTCTTTAAAAGGTTTTTCTACATCTATTTGAAAACACACACACACACACACACACACACACACACAAGTGTTCACTTTTAGCAGAATTATTTGCAGGATGACATTTTGTGCCAGATAGGTGTTTTTTTTTTGTCCAAATTATACTACAACTACACTAAAGATTAGTCTAGATTTCTATCATTATTAAAGTTAAATCGCAGCATGTATTACACCAAGTTAGAGGCTGTTATTTATCTGGTAATGACAACAATAACCAGTAAACAAGTAACCACAATGGGCATGGGATAATGTACTATATTAAAATATAAATGTCTTCTAACGTGTATACAATAAATAAATAAGCAGTAATATAACTGTAACTGTAACTTAATTACATGTTTTTTCTTTTGTATTTAATTACATGTTTTTTCTGTTACTGTTACTTTTATTTTGTAATTAAATGACATGTAACGCTGTGTAACATAAGTAATCTTCAACATTTTATACAGTAACTGTAATTTAAATGTAATTTTTAATATATATATATATATATATATATATATATATATATATATATATATATATATATATATATATATATAAGGGGCACTGTGGCTTAGTTGTTAGCACGTTCGCCTCACACCTCCAGGGTCCGGGTTCGATTCCCGTCTTGGCCATTTGTGTGTGTGGAGTTTGCATCTCCCCGTGCCTCAGGGGGTTTTTTTCTCCGGGTTCTCCGGTTTCCTCCCGGTCCAAAAACATGCACGGTAGGTTGATTGGCAACTTGGAAAATTGTCCCTAGTGTATGAATGTGTGTGTGTGTGTGTGTGTGTGTGTGTGTGTCCTGCGATGGGTTGGCATTCCATCCAGGGTGTATCCTGCCTTAATGCCCATAGACGCCCATAGGTACAGGCTCGGATATAGCGGTAGAATATAAATGAATGACTGACATATATATGTATATGTATATATATGTATGTAACACCGTTACGCCATTTAATTACAAAATAAAAGTAACAGTTATTCATTATCGTTACTGAGAAAAACATGTCATTAAATTAGTTACTTTAGAAAATGTTGAACTGAAATTACAAATTCCAACGACCACCGCCTAACAGCCCCCCTCCCCCCGCCCTCCCCCCCATCAACAATTTGATTCTGAAGAAGCTGTTTCGAAAATATATCCCACTTTTGCTGAGCGCCACCTAGTGGACAAATGAAAGTAATCAAAAAGTAATCGAATGTAATCAGTTAATTTACTTTTATAAAGTCATTGAAAAGTTGCACTATTTATTAAAGTTTGAAACATTTTTTGGGGTAATGTTGTACTATTAAGCTTGAAATATAGTGTTAGGATTTTCTGGTTTTGGGGGACGGACTTTCGGTTTCGGGCCTCCGGATTCTCAGGCTTCGGCATCCTAATTCTGACGCTGACACGTTGTCTTCGCTTTCCCGGTCGTGGTGATGCGTTTGTGCTTTCTGCTATCTTTTCTGCTCATGATTAAAGTTCTTTTGTTTTGTATCTTGCTTATTTGTTTACCTGAAAATAGGGATAATCTCCATCCATATGTACTGTATATGCAATCTCATTTCTAAATGACGCCGATTCACTTCCAAATATAGGCTGGTTTTGACTTCTGCGTCAAGGCTAGGGCATGTTTGACTCCTACCCTACGCCGTAACCTATGGCATAACCTACGCCGTAGCCTGACGCGCATCTCTCCAGAAAAGTAACTACTTTACTTTAACTACTTTACAGAATGCGAGGTCTGTGATTGGTCGGCTCGGCATCGTATTTCCAGTGTATGTATTCCTCCGTACCGCCATTTTTAAAGTGAAGAAACAAAAGCACGGACATGGAGCGAGCAGCCGAAAGGATCATGGGAAGAGAAAATATAAACACCTCTATTATTCTTTATGACCATTTTACAAAGACTACCAACGAATTCTTGTCATTGCAAGAAGTTTCAATTGGGGATAGTCACTGCAGGGCGACGCAGAAGTATAAACGCTCACGATGGCATCGGCTATGTGCGTAGGCTACAGCGTTCGCTTGTCGCAGAAGTATAAATCACCCTCCCTGCGTTCACATCGTGCTATGTTCACATAATATTGCTGTTAAAATAGTTTCATTCATTCATTCATTCATTCATCTTCTACCGCTTTATCCGATCTTCCCTCGGGTCACGGGGAGCCTGTGCCTATCTAAGGCGTCTATGGGCATTAAGGCAGGATACACCCTGGATGGAATGCCAACCCATCGCAGGGCACACACACACACACACACATTCATACACTAGGGACAATTTTCCAAGGTGCCAATCAACCTACCGTGCATGTTTTTGGACCGGGGGGAAACCGGAGAACCCGGAGAAAAACCCCCTGAGGCACAGGGAGAACATGCAAACTCCACACACACATAACCGAGACGGGAATCGAACCCGGATCCTGGCGGTGTGAGGCGAACGTGCTAACCACTACGCCACCGTGCCCCTATTGTTAAAATAGTTATTGTAGAATATTTATTTTTATAAATATTTATTGTATATATATTTACTTATTGTCCTTTTTTTTATATATACATTTTGTATTTGTGTGAGAGAATCCTGATGTCAATTCCCATAGAGAAAATTCGGGATCCACATTTTAGCAAAGGCTCGTACCTGAAAGCTACTTTGGCCTAAACTGACACACACACACACACACACACACACACACACACACACACACACACACACACAGACACACAGACACACACAGGCATAGCAAAGTGTAACTTCTGAAACTCACTAACCCCTTATGGGATTGTCTTGGCTGTCCGTGCCAAGCTGTTAGTGGCCATCAGTGCTGTGTATCTGCGTGTGTGTTTTGCCCTAAAGGCACCCTAACAGGCCTGCTATCCTCAGCTGACTAGCTCTAAAGACACTGTTATGTTACTGTGAGCAGTTTGTTAGTGTCCAGTGTGTTACATCAGAACAGCATTGTTTGGTCTCGCGCTCCCGTCCGGCAAAAGACCAAGCGAGTCGGGTTTCTCTCTCCATCCGCACTCTCGTTGTCGTGCGAAAAATGATTACCACAAATGTGACTTCAGCACACTCCGTCTCCGCAATCCCCAAACCTCGGCTTAACAGAGCGTCCTGTTCACCCAGCGTGTCCTCCATCACTGGACTGTATCTTCCTTTATCTCTTTTCCTTCTTTCTCTGTCCTCGTTCCGATCTCCGAGGACCTCATTTATCAGTCATTTAGGAAGGTTGTGTTGTTTTGTCGTGCGCCGCGCCGGAGAAGCGCGAGTCTCGCCGGAGAAACGCAGCGTTTCTACATTTCCTTTGTAAACGCTAGTCAGCCATTCGTTTCCACGAACATAATCATGGAGGACAAGCTGACATTTCTTCACATGCTCAGAGCTCCATAAAAGGGAAAAGTCACCCAGTGCAACACAATAAAATGCAAAACAAACAGTGCAACCTGGTGCAACACAACACAATGACGATATAGTCATTCATTCATCTTGTACCGCTATATCCGATCTTCCCTCGGGTCACGTGTGTGCATGTTCTCCCCGTGCCTCAGGTGTTTTTTTCTCCGGGTTCTCCGGTTTCCTCCCGGTCCAAAAACATGCACAGTGGGTTGACTGGCACCCTGGAAAAATTGTCCCCATTGTATGAATGTGTGTGTGAGTGTGTGTGGTGTGTGTGTGTGTGTGTGTGTGCCCTCCGATGGGTTGGCATTCCATCCAGGGTGTATCCTGCCTTAATGCCCATAGATGCAATGCCAACCCATGGACACACACACACACACACACACACACACACACACACACTCACACACACATTCATACAATAGAGACAATTTTTTTCCCACCGTGCATGTTTTTGGACCGGGGGAGGAAACCGGAGAACCCGGAGAAAAAACCTCCACACACACGTGGCCGAGACGGGAATGGAACCCGGACCCTGGAGGTGTGAGGGAGTGTGTGAATGTTTTGTGTGTCCTGCGATGGGTGGGCATTCCATACAGGGTGTATCCTGCCTTAATGCCCATAGATGCAATGCCAACCCATCGCAGGACACACACACACACACACACTCACACACACATTCATACACTAGGGACAATTTTTCCAGGGTGCCAATCAACTACCGTGCATGTTTTTGGACCGGAGGGAAACTGGAGAACCCGGAGAAAAAACCCCTGAGGCACGGGGAGAACATGCAAACTCCACACACACATGGCCGAGACGGGAATCGAACCCGGACCCTGGAGGTGTGAGGGAGTGTGTGAATGTGTGAGTGTGTGTTTGTGTGCCCTCCGATGGGTTTGGCATTCCATCCAGGGTGTATCCTGCCTTAATGCCCATAGATGTAATGCCAACCCATCGCAGGACACACACACACACACACACACACTCACACACATTCATACAATTCATTCACTCACATTCATACAATAGAGACAATTTTTCCACCGTGCATGTTTTTGGACTGGGAGGAAACCGGAGAACCCGGAGAAAAAAACCACCTGAGGCACGGGGAGAACATGCAAACTGCACACACACGTGGCCGAGACGGGAATGGAACCCGGACCCTGGTGGTGTGATGGAGTGTGTGAATGTGTGAGTGTGTGTTTGTGTGTCCTGCGATGGGTTGGCATTCCATACAGGGTGTATCCTGCCTTAATGCCCATAGACGCCGGAGATAGGAACAGGCTCCCCTACAACCCGAGGAAAGAGGAACATCGCTGGTTCAAATCCCACCACCACCAAGCGGATATTAGTGGGCCCTTGACCAAGGCCCTTATCCCTGAATTGCTCAGTTGTAATTTGCTCTGGATAAGGGCGCCTGCCAAATGCTATAAATGTTTTTAATGCATTAATGCAAATTGACTTTAACGGCACTACTTGTCATTAACGTGTGATTAACGCAGCGTGCGTTACTATGTGAGTGATCTGCTCCTTCACTTTGCGCCGTGTTGGCGAATGAACGAAACCCGGGCAAAAAAGTTCCCCCCGTGTCCAGTTCCAGTTCCATCACGTGTAGAGCTACTGTAGTAAAACTGCAAGTCCACCTACCCTTCTTGAGTTGTTCAGTACCTTCATAGAGTGTCTCCATCCAGAGGTGGGATCAATCTGGCAGATTTGGAGGAATAGAGCAAAGGGACGCTGGTACCTCAGGAGCATGTTCCTTATTTTACAACCATGCTCACGTGATTAGACCTGTGATTGGACAGTGATTGCATGTATGCGTGCCGTGACCTCGACCCAACGACGGATATGAAAAGCAGTCAGATCGATCCAATAAAAGCTGTTCCACGCACTTTCTTACTTCGGGATCATTTACAGTATTTGGCAGATGCCCTTATCCAGAGCGACTTACAAGCTGACAATTGAGGGCCTTGCTCAAGGGCCCACTAGTGGCATCTTGGTGGTTGTGGGATTTGAACCTGCAATCTTCTGGTCCAGAAACGAATGCCTTAACCACAGAGCTCTGTATATTATATCCAACATTTCCTCCTCCAATCCCCTGTAAGATACCATAGGCATTTCACTTCTGCGCCATACGTTGCAACGACTACCGTAGACGTGCTAATGCGCCCCGCTCCTATTAGTCACAATCTTACCAGTCGCCATTTAGATGTGTTATTTATTTATTTATTTATTTATTTATTTATTTATTTATTTATTTATTATATCCAATTTGCTAAATTGCCGCGCGTAATTGAAACAAATGCGATTTTCTATCGACAGCGCAATCAAAGTTTATTAAATTACAGCGACGCGACCGCGTTGAATCCGATCAATGGAACCAGGAGCACATTCAGGAGCTGTTCGAGGACACAGACGGCTTTCCGTTTCAGCTCCATTTGCTCATGTGGGTTATTAAAGAATAAATCAGCGCTTATAAAGCTTCCTTAATGGCTCCTGGTGTCTGCTTTACTTCATGCTTGTCTGTTTCCCCCATCTGAGCACTCGCACGTGTGTGTGTGTGTGTGTGTGTGTGTGTGTTTGGTGGCCTGAATAACAGCCCTAGCGTATCAGATTGTCTCCGATGTCTTGCTGCAGGCTGCCGGGTTTCCCAAACCACCCCCCCCACACACACACACCCCACCCCAACCCCACTCCCGCTCTGACTCTGAGTGCCGGTGACAGTCGTCTGCCCTGCTGTATGATCCGTGACCTCCTCTGCTCCATTAAAGCTTCAACACAGATACACGGGGCAGATGGTGCAGGAGGCATTCACAGCCCACTCCAATTCCCTTCAGACGGATTAATATGGTTTTTTTTTTTTGCACCTGTTATTAACTGCCAACCTTCACTCAGTATCTAAACACTTTACTATTGTTCTGTTATTATGCGCATCTTCGGTATCGCTGCACGTTTTAGTACTTTTAACGTTCGGCTAGTTTTAATTAGACAAATACTCTGATTGGCTATAGTTCATACAGGTTTTTCATAATTGCTAATTTGCATATTCGGCTATTACTACTGCTGCTCAGCTTGCTTGGTTTGCACATCAAAGTGTTTACAACTCTTGTATTGTAAAATGTTCGTCAATGTCACATTGCACCGCATATAGACGTACAGTAGGCGGCTGTTGTTATTTAGTGACGCTTGCAAAAGCATCACTATTATAATCTCTCTCTAATCTCTCTCTGGCTTCGGTCAAATTTTCGGCGTGTAACTCGTCCCGCAGTTTTTGTCCGATCGTCACGAATTATACCTCATATCGTGCGGCCCGATGGTGTGAGGTGTGCTGTTATTTTTATAGAAGGAATCGCCCGGCGGAATTCCGAACCCGGGGCCAAAAAGCGGGAATTTTTTTCCCATAGAAAATGAATGGGGACGAATTTTTGTGCCTCACAGTTCGGCCTGTGAGCATCCGATATGCACATCTGGAATAGCCACTCGTAGGGGGTCCGGAGTGGATCACGATCAGATACCGCCCGACACCCATTCGGAATTTTGGGAATTTCCCAGACAATCCGGCCCCATAAAGAATGAATGGAGAAATTTGACGCTCAGCTGTTCGGCCCGTGTTCGCCCGACATACACATTTGACATATCAGCTCGTAGGTGAGATGGAGCAAGTCGCTCCCGGAGCTGCGGTTTGCATCAGCAAGCATCATGGGAAATGTCCCATGTCTGTTTTTTCTAGTATATGCTATAGAGTTTTGCACTGCTTGCACCAGGTTGCACACAATGCACTTTATGTGGCCACTTAGTCTAGTGTTGTGTAGCACTATAATGTGTGATGTGATATGTTGCTTTATGTAGCATCAAGAGATTGCTGGAATGTTGTCTCATTTCACAGGGTGCTGTGTCACCATTGTGTGTGTGTGTGTGTGTGTGTGTGTGTGTGTGTGTGTGTGTGTGTGTGTGTGTGTGTGTTTGGAGGGCGCGGCTATGAGTTCAAATCAATGGCTATTGTTGTAATTGCAGCACTTATGTATGTAACATTTGCAGCATTTACATTTACATTTGCAGCATTTGGCAGACGCTTTTATCCGGAGCGACTTACAACTAAGCAATTGAGGGTTAAGGGCCTTGCTCAAGGGCCCACTAGTGGAAGGTTGATGGTGTTGGGGTTTGAACCCGTGATCTTCCGGTCCAGAGACCAACACCTTAACCACTGGGCTACACCACCTCCCACCTAACACTATTTGTACTACTTTAACATATTCATAAGTAACTGTAATTTAATTACACATTCTCAGTAACAGTAACAACTTACTGTTATATTTATTTTGTAATTAAATTACCTCACGCCGTTACATATAACTAAGGAGGGGGTGTAGCTCAGTGGTTAAGGCACTGCGTTACTGATCAGACGATCCGACGGTTTGAACCCCGGTATGACCGAGCTGCAGCCCTTGGGTCCTTGAGCAAGACCCTTAACCCTCTGTGCTCCAGGGGGCGCTGTATCATGGCCCCAGCTACCACCAACAAGCTGAGATATGCAACGAAAAGAATTTCACTGTGCTGTAATGTATATGTGACAAATAAAGGCTGTTCTTTTCTAGTTAGTGCCAGTCGAGCAGTGCTAGGTTGCAGTGCGAGGTGCGGTACAAGGGGCGACGAGATTTTCACAATGCCTTTGGGCTCGACTGTATTTCTTTTTTAACATCGCTTTAAAGGAAAAGAAAGCTTTTGAGTTCTGTGTAACAGCCTCACAAGAAATGTCAGTATTAATTGCCAGCGTTTTTTTTTTTTTTTTTTATCTCTTAGGCAAAGCAGATTTCTGGACCAAAAAAAAAATCGTCTAATAAGCACAACCGCATTTGATTTCCGACGCTTGCGATTTCGTGCTACACGGTTATGCCGGATGATGTTTGTTTTGTTTTTTCGTTTGTTTTTTTTTTGGGGGGGGGACAAAATGAACAGCGGATTCCGTCCTCCTCCGTTTCATAAACATACAAACGAATTCCAAACGAATTTTCACAAACAAATGTATTGCATTCGTATTCAGTCTCGGAAGTGTTTGCCGTCCGTCGTCGCTGTTGTTGTTGCTGTTGTTGATTTTCTTTATTATTTATGAGGAGTCTAATAAGCGAGATTGGAAATTCCGGAGGACAATTATAGAACGGCGCAACTTTGCTGACAATTCGGCGTCGGGTGCCTCGTTAGCAAAGCCGCATTAGCATAACCTGCATATTGATTGTTTTGCAGTGATTTGAAATAAACATGAAAAAAAAATAGTACTTGAAGTGCTCCAGCTCTTATGATTTGGTGCTGTGTGTGTGTGTGTGTGTGTGTGTGTGTGGGGGGGGAGATAATTGCAAGGTTCGCTGTCGTTTTATGACCGTAGCGGTGCACATGACCACAATATGATGGCTGATTGCTAATAGACAACAGGGTTAAGGAGAGGTCACGGATGGGGTTGAGTGGGAGTTCCTGCCAAGATTGCGATATAAATACGGTCTTTTTCGCCTTGATGTTATTTCGGTGTGCGCACCTCCTGCCTGCTTTTCCTGCACGCCTTTTCCCTGCCTTTTCTCCGCCGGGTAAATCTTTTATGAGCTCGCGCAAAGTGCGCTTTCTGAGGAGGAGATTGGAATGTAAATACGGCAGAGAAGCCTGAAACCCTGCGCCGCTTTCTGCAATGCTAAACGTATGTCAGACTGAACCTAAGTCTGAGTGATTTGGATCAGTGCATGACTGCGTATGTATTACAGCCTTTCAGAGCAATGTCTACAAGCAAGACATCATTCCAGTACCTATGTACAGATGTAATAGCAAGTGTTATTCAGGGAAACGGCACGCTCTGTTTAGGAAAAGGAGATTTTTAGGAGACCGTGGCGGAATAGAAAAGCATTCGAAGGCCTAAATTAGAATTATGATACTTCCATAAATGAGTGCAGGTCTAATAAGGAGTCTGTTTAAGTGAGAATGATGAAATACTTCCCTGTCAATCACGTTTTATGAGTTTATATATGTGGAAGAGGGGCACGGTGGCTTAGTGGTTAGGACGTTCGCCTCACACCGCCAGGGTCCGGGTTCGATTCCCGTCTCGGCCATGTGTGTGGAGTTTGCATGTTCTCCCCGTGCCTCAGGGGGTTTTTCTCCGGGTTCTCCGGTCCAAAACATGCACGGTAGGTTGATTGGTACCTTGGAAAATTGTCCCTAGTGTGTGAATGTGAGTGTGTGTGTGTGTGTGTGTGTGTGATTGTAAGTGTGTGTGTCCTGCGATGAGTTGGCATTCCATCCAGGGTGTATCCTGCCTTAATGCCCATAGACGCCTGAGATAGGCACTGTGACCCGAGGGAAGTGACCCGAGGGAAGACCGGATATAGCGGTAGGATATGAAGAAGAGAAGAAGGAAGAAGAAGGCAGATAGAGCATTGTAAAATCTTATATATGGACTAATACACAACATACTAACACAACTAACACACACATTTGTTGTTTGGTAGCTGTGGTCAGAGCGCAGGGTCAGCCATGATACGGCGCCCCCTGGAGCACAGAGGGTTATGGGTCTTGCTCAAGGACTCAAGGGTGGCAGCTTGGCTGGCGATACCGGGGTTCGAACCCGGATCTTCCAATCAGCAGCCCAGTGCCTTAGACCACTGAGCTCCACCCCCTCCCCATAATTCTATATATATATATATATATATATATATATATATATAGTATTAATATATATATTATATATATTTTTTTTTTTTTTTCTGCGAGAGTCCCTACGAATAATGGAATTGTCCCGCAACCCACACACATGTAAATATAATTCCCATATATTCCCGCCCACACTCGCATTCACCCGTCAAATCTTGTCCCGCGCCACACTCATTTGCATTGGGTCCTGGAAATGCAAATCTCTGGTCTGGAACTGCTTTCCTGTCTCAGGTTGCCAGCGCAACTTTTATAATATTATATTATATAATAAAATACTATTATATTATTCAGGGAGTTCACTTTGTCCACAGCAACCTGAAAGCACTTCAATTCCAAATAGCTTTTAACAACAAATAAATAAGTTGTGAAATGTCACCCCCACATGCAAAAAACAATCCTATTCCTGAAATGGCCTTAGACTCTTATTATAACGCCAAATGAGTTTGTGAGTAAATAGGTTTCTGTTTGTCTTCCCTACAAAGCAAATATGTCAAAATCCTTGTTTGGGATAATTAGACATATTGTAGGTCCCGGCCCGCTGGAACGCCGTCGTATTCCTTCAACGTCCTTCAGATGAAATCAAAGCCGCCGAGCGTTCACACATTAGCCTTTAATCTAACAGTCTTCCAGGTTTTTGTTTTCCTTTTTTCGTTTTTTCTTTTTTCCTCTCCCCTTTCTTTCGGTGACAGTCTCTTTCTAATGTCAGAGCGCATTACGTCGCCCACTGCAAATAAACACGGCCATCTGTTGGTGATGAGGTGCGAGCTGGAGCGCTCTCGACAGATCGAGTGCGCTGACAGTAAATGAGACGCTCCGCTATTCTGACACGCGGCAAATCGAAAGCCAGCTCCGAGGTGATAGGCTCCACCGGAACATGGGCACTTCCACCTTTCCCGTTTTCTTTTTTTCTTTTTTTTTATATCCCCTCTTTTATATCCCCTCCTTCATCTCCTCGCCGCCTGTTTCTTATTTCCTGCAGGATACTCCCCCCCCACCACCCTCCCAAACTCACCCCGACGAGGTTCAAGTGTGACTTGGGTCCCTCCCCTGCAGGAACAGATAACTCGGCCTAGTCTATTTATTACGCGACTCACGAAGAGAGAGAGAGAGAGAGAGAGAGAGAGAGAGAGAGCGGGAGAGAGAGAGAGGGAGGGAGGGAAAATGTAAGAAAAGAGAGCCAGCGTGTGAAGAAAACCAGAGAGAGGGAAGAGGTAGAAGAGAGAGGTGTATGTATTATTGATGTATGTTGCACTGATATATTTTATGTCGTTTGCTTGAGTGTGTGTATATGTTTATGTTTGTGTGTGTGTGTGTGTGTGTGCTGGAAAGGGTGCTATGGGGGATGTTACAGTCCCTTAGACAGGTCATTGATGAGTCTGCCTCTCTCTATCTCTCTCTATTTCGCTCTCTCCCGCTCTCTCCCGCTCTCTCTCTCTCTCTCTCTTGCTCTCTCGCTCGCTCTCTCTCTGGGTAGCGTTCAGAAACAGCAGGGTGAGAGAAGCGTGAAGAGCCTCACAGCAGTGCATAACAAGCGAGCGAGCTCTGGGAATGTCATTTAAAAGGCAGATAGGTGCACTGTCACTACCGACTGATATTCCAAGAGATAACAAGCTGCACACGTTTTTAAACAATTTTTTCCCCCTTTTGGGAACACACAACAAGTCCTCAGCACAATAAACGTCCACCACATTGCAATCCTCCAATCAAATGCAGCGGCCTGCATGATATCCTGTTCTGATAGGCAGCTTCCATTTCATTCATTCATTCATCTTCTACCAATTTATCCGATCTTCCCTCGTGTCAAGGGGAGTCTGTGCTTATCCTCAGGCGTCTATGGGCATTTAGGCAGGATACACCCTGGATGGAATGCCAACCCATCGCAGGGCACACACACACACACACACACACACACTCACACACACATTCATACACTAGGGACAATTTCCAAGGTGCCAATGAAACCTACCGTGCATGTTTTTGGACCGGGGAGGAACCCGGAGAAAAACCCCCTGAGTCACGGGGAGAACATGCAAACTCCACACACACATGGCCGAGATGGGAATCGAACACGGACCCTGGGGGTGTGAGGCGAACGTGCTCTATATATATATATCTATATATATATATATATATATATATATATATATATATATATATATATATATATATATATATATATATATATAAATCAAGCTATTCGTTTACCTTCATCTGCTATCATTAGTATTTCTATTCTGGTCAGTGCTTGCATTCCAAAAAAGCATAATCATAACGAGAAATAATGAAACAGTCCATAAACATCAACTTTCAAGAAATAGTCTATATAAGCGCAAAACACCACACCTGTCAATCACAGTATTCACCTATTCACTTCCTTCACTCAAATATCACACCATTACTAGAAAGTGGACTGCATCCTAGAGAGAGAGAGAGAGAGAGAGAGAGAGAGAGTGAGTGAGAGAGAGAGAGAGAGAGAGAGAGAGAGAGAGAGAGAGAGAAAAGAAAGGTTATATTGCATAAGGGATATAAGAGTAATTATTTCGCGCGGGATTAGAATATAAGCAGTTTCTCTTGTATTTTGCTTAGACACGCAGGCCGGCATGCGCTGCTTCTTTGTGTGCTGGAAAGCAGGAAGAATTAATCAGTGTCATGTAGAAGCCAGAGCTGAATGACGAAACCACAAAGCCTCAAGTTGTAAAGGCGAATTTCTAAGACTATATGTAATTTATATAGAGAGATATAAAGCCGGCCGCATGGAGAGGATGGATGCCCGAGTGCTGCTGATGTGCTTTCAATGTGATAAGGAGTGTTACAATATCTACGGTGTGAATAAAATATATTGAGAGAAAGACAGAGAGAGAGAGAGAGAGAGAGAGAGAGAGAGAGGAGGAGAGGGCGGGGGATGAGCTTGTTACTGTCTCACTGTGTCATACTAATGAAGAATAGATGAATAATAAGAGCCCTATTGCTGTATCACTTTGATTTAGTTCGCTTTAATGCATGGATTAAAGTCCTCCATCAGCCACAATGGATTTCCATTCTTCTTGTCATTTCAAGGAGATAAAAAAAAAAAAAAATATATATATATATATATATATATATATATATATATATATATTTTATTTTTTTTTTTTTTTTTTTTTCATTTTCTTTGGCAATGCGCTGATGTCGGGGGCGTCCAGGTAGCAAACATGCAGCGGTGTCGGGACACAGTGTTGTGTTGGTATATATTTGAAAGACGTTATCGTTGGTGCTAGAGTTGGGTGATATTGTCATATAAATTGATTTATTTATTTTTTTTTGTAAACAAAATATTGGATACAAGGGGGCAAGGTGACTTAGTGGATCGATTCCCGGCTCGGCCAAGTGTGTGTGGAGTTTGCATGTTGTTCTCCCCGTGCCTCAGGGGTTTTTTCTCCGGGTTCTCCGGTTTCCTCCCCCGGTCCAACAACATGCACGGTAGGTTGATTGGCACCTTGGAAAATTGTCCCTAGTGTGTGAATGTGAGTGTGTGAATGTGTGTGTGTGTGTCCTGCGATGGGTTGGCATTCAATCCAGGGTGTATCCTGCCTTAATACCCATAGACGCCTGAGATAGGACACAGACTCCCCGTGACCCGAGGGAAGATCGGATAAAGAGGTAGAAGATAGAAGATGAATGAATGAATGAATATTGGATACAGAGGGGAAATGTGGACGCTGTTTCTACATGTTTGTAGTCTGTGTTTTGGGGTACACTTACACCTCCCCATTCAACAACATGGTCCCGTTTGTATAAATTAGTCGCCATATTAATGTTACAGATTTGGCTTGTTGAACGTCTGAAGCATTTCCATAGGAACGCCCCGCCCCCTCTTGGAAACGAGCTCTTCGGATTCGCCGGAATCAATGGAATGAATCGATACTCGGCTCTGATTGGCGCAATGTTCATAAGTCTATAAAAATGGCAAGCGTCCTTGGCATGACAAGTATTATATGCGCAATAGGATCTTGTTCTTAAAAATGAAATGACCATTCACATTCCTATATACTGCACAAACGTTTTAGGTGTGAAAAGTGACGTCAACAAAGAATGCTTTCGGAAATATAAATAATGATTGTTTATTTTTGTCAATTTACAAAATGCAAAGTGAGCGAACAAAAAGAAAAAAAAGGAAATGAAATCAATATTTGTTGTGAGTGACGTTTAGAAGAAGTAGAAGTAGTGGAAGTGATGTCACAGAGACCCCCACAGAGTCCTGATCTCTACATCATGGAGTGTGTGTGCGATTTACATGAAGAGACAGAAGGATGTGAGAACGTCTCCATCCACAGAAGATCTGTGTTTACTTCTCCAAGATGGAACAAACGACCAGCCGAGTTCCTTCATAAACACTGTGTGTAAGTGTACCTAGAAGTGTTACTGCTGTTTTGAAGGTAAAGTGTGTTCACAACAAATATTGATCTCATTTCTCTTTTCTTCATTCACTGCTTTTCATTCATTGATGAAAGTAAATAATTAAACACTTCCATTTTTGAAAGCGTTCTTTGTTTACAGCATTTTTTCACACCTCCCGTAAACCTTTGCACAGTACTGTACATTTTATCCACTGACTGGTGGAGTGAAAAACACTGATTATCTCTTCATCAGGACACCTGTTAGTAAGTGGGATATATTAGACTAGACATGTTTTGATGTCTAGACGACTGGGTCGGAGCGTCTACATAACTGCAGCTTGAGCAAGGCCCTTAGCTCTCAGTTGTAAGCCACTCTGGATAAAGATGTCTGCCAAACATACTTTTACATGTATATCATTTGGCAGACGCCCTTATCAAGAGCGACTTACAACCGAGCAATTGTGGGATAAGGGCCTTTCTCAAGGGCCCACTAGTGGCAGCTTGGTAGTGGTGGTGGTGAGATTTGAACACCATATCCACTGTGTTACCACCTTTTTCTAATGTATAGAAAAAAGTAAGATATGTGGCTTTAAGCCACTTTAAAATACGGGGAAAAAAGCGACTTAAGTATCATAAAGAATTGCAATTAACTTATTGTCTCCGATCACCACAGGTTTTTTGTTTGTTTGTTTGTTTAATATTTTAAATATTATTTAAATGTGTACTGTCATGTTGTCAACATTCATTCATTCATTCATTCATTCATCTTCTACCGCTTTATCCGATCTTCCCTCGGGTCACGGGGAGTCTGTGCCTATCTCAGGCGTCTATGGGCATTAAGGCAGGATACACCCTGGATGGAATGCCGACCCATCACAGGACACACACACACTCACATTCACATTCATACACTAGGGACAATTTTCCAAGGTGCCAATCAACCTACCGTGCATGTTTTTGGAACGGGGGGAAACCGGAGAACCCGGAGAAAAACCCCTGAGGCACGGGGAGAACATGCAAACTCCACAGACATATGGCCGAGACGGGAATCGAACCCGGACCCTGGCTGTGTGAGGCGAACGTGCTAACCACTAAGCCACCGTGCCCCATGTTGTCAACATGTCTACATCAATTTACATAACATCCCACGGGTCAAAGGGCCATTTTCAACCATATTCACTAAAACCACCACAAAGACCAAACTGATCTGATCTGTACGCAGGAATTCCACATTGACTACACATCCACATTGACTACACAACAACACAACAGTGTCGCACTGAAACCATGCAGCAGTGCTCACAACACTGAGCTGAATGTGTGAACAGATTTGTTCATATACTAATAAATACTGTACATGCTGATGATTTAGCAGCAGTTATGCGTGTGAAAAAATATGTAATAAGTGTGTGTGTGTGTGTGTGTGTGTGTGTGTGTGTGTGTGTCAGTGTCAGTCTACTCGCTCAATGAGAAGACTGCTGGCTTATGGGAAAATGTGTTGTGTAGTCTGGCTGGCTGTGAAGGCCCGAATGCTTTGGTGCGGATCTTTATCCCCCTACACAGCGGGAGGGTGAAGTGTGTGTGTATGAAGTGTGTGTGTGTGTGTGTGTGTGTGCGTGTGTGCGCTGTGTGTGTGTGTGTGTGTGTGTGTGTGAGCAGAGTATTAAGGCAGAAACTTCTCCAAAATTTTATTTAAACTTTTTTTGGAAAAGAGCGTCTCAAGGACTTCCTCTTCTGCAATCCTCATATTTGTTTGTTGGGTTTGTTTGTTTGTTTGTTTGTTTAATTCGGCAGGCAACGCTGATCTGCAGAATGACATTTCGGAGGTTTTTGCAGTTGTGTTGCCGCAGGTGATGTAACGGGACTGGGCAACTGGGAGAGTGTGTGTGTGTGTGTGTGTGTGTGGATGGAGAGAGAGAGAGAGAGAGAGAGAGAGAGAGCGGAAAAAGAAAAGAAGGCTAGAGAGGCCGAGGTTAAGGATGATGGACGAGAGTGTGATCCACGCTGACATTTTTCTCCTAGATGGCGCTTTCGGCTGCATCGCGGACTCGGTCCTCTGCGGCATGCGCCTCTGTAAACACACTGCAGAGACGCACAGCAGCCAGGTGAAGGATGGGGATGAAGCGAGTCCTGAGAGAGATGGAGGTATAGAACGAGGGTAAATATTGGCTCGGAAAGGCACCGCGAGCGGCGAATGCAAACGGGAGACGTCACGACACGCTGCGCGTTTTGTATTTATTTATTTATTTTTTGCAGACGAGACCGATGAGCTCGGCGGTAGCTTCCAGTCATTTTTTAGCCCCCCCCCCCCCCACACACACACACTCTCACATCAGCATAATGGATGGTGCCTCGCAGTAAACGAATTAATACAAATAAATAAATAAAAACGGACGACGCAATATGCCGCGCTACCGTTGTGAGCCGAATTCGGTCCGGGAGACAATACAAACGCGCAGTCAGCTCGCGCAGACCCACTGTGCAGCATCTGTGAAGATTTTTCAGAACTCTAACCTTCCAGGCAGGGGTGCTGATTCAAGGAGTCCTAAAGAGGAGACGATCCGGAGCACGTTTTATGGAAACATTGTGGACATGCTAACCTGCATATATAGCAGAGGGTGCAGTAGATTGTGAAGAAAGCACTTCGTAAACGATTCTCGCGGGCCCGAGCTGGAAGAGACGGAGACAAACAGCAGATCACCAAGCAGAGAGGCCTTTTTTATTGCTTTCAATGTGTTTCCCGGAGCTTTCCTTCCATCGTACCCACGGACTCACGGCTCCTCTGACCCCCCGTCGACGCTCACTCGCGGACCGGCACGCCGTCTTCTCTGGCGTCCGTCTGTCTTCTTGGCCGCAGATCGGCCCGCTACTCTCGGGTCCTCTCTGGTCTTTACGGGCCGGCACGGACTTTCCCCTACGTCCACCCACCGACCGGCTTGCGCCGACTGACACTCTGCTCCCTGCCCAGTGTTGGGGAGTAACTAGTTACATGTAACCATGTTACGTAATTTAGTTACAAAATTAGACATGGGACATTCACTGAAGAAAAAATGAGTGATGCCGATGCAAACCGCAGCACCGGGCGCGACCCCTTAGAGCCGGGTCCGTTTAATATTTAGCATTGTCTTTGAAATGATAGCTCGTTCGGAGAGACGGGTGTTTAGACACCAAAAATGGCCATTTTGGGGCAGTGACGCACGTGACATCATCAAATTATCCAGCATCCGACTCCTGTTGATGTGCCGATCGTAGATAGACAGGTCACATGACACTGTGTCCGAGTTTCACAGATTTTTCACGACATACTTCGTCTCACCTATGAGTGGATATGTCAAACAGCAGAGCCCCATTCATTTTCTATGGGATAAAATTTCCGCTTTTTGGCCCCGAGTTTGGAATTCTGCGGGGCGATTCCTTATAAAAGTAACAGCACACCTCACACCATCGGGCCGCATGATATGAGGTATGATTCGTGACGATCGGACAAAAACTGCGGGACGAGTTACGCCAGAGAGAGATTATAATAGTGATGCTTTTGCACACGTCACTAATAAAAGTAACAGTAATTTTGTTACAGTTACTGAGAAAAAAAAACATCTGATTAAATTACTAAGATTACAAAACCCTGGGTTCAGGAGTTCCAGAAGGGCCGAGTTTCACTTAAACCATAATTAAAAAACACCTAAAACAATTAAACAAGTTATTAAGGCTTATTTGAAGACTACATGGTATGTATGTTGGAGCAGGGTAGGAACAAAACATTGCAGGGCTGCGGCCCTCCAGGAGTTTGACATCCCTGATCTAGCGCAAGGACAGCGCCACATCTGGCCCCTGGGTCCTTTTAATCTGGCCCGCTGAAGATTGGTACGTACGTATATTTATATATATATATATATATATATTTATATATATATATATATATAATGAAAATATATAATATATATTAAAAGATTAAAAGGTGTATGAAAATTCTCTCTCTCTCTCTCTCCATTTCCCACTCTCTCTCTCTCTCTCCATTTCCAAATTAGCCTTTGATGAAGCAGAAACATCTGTGTCCCATATTGGGAAGCATTGTGAATTTGACGTAAGTTGTCAGAGCGTTTTGGACTGCAACGTCAAACTGTAAAAAAAATCGCAGGTTAACATGACAAAGGAAGAAATATATGTTGACGTGGTGATGTTTTTTTTCATTTGGGGAGGTTTATTAACATCTAGCTTTCGTCAGATACACATGGCTTTGTCAGTTCTGTTTTCACAATAATATGAGAAGGCGCTCGTGTGTGTGTGTGTGTGTGTGTGTGTGTGTGTGTGTGTATGTGTGTGTGTGTGTGTGTGTGTGTGTGTGCGTGCATGTGTGGGAAGAGATGGAGAAAAACACCTTTCCATGAAACATTATTTATGTTGTCACTGGTTCAACACCGTAAACTCTAATATTAAACACTATTTACCATTAAATACTAATACAGAGTCAACCTCGGTCAAAAAACTAAAGAACAATAACATCACATGTTAAATAATGAATGAAATATAACTCTATTCATTCATTCATTCATTCATCTTCTACCGCTTTATCCGGTCTTCCCTCGGTCACAGGGAGTCTGTGCCTATCTCAGAGCATTAAGGCAGGATAAACCCTGGATGGAATGCCAACCCATCACAGGACACACACACACTCACATTCACACACACACACACTCACACATTCATACACTAGGGACAATTTTCCAAGGTGCCAATCAACCTACCGTGCCTGTTTTTGGACCGGGGAGGAAACCGGAGAACCTGGAGAAAAACACCCTGAGGCACGGGGAGAACATGCAAACTCCACACACACATGGCCGAGATGGGAATCGAACCCATCGAATGTTGTGTGTGTAGAGAGAGAGAGAGAGAGTGTGTGCAAGTATCATTTAGACTTTGGGTCAGATCTGGACAAATCATTTCCAAAATACTTCCACCCGAAAACCGGGTCTACATCGCCCTCTTCCACACGCATATACAGTGGAAGCTCGGCTTACAAGAGCACCAGTCTACCAGTAATTAATTAGTAATAGTAATTAGGGATGATATTTTATCTGACTTTACATTATTCCTTATGGGGAAGTTGTTTCAGCTTACAAATGATCAGTATACATTATTGCTTTATACTGATATACGGATATACTGATATACTGATATACGGATATACTGATATACTGATATACGGATATACGACCCCACACGGATCAGCATTCTTTAAGACTCCTGGGCAGGCTAGGCCAAGTCACGACTTTATAACGAGTTATGATGTGTGATAAAAAAAGTCAGGGAATACCTGTGCGTGTAAAGCTTTATTGTTGATTTATTTGTTAATTTATGTACCTATGATATGTTTATTTGTTGTTTGAACTTGAGAGTGAATCAGAGGGGATGCCATTGCATGAGCATATTATATTATATTTGTATCGTATGTATATATATATATATATATATATATATATATATATATATATATATATATATATATATATATATATACTCACACAGACAGGCACACAGACACAATATACAATATACATATATATATACACACAAAAAAATTATACCTTTTATATACTATTTACATTTTTATTTACATGCTGAACAGTCATAATAAGCATTATACTGCATATCGTACTCTGTATGAATGTGTATGTTACAAATAAAATATATTTTTTAAAAATTACATTTACATTTGCAATATATATATATATATATATTGAGTGGAGTGGATTATTATTGAGGACTGTCTTGGGCTATTCGTTATATCAATGTACAGCAGTTTTCAACTTTTCATTTTTATCCACATTTATAATGCAATGTTGTGAAACGTCTGCAAATCCATAATGCATTATAATCCATTGAGGCTAGAAAGCACTATTCCTTCAACGGGCTTTACAGGAATAAACACAAAGCACTGGCACTGGAGTCTCCTTCGTCCATAAAACATCACCAAATGAATGACATAATAATGCTTCATGATGATTAGAATTAGACGCGAGGCTCCGGTGTTGCTATGGAAACGCTAAGACGTTAGACCGGGTGTATTGCATCATCACTACTGTCTAAGCTGCTGTCAAAGAAAGACGGATCGATGCCTTTTCCGACCAAGAATCCAACAACTGCTCTTACATCCCTATTTTAGCCGCTTTAGATTTGACTTCTCGCGCAGGGAAATGTGTTTGACCGTGGTTCTCACACACACACACACACACACACACACACACACACACACACACACACGCACACACACACACACACACACACACGAGATCGACTTGACAGAGATAAGATTAGAAAAGGTTGTTGTATTCCTTTAACCTGCTGATGAGGAGAGACGTGCGATAGTGAGATAGCGAGGAGGACTTCATGGAAAGCAGAGTGATAGAGAGGATACGAGAGCAAAGGGGAAAGCCGGGGGAACGATGCGTGCGATAGTGAGGAGGAGAGAGAGAGAAGAAGATGTGAGCGGTGATAGTGATCAGAAAAGATCGGGAGCAGAGAGAGTTAGAGAGCGGGGATGAGAGACGGAGAGAGAGTGAGGATCAGAGAGGGAGAGCATGAGGATGAGAGAGAGAAAGATTGAGGATGAAAGATGGAGAGGGAGGATGAAAGAGGGAGGATGAGAGAGGGAGAGAGTGAGAAGTGAGGATGAGAAAGAGAGGATTAGAGAGAAAGAGAGTGAGGATGAGCGAGAGAGAAAGAGACAGTGAGGATGAAAGAGGAAGAGAGTGAGGATAATAGAGGGATTAGTGAGGATGAGAGAGTGAGAGGATGAGAGAGTGAGAGAGAGAGTGAGGATGATAGAAGGAGAGAGTGAGGATGAGAGGGTGAGAGAGGGAGAGAGTGTGGATGAGAGAGTGAGAGAGAGAGAGGGAGAGAGGGAGAGAATGAGAGAGAGAGATAGAGAAAGGGAGGGAGATAGAGAGATAGAGAGAGAGAGATGAGAGATAGAGAGAGATAGAGAGGAGAGAGAGGTGGAGGAGAGAGAGAGGAGAGGAGAGAGAAGGAGAGAAGGAGAGAGAGATCAGAGAGGAGAGAGAGAGAGGAGAGAGGAGAGTGAGGGAGAGAGAGAGAGAGAGAGAGAGAGAATGAGAGAGGGAGAGAATGAGAGAGAATGAGAGAGAGGATGAGAGAGAGAGGATGAGAGAGAATGAGAGAGAGAGGATGAGAGAGTGAGGGAGAGAGCGAGAGAGCGGATGATGACGAGAGAGAGAGATGAGAGAGAATGGAGAGAGAGAGAGAGAGAGGATGAGAGAGGGAGGGAGAGAGAGGGAGAGAATGAGAGAGGATGAGAGAGAGTTTGAGAGAGGATGAGAGAGTGAGTGAGAGAGAGATGAGAGAGAGAGAGGATGAGAGAGAGAGATGAGATGATGAGAGAATGATGAGAGAGAGAGAGGTAAGGAGAGAGAGAGAGGAGAGAGAGAGGATGAGAGAGAGAGAGAGATGAGAGAGATGAGAGATGAGATGAGAGGATGAGAGAGAGAGAGATGAGAGAGTGAGAGAGAGGAGAGAGAGTGAGAGAGATGAGAGATGAGAGATTGAGAGAGAGAGAGAGATTGAGAGAGAGGGAGAGAGAGGGAGAGAATGAGAGAGGATGAGAGAGTGAGGGAGAGAGAGGGAGAGAATGAGAGAGGATGAGAGAGAGTGAGAGAGGATGAGAGAGTGAGGGAGAGAGAGGGAGAGAATGAGAGAGGATGAGAGAGAATGAGAGAGAGAGAGGATGAGAGACTGAGGATGAGAGAGAATGAGAGAGAGAGGATGAGAGAGTAAGGGAGAGAGAGGATGAGAGAGGGAGAGAATGAGAGAGAATGAGAGAGAGAGGATGAGAGAGTAAGGCAGAGAGAGACTTGATAGAGAGAGGAGAGAGAGAAGAGAGATGAGAGAGAAGAAGAGAGAGAGAGAGAGATAGAGAGATATGAGAGAGGAGATAGAGATGAGAGAGAGGGTGAGAGAGAATGAGAGAGAGAGAGAGGATGAGAGAGTGAGGATGAGAGAATGAGAGAGGATGAGAGAGTGAGGAGGAGAGAATGAGAGAGAGAGGATGAGAGAGTAAGGGAGAGAGAGGATGAGAGAGGGAGAGAATGAGAGAGAATGAGAGAGAGAGGATGAGAGAGGGAGAGAGAGAGAGAGGACGAGTAACTCACACTTGTGAGACATGTTTGTGTGCTCGGCGTCTCTCGTCCTCGTATCTGTGTTGATCGCCCTAAAACGGCTCCCAACAAGGCTTTATGTGGCGTGAGTGACAGGAGGAAAGCCATGTTGTGCCTGTAATGCCTGCGAGGCGTTACAGCTGCTCTGTGGACGTTGGGCGATTTGTCAGGAAGTGTAGAGTGAAATGAAACGCCGCGCTACAGACGACTCGGATCGACTTGGTCAGGAGACATTGATTTATTTTCCCTGATGAGAGCAGTTTTTTCGGTAAAGATCACGCTGATTGATTCGGACTTTCTGTGCGCTGTACAGGAAGTTATGGGCAGTTCTAAACTATCGGCCTGTCAGTCGATTAACATATTTAATCGTGATTAATCGCACGACCGGCACAAATGAACCCACGATTAATCGCACGATCGGCACAAATTAACCCACGATTAATCGAGCAGTTGGCACGAATTAACCCACGACTAAACGCACGATCGGCACAAATCAACCCACGATTAATCGCACGGTTGGCACGAATTAACCTGCGATTAATCGCACGATCGGCACAAATTAACCCACGATTAATCGAGCGGTTGGCACGAATTAACCCGTGATTATTCGCACGGCCGGCACAAATTAGCCCACGATTAATCGAGCGGCTGGCACGAATTAACCCGCGATTAATCGCACGATCGGCACAAATTAACCCACGATTAATCGAGCGGTTGGCACGAATTAACCTGCGATTAATCACACGATTGGCACGAATTAACTTCGATTATTCGTATGTTTTCGATGTACTTTAAACGAATACTGTACTACGACAGGAAGGCTGATGTTCTCTTTCACCGATGAGTCGCGCGGACATCAACAACTAAGTAAACAGGACAAATAAACAGTCACCCAAGAAAAGAAAACTCGTAAATAAACAAAATACATCAACGTACCACTTTTGCCTGCGCGCGTACAAAGGACGAATCTTGACGTCTTTAACCTCGATGGCTTGTAAACGGGACGATAACGAACTTTTCTACCATTTTTTAATCATAATTATATACATTTCAAAATCTCTCCCTTTAACAACATTATTGTTTATTTAATAATTATTTTGCTATTAATATTCATTTCATTCATTCTTCTTCTACCGCTTTATCCGATCTTCCCTCGGGTCACGGGGAGTCTGTGCCTATCTCAGGCCTCAATTGGCATTAAGGCAGGATACACCCTGGATGGAATGCCAACCCATCACAGGGCACACACACACATACACACACACACACACACACATTCATACACTATGGACAATTTTCCAAGGTACCAATCAACCTACCGTGCATGTTTTTGGACCGGGAGGAAACCAGAGAACCCGGAGAAAAACCCCCTGAGGCACGGGGAGAACATGCAAACTCCACACACACATGGCCGAGACGGGAATCGAACCCTGGACCTTGCCCTGGAGGCGAAAGTGCTAACCACTAAACCACCGTGCCCCCTATATATTAATATTCATTTCTAATTAATTTCATTAATTAATACATTTTATTAATTTCTTGTTAATTTCAATGTTCATTTGTTTAGTGTTGGTTTTAAGTGTAAAATATGGGACGTGGCTCCTTTAAGAATTGTGTTCCGGTTGCTTTTCCATATAAACTGGTGATACGGTGTTTAGGTTATACGGAAGCGCTTTATTGCGTTCAGTAAAAAATGTGCTCTATTGCGTAATACGGATTTGGGAATGCGATGCGCTTGCGTAAGGTTCCATACGGTAATATACGCTAATATAGTGAGGAGATCGTACCTGTTGTGAATGCGCAGCTAGTAGGGGGCGTAATTTTGGGGGGAAATTTAGGAAGTGTGAGTGGATGCACTGAACGTTTATTTATTCATTTCTTCTTTTTGTTGTTCTTTGTTTTCTGGCATGGAAACTATACACAGTCTTCCTCTGGGTCTCATCAGAAGGCATTTTAATACCTCAGGCGCGTTAATTGAAGAAAGCGCATTGTCCAGGATCAGTGGTGTGGTATTGCTCATCCCATTACCGGCCAGGGAAAATCCATTTTCACGTTGTTTAGGAACGACGCAAGGGCGTACACACCGTCTGCTCGCTGATGTGCCACTTAACAGGGGCTTCGCTGCCATTAAGTCCACGCTGCTATTAAAGGAACGAGTGCAGGACTGGACGCGAGACGGCCCGCTGACAGCGATGTCTTAATGAGGCAAAGTGGAGCGAACACTCGCGCTTTTGGATTTATTAATGGAAGGAGAACTTCCTTCCTTCAGGGAAGAAACATTTCATATATATATATATATATATATATATATATATATATATATATATATATATATATATATATATACCGCTATATCTTGCCTCGGGTATGGGCAGGCGTTATGGGCATTAAGGCAGGATACACCCTGGATGGAATGCCAACCCATCACACACACACACACACACATTCATACACTAGGGACAATTTTCCAAGGTGCCAACCAACCTACTCTACCGTGCATGTTTTTAGACCCGGGGGGAAACCGGAGAACCCGGAGAAAAAAAACCCCCTGATTGCACGGGGAGAACATGCAAACTCCACACACATGGACGAGACGGGGGGAATCGTGGCGTAGTGGTTAGCACGTTCGCCTCACACCGCCAGTGGGGGGGGAAGGAATCGGGTTTGATTCCCGTCTCGGTCATGTGGGTGTGGCGTTTGCATGTTCTCAGGGGGGTTTTTTTTTTTTTCTCCGGGTTCTCCGGTTTCCCCCGGTCCAAAAACATGCATGATAGGTTGATTGGCACCTTGGAAAATTGTCCCTAGTGTATGAATGTGTGTGTGAATGTGTGGGTGTGCGCCCTGCGATGGGTTGGCATTCCATCCAGGGTGTATCCTGCATTAATGCCCATAGACGCCTGAGATAGGCACAGGCTCCCCGTGACCGAGTTGAAGATCGGATAAAGCGGTAGAAGATAAGTGAATGAATGAATGAATGAATATATATTATATATATATATATATATATATATATAATATATTAAATATATAATTATATATCTCTCCCTTAATAAAAACTAATTATTTCTAGATTTATTTCTCTCTGGAAATGATTCTTTTAATATTCACTTCTTGTTATTTAATTCATTTCCTATTCATTTCGGTGTAATTTTTGTTTATTGTTTGCTATAATTGTTAAATATGGTACGTGGCTCCTTTAAGAATTCTGTTCCAGTTTTGGTTGCTTGCCATATATATTTGCACTGGTGATACATTTAAGTTACATATGGCGATATTGTGAGCAAACATAAATCTTAAAGTAGCCAATGCGTTCTGTGTGTGCATGTGTGTGTGTGTGTGTGTGTGTGTGTGTGTGTGTGTGTGTGTGTGTGTATATATATATATATATATATATCCCCTTTTGTTCCGTTCCGCTTGATCAGTAAAAGGTTGAAAGGTGAAGGTGTTTGTTTTCAGTACCTCCTCATTCACATTCCCAGATGTCTCGCGCAGATATTCCTTCAAGCACATCATTCTTTTCTAAACAATTCCCAGAGTTGTTTTCCGCACTTTCCTCTGTCTACTGTTTTCTGTACAGCAAGGTGTTGTGTGGGATGTACATTAGGATTTAACACGCTTACAGGAGAAAACAAAAATATGTATCCGGATATGTTTTTGCAGTTTTTACTGCGATGGATTGTTGTTGTAGAGATTTGTGCTCACTCAGCCACAGGGGTGGTAATAAGGAGTCGTAAAGGAGTCGTGAGGAGTCGTAATTCCCAATTCATCCCAAAGGTGTTCATTAGAGTCGAGGTTCGAGTTATAGAGGCCACTTAAGGTCTTCTGTTGCAAGCCACATCCTCATTTGTGTACAGGTGTATTGTCACAGAAACGCGGTTGTGGATCTTATTTCAAGTGAAAGGAAAAAACGAATTCCACGACGTTCCGCTTTATTCGCTTTTCCCGCATCTGGACAGTTATGTTTCTCCAAAATCTGAAATCTGAATTCTGTGTCTCTTGAAAACGTTTTGCTCTCTTGATGAGTCCTTTCTTGTGATCCAGTTCATCCCAGAGCAATTTAGCAGGATTTAGGTTGCAGTGACTGGGAGATTATTCCGCGATAGACGACACGCCAGACGACAGTTTGCTCTCGAAATAAAGCTTAGTACGCTCCGGCTCAGTCTTGTTGCACGCCCAAGTCGGTTCCAGTGAGCCGCAGTGCAGGCAGAATTACATGGTAATGAAAGATGGAACGGTTGCCATGTTGGTTTTTTTTACCCATTAGTGTATTTCCATCCATGCTCCACCACCCCCCCCCCGATCTTCTCTTTCCTTACATTATTTTATTTGGATGGCAAAAAAATGTCGTGATGTATCTAGTTTGTCACATATAAACAAATGGTATTTTGTTTATTCTTTCTTTTTTTTAAACAAAGAATATAATGTTTTTTTATTATCTATATTTATTTGCACATTTAATAGCATGAAATATCTATGAATAATGGTGTGTTATAGTAGCCTTTTGTTTCCATTCATAGCCCATACATTAGATTACAGCAGAGCAGAATGGATTAGATTAGAGTAGGTTAGATTAGATTGGATTGCATTAGATTGGATTAGAGTAGAGCAGAGCAGATTGGATTCGATTAAATTGGATTAGAGTAGATTAGATTGGATGGGAGTAGATTGGCTTGAATTAGTGTAGTGTAAATAAAATTGGATTAGATTACAGTAGAGTAGATTGAATTGGATTCTATTATATTATAGTATATTATATTATATTGGATTGGATTACATTAGATTGGATTAGAGCAGATTAGATTGGATTAGATTAAATAGGATTAGAGTAGGTTAGATTGGATTGGATTTGATTAGATTGGATTGCAGTATATTAGAGTAGAGTCGACTGGATTAAATTATGTATTATATCGGATTGGATTACATTCGATTGGATTAGAGTAGAGTAGAATTGATTAGATAATAAAAAGGATTAGAGTGGATCAGATTAGAGTGGACTGCAGTAGATTAGATTAGATTGGAGTAGAGTAGAATGGATTTGAATATATAGGATTCGAGTAGATTAGATTGGATTGGATTAGATTGGATTGCAGTAGATTAGAGTAGAGTAGAGCAGAGAAGACTGGATCAGTTTGGTTTGGATTGGATCGGATTGGATTAGAGTAGAGTAGAATTGATTAGATAATAAAAAGCATTAGACTAGATTAGATAGGATTGGATTAGATTGGACCGCAGTAGATTAAATTGGATTGGAGTAGAGTAGAATGGATTAGATTAGATGGGATTAGCATAGATTAGATTGGATTGGAGTAGAGTAGAATGGATTAGATTAGATGGGATTAGCATAGATTAGATTGGATTGGATTTGATTAGATTGGACTGCAGTAGATTAAGTAGATTAAATTCAGATGTATTGTCGTTGCATAAGTGATAAGGTACAAGGAAATGAAATGCAGTGAAATGCAGAAATCCACACTCGCTTCCTGGCGTGAACATGACAAATAAAAGCAACGTATCGTGGTCCTGGGAAAAGCAGCAGCAGTACAAACCGGCGTTCCGGCGTCGGGTTCGACTTTGCCGAGTTGGAAAACCGAGCTGTGAAAATGCTTAAAAGCGCTTTTGACACGTCTCCTCTACCTGTCCTTACGATCCGCCTGTTCCATTATTCCCAGTGATCGCTCGGTTACTATAGCAACAGTAACCTATTAGCTCGGGCTCATTAGGATCAACCTGCGATGGAAAGGGTTGCTTAATGGTCAGGACTTCGGATCAGTGATTAGCCGCCGCTGCCGGGCCCTTGAGCAAAGGCCCTTAACCCTGAACTGCTCCGTTGTGTAAATGAGATAATCACGAGTCGCTCTGCAGAAACTGTCAAACACTATTAAATGCAACCGTGTTGCACGTTTGGTACATTTACATTTACGGCATTTGGCAGACGCTCTTATCCAGAGCGACTTACAACTGAGCAATTGAGGGTCTTGCTCAAGGGCCCATTAGTGGTAGCTTGGTGGTTGTGGGGTTTGAACCTGCAATCTTCTGGTCCAAAGGCCAACACCTAAACCACTAAGCCACCACCTCCCCACTATAATAAACAGACAGAACGCTGTAAGATGCTCCGGCTACGTCTGACAGTCTCGTGGCATTTATTTATTTATTTATTTATTTATTTGTCTGGAAGTAATCGAATTATGTCTCCACGCCTACTTTTATCTATCTCGCGTTTAGCCCGGGGAAAGCCGCGGCTCGGAGTCGCAGCCGGATTTGCTCCTTCGTAAACAAGTGTAAAAAAAATCCCGATGAAATAAATAAACAAGGAAACCGTGGCTTGCGTCACCGGCTCACAAAGTCGCTATTACTTCTCCTTTAAAAAAAAAAAACTTCTCTCTGACATCTTACTCCACATGCCTTAGGATCTTAACACCTCGCTAACGGTTATGTGCGAATAAAACAGACTGTATGGCGTCTCGCTCGGTCCTCCATCTGTGTTTCTTCCCTCTATACAAGCAATACAAATACATTTCCCATTAAATAGCCGCTCCCGAGAACGGGGCCGCGATTCATCCGGTCCCGAGTAATTATAGCGAGCGCGCATTACGTTAATACGGCCGGCGTTCGCATTCAGAGTGCGCACAAAGGGATACAAGAGAGAGAGAGAGAGAGAGAGAGACACGTCTCGCCCGGGCAAAGTCGTCTCGGCATTAGCTGCGCCGGCGCTGGCGATTCCGCCGCTTTCTCTCGGCCTCTCTGCAGCTAATGAACGCTGTAATAAGATTCACCTCGTTATTAAACGCGCCGCTTCGAGCTTTCTTTCACATTTCTTTCAAAGGAGACGTATTTCACGCTTTCATTATATCCGCCATAAAAATGTACAAGAACGATAAAAAAAAAAAGTTGGTCTCAATTAAAGAGAAATGGTTGGAAAGAGTTCAGGCTTTCGTTTCCTTTGGTTTGTTTGTTTGTTTGTTTTAATTAACAAGCATCCGACGCAGGTCCTGTTTACATTTCAAGCGAATTCCAGAAGGCCTTATTGTCATTTTCAAACAAATACGAAACAAACGACGCACGTGTCGAACTTTTTCTGCCGTAAAATAATGCTGCGCTACTTTAAAGCGTGCATTAGCAATAAACTACATCTCCCACAATGCATGCGGCTTTGTTAGCCAGTGCATGCCACACACAATGCATGCGCCACGATGTGACACACACAGTGCATGCGACACGATGTGACACACACAGTGCAACACGCAATGTGAAACACATTGGACACAAACAGTGAGACACCCAATGCATTCGACGCAATGTGAGGAACAATGCGACACATGTGCGACAAACGTGCAACAACACAATACAACAAACACAATGCACACAAAATGCGGCCCACATGCGGCACACACACAAACGCACAATGCGACACTCAATGTGTCTCACACAATGCAACACACGTGCGACACACACAATAAGACAATGACAATGCACACAAAATGCGACACACACACAATATATGCAGAAAATGCAACACACACACACAATACGACACACATAATGCACACATAATGCACACACAATGCATGCGACACAATGTCACAATGTGACGACAAACACAATGCACACAAAAAGTGACACACCCTATGCCGCACACATGCGCCACACCAAAGTAAGCCTTATTGTCTTCTGCGACACACACACACACAGTGTGCCACACAATGCATGCGACTTTATTAAACTACATCTCCCACAATGCATGCGACTACTTTACCTGCGACGTTACCCTTTTGCCATTCCATATTCCTGTATGCTGATTAGTGACACCTGTACCGTGTTTACCGCTCCCAGTGTGTCTATTTAAAGCCGTTGTTGATTGATTAAGTGACTTTTTAAAATTTTTTTAACATTTAATGTTTTGATTAAGGTTTTTTTTTCAATTCACCCTTGATATCAGTTTATTGACCTTATAAAAATGGCAATTATTGTAGTGTTTTATGGGAACGAGAGCGGTGCAAAACAAGTGAGTCAAAATCTTGAATAATATTTATCTCTAAGAAATAAGCGTGAGGTGGGCGGAATCTGGTTAATGAGGCGTGATTAATGTGGTTAATCTGATTGGTTTGCGATTAGTCACCGTCCTCTCCAGTCAGCGGTCGGCAAAATGAAAAGAAAAAAAAAAAAACAAACACCTGCTTGATCGCAAATGTCCTCCCGAAAAGAACTTGATTACAGTAGCACTCTACGAAACAGGAAATCGCGACGCCGTTTTCAATTTCCTTCCCGCCAGTAACCCGCGCGGCTGATAAACATGTCGGTTTACCGGAGAGGGAAAAAAAAAAATAATAATGTGCAAATGCAATTTATGACATGAGGACCCTTCAAATGTCCTGCAAAAGGAGTAATCTAGTCATTACCCCGAGTCTTCTCACTCGCACCTCCGCTACCTCCCACGCACTGGACAGCTCGATGGCAACTCAAGGACACTTATAGACTATTTTCTTTTTTTTTTTCATGTCTCTTTAGGGCATGCTGCAGTATTTCTAAGAGCAATATATTGATTCTATTCATTATGCACTACACATACAATGTCTAATTAATTTTTTTTTCCCCCTCTAAACTCTACTTTGTATGCTTTTAATCCTCCCCTTTGGTAAATCCTCACCGCGGTGTAACAGTAAAGCTTTTGTAAAGCTGACTTCTGTTCATAAAAAGAAAACGCAAAGCCGGTTTGAAGAACCTTTTGCTTTGCTTTCCAGCGTTCAAGCGCCGTGAATCCGAACGTATCCGCGATCCCGCGCGGCTGATAACAGGTTGACGGGTCTCACGCCTCCTGACATCTTCATATGAAAAGAAAAAGCTCAGAAATAATGCAATATATATATATATATATATATATATATATATATATATATATATATATATATATAGAGAGAGAGAGAGAGAGAGAGAGAGAGAGAGAGAGAGAAAGAGAGGGAGGCACATTCGCCTCACACCTCCAGGATCCGGGTTCGATTCCCGTCTCGGCCATGTTTGTGTGTGTGGAGTTTGCATGTTCTCCCCGTGCCTCAGGGTTTTTTTTTCTCCGGGTTCTCCGGTTTCCTCCCGGTCCAAAAACATGCACGGTATTAGGTTGATTGCCACCTTGGAAAATTGTCCCTAGTGTATGAATGATGAATGTGTGTGGGTGTGTGTGTGTGTGTGTGTGATGGGTTGGCATTCCATCCAGGGTGTATCCTGCCTTAATGCCCATAGACGCCTGAGATGCCTGAGACGCGGGGGCACAGACTCCCCGTGACCCGAGGGAAGATCGGATATAGCGGTAGATTAGAAGATAGAAGATGAATGAATGAATATATATATATATATATATATATATATATATATATATGTATATAGTATTGAATATATCTGTACAGGCATAGAACCAAAAACGGGGATGAGTGTAGCTCAGTGGTTAAGGTTTGAAAGAAGGTTGGGGGTTCGAACCCAAGTATCGCCAAGCTTGGGTCCTTGAGAGGAGGTGGGAGCTTATTGGCCTCTGGACCGGAAGATCACATGTTCGATTGCCACTAGCAAGTCCCTTAACCCTCGATTGCTCAGTTGTAAGACGTCACTCTGGATAAGGGCGTCTGCCAAATGTACATGCAAAAAAAAATGTGTATCAAGGCCGTGGATGTAAAGGTATAGGGTGTAGCGTATGCTTTTAAGCTAACCGCGGCGTTAACGCAGCTTGTTTAACAGAAGCTCAGTTGGTTTGTAAAAGTACAGGAAAGAGGAGTCGCTGCTGTTTATTCTATTATGTACGCGATACCGACGTATCTGAATAAACCAAGGACTATTCCCCCGAGGTACAAAAGCATACCGTGCTTTGTTGAAAAGGATATTCTCGGATACCCAACAATTACTTTTCTTCGCTTAACGCTCCCGTTACAATGTCAAGTAAAAAAAAAAAAAAAAAAAAAACCAAACACGCCTTGGCGCTACTTTTCACAGGAGTACAGGCGCTACCTCTCCTGACTCAAACTGGTGCAGGAGTCTAATTGCGCCGCCTCCACGCTGGGCCTGAATGGAGGCTCCCGGTAGACGGCGTCGTTAAACCCCACGTCGCTTGGGGTGCGAAGCCGGATTTAATGGTTAACGGTTCGCGGTAATTCGGTGTATTATATTTTCGGGGTAATTATCCGAACATAGTCGGCGTGTAAGTATTCTTCGAAAGACGTTATTGAGGGGGAAAAAAACGAGTGATTCCCGAGTGGCACAGAGGTTCGGTCTTGTAGGAAAATGATGAGGTTGAATATCAATGACTCCACAGGCTTCTGTGACCCAGGGGAGCAGGAGAGATTCATAATTCTTCTTCTGTGGGTGAGAGTTGGGAGGTGTGTGTGTGTGTGTGTGTGTGTGTGTGTGTGTGTGTGTGTGTGTGTGTGTCTTTTTTTTTCCCCACTCAACCTATCAATCACATGTACTCGCCTTTGTTTTACACATGTTTGAGGGTTATTCTTCACATATCGTTAGCTTCTCGACAAGTCGATGCCTTTAATTCAAGTCGAATTCATTTTATTTGTATTTCCTTACATGGTGGTTTAGATTTAGTTCATGTGTGTGTGTGGAGTTTGCATGTTCTCCCCGTGCCTCAGGGGGGTTTTCTCAGGGGTCTCCGGTTTCCTCCCTGGTCCAAAAACATGCACGGTAGGTTGATTGGCACCTTGGAAAATTGTCCCTAGTGTATGAATGTGTGTGTGAGTGTGTGTGTGCCCTGCAATGGGTTGGCATTCCATCCAGGGTGTATCCTGCCTTAATGCCCATAGATGCCTGAGATAGGCACAGGCTCCGCGTGACCCGAAGGAAGATCGGATAAAGTGGTAGAAGATGAATAAATGAATGAATGTATTTCCTTATAATCGTACGTCTCTAATGAGCAAAAAACGAATGGGCCACTGGGGGCATCATTGGTCTGCAGTGATATGGAAGCTGTTATAGATGATCATCTCTATGCGAAAAAGAGGTTAAAGAACATAATTTCCGGACGGTGGGCACGGTGGCTTAGCGGTTAGCACGTTCGCCTCACACCTCCAGCATTGAGGGTTTGATTCCTGCTTCCGCCGTGCCGGTGGGGAGGGGTGTGTGTGTGTGTGTGTGTGTGTGTGTTGAGTTTGCATGTTCTCCCTGTGCCTAAGGGGGTTTTTCTATGGTTTTCCCCACACCCTGTCCTAAAACATGCACAGTAGGTTGATTGGCCCCTTGGAAAATTGTCCCTAGTGTCCCTAGGTTGGCATTCCGTACAGGGTGTATCCTGCCCCGATGCCCGAAGACGCCTGAGATAGGCACAGGCTATATATAAAGCGGTTGAAGATGAATGAATGATTTCTGTACGTCCTGCTGAATCCCTCTCACTGTATTCCTAAACCTGATCGCTCTTTTCAGCATGTTGATTATTCAATAAATACTTAAAGATGTCCTTAAAGGTTTGTGAGAGGTCAGTTTTTAAGGCGCTGGGTTGCTGATCGGAAGGTCGAGCCCCGGTATCGCCAAGTTGCTGCCCCTGGGGTCCTTGAGCAAGGCCTTAAACTCTCTGTGCTCCAGGGGGCGATGTATCGTGACTCTGACCCTGTGCTCTGACCCCAGCCTCTAAACGACGAAGAAAGAATTTCAATGTGCTGTAATGCATATAAACAGCGTAGACTTTACATATTCACACCCCCTTGACATAACAGTTTAGTCATCTGACTGCAATAACAGCTTATAACACACCCTTTTCATATTCATTCATTCATTCATCTTCTACCATTTTATCCGATCTTCCCTCGGGTCACGGGGAGTCTGTGCCTATCTCAGGCGTCTATGGGCATTAAGGCAGGATACACCCTGGATGGAATGCCAACCCATCGCAGGGCACACACACACACACACACACACACACACACATTCATACACTAGGGAGAATTTTCCAAGGTGCCAATCAACATACCGTGCATGTTTTTGTACCCGGGAGGAAACCAGAGAACCCGGAGAAAAAAAACCCTGAGGCACGGGGAGAACATGCAAACTCCACACACACATTGCGGAGATGGGAATCAAACCCCGACCCTGGAGGTGTGAGGCAAATGTGCTAACCACTAAACCACTGTGCCCCCTCCATTTTCATATTCAATTACTGTGTAATATTTGTGTTGATTATTGTTTTGTTTACTTTTTGTCTTGCTGTACAAGAATGTTGAAAATCTTGAATCTACGTATATGTGATGAATAAAGGCTTCTTCTATTCAGGCTCTGGACCGGAAGGTCGCAGGTTCAAATCCCTGTCCAGCCGAGCTGCTATAAGTGGAACTGCTACTAGTTGTAAGTGACTCTGGATAAGGGTGTCTACAGTGTTAAATAAGTTCTCTGTGTTTCATATAATATGGCTTTTAGATCAGTACTGGCTTTATTTCTGTTGTATGAAGCTCAAGGGATTTATCATATTAAATCTTTTGCCTGGGTCAGCAAGTTTTTGCCTGGGTCAGCAATATGAATAAAGGATCTCGATCTGACAGCAGTACTGGCTTCAGGTAAGCACAAATCTCAAAAAGGCTTGGTGGTTAAGGGATTGGATTTGAGTTCAAATCCCAGCCACACCCAGTTATAAACACCTGGGCCCCTGTGTGAGGCCCTTAACCATTAATGTGTGACATGTAAGTTGTCCGTGATAAGGGCATAAATGATCACTTCAATATCTAGTGGACAATCTTCCTAGCAGAGTGAATGTTATTATAGGACTAGTGTTGCACTATATACCGATACTAAAAAAGTATTAAGGCCCTAAGGGGATTAAGGGCCTTGCTTAAGGACCCAATTGTGGCGATACCGGCACTCGAACCCACCGATCTTCTGACCAGTAGCCCAGCGATTTAAACCACTGAGCTCCACCTAAAGTGAAATTCTTTCTTAACAGCTAGTTTGGAATCTGGGGGTGATACACTATATGGCGCCCACTGGAGCACAGGGTTTAAGGGCCTTGCTCAAGGACCCAAGGGTGGAGATACCGGGACTCAAACCCCCGACCTTCTGACCAGTAGCCCAACGATTTAAACCACTGAGCTACACCCAAAATGAAATTATTTCTTCACAACTTGTGTGGAAACTGGGGTCAGCCATGATACGGCGCCCCCTGGAGCACATAGGGTTAAGGGCCTTGTTCAACCAGTGACCTTCTGATCAGGACCTTAGACCACTGACTTAGACTCTAGTTCATTTAATTTCATTTACAGCATTTGGCAGACACCCTTGTCTACCCGTTACAAACTACAACTGAGCGAATGAGAGTTAAGGGCCATGTTCAAGGGCCCACTAGTGGTAGCTTGGTGGTGGTGGCCAACGCCTTAACCAATGCTCTACTCCTCTCCCTCGTTAGTCTACATGTCTTACGGGACGTTCGGAAAAGCACAAACCAAACTTTTGTCCGTACAGTGCGTATCATTTCATAAAAGCAAATGTTATTGTTGTGCTTTTGCAAAAAAAACACAAAAAAACACGTCTCGTAGAGATGTCCTTTCACAGCCTTAAACCCATTAACACACCGACGTGAGCGGATGCCGAAGACGCTGCTTCATAACATGAATGGGGAAAGAAAAAAAAAAGTGTTTACACTCAACATAATTACATAATAATCGCATTACGTGTTACCCCGAGCTCATAGCTGTGATTTACACCTCGCTCGCACCCAGCGTTCGCACTCTTTTCCCCCCATGGAGTAATAGTACAACACGAAGTTCATTCTCTGCTATTCACGGGCCGACGTTAATTCACGGTTAAGGTAAATGGAGTATAAAAGTACACCCCGTCGAAGACGACGTTTTTTTTTGCCAGATTCTATTTTCGATATAGTTGGAATTTTTGTATAAAAAGGACGCAAGCGATAGCTTTCATTTTCACCGTTTTTCAGGAAACTGAAGAGATAATGATCACCCCCTACAACCCCCCTCCCCCCTCCCAACTCCGGCCGCAAAAAAAAAAAAAATATTGACGAGGCCAAATCTAAAAACGGAGCGAGAGCAGAGTCGTCTCGGAGGAAAACCAATTAAACAAATGGATTTCTCTCACGTCTACCTCTCACTCAGTCTAAAGGCTTTCACTGCTAAAGTGTTCGGTTGTGTGTGTGTGTGTGTGTGTGTGTGTGTTTTCTTATTCTTTCTATTTCAATATCCGAAAAAAATAAAACAAAAGCCCGTTTTATCAAGAAGATTTGGAGAGGTCATTGGTGTCACTGTTGAATTAGTCAGGGATGTAATTAGGTGCTGGAGGTACAGAGGTGATCACAGTAATAATAAGTTGTGAGATGAATGCGAGAGAAGTAATTAGTTCCATGGCAGGGGGCCGCTGTGAATTTCGATCCTCACACCTTTGGGGAGGAGAAAAATGTATAATAAAATAAAACAGGTTTCGAAAAGGTGGCTTGAATGGTGTGACAAAAATGACACGTATCATCTTACATACAATGAGAGGGTCGATCATAAAATACTCAAAATACAACCTGTAGATATGTGCATGTTGCCTTCTGCTGTAATCATGGAGAGTGTCTGTAAACGTCTCCTTGCCACATAGCGGTGCGAGTCAGCTTGAACCAACTGTCCACGAAAGCGTCTTCATTCCTGTCGTTCGCTGTTGGAAATCACTCACTCGTTGAAAGCTCAAATCCCAGTATATTTGAGTGTGGCAGCAATTCAGTTCAGCAGTGTAGTGGAAAAAGGGGAGGGGACTGAAAACAAGTGAGCAAATGTGTGCATGTATGTATGTATATATGTGTATATATAAGTTAAAAACATGAAACAATAAGTTAAAAACATGAAAAGCAAATGTTTACACACACACACACTCACACACACACACATATATATATATATATATGTGTGTGTGTGTGTGTGTGTGTGTGTGTAAACATTTGCTTTTCATGTTTTTAACTTATTGTAAAAGATATATCCATTTCGTTAAAAATCTCTCCCTTTACTAAAATCATTCATTGTTTTATATTTATTTCACTCTCTTGTTATTTGTTATTCATATATTAATCTCTTGTTAATTAATTCATTTCTTATCATAGTTACTTTTTTTGTGCTGGTTTTAAGTGTAAAATATGGGACGTGGCTCCTTTAAGAATTGTGTTCCGGTTGCTTTTCCATATAAACTGGTGATACGTTTAGGTTATACGGAAGCGCTTTGCATTCCCAAAAGAAGAAAAATATCGGTTTATTGCGTAATACGGATTTGGGAATGCGATGCGCTTGCGTAAGGTTCCATACGGTAATATACGCTAATATAGTGAGGAGATCATACCTGTTGTGAATGTGGAGCTTAATTGGCGTAATTCGGGGGAAATTTAGGAAGTGTGAGTGGATGCACTGAAATTTCTTTATTCATTTCTTCTTTGTTGTTCGGGTTTCGTTCATTCGCCAACACGACGCAGAGTGAAGGAGCAGATCACTCACATAGTAATGCACACTGCGTTAATCATGTGTTAATAACATTAGTGCCGTTAAAGTGAATTTATGTTATCTATCTATCTATCTAAGTATATATATATAATATATATAGTATATCTATATATATATATATATATATATATATATATATATATATATATATATATTTATTTATTTTTTTTTTTTTTTTCGGACATTGAGCTTTGAGGATAAACAGTCCCTTAATCAATACTCAAAAACTCCCTCTACATTCCGTATGTTGTATCTTTGTCCTTGGACATTTAATGGCACTGGCATGGAAGAGTCAGTGTTGAATTCATAATGAGCACGTCGTTCCACAAGACCGCAGCAAAGACACTAATCACACTCTCGTGCTGATACTTCTCACTGTCTCGTGTTTGGAAATATGTCATGGTGTATAATCACACTCTTGGTGTCCAACATATAAGGATACACTCACTCATGGGGAATGAATACACATAATTCACTTATTTACAGTATAAGTCGTGCAAGTCTTACATTGGAGACAATATGCATTATGGAGATTGAAATAAACTTGAATTGAGCCATACAAACCGTCCCATAAAGTGTGCTTTATGCGTGCATACAGTAGAATATAGGGAGTGGTTTCGGACACAATAATAGTTCTTGTTGCTACATGTTAATTTTGTCCCCTCCTCTCTCTTGTGCTCATGCATTAATATCTGTTTCCTCCCCCAGTGTGTGCATTATGTCTTGGCATTCGTGAATTTCCACGCTTTGTCGTTGTTTACGATCACACACCCTCGCCTGTTCTACTCTGATGTTTATGCTGTTTGTTTTTGGATTGCCTTCCAGCTCATTTAATTAAAAAAAAAAACATTACTTAACTGCAATTTTGCATTCACCCTTGTGCATTCCATGTCACGGTTCAACCGAGGATTTGTCTCAATACCGAACATCCTGTAAACACACTTGTCTTTTATAGCACCCAGATGTAAAATAGTGCTCTTACTGCTTTACATTCCTGCTTCGTACGACACACAGTTGTAACTCAACCCTTCCTATAACCCATAAAAGCCACAAGGAGGGGAAAAAAAAGGGTCTTCCATAATTAATGGATTTTTTTTGCAAGAGTTTATTAACTTCCCTTTTGTTTCTTTTTATTTATTCATGATTTCAAGCTTCTTCCTGAATCACACCATCACCCAGAAGTGAATGGATTTCACTTTCAGAGTGTTGCCTCCGTCGCCTCGGATTTCCTCATTAGGCATTCAGTTATGCTGTATTTTGATTTCTGTCAAATTTCTGTGATTTCTGATCATTTCTTTTTCTAAAAGTTATATACACAAAGAAAATCTCTTGCAATCAAATGCAATTTGAGCAGTGTTTGTTTTAAAGACGGGTTGCCAGGTTTGTATCTTTTACCCTGCTTCACTTTATTACAATATGTATGTAGCTATTAACAGGGGGACACTGTGGCTTCGTGGTTAGCACGTTCACCTCACACCGCCAGGGTCCAGGTTTGATTCCCGTCTCGGCCATGTGTGTGTGGAGTTTGCATGTTCTCCCCGTGCCTCAAGGGGTTTTTCTCCGGGTTCTCTGGTTTCCTCCCCCGGTCCAAAAACATACACGGTAGGTTGATTAGCACCTTGGAAAATTGTCCCTAGTGTATGAATGTGTGTGTGAGTGTGTGTGCCCTGCGATGGGTTGGCATTCCATCCAGGGTGTATCCTGCCTTAATGCCCATAGACGCCTGAGATAGGTACAGGCCCCCCGTGACCCGAGGGAAGATCGGATAAATCGGTAGAAGATGAATGAATGAATGTAGCTATTAACAATGTCTTTCGTGCTTTGTGCCTTATGCGCCGGGGCTGCGTCAATCGTGCTCTACACGTTTTGTTTTTGTAAATGAACGTTTGCGGTTGCATTCGCCTTTGCTTGAGCATGACATCTTGCATTTTGCATTTACTCTCTTTATTAAGCACAAGTTTTGCAAAAAATCCACTGTCCTTTATTTGTTTCCTTATATAATATGATGTCGGATTGTAATAGGACAGTGCAATAGATTTAATACTTGAATACTTATTCTGTAAGACCAGAAGTGGACAAAATACAGTTTACAGATCATAGGATTTTCATGGAATACAAATAATAAGAAAATAGAGCATTAATAAGCATTAATAACCATTAATTGTTATATAGAACATTGAACATTTCATACAAATAAAACAAACCCCTAATAATATTAATAATAATAGTAATGAGAAGACGAAGGAGATTATTATTAACTATAATAATAATAATAATAATAATAATAATAATAATAATAATAAACAATGGGAATTATTAATATTGATTCATTATATAAAATTTTATATAAACCTACTTTTGGAGTTTATTTTATATATATATATATATATATATATATATATATATATATATATATATATTTTTTTTTTTTTTACATTTTTTTTATTATTAATTATTGTTGTAGGTTGATAATATTTATTGCTTATTTTATTTCGAATGTGATAAAATGAATTTATTTATTGAATTATTATTGAATGCATTAACCCTTTTTATTTTATTCAGCTTTTATTCATGATATTGGTCTTAGTCCATGCTGTTGGTCTTAGTTTCTCTATTCCAGTGATTCTCTGGTCCAGACTAATACACTAATTATTTAATAAATCCTGATCATTACCTGGATGGAACATTGCAGTAATAAACAGTTCCTGGACTGTGGGTTTATAGACTGTATGGTGGGACTGTACGTTACTAATGCAGTGTTTATTTATTTTGGCCATATGTCTGCGTTGCCAGATTGCGGTGTTTATTAGAGGAATAAACGCTATGATGTGCTGTGCTTGGCAAATAATTGAGTTAAATTGGAGCGAGTCCGGTTTTACGCAGGGCAGCACGCGACCGTGCCTCGCGTTGATTTTCCGAGAACAGCACACGTCCTTACAAGTGTTTTCCTTCTCACATACTGTATCACACACGGCTACGCAGATTTCCCTGCAGCTGCTTTGTCGGTGTGAACTGCATCGTGGGCGAGCTGCACTGTGCTTACATCTGGAACATTGAGTAGCAGCTGTGTGCTGAGAGGACTGTTTTTATCGAGAGCAGCAGTCTGCAAAAATCACCGGCTAAGTGCTGGAGTTAAAAGATAGCGGTTGTGTGTGTGTGTGTGTGTGTGGTGTGTGAGAGAGAGAGAGAGAGAGGGAGAGATGTTGAGAGAGAGAGAGAGAGAGAGTGGGCACGAAGCATTCATTCTACTGTACATCTTAAGCATTCCCTAACAGTGAACGCAAAGCTTTCAGAATCAAGCTAGCTGCTGTTGTTAGCTAGTTTTGATTCATGCAAGCGTTCGTTTGTCAGCCAGGTTACAGTGTGTGTGTGTGTGTGTGTGTGTGTGTGTGTGTGTGTGTGTGTGTGTCATGAGAGAGTGTGAGCATGAAGCATTCATTCTACTTTATATCTTAAGCCCTACCTTTCCTAACAATCAATTCAAAGCTATGGGCTGTTATTAGCTAGTTTTGATTCATGCTAGCTTCTGTTTGTCAGCTAGGTTAGCGTGGTGTGTGTGTGTGTGTGTGTGTGTGTGTGTGTGTGTGTGTGTGTGTGTGTGTGTGTGTGTGTGTGTGTGTGTGTGACATGCTACAGTGGCCATGTCTCTGCAGTTGCTAAACATTTTCTGGTGCAAATTCAGTTTCCAGTCTGATTGGCGCGTGTTTACTGAAACAATATTATTATTAAGATAAATTATAATTAAGATAGAACCAACATAATTGAATTTCTTTTTATCTGAAATCAGTTTCTTTGCGACGCACAATGCATTCTGACAACATTCTAACCGTCACACATTCAAGACACATTCCAGCTCTCTAATTATTTGCACCCTGCGATTGATTTCGGGAAGTGGTAGCAAATTGGATAAGATGTTGGACTTCTGATCGGAAGGTCACTGGTTCAAACCTTTCCACCGTCCAATGTAAGTGAATAAGGGCAAAAATGGCAAAAGCCCATAAATCGAAAATGAATATTAATTTGCTTGGTGCCAATACTTTTGGAGCCGATATTGAGCCATTACACATACTGACGGGTGGTTTGGGATAAGAAGTTGTTCACTACAGAAAATGCACTAATTCCCACATTTATTTCTAATTATTTCATAATTATTTCCTTTCACATCCTGTGTGGTTCATGTTTCCCCTTGTGTTTATCCTACACGGGTTTTCTCAGGGTTCTCCAGTTTCCTTTCAATTCATGTGTTTCCCTGATACGATCTAGAATTTTGAACCCGATCCAGTTATTCGTATGAAGCCCACCATAAAAAGAGCACATTGTGCGGGAAATGCGAGCGAGGTCGGGGAAAAAAAGGGCCAAAGGGTGGCGAAAATGAGTTGTCAGGACGGATCTGAGCTGCGGGGAAAGAAAGCGACTGTAGGACCTGCACTAGTCAAGTCAAAGATGATGGAGATGACAAAACAAAACCAAAGGATCGAGCCTGTGTTTTGACAGTCGCAGGTTTATAATGTAGGTTTTTTTGGCGGTGGTGGTCTGCTGGAAGGTATAAAAAGCAAGAGAGAGAAATAAGTAAATAAATAAATGCTGTGAAACAATGACGGCTCAAACTCCCTCGATTCTCTCATTCCGAC
>JACRUU010000007.1:10171188-10181188 GCA_030449085.1 Kryptopterus vitreolus
CGAAACATCGTTCGCCACTCGACAAGAATAATAACAGGCAAAAACACAAAGGCTTTATTTTTTTCTAATAAAGATTTCTGGCTTTAAAATAATGGCCTCTTTGCTGTTCAGGCATTGATTACCAATTCAGCATTGTGCGTCGCGGGATCATGTCAAGAGGGTTAATGTTGATCTGGCAACCTGCTCGTTAACGGAGCACGCACACGTAAACAATCTACAGTAACCCCACAATCATATTTACCAAGAAATGTATTTATTTATTTGTTATTTATTTATAAGTTGAAGAAAGAACAAGAATTATTTTTTGTACCAAACATTCATCACTTAATATAATAAACCCCAATACACGACACACTAATACACTACACACTAATACACCACACACTAATACACTACACACTAATACACCACACACTAATACACCACACACTAATACACCACACACTAATACACCACACACTACCACACACTAATCACACAAACACACTAATACATACACACCACACACTAATACACCACACACTAATACACACACTAATACACTACACCACACACTAATACACAACACACTAATACACCACACCCTAATACACCACACGATACACACACTAATACACACACACAGTACACCACACACTAATACACCACACACTAATACACACACACTAATACACCACAATATACCACACACTAATACACCACACACTAATACACCACACACTAATACACTAATACACCACACACTAATACACCACACACTAATACACCACACCCTAATACACCACACACTAATACACCACACACTGATATACCACACACTAATACACTACACATATATACACCACACACTAATACACTACACACTAATACACTACACACTAATACACTACACACTAATACACCACACACTAATACACCACACACTAATACACCACACACTAATACACACACACACTACATACACACTAATACCACACACTAATACACTAATACACACACTACATACACCACACACACACACACTAATACCACACACACACACACACTAATAAACTACACCCTAATACACTACACACTTATACACCACACCATTATACACTACACCCTAATACACTACACCCTAATACACTACACCCTGATACACTACACCCTAATACACTACACACTAAACACACCCAATGATAATACACCACACACTAATACACTACACACTAATACACAACACACTAATACACCACACACCTAATACACCACACACTAATACACCACACAATGTACAAATACACCCTAATACACTACACACTAATACACCACACACTACTACAACCACACACTAATACACCACACACTAATACACTACACACTAATACACAACACACTAATACACCACACACTAATACACACCACTAATACACCACACCTAATAAACACACCCTAATACACCACACACTAATACACCACACAATGATATACACCACTAATACACCCTACACACTACACACTAATACACTACACACTAATACACCACACACTAATAACACTAATACACACACTAATACACCACACACTAATACACACACACACACACTAATACACACACACACTAATACACAACACACTAATACACACACTAATACACCACACACTAATACACCACACACTAATACCACACACTAATACACCACACACTAATACACCACACACTAATACACCACACACTAATACACCACACAATACACACTACACACATACATACACACTAATACACAACACACTAATACACCACACACACACACACAACCACACCCTAATACACCACACACTAATACACCACACAATGATATACCACACACTAATACACTACACACTAATACACCACACACTAATACACCACACACTGATACTACACTAATACACACACACTAATACACCACACACTAATAACAAACCCACACACTAATATACACACACACACACTAACACACTACTACACTACACTACACTACACCCACATAACGACCTACACTACACACTATTACACACTACACACTAATACACTACACACTAATACACCACACCACTACACTACACATATACACCACACCACACACTAATACACCACACACTACACCCTAATCGATACACACTAATACCACACACACTGTCCACTATACAAAACACTATCTCCTAATACTACCATACACTAATACAACTACAACCCTAATACACACACACACTAATAATACACCCTAATACACACACACTAATACACACTAATACACACTAATACACCTAATACACACACTAATACACCACACACTAATACACTACACACAATGATATACACACTAATACACTACACACTAATACACTACACACTAATACACTACACACACTAATACACTAATACACACTAATACACACCACACACTAATACACAACACACTAATACACACTAATACACACACCTAATACACCACACACTAATACACCACACCCACCACACACTAATACACCACACACCACACACTAATAATACACACACACACACACTAATACACTAATACACACTACACACACTAATACACCACACACTAATAATACACACACCACACACTAATACACTACACTTATACACACACACTACACACTACACATACACACACTACACTACACTACACCACACAATGTACACCACACCATAATACACTACATATACCACACACTAATACACTACACACTAATACACCACACACTAATACACCACACACTAATACACCACACACTAATACACTACACACTAATACACTACACCCTAATACACTACACACTAATACACTACACCCTAATACACCACACACTAATACACACACTAATACACTACATACACTACACACACATACACACTAATACACTACACTACACCACACACTAATACACCACACACTAATACACACTAATACACCAGAAACACACCACTAATACACTACACACTAATACACTACACACTAATACACTACACACTAATACACCACACACTAATACACTACACCCTAATACACTACACAATACACACACTAATACACACTTATACACACACCCTACCACAATACACACACTGATATACGAATACACACACTAATACACTACACACTAATACACCACGAATACACTACACACACACACTACCGCCAGACAAACAATACACTACACACACTAATACACACACACACACTAATACACACACTACATACACACTACACTAATACACTACACTAATACACTACACCCTTATACACCACACCCTAATACACTACACCCTAATACACCACACCCTAATACACTAATACACTACACACTAATACACTAATACACACACAATGCACTAATACACTACATATAAACACTAATACACACACTAATACACTACACACTAATACACACTAATACACACACTAATACACTACACACTAATACACCACACACTAATACACCACACCCTAATACACTACACCTTAATAAACTACACCCTAATACACTACACCCTAATACTCTACACCTTAATACACTACACCCTAATAGTATTCACCCTAATACTCTACACCTTATACACTACACCCTCATAGTATTCACCCTAATACTCTACACCCCAATACACCACACCCTAATACTCTATACCCTAATACATTACACCCTGATACATTACACCCTGATACACTACCCCCTGATACACAATGCCATTTTATTTATCTAATAATCTTTGCTTAATAATATTTCGGAAATCCCCCTCTCCCGTTGATAATAGACACTATTGTAGTTTAAATTCTTTCTGTAGCGCTTCTCGCAGTGGATATTGTCTCAAAGCAGCTTCACAGAGCGGAAAAAGTATAAAAAATTTTTATTTCTTTTAATATAAATGATTTATGTGTGTTATCCCTAATGAGCGAGCCTGGGGAGGCTGTGGCGGAGGAAAAAACTCCCTTAGAGGGAATGAGGAAGAAACCTCGAGAAGAACCGAACTCAAAAGGAAAATCCATCCTCATTTAGGCGATGTCAAGTGTGTGTTTATAAATAACACAAAATACCAGCGAGTGGTCTTTGCTATCTTAGGAAATGCTAGAAGTCTAGGAGTTTTGGGATCTTAATGAGGGTGACGGAGGCTCGGATTGATACATCGGCGCAGAAACACTGAGGGATTTATAAATCAGTAACAATAATCTGTATTCGATTCTACACACAACAGGTAAACCAGTCTAGAGAGGATACGATTGGGGTTATATGCTTGTCCTTGTGAGAACTCTGTTGGCTGTTGCATTGTGGTCTAGCTTGTTTATTAACGACACTGGACCTAATAATGCAGTCCGGTTTGGAGGTCACATGACTGCATGGCCTAGCTTCTCTGCATGGGATGTAGCTAACATGTTTCTTAGCTTAGCAATAAGATGGAAGGAAGCTGCTTTTCTAATATGAGCGATATCATTCGAGTTAAGCACTTCAGCTGAAACTTAACAATCCATTTTTCGGTCAAATTACACTTATGGTTGTTACTATAATCACGTTTTCTCCCATTACGCTTAGCGCTCGCTAAACGTCCCCGATTAAACATCAAATCATCGGCATTGTCGAAACGGCCAACAGCTCACGATCACACCATTCAGTCTGTAATCCAAAGAAATGCATTTATTTATGTATGAACTGCACGTGGAGTGTATTTTTCGTGAAGAAATAAAGCGAATGTTTTTATGACCGGCCGTGCTCCTGATTGGAAAAGGAGCTCCTGCACTGTAAGCCGTGCTAATAATCCCAAAGCCTGTGTGATTAAACGAGTGGAAACAGGTGCGAAAAAAGTGGAGAACGTTCGTTTCGGGAACCTCTCCGCAGATCTCAGAAGCCGTCAGATACCGGTTCGTTGTAATTTGCGCGGACTCTAGCGTTAATTGTGTTACGGACGTGCAACAACAACAACAACAAACAAAAACCCCGCAAACAGAATCTAATAATGTGATTTTCTACAACGTTATGAAGGCAGATTAAGTTAAAGTGATTTAATATTTCGGGACTAATGGAACACAGAGAGTTCAAGCCTTCTAATTACAGAATGAACACCACAGCACTTTTACCCGCTAATGCTCTCCTAAATAATACTCTTTAGCGAATCTTCGTTACGTGATGCTTTGTGTTGACACTGTATGGACAAAAGCGTTTGTTTTTTTTTTCCACTCGTGATTTTTCTTTACAATTTTTTTTTTTTACCACAAAGTAAGATTGTACAGGACATCTTTCAATGCCATGTCTTTTCAACCCCACACGATTTAATGTCCAATGCCATTCATTCATTCATCTTCTACCGCTTTTATACCTATCTTCTATTCACAACTTCTACCGCTTTATCCGATCTTCCCTCGGGTCACGGGGAGTCTGTGCCTATCTCAGGCGTCTATTAGCATTAAGGCAGGATACACCCTGGATGGAATGCCAACCAATCACAGGACACACACACACACACACACATTAATACACTAGGGACACTAGGGATTTTCCAAGGTGCCAATCAAACCTACCGTGCATTTTTTGGACCGGGTGGGGAATGGAAACCGGAGAACCCGGAGAAAAACCCCCTGAGGCACGGGGAGAACATGCAAACTTCACACACACATGGCCGAGACGGGAATCGAACCCGGACCCTGGCGGTGTGAGGCGCACGTGCTAACCACTAAGCCACCATGCCCCTTGAAAAACACATATAATTCATTCATTCATTCATCTTCTACCGCTTTATCCGATCTTCCCTCGGGTCACGGGGAGTCTGTGTCTATCTCAGGCGTCTATGGGCATTAAGGCAGGATACACCCTGGATGGAATGCCAACCCACAGGACACACACACACACACACACACATTCGTACACTAGGATCAATTTTCCAAGTTGCCAATCAACCTACTGTGCATGTTTTTGGACCGGGGAGGAAACCTGGAGAACCCGGAGAAAAAACCCCCTGAGGCACGGGGAGAACATGCAAACTCCACACACACATGGATGAGACGGGAATCGAACACTGGTGGTGTGAGGCGAACGTGCTAACCACTAAGCCACCGTGCCCCTTCCAAAAACACATATAATTTATTATTATTGTTATATTTTTTTATTGTAAATCATTTCAGGCAACAAGGAATTAACACCCTTGCGGTTGAATGGATCTGAAGCAAAATCCCAACAAAATCTAGTTTAACATTTTTCCAGAAGAATGGAGGTCATTAAAACGATTAGAGGTCATTATAAACCCTATAATACAGGTTTTTTTTTGGTGTCTGTTTAATCACCTAGTTTTCATCGCCTCTACACAAGCTGCTATAAATGAATTTCTATTTTTAAAAAAAAAAGAAAAAGAATATTAGTGACTCAATTATACTTATGCTGGATTCAATTTAGAATCCATTTCAATTCCCTACAACTCATTAACGTCGTCTGGGGCAACATTGATCGGGAAATCACTTAAGCGTAATGATTGACCGCCCCGCCCACATGGTTGATCCTTTTTTCCAGATTTGTCGACTTCTTGATTGGAAATCGGTGCGTCCATATAACATCCCGTGCAATAACTGCCATCTTTATTAGAAAAACGCCCACTATTGGGGGCGGGGCTAAAAAAAAGAGAGTCATTAGCATTAGCTGTCTGTTATGAGGGAAGAAGCTGTGTGGTTTTTATAGTTACATTGATAGCATTTACTGTCACTATGAGTTTGCTAGTAAGCTTGTAGTTTATTATTACAAGCTTCTGTCTTGGTTTCGCAAGTCACATGTCTTTGTGTAAGTGGCTGCAAGGCCGTCATTCATTTAAGCCCTTGTTATTCATGTTACGGGGCTGCGTGTGCGCCTAGGAACCTGTATTTGTAAGATTCAGCGGATGGGTTGTGTATCTTCATGGTTGGCTGTTATTGTGTGTTGTCTCTATTCGTTATAGACAATCGTGTGTCTTCATGTTGGTAAATGCTATCGATTTTGTTTACATTTTTCGTGTGTGTGTGTTTTTTCTTTCTTTAATTTAAGATTGTTGATGGTTCACCTTCAAGCTGACAGCTCGCGAACCGATGACGTGCCGGAAAACACTCTTTGTTTATAAATCAGTGCAAAGGGCTGCGACACTTTGTTAGTGGCATTTTGCCATTTCTGAGCTTCGAGTTCTTTTCTATTATTACGAATCATCAGTTTGTTCCTATTAAGACAGAATTGTTAGCTGTTAGCTAATTATTTAAACATTTGGGATACTGGCGCGTGATAGCGGTAAAACGGTTAAGGCGTTGGCCTCTGGACTGGAAGATCGCAGGTTCAAATCCCAACACCTCTAGTAAGTTGCCACTAGAGGGCCCTTAACCCAGAACTTAATTGCCACAGAAGCCTTTTCATTAACCCAACATTCATCATTCATTCATTCATCTTCTACCGCTTTATCCGATCTTCCATCGGGTCACGGGGATCCTGTGCCTATCTCAGGCGTCTATGGGCATTAAGGCAGGATACACCCTGGATGGAATGCCAATCCATCGCAGGGCACACACACACACACACACACACACATTCACACACACATTCATACACTAGGGACAATTTTCCAAGGTGCCAATCAACCTATCATGCATGTTTTTGGACCAGGGGGGGGAAACCGGAGAACCCTCGAAAAAGGAGAGGAGAAAAACCCCCTGAGGCACGGGGAGAACATGCAAACTCCACACACACATGACCGAGACGGGAATCGAACCCGGATCCTGGCGGTGTGAGGCAAACGTGCTAACCACTACGCCACCGTGCCCCTTAACCCAGAATTTCTCAGATGTAAATCACTCTGGATTAGGGAGTCTGCAAAAATGCAAGGACCAATGAAGTAGGCGGAGACAATGGAGGGAAGGGATGTAACTCAGTATTTAATGGGCAGGGCTAGTGATCAGAAGGTCGGCAGGGGGGTTTCCTGGTATCACCAAGCTGCAACCTTTGGGTCCGTTACCCCTCTGTGCTCCAGGGGGCGCTGTATCATGGCCGATCCTGCGCTCTCCAAAAACAAGCTGAGGTATAAAGTATGCAAAATGAAATGTCGCGTACAAAACACACATTCAAACGAACAATTATGCTAATCAGTCAACGAACGAGCTAAACTCCGCCCTCCCCGGACACGCCCAACCCCCCCCCCGATTAACGTTCGCATGAAAAACCCATGCTTTTTCTCGCTTTTCCTTTACACTATATTTGATGTAAACAAGCGTTTCACTGAGGGAACTCTACGCATCATGTGTTCTGGAGCGTGTCCAGAGTGTCTTGTGCGAGAGTGACAGCCCGTTTCCTGCGAGACAGTGACCCGAGCGTGCGAGTCGGATCAGGTGAGTGAGTGCGGAAGAAGAGGGCACGCCGCCCGCCGCCGGACTCCTGCACTGCCGCCGCCTTTTCCGTATTACGGAATAATTACGGACTCGTCAGGCCGAGCGTATGATTGATGAAGTGTCCAGATGGAGAGGCGCACACACACATCTTCGTCATTAATACACCATGAGCTATTTATCTACACACACACACACACACACACACACACACACACACACACATGCACGCTCCTCATGATGATCTTAATTTAGCGGTAGCTTTAATCCTCTTCCATACAGCTGTGAGTGAGACTTAACCAGGCTTAAAACACGACTAATTGTTGCAGAAGATCCGAGAGGCGCAGCATTCGCGCTGTTCATTTGCTTAGCGTGAGAGAGAGAGAGGGAGAGAGGGAGGAAAAAAACGCAGATGAGTAGAGGATGTGTGCGTGAAGTGAAGCGGCTGGAGAGGCGAAGAGGGAGGGTTGGAGGGAGGGATGGAGGGAGGGGATGAGAGCGAGGGAGCGGGAGCGTGAGATAGGGAGGCAGCCAATGCGCAGCTCTGCATCTTGAAAGAGCGAGAGCGAGAGAGAGAGAGAGAGAGAGAGGAAAAGAGTGTGTGTGAGTGTGTGTGTGTTTGTGTGTAAGTGTGTGTGAGGTGCTGGCATTCGCTCTTAGACATCAGGAGCTGGGTGGACTGACAGAGGACTGCGATGCCACTGGATCCAGTGTTCGCTGCTGCATTCGTGCGTCCAGCCTGTTGTTACGTGGATCGTGCGCAAGCCTTTTAAACACTCGCAGGCGCTCGCGTGCGTGCGTGTGCGTGCGTGTGTGGAAGAGCGAGAGTGTCTGTGGGGCCCCCTGGCGAGGGGCTCAGCAAGGTTTGGGCTGGGGGGGCGGTAAGGCCGGGTGGCTGTGAGCACCATGAGCGTGCCACTGCTGAAGATCGGAGCGGTGCTCAGCACCATGGCCATGGTCACTAACTGGATGTCTCAGACGCTGCCTTCGCTCGTGGGGCTCAACGGCACCACCGTGTCCCGCGCCGGAACCTCGGAGAGGATCGTCAGCGTGCGTAATCCTACACACACACACACACACACACACACACACACACACACACACACTTTACACACACGTTATACACCTGATCATGTCCATCTGTTGAGCTTGATAGTGTGATGAGATGTGTGTGCATGTGTGTGTGTGTGTGTGTGTGTGTGTATGTGTATTATATTATGGACTCTAAGGGAAATGCAGAAGCTTTGAGGCCAGGGTTCGGGGGGTGGATGGAAGATCGTCATGGCTGAATATTCGCTCTCTCTCTCTCTCTCTCTCTCTCTCTCTCTCTCTCTCTCTCTCTCTCGCTCTCTCTCAGTGGAGATGAACAGATGCCACAGATCTCTGGAGAGGAGATCCCGTGGCTTTTGGCAGTGTCATCTACACTTTATTTGTTTGTATTTATTTTTTCTTGAAGATCGTGTTTTTCACCATCTGATTCTTGCTTTTAACTCTCAGATGCAATTTATACGTTTGTTTTTCTTTTTTTTTTCTAAAAGGTAAAAACAAAAAATAGGACTTAAATGAGTGTCAAACTTCTCGTCTTAACGTGAAACGGAAATTCGCTGTTTGGGCGAACCCCCCCCCCTCCCCCT
>JACRUU010000007.1:10186188-10211188 GCA_030449085.1 Kryptopterus vitreolus
AAAAACTACGAACCTATACAATAACCTATACAATAATAATTTCATCGCACAAACAAAAGCATCAAAACAAGTATTCAAACTAAATACTGCCACTATTTCGCTGCCACTCATGGGCCCCTAAGCAAGGCCCTTAACTTCTCGATCATTTCTGACTAAATCTTCATTGCTACGAGATGCGCGGAAAGGATTTGTTGTAACGTGACACGTATAAAGCACATTTAAATGCATCGTAAGGGACTTCAGTCACCGTGACTCAGGCGGAAATGTGGTCCTGCTCCTTTTAATCTGGACTGCGCTATTTCTTACAGCTTCCTCCAACACCTTAACACCCACCTGCGGGAGGTGCTACTACTGCTATCAGAACTGCACTTTATCCGGAGACGCACCTTATATTCTGTCATCATGTGTTTGTATTTTTTTTTCCCCCACTGATTATACCTCGTACGAAACTCTCTGTGTTTATACGTGAGACGGCAGCTGCATGCTGGTCATTTTCTAAGCGTAGGTTTACTCGATGGAGCCAGACATGTCTCAGGGAGGTAATATCGCTCAATCTGTTCAAACAACGCAAGCCAACACAGTCGTGCGTCTGGAGATTTTATAAGCGGAAAAAAAAAAACAACAACTGCTAAAATCTCTAAAACGTTGATCATGTAGACATTTCACGTATTTATTTATGACAATACAGTGCTACACAATGACAACTAATGATGTGCAGATATATCATAACAAAATAAACAAGTGTATACAAATAACTCTAAGTAAATGTATACGTTGTGTCTAAATAATGAACAATAGCAAGCTGTCATACCTAAGCACATATTTAGACTTATAAAAACATGACATTGTTGCGTTACAGCAGCAGCAACTTAAACTAACAATAGTAAGGAGAAGTAATTAAATAACATTTTAAATAAATAGAGTGGAATGCAGTAGAATAAAATAGAGATGATATATTGTAGATGGTGTTTATGCAAGAATAGAGAGAAATGAAATGTGCAAGTGCATGTGTGTGTGTGTGTGTGTGTGTGTGTGTGTGTGTGTGTGTGTGTGTTATTTATGAACATATTGGACATGATGCAAAATCACATAATGATTCATTATGTTATAATTCAATTGTAAGCAGCCAGAATGAGCTTAATATCATCCGTGTCACATCGCTGTAAAGATTTCAGCTTTGTAAAAGACTTCAAACTTTGCCTGTTAGACATAAACATTTGTATTGCAAATTTGACAACCCATAGATTACTATTATTCACAAATGTATTATTATTATTAAATTAATATTATTAATTATTATTAAAATGGTATATATATATATATATTAGAATTTATAGTTTATCATTCTTGTAATTCTATTTATTAATATTGAATATCGTTGTATTTTGTTAATCAGGTATCGGAAGGTACGTTCCGATCTACCTAATGGTATTGTTAAAAATCATTTCTCTAATACTAAGTATATTAAAATATGAGTATTTAAGTAGTATAAGGGGCACGGTGGCTTAGTGGTTAGCACGTTCGCCTCACACTGCCAGGGTCGGGGTTCGATTCCTGTCTCGGCCATGTGTGTGTGGAGTTTGCATGTTCTCCCCGTGCCTCAGGGGGTTTTTTTTTCTCCGGGTTCTCCGGTTTCCCTCCCCGGTCCAAAAACATGCACGGTAGGTTGATTGGCACCTTGGAAAATTGTCCCTAGTGTATGAATGTTTGTGTGTGTGTGTGTGTGTGTGTGTGTGTGGTGTGTGTGTGTGTGTGTGTGTGTGTGTGTGTTCCCTGCAATGGGTTGGTATTCCATCCAGGGTGTATCCTGCCTTAATGCCCATAGACGCCTGAGATAGGCACAGACTCCCCGTGACCCGAGGGAAGATCGGATAAAGCGAGGTAGAAGCTTTAGAAGGAGGTGGTTAGAATAGTAGATAGAGATTGGTTATAGTGGTAGAAGATGAATGAATGACTGAAAGTAGCATAATGCAAACGTTGGCACACTTTTGGCGTGATTTCCGTTGCAGTTTGGGAAACGCACTGGAATCCTTTCATATAAAATTTGTACAGGATGAGTGTTGGAATAATTCGAGACCTTCTCAATTTTAATGAACAAAAGTAAAAATTGTGCAACAAAGCATGTCCTGGGTGTACAAACTTTTGCACTTTACTATACTGCACATATATGGCGAGTTTTAGACTATTTAGACTCGTGTGTGTGTGTGTGTGTGTGTGTGTGTTGTGTGTTAGTGTGTGGTGTGTGTGTGTGTGTGTGTGTGTGATGCAGCAGGTAAGTGCTGCATAGCCCTAATGCATAACACTGGAGTCTGTACGGAATAGTGATTAGGACGTTATATACCCGAGCAGCGGCTATCGGAGAAAACGCACCGGTTTTCCAAACACGCCATATAAAAGCGCGTGAGATAAATCAGAAAAGAACGCAGTCGAAATGTTTACCGTCCGACTCGATCCATTTCAATCTGATCCGATTCAATAAGCTGCGCCGCGAATCGAAATGCTGTAAAATGGGACTCGAGAAAGGAGCTCGAATGTCAACCACCTGCTTATGAGGTAAAAAAAAAAAAAAAAAAAAAGGAGGGAAAAAGTAATCAAGCGTAGCACTTTAATGAGGACCTTTCTTTTCCTTTTTTTTTAATGATACCGAATCAGAGATTGCCGGGACACCGTGACAGACGCCTCAGGAAAATGCCGAGCTTTCCAAATGAGAGAAGAAGCAAAAAAAATATATCTGTAAAAATATATGGTGGTGTGGATTTAGTGGTTTGCAGCACTAAATGTGCAGTCTCTCTAGAGAGTCCTAATTGAGTTTCTAACGCTTCAGGGTCAGAGGAGCTGGCAGGTGGATGAGGATAGATAGAGAGCGGATAGAGAAACGACGCTGGAATAAATATATTGTCCCGCTATGAAAAGCATCATTTTGTTCATAAACGTCTTCATATATTTAATAAGAGAGAGCAGGGCGGATTAAAAACACCGGGGCGGTAAAATAATCATCGCCTGGGAAGACCTTTATTCTTTTTCCTATTAACGTCTCGTTACTGGTCGTGTCGTTTTCATGTCTCGGCTGTTTCCAAATCCAAGGCTGTTTGATTCTTGCGTGTGTTTTGTGTTCGCCGCAAAAAAAAAAAAAAAAAAAAAAAACAGGTCATGTTTCTGGTCTCTGTGGTTTTTCCCTTGTTTTTATTTCTTTGTACAGTTTATTATTATTATTTATTTTTTGGCAACAGATCTACATGTGGATGGCATTTCGGATTTCCGGTTCGTATTTGTCTGCCTGCTGTTAAATGAATCATTATTTAATCATATCCCACCAGGGGGACGGTGGCTTAGTGGTTCGTACGAACTTGGACGTTCGCACCAGGGTCCGAGTTCCCATCTCTGCCATATGTGTGTGTGGGGTCTGCATGTTATCCCCATTCCTCAGGGATTTTTTACGGTAAAATACGCTAATATAGTGAGGAGATCATACCTGTTGTAAATGCGCAGCTAATAGGCGTAATTCGGGGAAATTTAGGAAGCGTGAGTGGATGCACTGAAGTGGAAGCCCTAACACACACACACACACACACACACACACATATATGTATATGTGTGTGTGTGGAGTTTGCATGTTCTCCCCGTTCCTCAGGGGGTTTTTCTCCGGGTTCTCTGGTTTCCTCCCGGTCCAAAAACATGCACGGTAGGTTGATTGGCACCTTGGAAAATTGTCCCTAGTGTATGAATGTGAATGAATGTGTGTGTGTGTGTGTGTGTGTGTGTGTGTGTGTGTGTGTGTCCTGCGATGGGTCGGCATTCCATCCAGGGTGTATCCTGCCTTAATGCCCATAAACGCCTGAGATAGGCACAGACTCCCCGTGACCCGAGGGAAGATCGGATAAAGCGGTAGAAGATAAATGAATGAATGAATCATATCCCCAGTGTTCGGAAGGTTACTTTGGAAATGTAATAGATTACAGATTACAAGTGACAGTATTCAAAATGTAATAAGTAGTGTAACTTTTTTAATCACTTTATAAAAGTGATTACATTTTGCATACTGTGATGTGTCCACTAGGTGGCACGTAATGAAATGAACATTGTAAGGAAATAACGTTTCAAACCCTCGGAACAAAAATACGTTATATTTTTCGAAATGGATGTTTTTTTTTTTTGTCGAGTTGGGGGTTTTCTATAAGTAACCATAATTTAATTACACGTTTTTATTCTAAATAACTGTAACGAATTACTGTTACTTTTATTTTGTAATTTCACTATGTAACACCGTTACATGTAACTAGTTACTCCCCAACACTGTATGTACCATATTGTACTTTCAGTTTTCATTGAAAGAGGAAAGTGTAACTTTCTTTAACTGGATTCATATTTATTCCCAACCACAATCTGTATGTACTCTACTATTGAATGTACAATACCTTAATATTTCCTCATATTGTAATTCTTTATTATATTTTACTTGTATTCCCCTTAAAAAGCTGTGCAGTGACAATACAGTATTGTATTTGCAAACAGATCTGCACTTGCACAAAAGATTTTGTTCTGTATATACTGCAAGTAAACTTCTATACGCATTTATCATTGGGAAATTGTTTGGCAGTAAAGATTACGGTGAAATAAACAAAATAAGAACTTTCAAGGCAGATTATTAATTCATTATTATTAATTAAATGAATACTTTTTCATTTTTCTAATACTGTAAATAACTGTAACAGATGTTAAAATGATATAAAATTCTCTCAAAATTCTCTCCCTTTTATAGAATTGTTGATTTATTTAATATTTACTTCACTCTGGAAATTATTCTTTTAATATTTTGTAAATTTTTTGTAAATTAATACATTTCTCGTTCATTTCAATTAGTGGTGGTTTGAAGTGTAAAATATGGGACGTGGCTCCTTTAAGAATTGTGTTCCGGTTAATTTTCCATATAAACTGGTGACACGTTTAGGTTACACGGAAGCGCATTGCGTTCACAATAGAAAAATGCGCTTTATTGTGTAATACGGATTTGGGAATGTGAATGCGCAGCTAGTAGGCGTAATTCGGGTTAAATTTTCTAGGAAATTTAGGAAGCACTGAAGTGGAAGCCCTATATATATATATATATATATATATATATATATATATCGGATATATATATATATATATATGTATCTCTCTTTTCTATATTATCACATGTCATCTCAGGCGCTTTTCTATTATCCAATCACCCTCACGGGGAGCCTGGTGCCTATCTCAGGCGTGGGCACACACAGGCATTGTCATACACCCTGGACAATTTTCCAATGCCAATCCCATCGCAGGGCACACACACACGGAGACACACACTCACACTAGGGACAATTTTTACATCAATACACTATGGAATCAAATATGACCGGGAGGAATACCGTGAACCCGAGAAAAACCCCTGAGGCATAACATGCAAATATGCCGAGACGGGAATGAGACGGGAATATATATATATACGCCATGCCCCCTATATTATATCTATATATATATATATATATATATATATATATATATATATATATATATATATATATATATATATATATGGTGTAGATTTCACTGGAGAAGATCCAGCTAATATTATCTGCTTGGAACTATGTTGTGCTCTTATGGCAAATGTGCCTCATACTGCTTAGAACCCAAGCTGTCTCTGAAAGCATTTTATTTTTGTGCAAGTTTACCGCACTGTATTCGCTCCTATCAGACATTCTCTCTTTTCACCTCATGTTCCTGTGCTAAAAACTAAGCTTGAAGAGCTCTCGTTTGGCAGCTAGTCACAGAGGAGTGCACTGAAAGGTGTTATTTATGTGTGAACTAAAAGAGAGAAAAAGAAAATACACCTTTGCTGTAAGACAGACAGGCGAAGCGAGGAATCATTATTATGTGCAAGGGGGTAAGAAAAGCTGTAAGCATTCAATCTATTTGCGCATTAATATTCAAGTTTACCATCAGGCTCTAAGCTTTTATGGGGAATGTCAATCCGACCTTGACATCTCGGGAGGTACTTTTAAAAATAAAGTGTCCAAAATAAATAAATAAACCCCAGTTTGGTCAAAACCTGGGTGCATCATATAGTCTCTGACTGGAGTTTGGTCAACAAGCATTCAGAAACTGGTATACAGTGGTAAGATCTTGTGGGGTATCACTGAAATTCAATGGTTAGATCTTATGGGCTGTCCCTGGTATTCAATATTATAAATAGTTAAATGGTTAAATATTGTGCATGATATACAGTGGTTAGAATCTTATGGGGTGTAAGTGATATACAGTTGTTGTATCTTTTGAGGTGTCCCTGTATGCAGTGATTAGGTCATATGGGGTGTCAATGGACTACAGTTGTTGCATTTTTTGGGGTGTCCCTTTATGCAGTGGTTAGATCTTGTGGGGTGTCTCTGGTATGCGGTGGTTATATCTTATGAGGTGTCTCTGTATGCAGTGGTTAGATCTTGTGGGGTGTCTCTGGTATGCGGTGGTTATATCTTATGAGGTGTCTCTGTATGCAGTGGTTAGATCTTGTGGGGTGTCTCTGGTATGCGGTGGTTATATCTTGATGGGTGTCATTGGTATCCTGTAGTTATATCATTTGGGGTGTCCCTGATATACAGTGATTTGATCTTATGGGGTGTCAATGGCATACAGTGGTTGTATCTTTTGAGGTGTCCTTGGTATGCAGTGATTAGGTAATATGGGGTGTCAATGGCATACAGTGTTTGTATCTTTTGAGGTGTCCCTGGTATGCAGTGATTAGATCATATGGGGTGTCAATGGAATACAGTGGTTTTGAAGTGTCCCTGTATGCAGTGGTTAGATCTTGTGGGGTGTCTCTGGTATGCAGTGGTTGTATCTTTGGAGGTGTCCCTGGTATGCAGTGGTTGTATCTTGTGGGGTGTCTCTGGTATGCAGTTGTTAGATCTTAATGAGTGTCTCTGGTATGCAGTGATTAGGTCTTATCCCACAGTGTCAATTCGAACCCCACAGCAGTTGCATCTTTTGGGGTGTCCCTGTATACAATGTTTATTTCAAGCAGGGTGTCAGTGGTATACAATGGTTGTATCTTTTGAGGTGTCCCTGTATGCACTGGTTACATTTTGTGTGTCTCTGGCATGCAGTGATTATGGTGATCAGTGATCAGTCCCTGATATGCAGTGGTTAGATATTGTAGGGTGTCATTGGTATCCAGTGATTGTATCTTTTGTGGTGTCCCTGTATGCAGTGTTTACATCTTGCTGGGTGTCTATGGTGTGAAATCATTTGGTCTTGTGGGGCGTCCCTGGTATGTAGTGGTTCCAGCACACTGGCTAGTACCTACAGAAAGTACTTCAAATAAAGATGACCGATCATGCATCCATGCAACCTCATGTGAAATCTCAGATATATATATATATATATTTGTATGCCATAATTTAGCTTTCTGTATTGTCGATTATTATTCATGGGGTTCACGTGAGCCTTAATTACTCCAGCTTGACTTGGATTAGTGGGAAAATGTCACACCTGGGTTTTGTTACTGAATCCCCTGGGCCCGGAGTCACCTGTCTGTCCAATTTAAGCAAGCCCGATACAAATTATCCCGGATTTTCCAGGCCGATTTTGTGGAATATATCCCTGGTGGCAGATTAGTGCTGCCTCAGAGAAAGGACTGAGGTAAAATGATAACAGCAACCTGTGACTTGTCGAGAAAGACACATCAGTACAGATGCTAGTTTGGGTGTGTGAGTGTGTGGGGTGAATGTTGGGGTGTGTGTCGTTGAGTCACGCTGTCTCTTTGATTTTGGTCTAATAAGAGAGCAATGAGGCAGAAGACTGAGGAGAATATGTGACTGAGAAACCAGCCTTTGTATGGCTTGCTCTTTTGAAGCGCACACCCCAGCAGCATGGTCTCATTAGACGTAGACATGGAGCATTAATATCATGTATGTGTGTGTGTGGGTGTGTGTGGACTGATCCAGTGCCTTGGGGAGAAGATTACAGGAGTAAAAACATGAAGACAGTAATGTGAGAAATTCCCATTACTGGCTAAGTTAGCGTCTCAGTGGGAATCGGGAGCCATGTTGTTGTGGAGATGTTTGAGATCTGCCTGTAAAGAAAGCACCATATGGCCAGGACACAAGCTGGGGTGAGTCAAAGCCTGCAGTCTGCTCAGCAGGGACCTCAGCACGGGACGGAGCTCGTGCCAAAACGCCGCCTGCGCCAAACCCACCAACGCATCAAACTCTGTCGCGCACTGACACACGCCAACACATAAACAGGCTAATGTGCCAGTGCACGAGTGTAAAAAAAAACTTATTTAGAGATTGGTTCTGATAATAACGTGTCATTAGATATTAGATTAATGCACACTATAACATAAAATCATTCTGGTACTTTCACACCAGTACAGTATATCAATATACAGAGAGGTGGGATCTCAATGGTTAAGGCTTTGGGCTTTGGATGGGAAGGTCGCATGATGTAATCCTACCACCGCCAAGCTGACACTAGTGGGTCCCTTGATCAAGGCCCTTAACCCTCAAATGCTCAGTTGTATGTCGCTCTTGATAACCGTCGTCTGGCAAAAGCCACAAATGTAAATGTCAACGATTCACGTGTCTGAGCTGGGAGAAAGAGAGACAGACAAGTGATCACTAGGCAGAGAGGCATTTTTATTGCTTTCTATGTGTGTCCCGTCGCTTTCCGTCCTTCTCAGCTCGGGAGCCCTTTTCTGACGTCCGTCGACGCCCACTTGCATCTACCGGCACGCAGCTTTTGCTGGCGTCCGTCCGTCTCTTTACGTGCCGGCACGCCACTTCCCCTTCATCCTTATCTAGGAGTTTTTTTTTAATATTATCACTCCAACCTTGCACCACAGTAGTTTGTTAATAAGTCCAATTTATAGGTGGGACAAAAAAATAGGGCTTGGTGTGGATCAATGGATCAAAATCTTCTGACCAATCAGAGTCGAGAGCGAATATATTGCAATTCATAAAGTTGCATGTACTTATATTGTACTTATGCGTATTTGTTTAAAAACAATTTATGAATTTTATATATATATATATATATATATATATATATATATATATATATATAGATATATATATATATATATATATATATATTCATTCATTCATCTTCTACCGCTTTATCCGATCCTCCATCGGGTCACGGGGAGCCTGTGCCTATCTCAGGCGTCTATGGGCATCACGGCAGGATACACTCTGGATGGAATGCCAACCCATCGCAGGGCACACACACATTCACACACACATTCATACACTAGGGACAATTTTCCAAGGTGCCAATCAACCTATCATGCATGTTTTTGGACCGGGGGAAACCGGAGAACCCGGAGAAAAAACCCCTGAGGCACAGGGAGAACATGCAAACTCCACACACACATGACCGACACACATATATATATAGTGTAGATTATTTTCTGAAGAAAATCCAGCTAATATAATCTGCTTGTGCTCTAATAGCGAATATGCCAACATTTAAACCGAGGTAGAAATGATTACAATCATTTGCTTTTGCATAAAAATTATCAGTGGGGATTCTTTTGTTTTTATTATTTGCAAACAGCACTTTTTTTTAGCACATTTTTTTAAAACAAATTTTCAATAACAGTATGGTATTCCCCTTTTTCCTCTTCCAGTGATCATGTAGCTTTTAAAAGTGATTTCCTGCCTAGCGCGTTGTGAAGCTAATACGACTAAAATGTACAAAATGCTAAAAAACGTTCCTCATTCTCAAGCAGAACAACTTTATCCCTGTGTCCTTGTTTATCCCTTCTCCTGTGCACGCTAAATGCTAAATGTTTATTTATATATAATTTTAGCTTTACAATTATCTACCACTATCTACTGCTACTATCAGTTAGCAGATATACAAGGTTTAAAGCTTAGACTAGGTTTGCGTGGTGAGAGTAGGTAACAAACTTCACCACAGAAAGCGTGCACAATCGCAATGTGTTCATTTTTTGGCTAAGAAAAAACGGTAAAGTGCAAGCTAGTCATAGATTGCTGGTGAAAAGGCGTTTAGAATATGCTAGCCTAGCATTAATAGCTTGCTAGCTAACACTGTGGAAATGAACTAGTCTTGTTAGCTATACCTTACTGATTAGACCAATGGAGTGTCGTTAGAGTTAGGAACAATGTTAATCACAAATAACAACGTGTGTTCGCTGGACTGTGTTGTGTGTGTGTGTGTGTGTGGCTACTTATTAATGAGTAAGCATTAGTATTTAGTAAGCAGGGAACGGAAAGGACAGGATGTTAGAGGACAGATAGAGCAGAGAAATGGAGAGCGTGTGACAGGTTTTTTTTCCTGCTGCCCTTAGGCCGCTGCACCGCAATCAGTATGGAACTGCGAACGCCGTTGTGATAGAAGAAAGAGCGAGAGAGATGGAGGGATCATGAATGGAATATAACAGCTAAGACCTGGAGGCAAAAGAAGGGAGGGGGAGGGGGGGGGGTAAGTTTTTTCGGGATACAGGTTCCTCCAAAAGTAATTCCATTTTTAGTGCGAAGAGTTCATGCGGAAGTCCTGAGAGGCCATGCGTTCTCTTTCTTGTTGCATTTTCTTTCTTGTTGTCAAGTCAAGAAGCTTTTATTGTCATTTCAACTAGGTACAGGTGAAAGGAGGCGACGTTTTTCCGTACCTTGGTGCAACATAAAACAACATAAATCTACAGAACACAGAGGGGAGGATTAGACTAAGTCGTCCTAGCCACATAAAGTGTTGGGAATGGGGCAAACAGCGCAAAACAAAACAAGGTAGCACAGACAACACGAGACAAATACACAAACACAGAATTTTCTAGTGATCTCAACGTTGTAGCTTCATGATCTCGACATAAATGTTGTTTTCTTGTGAATCACGATGAAAAGTAAAAGAAGGGAAAAAAAAGCATTCCAATGCTTAGGTAGGTGTGAGATGGAAACGAATAACAGAAACAGATTAGCGTTTTTTTTTCCACCATATATTCCTTCCTACATGTTGAGTCATATGTAGGTGTATATACCTTGCTTGCGATGATTTCTTAAGTTGGTCAACACTACCACAATACTCTTTTCAATACTCGTTTTTGTGTGTGTGTGTGTGTGTGTGTGTGTGTGTGTGTGTTTCTCCATTTCGGAGCTTGAAGGTCTGCTGATTGTCTTGGTCGGTTTAAAGTTTCTCTTTTACCTGAAAAAAACTCCTTATTTTGCTGCCAGGTCATCGTCTTTCTTCGGCTTGTACAGTATTGTTTGGTCGCAGGTTAATCCGAAAGGTTTTTGTTTTTAACATGTTCGACTTCCGACCACACGAGGGAGGGTTGTAGCCCAGAGGTTAAGGCGCTATCGATCAGAAGGTCTGAGGTTCCAACCCTGATATCACCAAGCTGGCCCTCTTGGTGCCTTGAGCAAGGACTTTAACCCTCTGTGCCATAAGGGGCGCCGTACCACGTCTGACCAGCTTCCAAAAACGAGAAAAGAATTTGAAAGATGTATGGTATTCATTCATTCATTCATCTTCTACCGCTTTATCTGATCTTCCCTCGGGTCATCGGGGAGCCTGTGCCTATCTCAGGCGTCTATGGGCATTAAGACAGGATACACCCTGGATGGAATGCCAACCCATCACAGGACACACACACACACACACACACACACACACACACACACACTCACATTCACACATTTATACACTAGGAACAATTTTTCCAAGGTGCCAATCAACCTACCGTGCATGTTTTTGGGCCGGGGAGGAAACCGGAGAACCAGTAGAACAACCCCCTAAAGCACAGGGAGAACATGCAAACTCCACACACACATGGCCGAGACGGGAATCGAACCCGGATCCTGGAGGTGTGAAGCGAACGTGCTAACCACTAAACCACCGTGCTTAAATAAAGCCTCTTCTATGAGTTTCAATTCCTGTACAAATATGCTTGCCCCAGGTTGGACCTAGAGCAAGGCCCTTAACTCCTCCCGTATATGAATGAGAAAATGGTATATTAAATAAGTTGCGCTGTAATATGGATTCTGTATTTCTGCTTTCAAAGTCTTCGACCTCCTTTCATCCTGCACTGAGGAGGTTGTTAGTGATGACTGTTTTGTGTGTGTGTTTCTCTTCACATCTTTGATGACAATATTTCTGTCATTAGCTGCTGCTTTTTTTGTTTTGCATGCCAGGATTTTTTGTACTTGCAATTTGACCCCCTATTTTATCCTCTGCTTAAAAAAAAAACATCTCACACCTCGTACCCGTGCAGCTCTCGTGTCATTATTTTAGTATTTTTAATCTTCACACCCGGGTATCTAACAAATGTAGGGGGGACACTATGATAGTCCATTTGGATCATTGTTTATCAGACTGAACAAACATGATCCCCATGTCACATTGTATGATCCCAGATCAGATTTTACCATAGAAAACAAACCTAAAACACACACAAAGGAAAAATAATCGTCTAAAGTTTTACGTCGCCAACCTGGGACACCTTCAGACCCGCGTTCATCAAAAATAAAAACATCGTACAAACCCTCCTTTTTCTTTCTTACTGACTCGTTATGACGTTTTCCACAAAGTGGTTTGAAGGTGTTTGCATTATTCTGTGCATCGGGTGTACAGCTCAGTGGTGCTGAGTTACTGTTCGGAAGGTCAGGGGTTCGAGCCCTGTATCGCCAAGCGGTCAGTCTGGGGTCCTTGAGCAAGGCCCTTAACACCCTGTACTCCAGGGGGATCTGTATCTTGGCTGACCCTGCGCTCTAACCGCAGCTTCCAAACCAGAAGAATCAATTTCATTGCGCTGTAATGCATATGTGACAAATAAAGCCCATTCTGTACCTGTAGGTTTTTGGTTTGACACTCGTCTGTCCTCGAGAAAACACAATGCAGGAAAGAGTCTGAAATCTTGTGAAAAAGGAAAAAAAAATGTTGTCGGTGAACAAGTCGGGGATCAAAGACTGCCGATTTTATTTAAGTACCGTTGGAATCTTTTAGGATTCGCAAAATTTGTCTCAGATGAACGAATCATGACCAGAATTGTACCTGGATTGAGTAAAAGGCTTTCTGAGCCATACTGAGCCAAAAAGGGGAAGGAGGGGTGTTTGGGAAAGGAGGAGGAGGAGGGGGGGTTTGGCCAGGAGTGAAATTACAACTGTGCAATACTTGCGATGGTCCTGCTTGGACAAGGTGTTTTTTTAATAGAAATAAAATTAATATAATTCAGCTACGGGTGCAACGTCACATAGAATGTAATAGAATAGAATAGCCTTTATTTGTCACATATACATTACAGCACAGTGAAATTGTTCCTTCGCATATCCCAGCTGCTTGCTGGTAGCTGGGGTCAGAGTGCAGGGTCAGGCGCCCCTGGAGCACAGAGGGTTAAGGGTCTTGCTCAAGGACCCAAGGGTGGCAGCTTGGCGATACTGGGGCTCAAACCCGGATCTTTCGATCAGTAACCCAGCGCTTTAGACCACTGAGTCTCCCTAGTTCCTCCCTAGTTTTTGCATATCCCAGGAATATGGGGTCAGAGCACAGGGTCAAGCCATCGTATGGCGCCTCTGGAGCAAACAGGTTTAAGGGCCTTGCGCAAGTGCGTTGGGGCTCGAACAGCCAATCTTATGATCAGAAACCAAGCGCCTTAACCACTGGACCACCAATCGCCACTGCTATGACTAGTTGAGATGAACCAATAGTGGCGGATCCCAAAGCACAAGAGAGCTTTAATTGATACGAGTTACATTTCTTTGTTTAAAATAAGTTACCGTGTATTCAATTTAAATAAAGAATATTTATTTGTGTTACAGCGCAACTATATGCCTTATAGGCTATATCCAACTCCTTCTATTGTTAAGAAAAGTTAGATATTTAATATTTACAAATATGCAAGGGTTAAGATTGATCAGAAATCCTCCCCTTTTTGACTTTTTGACACAAGCCGTTGTAGGCTTAATCTATTTATATATTTATTTACAATTAATTATAATGAATATACAAGTAAATGATTTGAATTTGGATTTATTCATTCATTCATCTTCTACCGCTTTATCCGATTTTCCCTCGGGTCACGGGGAGCCTGTGTCTATCTCAGGCGTCTATGGGCATTAAGGCAGGATACAACCTGGATAGAATGCCAACCTATCGCAGGGTGCACACACACACACACACACACACACACACACACACACACACACACACACACATTCATACTCTAGGGACAATCTTTCCGAGGTGCCAATCAACCTAGCGTGCATGTTCTTGGACCGGGAAGGAAACAGGGAGAACATGCAAACGCCACACACACATGGCCGAGACGGGGTTCGAACCCGGACCCTGGCGGTGTGTGGCGATCCTGCTAACCACTGAGCCACCGTGCCCCCTAATTTGGATTTATTATTTGTAACAAAATTTTAACTTATTTATTTCTAACACTGCACCCCCACTCAACACAACCATTTGTTTTCTTCTTGGGCTCCGAACCAGGGGGCGCTGCAGAAACCTCAGCTCCTTTACCATTCATGGTCGTGAGTTTAGCTTTTAATGAAAGTAGAAAGAAACGCAGATTCTTTAATCGTTACTATTTTTACATTTTTTAATCCATCTTATATCGTAAATGATATAAAATTTTTACCCTGAATTTTTTTGTCCACGTACAACACAACAAATGTCTTTCACAGAGGACGGTATATCCCCCTGTTTTCTATTTGTTTCTATCCTCCTACGTCCTGCCAGCCCCAGCTTTCTGAAAGTTCTAATAGACTTCCCGTCATGGTCGTAAACTTGGGCAGAGCCGATTTACGACCTTGTTTTATCCCCTTGACTTTACAGTCGCCAGCCCTTAGGGTCAGCCTAATGAAATGAGCTCGCGACTCAATCTTACCTCCAGCTCGCGCACCTCTCTAATTGGTTAATCTCGCTCTCGCCTCGCTGCAGACCGAGCGCTGGCATGATCGCCGGGTCACCCTGAATAGTAGCTCCCGGTGCTATCGAGTCGCACATTGATTGCGCGATTGAATGCCGATATGCTGATGGACTCAGGAGAGTGTGTCTGTGTGTGTGTGGGAGGATGGTGGTGGAATGGGAGGTGGTTGGGAGCGCATGTGGAGTTTGCCGACTGGGTAGAACAAATAGATCTGATTGCAGAAGGAGGACCAGAAAAGGTCATTGACAGAAAGATTGAAAGGACTCGAGCGAACGGGTATTTGTTTTTTTTTCTATACGGAGAATCTGTTATTGTAAAGCTTTCTGGTTTTGATAGCAGCATGCTGATGGAAAGCGGCGCTCGTCGGACTGAGCGAGAATGAGAGCGAGGGACGACAAGACAGACAGAGAGTAAGCAGCAGGTCCTCATGGGTAATGGCTGTAATAGTGCTGGTGTCACTGTTTGGCAGTATATGGGCCAGGAGTGGGAGAGAACGTGCCATGCGGTCCTTGAAATCAGAGTTCGCCATCAGCGCTCTGCAGCTCTCTCCATTCTCATTCAGCCTTCTGTCAGTCTCTCCGAATGCTCTCGCTCTCAGTCTCCCGGGTCGCTATGCTAACCCTGCCTTCTTTCCTCCTCTCAATTTCGTTTTCTCAACCTCCCAGGCCATCTTGTGTACCCACACTCCTCCACCACCACCACATCCACACTTACCTGCCATCTCCGTTCCTCGTTGTTGTCTTGTGCTGCTTATTAAAGCCATTAGCGTCTTGCTACCTTTAGCCTGACATTTGCATGTGTCAGAAGACGCCGATTTCTGTTAACCAGGTTTGCGGGATAAGGCATACATAAATCCACACTTCTACTAAAGTTTCCTTCACTCTTCCGTTCGGCATTTTTCAAATAGAATATTTGTCACATTTACAGTACAGCACAGAGGATTAAACACAGAGGATAAAGGGCCTTGCACAAGAACCTAAGAGTGGCGATATTGGGGCTCAAACCTCTGACCTTCGATCAGTCAAGCACCTTAAACCACTGATGTATACCCTATCGCATATCGCAGGAAGCTGGGGTCAGAGGTACAGCAACCCTGGAGCAAGGAGCAAGGAATGTTAAGGGACTTGCTCAAGGACCCTAGTGGCAGCTTGTCGATACTGGGGTTCGAACCCCCGTCCATCCAGTCAGTATCCCAGAGACTAGGGCTATACCATCCCCAAGTTGTCACATATCCCAGAAAACACCCATCCTACGGCACACCTGAAGCAAATAGGGTTAAGGAACTTGCTTCAAGGACCCAAGAGTGGCAGCTTTGTGATATTTAGGCTCAAACCCCCGACCTTCGATCAGCCCAGCACCTTAAACCACTGAGGTACACAATTTCCCAAATCCACAGAAGCTGGGGGCAGAGGTACAGCTCCCCTGGAGCAACTAGGGTTAAGGAACTTGCTCAAGGACCCAAGAGTGGCAGCTTTGCGATATTGGGGCTCAAACCCCCGACCTTCCGATCAGTAGCCTATCACCTTAAACCACTGAGCTACACCCTTTTGCATATCCCAGGAAGCTGGGGTCAGAGGTACAGCACCCCTGGAGCAAGGAATGTTAAGGGACTTGCTCAAGAACCCAAGTGGCGATACTGGGCCTTGAACCCCCGACCATCCGATCAGTAGCCCAGCAACTAGGGCTATACCATCCCCAAGTTTTTGCATATTCCAGGAAACTGGAACCAGCCATCGTATGTACACCTGAAGCCAATAGGGTTAAGGAATTTGCTCAATAACCTAAGAGTGGCAGCTTGGCTATACCAGGGCTCGAACAGTATCCCATCACCTCAAACCACTGAACTACACTCTCCCTAAGTTTTCGCATATGCCAGGATGCTGGGGTCAGAGGTACAAGTAGCAAGTAGGGTTAAGGAACTTGCTCAAGAATCCAAGAGTGGCAGCTTTGCGATACCGGGACTCGAACCCCCGGCCTTCCAATCAGTAGCCCAGCACCTTACACCACTGAGCTACACCCCTGCCCAAGTTTGTGCATATCCCGGGAAGCAGGGTCAGCCATCGTACGGCGCCCCTAGAACAAGCAGGGTTAAGTCTCCTTGCTCAAGGACTCAACTTGGTGGTATTGGGGCTCAAACCGCCAACCTTATGATATAACCACCCTACTTTGATTCATTTCTGCTGTGAAATGTTTTCATATTCGCCCTTCGTACACACACCAGTCGTCACAGTGTCTGAGATGGAACTGCTGCAGTAACACTTTTATTGACAGGATGGTGAGTCCTGGTCCTTATCTAACTCTGCTGCTCAATAACATCTATAATGTGTTTTTCATACCACCTGCACATATTGTCTGGGTTCATACACACACCAGGATTGGAACGAACACCTGCCCGTTCCAGCAAGTGTTTAAGTGTAACATTTTTGACACTGATGGGTAACTCTGCTTATTTAGCAGCTTCTTCTTCTAGGTCTGCATGACGTCGAGTGCGTATTACTCCTCCTGGAGCGCCAGCTCTCATTTTATCACCCGATACAGGGTTTCTAGTGCGCTGCATAGCCATTTTTGGGAAATGATGACAATTCGCTATACATTGTGGGGAAAAAGCGGCAGCTTTAAATACTTAAGAAGGTTCCCTTTTCTAGTGAAGGTTCTCCCCAGAACATCATATTTATACTGTAAGGCTTTACTTATACATTATGCATTAGGCAAATTATGCGAAAATCCATCCTATACGAAAGTGTTGCACAGGTCTGGAATCGATTCGTGATGAAAGGCAAAGCATGCGAAGGGATTTCCTTCTGAGGATTTCCCAATTTCTAGTTTTCTATTCTTTTTTTAAATATAAAAAAAGATGTTGAGGTTTGCTGTAATAGGAAAATGGATTGATGCCCCCGGCTTTCTATAATGGCACATTTCACTGCAGTGTCTTTGTTTCTGATAACACATATGATTCCTATTTGAGTCATATAAAACTCTATATGCATTTCTTGGGTCTTGTGGGCTCCTAATCCGAAAACATACCTCGATCACAGTCTGAACGATTTTAGATGGATATTAATCGTGACTGTAATGCAATCATTCATTCACTCATTCATTCATCTTCTACCGCTATATCCGATCTTCCCTCGGGTCACGAGGAGTCTGTTCCTATCTCAGGCGTCTATGGGCATTAAGGCAGGATACACCCTGGATGGAATGCCAACCCATCTCAGGGCACACACACACACTCACAATCACACACACATTCATACACTAGGGACAATTTTCCAAGGTGCCAATCAACCTACCGTGCATGTTTTTGGACCGGAGGAAACCGGAGAAAAAACCCCTGAGGCATGGGGAGAACATGCTAAACTCCACACACACATGGTTCGAACCCGGAGCCTGATGGTGTGAGGCGAACATGCTAACCACTAAGCCACCGTGCCCCCGCCTGTAATGCCTGTAATCAAACTTGCATATTCTTTTATAGCAATTTAAAAAGCAGCTTGTAAAAGAAGCTTTGAGATAATGTCTGTTTTATACAGATAAAATTGAACTTGTATAAGTGCTAGAATGCGTTTCTTACATAAAAGGTGCATTTTAATCAATTTGAATCAAAGCATTTAGATTTGATCCAATCTCTAGGGCAAGAAAGTTTACAGTAATCACTCACAGGGGATGACGAAAATAAATAATAATGCTTGTAGATGACCTCAGATAGACGGTATTATTCCACATTCAAGCAAAATGAACACTGTGTGAAATACAAATATAAATACAAGCCCAGTTCCAGAAAATCTGGGACATAGAATGTATATAAAAACAATACTTTTCACCAATTGTTGTACTGTCAAATAATACCCCTGTCTTAATCTTCAAAGTTGCATGTTATAAAGTATTATTGCAATATATATTAACACATTTATTAATATATTTATATATTTATGCGTATATCATAAACCCATATTTAATCTATTAAAATCTAAAAAAAATACAGTTTTCCTTTAATCTACAGAAAACTACATACTACATTTATGCACTCTAGACCTTTTGATTAGTTTTTAAAGCATTTAATTAAGCTAAAATGCTTTTGCTGTTTCATGATGCATCCGACAGGCACACAAGGATGCATCAGGAAACAAAAAACACAACAAAGGAAAATCAGAAGTGTTGAGCAGCTCCTGTATCACATACATACGGGGACTTTCAGCAACTCTCTCCTCAGCCCCAAAATTCATACTTGCTGACGTCATGCTATACAGATGTAAACATGACCCGTCCCAACGTTTGTTTGTTTGTTTGTTTGTTTTTTGACACGTGTTGCAGCTATTCAATTTATAATAACCTTAATATCTTTCCTTAAAACGGTACATATTCTCAGTTCTCTCGGTGTCTCAGTGCCCCATCCGTTTTTTTGTAATTGAGGCTGTATAGAACTGGATGAAAAGCATCATTTTCATTATCGATCGCGCAGTGGGAGGATTTGGATGCATTCTAGAACCTCATACGCATGGCTCGACCCCCTTGAGAAGGACAATCCTGATTGCTCTGGAAAGACCTGAGTCAATATCGGGGGTTGTGTAGACGCACACACACACACACACACACACACACACACTTTGCAACGGCGCGAGATTGGGATCCGAGGCATGACTTATTAATCGTATCATCGTTACCCCGTCTGACTTGTGTGCACATAAATAACTGTAATGTTCTTAAACATTGCTGCATACACATTGATCGCACACCTACGCACGCTGGAGCGGAGACGCAGCTCATGAATTTCGAATGTGAGTCATTGCTGTGCAGGCAGGTGTCTCAACCTGCATATGCTGCCAATTAAGGGATGAAAACTGGATAGGAATATATTATTGGACTGGAACAGATTATGTGCTTTAAGTAAACACAAATACAAACAGGAGACAGACGATATTTGTGTTTTGTTTTGTTTTCTTTTGCCGAAAAAGGGTCACTTTGCATTTTTTTGTTTTGTTAGGACGCACACACATTAAAAAAAAAAAATTAGACCAAGGCTTAATTCACGAAGCATGGAGCAGTTCGGATTATCAGCTTTGTCAATTATTTGACTACTAGTTTATGTAAACTAGAACCAATCAAATTTGTGGGAAAGGATCCATTTCTGTTTATATTTGCAGCATTTGGCAAAACAATATCCAGAGCGACTTAGTTGAGGGTTAAGAGCCTTGCTTAAGGGCCTACTGGTGGTGGTGGTGGTGGTGGGATTTGAACCTGTGATCTTCTGGTCCAACAGCGTCCAATGCCTTAACCACTGAGCTCCCACCTCCTCCTAATTCCTAAAACCATTAATGTTAAGCTCCTGCCCACCTGCATACAAATATGGCTATTTGGTGCGCTAGACATTCATTCATTCATTCATTCATTCATCTTCTACCGCTTTATCCGATCTTCCCTCGGGTCACGGGGAGTCTGTGCCTATCTCAGACGTCTATGGGCATTAAGGCAGGATACACCCTGGATGGAATGCCAACCCATTGCAGGCCACACACACACACACACACTCACATTCACACACTAGGGACAATTTTCCAAGGTGCCAATCAACCTACAGTGTATTTTTTTGGAGCGGGAGGAAACCGGAGAACCCGGAGAAAATCCCCCTGAGGCACGGGGAGAACATGCAAACTCCACACACACAAGGCCGAGACGGAAATCGAACCCGGACCCTGGCAGTGTGACGTGAACGTGCTAACCAATAAACCACCGTGCCCCTGGAGCGCTAAACAGATCCAGATATCTTTATTTCATATGTAGTACTACTGCATTCTAACCCTGCTGCCTATAGCTCTGCACTACCGGAGTATTTTATGCAAAAGGAATATTTAGTCGGAAACAATCACAAGCTGTGTGAGGCCGTCTTCCTCGCCCCTCTCGTTTCGGTCACGCACAGCGGCGTTCGCTGCCACGTGTGATGAACACATGGTGCTCAGGTGACTGATGGGACACGATATTGCTCTGAGAGGCTGCAGGTTGCTCGGGGCTACGGACGAAACCCCAAATCTGGAGCTAAAACGCATCTGACAGGAAGCTGAAGGAGCAGCGGGGCTAAGACGAAACAGAGTTAAAGGCTACGGTGCTCAGAGGCAGGCTGGGAGAATTGGAGAAGATGAGATTAGATGTGCTCGTGGGCTGAAGGGAGATGTGTTTTAGCTCAGTGCCCGCAAACACCCAAGTAATAAAGCGGCAGATGCAGCTAAGCCGCGATGTCGGGGTTGTCGGGGTAGATCATTCAAAGGACAAAAAGCTCGTGGATGGTTTTGTCAGACGCTGACGTACAAGCCGTCTGAGACGTTCGAATCGCGTCTGGCTGAACTCCGATGTTCAGACTTTTTCTGGATGCCTTTTTAATTTTCCTGTTGCAAAGTAGCATTTTCTTTTCTACTATTATCCCTGATGTCTGAAATTCTTGATGAAAGAGCAAGAATGTGTGTTTTCAGCTCAAGGACGGACAATAGTACATACACCCAGCACATTCTGCAAGTCAGCAATAAAGACACAACCTTGCCTGCATGTTACGGGGAAATAATCAATAGCGAAGCGGCATAATCAGCCGACGCTGATTATACTTAATATGCGATTGTCCGATTGAATCTACCCTTCATTTTAAGTTATTTCGAAGTGCATTCACCGCCATCAATTTGTTTTCTTTGTGTCGCCGCGAGTTCTTGGTCAAGGTTGCTCTTAATACACCTTAAATGTCTGGGGCGGTCTATTGCAGCTCACCAGGCACACAAGGATGCAGACATACAGCCCACAGGGGTTATTAACAGCAGACTGACACTTAATAACATGTCTTTTGGGCATGCTTTTAGGCATGGAACATAACTCAAAAGGCCCAGAATTGAAGACGTGAGATAGCAGTATTACCCTCGCCAAGAGGGTCTGTAGTTAAAGCATATTTTACTTGTGAATTTAATAAGTCAAAGTTTGGTGCAGAGGATCCTTCATAAAGCTAAAGGATACCTGGACTTTAGCATTGTTAAGGCCTGTTTTAGTGGTTTGCATGAACTCTTTTGTGGATTCCCCTGGGTACCTTTGGCTCAAAGACCTGCACTGTACCCTGAATGGCTTCCCATTGATTTGTGGACCTACAATGGGTTGGCACATCGTCCAGGATATCCTGGATCTCTTCCTATATTCTTTAAACTCCTTGCCCCTTAGATAAGCTTAAACCTACTATCTTTTTTATTCTTTCCTGAGTCCTCTGGGAAAGACAGATATATTTGTGTCCCCTGGGGACAGACTCAAGTCTTCCACTCTGATTCCTCTGGGGCAGGGCCCCCCCCCCCCCAGTCACAACAGCCGTCTAGGGGTGGTGGTAGAAAACCAGCGCAATCCTGAAATAATGTCTTGGAGAAAGACTGTGTGTTCAGTTGTCTCTAGCAGCGACCACTTTATGGATAAGAGGGATATCCCGATTAGAATGGGTCAATTAGTATGAAAGCCCCGGTTGGGTTGGTGGTTGGTAACTTCCTTCGCAAAAAGAAGAGAAATAGATTTTGTGGTAAAAAGAAAAAAAAATGGCTGGCATAAATGGAATTAGTTGGAAATCGGGTAAACAGGTCCCATGCCTGTGCATTCCACTGCCTCGGCTTCACTTTGAACAAGTCCATTATCCAAATGGCTGCAGCAGAGACTCTGCTTACAGCTGGACTTTGGACAAAAGCATCAGCTAAATGAGAAAATGTTTGGCCCGCACATTGCATCCAGTGCATAATATCTATTCCCTATTCCATTATTGCATAATTGTTCATATGAATCCAGGGTCAGTGCGCAGACAGGAAATGAAAACCACTGCTCTGATGAAAAGCAGGACATTCGAACAAATACGATGTACCTGACCTGTTGTCAGAACTGCTGGTGAAGAATTTATGGCATTTGGCGGACACGAGGGGTGGAGCTCAGTTGTTAAGGCACAGATTGGAAGGTTAGGGGTTCGAGCCCCGGTATCGCCAAGCTGCCACGCTTGGGTCCTTGAGCAAGGCCCTTAACCCTCTGTGCTCCAGACGCGCCGTATCATGGTCCACCCGGTGTTCTGAACCAGGCTTCCAAACAAGCTGGAATATGTGGAAAAAAAAAGAATTTCCCTCACAGGATCAATAAAGTATATAAAATTAAGGGCCTTGCTCTGGGGCCCAGGAATGGAATCCTGGTGACATCTAAACTCACACTAAGTTCAATGCCTTAAACACAAAGCTTACACCTCCCCAATCTATAGGTCAGGACTTTAAATGAATGCTTTTTCAGAGGTGTGTTTGATGGTAAGTACTTTATTTATTTGTGTTTACACACTGTCACCTTCACAACAGTCTCTTTGCACAGCAATACAGTGCTCCCTATGTGCTCCTGCCACTCCTGGCCTGTAAGTATTCATTTTTCATTTTCGAAGCGTGTCACGCTTCTGCTGTTCGTCCCGGATCTCTGTAACGGTGTCAGAACAGCGACCTTCATCCTCGGTGAAGAGGGCGAAGTGGACAGTATCCAAATGTGGCGAGTAGGGTGGATATGGAAGTGGTCTGAATAGAAGTCGTGGTAAAAAATAGCATCAGTCGCACAGCACAGCAGGACTTATGAAAAGTCGGTGCGACATGTGATTGTGCATGCAGGCTTGTACTGCCATCTGTTGGCGTGTTGCAAAAATGCAATTCCTAACGCATTTCATTTCTACTTGGACTCTTTGCAGGTGCAAAGCTCTTATTTTTAAGGGTCTAGATGGGCAGAATATTCTAGAGGTTTTGAAAATGCTACACCGATGATTTGCTCGAGTGCTATATGATTCGTTAAGGCTACATGGGCTGACAGTTGGTGTGGAAAAGCTTATTTGATGGTTGGCAGCTGGCACCCTGTGCCCCCAATATGACCACACCCAGGGGAGTCTGGAAACTGTGGAAGCAAAGAGGCAGTGTCTAGCATAGCCTCAAGCACTGTAGGAAACCTTAAACAGGAAAAGATAAAACATTTGGTGTGTGTTTTTTTTTTTGAGTTTTCACATACTTTATTGATCCCATGAGAAAAATTCTTTTCTCTGCATATCCCAGCTTGTTTTTTTTTTTTTTTTTTTGGATGTTGGGGTCAGAGGATCATGGTACAGAGGATTAAGGGCCTTGCTCATGGACCCAAGGGTGGCAGCTAGGTGATACCAGGGCTCGAACTCCCAACCTTCCGATCAGTAACCCTGTGCTTTCAACCATTTAGATACACCCCTCCCCAAAGCTATACGTTTTATAGCTGTATAGGGTATATAAGTGTATAGGTTGTATAGCTGTATAGGTTGTATAGCGTTGTATAGGTTGGTATAGTATAGTTGTATATCTGTATAGGTTGTATAGCTGTATAGGGTATATAAGTGTATAGGTTGTATAGCTGTATAGGTTGTATAGCGGTATAGGTTGTATATCTGTATAGTTGTATAATCGTATAGGTTGTATAGCTGTATAGGTGGTATAGCTGTATATGTGTATAGGTTGTATATGTTGTATAGCTGTATTGGTTGTATAGCTGTATATCTGTATAGGTTGTATAGCTGTATAGCTGTATAGGTTGCATAGCTGTATATGTTGTATAGCTGTATTGGTTGTATAGCTGTATAGGTTGTATAGGATGTTGTATAGGTTGTATAGCTGTATAGGTTGTATAGATGTATAGGTTGTATAGCTGTATAGGTTGTATAGCTGTATATCTGTATAGGCTGTATAGGTTGTATAACTGTATAGCTGTATAGGTTGTATAGCTGTATAGGCTGTATAGCGGTATAGATTGTATAGGTTGTATAGCTGTATAGGTTGTGGCTGTAAGCAATACAGCACACCGCTCTATTTTCACTGTTATCATTTTAGGTGTTTATTTTTGCGGCTGAAGCACTTCTGGCTGAAGATGGGGATGGAAGAGAATGCAGATGGACGTGCTTTGGAAAGGGTTAAAGAGGGTGCAAGCCACTGCGGCGGGAACGGAATAATGACAATAGCTCTGGGTTAAAAGAGCACAAAGACATAATAAACTCAGGGTGCAAATTGTGGCATGAAGGCGAAAATGGATGGAGGTGTGAGAAATAGAAGGCGATGGAGAACGAGA
>JACRUU010000007.1:10216188-10228688 GCA_030449085.1 Kryptopterus vitreolus
TGGTTATTACATAGTAATAACAGGGTAATAACACTTAGGTTATTACATAATCATAACAGGGTAAGAGCATGGTTGTAATAACATAGTGTAACAGGGTAACACAAGGTTATTACATAGTAATAACAGGGTAATAACACTTAGGTTATTACATAGTAATAACATGGTTACAATAGTACATAGTAACATATACATATATAGCATATACATAATATATGCGGTATATATAGTATATATATATATATATATATATATATAGATATATATAATATATATATATATATATATATATATATATATATATATATATCTTATATAATATATACATATGCTTATATTCGATCCATTCGGCTTTATTAAAATGTTTTGACTTGCCGAGAGCTGATTTTTTCAGTGGGCTAAAATATGTAATTTTTGCGAACCCTCTTTTAAAACAAAAGCTCAGACACACACACACACACACACACACACACACACACACACACACACACACACACACACACATCACATAGATTGCAGGACAATTGTGTACTGACCACAACAGTGAATCTCGACACTAATGAGCACACGACAGTGTTTGTGCTGAGGGAAAGGAATCTATATTGGAGAATTGCCTAAGGCTGCTTATTATGTGCCACGCAAAGAGACCTGAGATAGAGGAAGGAGACGGGGGGAAAAAAAAAGATGGGGAGGAAAGTTGGAAGGAAAGAAAGGAGAGAGGTGATGCTGAGGAAGAGGTGCGCTGTTGACTCAACAAGATCTGCAGTTTAATCAATGGGGTGCCTCTGTGAATGAATATTAACCCCTGCTCCTGTTATCTCCTAATCCATCTCTCTCTCTCTCTCTCTCCTGCCTCCGCCTCCGCCTATCTGATTTTCACCTCCATCGTCATTTCCATTCTCTCGGTTTCTGAACCCGCATTTGTCTCCACGCGGCCCCACCGTGGTCACAAACGGCTGCCATTAAAATTCCAGAGATGCCTCACGTGAACGCTTTCCGAGACATAACACGGCCATCGGATGGACTCCTCACACTGGCAGGAAAAGACTGGAAAAAGGGGTCTAGATATTAATATCAGGTTCAGGGTGGAACGGCTTTGCCCTGAGAGGAGGAGAAATAATATGGCGGATGTGAAGAAATCGATTCACACTCCTTTTTTCAGACTGCTAGTTATTTACCATAAACAATTAATCACTTTAAGTGAGCCAATAAAATCCTGTCTGGCTGATGGACAGTGAGATTCCCTGAAACATGTTAGAAGAGGAATAATAGAGGAATGCTAGGTATATATATATATACTGAATATATACACTGAAAAGTATTCGCGCCCCCTCCATCCCCTTTTTTTCCCCAACTGCAGCCTGACTTATTTATTTATTTATTTATTTTTTAAATCGTTAACCTTCAACACAAGTTTTTATTTTATTTATTTATTTATTTATTTATTTTTTTTTTATTATTTTTTGCACACCTGAATTGGGGGATTTTCCGCCATTCTTCATGGCAAATCCTCTCAAGCCGGATCAGGTTAGACAGGAACTGTCGGTGGAGAGACAGGAAAGCGGCCATTCTATACAGTTAAAGTCAGGACTCTGGCCACTCTCGGATTTATCCCTAAGCCCTTCCTGTGTGGCTGTGTGTTTAAGGTTGTTGTCACGTAGGAAGATGAACTGTCAGACCACACTGTGTGACAGGTTTTTACTCAGGATGTTGCTTCATTCACATTTCCCTCGACCCTGTTGCAAAGTCTCTAATGCAGAAAAAAAAAACAGCCTCACAGACATGTGCTGCCCCCACCATGCTTTAGAATTGTAATGGTGTCTGGTTTCCTCCAGACATAAGGTTTAAGGAGCGTAGTAGTTAAGGCATTAGGTCTTTGGATCCGAGTTCAAATCCCAACCACACCAGGGCCCTTGAGCTAGGCCCTTAACTCCATATCTGCTCATTTGTAGGATGAAATGTAAATTTGTACAAATAAGATAAATGTAATTCGCACTGAATGAATGCATAAATGGAAAGGTTTTGAATGGACAGTGTCACACAGCAGTCATGTGCTGCCACCACCATGCTTTAGCATTGTAAAGGTCCCTGGTAACGGTTGAGGGGCATATTAGTTAAATCAAGTTGAAGGTCAAGAGTCCAAATCCCAACCACACAGAGCTCTGGGGCTTTTGCGCTAGGCCCTTAACTCCATAGCTACTCAACCTAAGACCCTTAACCCTAAATTGCTCAGTTGTATGTCGCTCTGGATAAGGGCGTCGGCCAAATACTGTAAATGTAAATTTCTACTAATGATATAAATTTTATAGGCTCTGGATGAATGCATAAATATTAATATTTTGAATTAAGGGCAAAACAGTATAATACATCTTTTGGGATGAACGTGAACGCTGATGGCAGTCCGGGCCTCCTCAATTACACCTGAATTTACTAACACCCTTGTGGCTGGAATCTCACACAACATTCCACATACACACTCCAAAATCGAGACGAACGTCTTCCCAGAAGTGAAGGCTTTTATAAACAGCAAACGGGGACTACATGTTGAATAGGATGTTAAAAAATAAACAAACTATGTATTGGAACATAACCTATAGGAATTAAGGCTTTTAACCCGTTAATTTGTTCGGTATGAGGGCGTCTGCCAAATGCCATCGATTTAAATAGCTTTTAAAATGAAAATCGATAGATTATGGGCATAAACTACATCCTACATATCACCTACATTTACATTTGCAGCATTTGGCAGATGCCCTTATCCAGAGCCACTTACAACTGAGCAATTTGAGGGTTAAGGGCCTTGCTCAAGGGACCACTAGTGGCAGCTTGGTAGTGGGGTTTGAACCCATGATCTTCTGGTCCAGAGTCCAACACCTTAACCACTGGGCTACCACCTCCCACCTAGCCTATGTCATATGTCCTTATGACTCTTAATAAGGCCAGGTATTAAAGTCTTCACACGTCTCACGTTTGGTTGTTGTGGTCAAGTGATAGTTCCCCCCCATTTTTATGCCTCCTTGTTTTTGTTTTTGCCTGAGGATTCGTCTTGTGCATTTCCACAGTAATTAAAATGCGTCCACGGTTTGCGTCTGCCTTCGATTCAATTATCCGGCGATAGAGTAGCGTTTCATGTTAATTAGCGAGTCGCTTCTTTACAACTTTGTCGAAGTGATGTCACCTGGAGTAGCTGCGAGACCTGGAAGCAAAGCTATTTTTAAATGGGGGGTTTATTTACAAAAGAATTTATTCACTTCCTGGAGAAGAAACATTCGTGTGATGCTTTTATAATTACTGTTTCCCGGGCAAGAAAAAACGGATTGACATAGTGGCATTTCACTGGGTGTGAATTTAGGATAAATATAGGAACTGAGGGAGGGGGTGTAGCTCGGTGCTTTTAAAGCGTCGGGTTACTGATCAGAAGTTCGGGGGTTCAAGCCCTGGTATCGCCAAGCTGCAACCCTCCAGGGGGCGCTGTATCATGGATGACCAGTTTCCAATCGAGGTTGGATATGCCAAGATGGGAAGGTGGTAGCTCAGTGGTTTAAGGCTACTGAATGGAAGGTTGAGGGTTCGAGCCCCTGTATCGCCAAGCGGCCACCTTTGGGTCCTTGCGCAAGGTCCTTAACCTTCTGTGCTCCAGGGGACGCCGTATCATGGCTGACCCTGCGATCTGACCCCAAAACAAGTCCAAAACAAGCCGGGATATGCAAAGAAAGAATTTCACTGTGCTGTAATGTTATGTAACAAATACAGGCTATTCTTTTCTTTTTTTTTCTCTCATTTTATATTTACAGAATCTCATGCACAAATTTCTAGGCGGGGGCGATCAGGTCAACGTTTGCTTCTGTAAATAACTCGAATAAGAAACCTCGAAACTATATACAGTACACACGTCTATTTTATCTACTGACATTTATGGATTTCACGCCACGAAACCTTCGCCGCAACATAAAGCAAATGTGTCACTTTAGGACGCCTCTCAGACAGGGCGAAAGTGGCGCCAGAGCGACGATCAGTAACGCGATAAACACCGAAAACAGGACGAGGTCGGCGTGCTGATTGGCTGGTCTGTGATTTTCGTTCTGAGGTACCAAAGCAGACATTCATTAATTCCAGACCGATGACTTCATCGTGTAGAGCGAATGTGCGAATGTTGGCAAATCTGAAAGCTAAAACAACACACACACACACACACACACACACACACACATACACAAGCGAGCACACTATAAAGTGGGATAAAGTGTGTGTTGCTGTGTAGGGGGGCTCAGGCAGCAGCTGTGAAGCTCGAACACCTCTGTCTAAGGAAGCGCACACTAATGAGGACACCTGGGGTCAGTCGCTCTCAGCACGAGATCTCGAGGATGTCTTCAGAATGAAACAACTTCGACTGGCTCCTTTTATAATAACACGCCATACTGTGTGTGAGTGTGTGTGTGTGTGTGTGTGTGTGTGTGTGTGTGTGTGTGTGTGTGTGTGTGTGTATAGAGACATCTTCCAGCAGTGGCTCTTGAGGCCGTGCGATCCTTTCAGACCCAAACAAACCCAAAAGACTTAACTCGCAGTGACCCCCGGGTGTATATTTGTATGTGTGTGTGTGTGTGATTGACAGGTCCAGAATATCACCCAGTCGATGGAGGTGTTGGATTTAAGGACATACCGGGATTTGCAGTACGTCAGGGACACGGAGAACCTGATGAAAACGGTGGATGGCAGATTGAAGACGGCATCGGAAAACCCACGCGGCCTCAACCCCAAGAATTTTCAGGTAGCCGATTTATATATATATATATATATATATATATATATATATATATATATATATATATATATATATATATATATATAGCTAATGCAAATTAACTTTAACTGCACTAATGTGATTTATTAAGGTGTGAGTATAACCTAAAGCAACCGGAACAGAATTCTTAAAGGAGCCACGTCCCATATTTTACACTTAAAACCACCACTAAACAAAGTAAACATTGAAATTAACAAGAAATTAATATTAAAAGAATCATTTCCAGAGTAAAATAAATATTAAATAATCAATAATTGTATTAAAGGGAGAGATTTTGAGATAAAATGATAAAACAAATTATAACATCTGTATTATATTATTAGTATTAGTATTATAAGCCATGAAAAGTGTTCATTTAGAGTACATTGAAAAATATACGATAAAATATACTCATGACAATTGTGCAATTAAATATTTGAGTAATATATATATATATATATATATATATATATATATATATATATATATATATATATATATATATAAAGACACCTCACTGCGTTTAAACATGCATAATAAACATGCAACATGCACAAACAACATTTCATATACAACATGCACATGAACCAAATACACCACATGCTAAGATATATGCATATACATGTATATCTTGAATTGTATAAGTTAAGTGCCTATACATTATTTATTCCTTTATCTCTTGTAACTTTAACTTGTACCACAATAAAGGAGGAAATCTTGCAAGGCAAAAAAAAAAAATTACAGCAAGCCTTTATTAAAAAAAAAAAAAAAAAAAAAAGACCAAATGCTGCAATCTAGAGTAATATGTAGTAAAAAATTGCAACAGTGTTATTTTGGGTGGTATTAAAATACACTTTCTACAGCGGAGATGAGACTAATAGAGCCACCTCATAAAGCTAAGACTTGCATTCTTGCGGATAAAATATAATGTTAATTCAATTATTCATCCTCAGTACGCACTTGATCTGTTGGGCTTTATTCAGAAACCAAAAACTGCTGGCCTGGAACTTAAGTATTTCTTAAACTTTGCTTTTCGACTGGTTTTGCTAGCGAAATGCTAGGGAGATATAATTATTCACCTCATCATCGCTTTTATGAAATTACAGATCTGTCCTTTATAAAGGTTATTTGCGTCTGTGTTTCCAAAAGCTAGCATCCAACTCATTAACTTGCGTATCTTATAAGATACCAGAACAAGTCATGGGCAAAGTACAGCATTCCTTTTTTCTTTTGAGTAAAATTCCTTGGTTGGAATACTAATCCCCTGACTCCAGAATTCAGGATTAGACCATGAAATCTCATTCGCAGAGTTGGGAATAATGTAATAGATTGCAGGTTTCATTCATTCATTCATCTTCTACCGCTTTATCCGATCTTCCCTCGGGTCAACGGGGAGTCTGTGCCTATCTCAGGCGTCTATGGGCATTAAGGCAGGATACACCCTGGATGGAATGCCAACCCATCGCAGATCACACACACTCACAATCACACACACATTCACACACTAGGGACAATTTTCCAAGGTGCCAATCAAACTACCGTGCATGCTTTTGGACCAGGGAGGAAACCGGAGAACCCGGAGAAAAACCCCCCGAGGCACGGGGAGAACATGCAAACTCCACACACACATGGCCGAGACGGGAATCGAACCCGGGTCCTGGAGGTGTGAGGCGAACGTGCTAACCACTAAACCACCGTGCCTCTAAAACCATCATTGAAGATAAAAAATAAAAATAAACAGCTTTTATTCGTTTATACAGAAATACCAGTAGAGAAATGAGTCAGACCATTCTACAGCTCTATTTTTCTCCCGGATGAGTCACTCAGGTGTTTGGAAGCCTCTTTATCCACCCGAACGGCACCAGGATGCCGCGATGACACACAAATACGAGACAAATTGGCTTTGATACAAATTGTGCACGGACATATCGCTCTAGAACCGTCAAAAGACGTAGCATTTAGCAAAGTTTCGACTTAAACCCGCCCGTGCAGCACCTGCCTACAACATGTTGCGTCATTATATCTCTGTATCGCTGTTTTTTTTACCCGTCAGTGAGTCAAGACTCCTTTCACGGACCTTCTAACTGTACTGTAAGATGTGATTTGAAGCATATAAAGTTCGTACTCGACAAAGCCGGTGTGGAAGTTTGGAACAGTTTCATGAGCTTGACGATCCTTTATAGTTGAAAGGAAGTCAGCCAGACGGAGCGACAGAGTGATAGCAGTCAGAAAGTCAGAGTGAGTGAGTGAGATTTACAGGTAGACTGATCGAAAGAAATATGGGGAGAGAGATTGTGTGTGCTGTAACCTGTAGATTGAAAGAAAAATGGATGGCGTGTGTGTGTGTGTGTGTGTGTGTGTGTGTGTGTGTGTGTGTGTGTGGCATTGATAAATAGATTGATGATGTGAGCATCTCTGTTACACGTACAAAGTGTGTTAGAGAAAGAATCCATGAACTTCGAGTCGGTTGTGTGTGTGTGTGCGTGCGTGTGTGTGTGTGTGTGCGTGTGTGTGTGAGCTTTGACAGTTCAATGATGAAGATGGGCTCTGTTTGCTTTCTTTCCCACATCAACTTATTTTTCCTTATTCTCTATTTTTACATTTTTTTTTTCTTATTTATGAATTCAAAATGTATATAATATGTGTATCAATTTGTGACTGCCATCATTTTTATTTTCTTTTTATTCGAAATATGAATGTTATTTTGTTGTATTGGGACTTTTATTATGTTTTTAGCATGATGTTGCAGTGCGAAACTTTTTTTTTTAAGAGAGAGAGAGAAGCACCTCATGTCTTAAAATAATTCACAAAATAATAATAATAATAATAATAATAATAATAATATTTTCCTATTTATGAATTCAAAATGTATACAACATTTGTATCTATTTGTAGCTGACATAATTAAAATGTGTTTTTTTTATTGTGTTTTTAGCATTTTTAGAAGCATTTTTTAGAAGCACCTCGCTTCTCAAAATAATTCAAAATAAAAAAAATAGTAATAATAAAAATAAATAATAATAATAATAATTAATATAATATTTTCTTATTTATGAATTCAAAATGTATACAACATTTGTATCTATTTGTAGCTGACATAATTATAATTTTCTTTTCAGTCGAAATGTGAATGTTATTTTGCTGTATTCATTATTATGTTGTTAGTTGTTTATAATTTATTATTCAGTTGGGAACTTTTATTGTGTTTTTAGCATTTTTTAGAGAGAAGCACCCCGCTTTCTCAAAAAATAATAAAAAAAGTAATATAATAATATAATAATAATACAATAATAATAATAATAATAAATAATAATAATAATAATAATAATATTTTCTTATTTATGAATTCAAAATGTTTACAACATTTGTATCTATTTTTCTTCACATTTCTTTTCAGTTCGAAATGGGAATGTTATTTTTCTGTATTCATTATTATATTGTTAGTTGTTTTATATTTATTATTCAGTTGGGAACTTTTATTGTGTTGTTAGAGAGAAGCACTTCGCTTCTCAAAATAATTCAAAATAAAAAAAAGGAATAATAATAATACTAATAATAGCAATAATAATAATATATTTATTTTTATATTTAAAAAATCTAATGAAATTATCATTGCCAACAGTTGCAGCTCTTCTATTAGGTCTATTAAGTTGTGAAAATGCCATGTCAATATTAATGAAACCATATTATTCTATATGACTATACAGATTATATTCTACTCTATACAGATCATACAAATAATCCGTGTCTGGTTTCACGTCTCCGAAATGTCTCCGATGGTTCCCGAGTCGACACGACTGAAATTTGCTTGTTTTTTGCTGCTATTGCATTCGTCTTCAAATGCCTGTAAGGAATACTCTACATAGTTAAAGTATAGGACAGAGGTATATGAGCATAGGTATATCTATACATATATATATATATATATATATATATATATATATATATATATATATATATATATATATATATATATATATATATATATATAATAGATACGCAGGCATTTCAAGTCCCACGGCATCCCGATAAACCGGGTGCCATAAATACTGTATGCGGAGCTTTGACATCTTATTGCGCGAAAGGCATTAAATCATTTTACCTCAGACCGAAGCAGTACTTTTAAAACCCTGAGCCGGAAAGCGTCCCTGATTAAGCTCGTGCGAGGATCGGGCGATTGGTTAAAAGGTCGAACGATACCGATCTGGGACACGGCGTGCTTCTTGTGTATGCACAGGTCTTCGGAGAGATACATCACAGAGAGACACAAACACTAAAGAGAGACAATCCCGTGTTTTTTTCCCCCGTGTTTTTAATCGAGCCCTTTAGCGGTGCCCCTTAGAGGGATTTCAAAGGCATTTAAATGAGAGCCTAAAGCGAGATTTAGGGTTTCCGTCTTTAATAAGCAGGCGCACGTGCACCAGCGTGTGTTTGTGTGGATAAAAGCGTTTGTGCGCTCTTGCATTTTTTTTTTAAGCCCCGGTTATGCCCCACTTATCTCCCAAACACTAAGAAGGGCAGGCGATTAGTGCACTTGTTTCATCTTATGAAAACCTCGTCGCGATCGGTGACCCACTCATCCTCCAGGATCCGAAGATTAGCCTGAGCCCTAGCGCATACACTAAAGCAGGCTTTAATATTCCGGCCCAAGCTCCACGTCTTGCGGAACGATAGGAGGAGAGCCTGGGATAGTATGTCTGCCTCAGGGGGTCCATGAGTCTTAACTCAATCGTGTCACTCCACCTCTCTAAGGTGGCATTTTAAAGGGAATTATTCAAAACGCATCCTCAAAATCGCTCTTTCGCCTATCGATAAATTTCCGACCCAAAAAAAAAAGAGAATAAAAGTCCCTATTTTTATTTCTTTTTTTGCCGAGGCGAAGTCTTACCGCGGCGCCGACGCATTGGGTTCAAAGGGCCGGTCTGCGGAAGGCAGGCTTTATTTTATCACGGGCAGCTGATGAATGTGGGGAGCTCAAAGTCGCTTGTGGCAGGCCGCAAGATTAATGAGAGCAAATTTTCATGACTCAAAATGGGAAAATGAGATTTATGACGCGGCGCGGCCGGCCTGAAAGGCGTTCCATCACCGGATTTACAACAAACCTTAACAAGGAAGAAGCAGTCACAACTCCTGTGCCTACCAGTAGTATTGATACACACCTGGTCCTTCACCAGGTCCCCCCACACACACTTTAGATATCTAATCCTCGTCATGATGAATTCGCTCTGGCGCCAGCCAAACGTTTCGACAAAAAGGGGTGGCCCTGTTACACCCAAAGACTTTATTCAAGTGGACAAAATAATGACACAGCGAGGCTCTGTTTTTTTTGTGTATGGCCTGAAGAAGAGTGTCATTAGACGGAAAAGACACCCATCGGAGTCGTCAAATTATACACCAATACCTCATCCGCAATTTGTTCCAGATCTAGTGAATGAGAAGAACCAAATAAGCATGTTGTAATGCAATTTTTTATAGTAAGGAATAAATCAAAGATATACAATACCGCCAGGGTCCGGGTTCGATTCGTGTATGAATGTGAGTGGGTGCTCCCTGCGAATGGATAGAACCCCATACAGGGTGTATCCTGCCTTGATGCCTGTCAGATCGGACCACACAGACCACATTTTTCTCCCCACGTGTATCAATGACCCTACCGCTGGTTTGCCATCGTAACGTCCTTGTGGCACCCCACAAGACCTGCAGCTTTGGAGACGCCCTGACCCAGTCGACTAGCACCCCAGTTTATCGATTACAGCCCATTTCTTTCCCACTTCGACCACAGCAGCTTTGAGGACCAAATGCTTGCTGCCTTGCTGCCTAAAATACACAACGGGTGCCACGACGAGGAGATAATCAGTGTTATTCAATCACTGGTCATAATGTTATACTCTAATGCCACACAAGAATCACAAGAATGAATGTCACAAACAAATTTGACCAATGTTTATTTGTTTATTTACTGTTTATTACGCGGCGTGAGTATCGGAAGAGGAGTTACAATGTGGGATAAATTGCTGCACCGAACTTTCAATCTCTCCCAGACATTTTAATACGTTCACTGATGCCTACCACAGCAAAATGTTCCTGTCCCAGGTCTCTGTACACGAAACAAAAACATCGGTAATGTCTGATGCACGCCGTAACAGTTCGGGCCATCGTCTCACCAAACCCACGACGGTGCTCCGCAATTCCCTTACTTACCCCCGGACTGAAAAAGCTGATGGAGCTTGAAATGAAGAGCCCAGGCTTGGCACTTGAAAAGAGGACTAGCGTACAGCTGAGCTAGCACATACATTCTGATCAAAAGGGGTCGAATCAAAGGGTCACTGGAGATCACTTCTGCAAGTCTGGCACAGCGCTGAATCTGAAAAGAGAGAGGGGATTTGGAAAGTTTTCCAGCTAAAAACAGGTGTGCAAACTGATTTATTGTCTCTTCCGACTCGGGTTGAGCCTGAAGAGCCTGAACAATATCAGATGATGTCACATCTTATTTCCTGTTATCCCAGCTAGTTTTGTTTGGAAGCTCGGGTCAAAGCACAGGCTCAGACATGATACAGCATAGAGGGTTAAGGAGCCAAGAGTTACAGCGATGTTGGCGATACCGGGGCCCAAACCCCAGACCCAGGGGTCCCAGGAGCATAGAGTCAGGACTTTGCTCAAGGACTCAACAGTGGCAGCTTAGTGGTGTTGAGTCTCCAGCTTAGTGGTGTTAGGTCTCCAGCTTAGTGGTGTTGGGTCTCCAGCTTAGTGGTGTTAGGTGGTCCGCCTTAACCCCTGGATCACCACCACCCTACATTCATTCATTCATTCCTTCGTACACACACCCATCGTCTGCGAAGAAACTGCCATGGTAATGCTTTCATTTACAGGATGTTGAGTCTGATCGGTGGCCCAGTGCCTTAACCACTGATTTACACCCCTCCCCAAGTTTTCACAAATCCCAGTGGCCCCATGAGCACAGGGTCAAGAACTTGCTCAAGGACTCAACAGTGGCAGCTTAGTGGTGTTGGGTTAAGGCGTCTCCCAACACCTTAACCCCTGGACCACCACCACCCTATATTCATTCATTAATTCCTTCGTACACACAACCATTGTCTGTGATGAAACTACCATGGTAATGCTTTCATTTAGAGGATGGAGTGATCAGTGGCCCCACCCCTCCCCAAGTTTTCGCAAATCCCAGTGGCCCCATGAGCACAGGGTCAAGAACTTGCTCAAGGACTCAACAGTGGCAGCTTAGTGGTGTTAGGTCTCCAGCTTAGTGGTGTTGGGTTAAGACGTCTCCCAATGCCTTAACCACTGGACCACCAGCACCCTACATTCATTCATTCCTTCGTATACACACCCGTCGTCACAGAGGGTTAAGGCCTTGCTCATGAACCCAAGGGTGGCAGCTTAGCAATACCGGGTCTCGAACCCCAGACCTTCCGTTCAGTAGCCCAGTGCCTTTAACCACTAAGCTACACCACTCCCCCTCCTGTGGTGTAGTAGATGGTTGTACCTAAGTTTTCGCATTGGTTTCTGAGCTTGAGTTGCTGCAATCTGCATTGTGTTTACTTTGCACTTGTGCATTTGTCAGACTTCTCCAGAGTGACCTAAAACTGAGCAATTGAGGTCTTAGAAGCCTTGCACACGGGCCCAGCAGTGGCAGATTACTGGTTCTGGGATTTAACAAAGGGACAATCCAATCCAGAGTTTAATACCTTTAGTACCTGAGCTGCAT
>JACRUU010000007.1:10233688-10256188 GCA_030449085.1 Kryptopterus vitreolus
ATATATATATATATATATATATATATATATATATATATATATATATATATATATATATATACACTATACCTACATAATGAATATTTTTCATGTTTCTAATACTCTAACCTCTAACTGTGACAAATATTATAATTATATAGATTTCACTCAAAATCTCTCACTTTAATAAAGTTATTGATCATACCATATTTATTTTACTCTGGAAATGATTATTTAATATTCATTTCGTGTTAATAAAATTCGTGCCGTTGAAGTGAATTTGCGTTAATGAGTTAATAATGCATTTTTATATATATAATATAAATGCATTATTACTCATATATATATATATATATATATATATATATAATAAATCATTATACTCATTATATATATATAATCATTTGTTTGTATCACCCTCATATAATATATATATATATATATATATATATATATATATCTATATATATATATATATAAATATATATATATATATATATATATATATATATATATATATATATATATATATATATAATATACATATATGAGGTGATACAAACAAGTAAGAATCATTTGAAGGTTATTTTACACACAGAGCTGAGATTTTTCTCCAAGTCACGTCCATTATCGAAAAAGTTCTTGGAAGTGGAAATAAAACTGAGTAAAACTCAATTTTTATTTTTTTTTTCACTTTCTTCTGAGAGAAATAATTGAAAATGATTTACATTCAGAGGAAACACTGCATGGACGATGGGCACAAATTACAAATCACAACTGGAGCTGCCTGTCTGTGTTTTTTTTAAACAGTACACTCACATCGTTCTTAGCACGGAGTCTCTGTGTTATAACACATTATTCAAGCTTTAATAACTTTACTACCAAGATAGTGATCGATATCAATTTTTAGCCCCACAAGCGGTTTTTAGGTTTTAAGAAGTGAGGGACTTTAGAAATATATGTCAAGTGAGCATAAATAAATAAATAAATAAATAAATAAATAAATAGGGGCACGGTGGTTTAGTGGTTAGCATGTTCGCCTCACACCTCCAGGATCCGGGTTCGATTCCCGTCTCAGTCATGTGTGTGTGGAGTTTGCATGTTTAGGGGGTTTTTCTCCGGGTTCTCCGGTTTCCTCCTCCCCGGTCCAAAAACACGCACGGTAGGTTGATTGGCACCTTGGAAAATTGTCCCTAGTGTGTGTATGTGTGTGTGTGTGTCCTGCGATGGGTTGGCATTCCATCCAGGGTGTATCCTGCCTTAATGCCCATAGACGCCTGAGATAGGCACAGGACTCCCCGTGACCCGAGGGAAGATCGGATAAAGCGGTAGAAAATGAATGAATGAATAAGTAAATAAATCAATAAATAATATTATAATTACATACATTATAATACTTTAACAAATTGTTTTTTTTAAGTTTTTTTTTTTTTGTATGTTGTTTTTTTAAATAATAAAATAATAAAAAACAACATACAAATAATAAAAACAATTTATTCACAATTTCATTCTTTCATTTCATCGTTAAGAAACATTTCACTGCATGTCGTATTGTGCATGTATATGTGTTTGACGAATAAAATCTGAATCTGAAACAAACAAACAAACAGATAAACAAACAAGCAAACAAACAGATGAATAAACAAGCAAACAAAACAAACAGATAAAAATAAATAAATACATACATACATGCATACATAAGTAAATAAATAAATAAATAAAGAAAAATAAATATAAATCAAACACCAGATTGTCGATTGTGATAAACGAAAAGTTTTCGGCAATTGAAATTACCTCGAATCATATACAGTTATGTAAATCCAAGCTAGCACACTGGCAATTCTGTTGATTACTGCACAGAAGCAGTGTTTACTCACAGTGTTATAAAGCCGCTCCGACTCTCATCTTCATGTCCAGGTTTCCTTTTAATGACCGATGGAACCTTGTCATACATCAATTACCGACATCTCCTTACACAAACACTGAGTCACTGACGTTGATCCGCTAATCGCTTTGAAAGCGGTTGCGCGTAACCCGCGCTGACATGTGACAAATTGCACGGGTGTATTTTTATCACGAACGCGACGCACGTAACAGATCATGGGAGAAAAGCTAATTTGTCCTCGCTCAGGCATAAATAAACTGGCTTATTAGATCAGAATCAGTCCCGCCGCCTTTCGTCGCAGAGTCGCGAGGTGAAGAAGTAGTCCATGAAGTCAGAGTAGTCCATGATCACCTGTTACATTCGTTTACTAACCTGTTACATTCGTTTACTAACTGTCAGTATTGACAATGACCATACGGTGTTTGATAGTTAGTAAACGAATGTAACAGGCCAGTAAACGAATGTAACAGGTTAGTAAACGAATGTAACAGGTTAGTAAACGAATGCAACAGGTTAGTAAACGAATGCAACAGGTTAGTAAACGAATGTAACAGGTGATCATGGAGTACCCTGATCACTTGTTGCAGTCATTTACTAACAGGTGATCAGAGTACTCTGATTACCTGTTTAATTTGTTTACTAACTGCCAGTATCGACAATGACCATACAGTGTTTGCTAGTTAGTAAACAAATGTAACAGGTTAGTAAACGAATGTAACAGGTTAGTAAACGAATGCAACAGGTTAGTAAACGAATGTAACAGGTGATCATGGAGTACCCTGATCACTTGTTGCATTCGTTTACTAACAGGTGATCAGAGTACTCCATGATCACCTGTTACATTTGTTTAGTAAACAAATGTAACAGGTTAGTAAATGAATGTAACAGGTTAGTAAACAAATGGAACAGGTGATCAGAGTACTCCATGGTCAACCTCTTACATTCGTTTACTAACCTGTTACATTTGTTTACTAATTATCAAACACTGTATGGTCATTGTCAATACTGGAAGTTAGTAAACAAATTAAACAGGTGATTGATAGTTAGTAAATGAATGTAACAGGTTAGTAAACAAATGTAAAAGGTGATCATGGAGTACCCTGATCACATGTTACATTCGTTTACTAGCAGGTGATCAGAGTAGTCCATGATCACCTGTTACATTCGTTTACTAACCTGTTACATTTGTTTACTAACTGTCAGTATTGACAATGACCATACGGTGTTTGATAGTTAGTAAACGAATGTAACAGGCCAGTAAACGAATGTAACAGGTTAGTAAACGAATGCAACAGGTTAGTAAACGAATGTAACAGGTGATCATGGAGTACCCTGACCACTTGTTGCATTCGTTTAATAACAGGTGATCAGAGTACTCCATGATCACCTGTTACATTTGTTTACTAACTGTCAGTATTGACAATGATCATACGGTGAATGATAGTTAGTAAACAAATGTAACAGGTTAGTAAATGAATGTAAGAGGTGACCATGGAGTACTCTGACCACCTGTTACATTTGTTTACTAACCTGTTACATTCATTTACTAACCTGTTACATTTGTTTACTAACTATCATTCACCGTATGGTTATTGTCAATACTGGCAGTTAGTAAACAAATTAAACAGGTGATTGATAGTTAGTAAATGAATGTAACAGGTTAGTAACCAAAAGTAACAGGTGAGCATGGAGTACCTTGATCACGTTTTACATTTGTTTACTAACAGGTGATCAGAGTACTCCATGATCACCTGTTACATTAATTTACTAACCTGTTACATTTGTTTACTAACTGTCAGTATTGACAATGACCGTACAGTGTTTGATAGTTAGTAAACGAGTGTAACAGGTTAGTAAACGAATTTAACAGGTGATCATGGAATACTTTAATGTACTTTTGAGTACATTAATGTGATACAAGGAACAAATACATCAACTTACTTTAGTAGAATTTTTGGGGACCTGTATTTTACCGTAGTTATTATTTTTCAGCCATTTTATCTCTGCGCCTTACATTCTAATAATTACATTTTTAAAATATCCTCATTATTCTTATTTCATTTTGGCTCGTTTTAATTCATTAAAAAAATAAAATAAAATATCCAGATAAACGTCTCCATCCGGATAGAGTGAATGTGATTGTGGTTGGATGAGATGTAAACATATACCATTCCGACACCCTATTGGTTTGTACGCGATCCATGTATGTGATACATCTACACAAGTCTTTTTAAACCCTAGTATCTATACTTCTACCTGAGGAATGAATGGGTATACGTCTGACACTATAACCTGATCTGTACGAGTACGTCTACGCACATAAAGGGGTGTGAAAGGAAACAAACAAATAAAAAAAAACATGTCAGATAAAGCTGATTAGACTAAATAGGGGCAGGGGGCACACCTCAGCGGTTTAAGGCACTGGGCTACTGAGCAGCAAGGCCCTTAACCCCCTGTGCTCCAGGGGGCGCCGTATCATGGTGTATCCTGTGATCTGCCCCGGCTTCTAAACTTCTGTTCTGTTTTTTTTTCACATCTGTACAAACGAGGATCGACTATCATTTCCAATTGCTATATTCTTATGTATGTATTCACATAGATTTTTATTTATTTATTTACTTTTTGCATGCTTTATTCATTCCGTGTGCTAAATTCTTTTCTTCGCATTTCTTCCCAGCTGGTTTGGAAGCTGAGGGTTGGAGTTTAGGGTCAAGCATTATACAGCGCCCCCTGGAGCACAGAGGTTTAAGAACCCAAGGGTGGCAGCTTGGTGATACCGGGGCTCGAACCCCCCAATTTACCGATCAGTAGCCTTAGACCACTTAGCTACACCCCCCCCCCTCCATTATAGTCTTATCATAGAAATGATACTCTGCTATATGCTTGATCTTAATGTCTAAATCAGTGGTCCTGAAAAAACCCTTCAGATTACAGAAGAAAACCGCAGCGGAATCATTTGCATTTATTTACAGACGGTGAAGAAAGTGCGGAAGAAATTTGGATATTCCCCAAACGATCATCATAATCGATAACGCCGGTCGAGACGCGGGTAGGCGGAATTAGATCGGGATCGACTATATACGGAAAAGAGAGAGCGGAGAACGCTGCAAGGGTAAAGAAAAGATATCCCTCTGGAGTTTATTTTTTTTTAGATCCCTCTTGCTGGGCATTGTTTCATACAAACGCATGGAAACTAGAATAGCGATATTTAAATGATCACATGAAGCGATAGGGGAAGTCACATGACACACTCATGTTCTTTTGAAACCATGCACCAATCAGGCATAACATTATGAATGAATAACACTGATTATTGATTATTGATTGGTCCGATAAAACAGACGAGCTCATGTAGCTCCTGTAGACATTCATGCTCGACGTTAATGCTCGACCGCATCGGGGCGGTTTGGAAGGCAAAAACAACCTTAAGAGGTTTTATCAAAAAATATATTATTTTATACATACAAACACATAAATATGTTATAAATAAATTTGTTTTTTTTAAACACTATTTTTTTAATTATTGTCCTTGTGCATATTTCACGCAATTGTTGTATATTTATTGTAATTCATTTTATTACTATCATAATCCAAATTTTATTTAATTTCTGATTTATATTATGCTGTATATCCAAATCAGTGTCCTTGGGATTGCTGAAAATCATTATTATTATTATTATTATATTATTATTATTATTATTATTTATTATTATTATTATTATTATTATTATATTATATTTTATTATCTTGCTAAATATTGATATTTAATTTTAGCGCAAATAAATAATTAGATAAAATACTAAAATACAAAAAAATTATATATATATATATATATTATATATATATATATATATATATATATATATGTGTGTGTGTGTGTGTGTGTGTGTGTGTGTGTGTGTGTGTGTGTGTGTGTGTGTGTGTGTGTAAAACATTATTATTATTATAATTATTATTGTATTTTTATTTGTATCACTATTTGTATATTTTTAATGTTTATTATTATTATTAATGTTTATTATTTTATCTATTTTTTTCACCTTCTAAATGCAATGTTTGGTGCACACAAGAGATTTGAGAGAATGCAAATATGCTATTCGTAATGACCAGATTTGTTGGAAACAGATAAGAAAGATTCATGTCTCGTGTGTGTGTGTGTGTGTGTGTGTGTGGTGTGTGTGTGTGTGTGTTTGTGTTACATATATCCAGGCTGCGGGAAGCTGACAGGCGTGAGTAACCCCATCACCATCCGCGCTTCAGGCTCCAGGTTTGGCTCCTGGATGACAGACACCATGATTCCCAGCTCTGATAACAGGGTAAGCGAGATTAAAAAAGCCTCCTCCGTCCCCTCGTGTCACATGACCACTGCTCGGAACACTCCATAGCCGTGAAGAGCCCTAACACGTGCGATTACACACACACACACACACACACACACACACACACGCATGCACCCGTGCATGCCCACATACGCTCTTACTCACACACACTCACTCACCCACCTAATGAGTCTCCCACAGAGTCTGAGTCACGGGCGTTGGAAAAGCTGTTGTCCCGCATAGAGAGCGAGAGAGAGAGAGAGAGAGAGAGAGAGAGAGAGAGAGAGAGCTAGAGAGAGTCAGTCAACCGATACATCGCCATCTCTCCTCCCCTCGCTCCATCCCTTTCTTTTTTTTTGTTTTTATTTACATTCCCCCCTCCTTCCCTTGCTCTATATATCTCCCTCCTGTCCGAGCCTGATTAATTGCTCCATCACTGAGGTGGATATTAGCGACTTGTTTAAGCTAAAGTTGGCCATAATTAGCAGCTGCTTCCACTGCAGCCTGACACAGCACTTCACACGAGGTGATGTAGTAAAGCTCCCCCCCCACCCCCCCTTACCCCATCCGGGCCCTGCACATAACAAACAACCCAAAATAACTACTGCAGGGGAGACGAGAACAAAGACGGGGGTAATAGATGAGGAGTGTGTGTGTGGGGGGGGGGGGGGGGGAGTGGAAAATAGGGCAGCAAAATAAAATAAAAAACACGGATTGAGGAAAGGAACAAAGAAGTGCTTTTTTTTTTTTGCCGAAGACAGAAAAGAAACTTTTTTCCGTCTAAATTATGATTCATAATATAATATATCTAGACAGAATAAGGATTTTTTGTTGTTAAGGATTTCTAATAAGGATTTCTTGCCACGTTAAAAGAGACTTGTATAAATGGATTATTGTTTAGAAAAATCCACTAAATGAAATCTATATTTACAAGCCATAAGGCTTCTGGGAAAGAATGACTCGGGGATTAAACCAGTTATAGATATAAGTGGAGCTTGCTGGATGTTTACAGAGGGATAGAACACAATACCTTCTGTGAAACATGGAGGATTGTCGATATTAACCCCGTCGTTCTGGATAAGCTCGTCTACCAAATGCTGTAAATTTAAATGTTTGGTAAACAGGTCAAATTGATAAGGGGTTCGGCTTCTGAGGGTTATGGGTTCAAATCCCAGCAGTTAAAATGATTGTTTGGACTATTGTTTAAAAAAAAAATTTATCCATATTCACAAGTCACAAGTATTCTGGGAAAGAATGAACCCTTTGTCTAGACATAACTGGAGCTTGCTGGATGTTTACAGAGGCATAGAACACAATACCTTCTGTGAAACATGGAGGATTGTCGATATTAACCCCCATCATTCTGGATAAGCTCGTCTACCAAATGCTGTAAATTTAAATGTTTGGTAAACAGGTCAAATTGATAAGGTGTTGGACTTCTGATTGGAAGGTTATGGGTTCAAATCCCAGCAGTTAAAATAAATGTTTAGGCTTTACAGAGGCATAGAACAAAATACCTTCTGTGAAACATGGAGGATCCTTGGTATTAACCAAGGTCATCTGCCAAGTGCTGTAAATATAAATGTACATGTATGGTAAACGGATACGATGTTGGACTTCCGTGCAAAAGGTCATGGGTTCACGTCCCAGCATTTCAAATGTGTGGTAAATGTCAACAGCTTACTGGATCAGATGACGGACTTGTGCTGAAAATGTAAATATTTGGTAAACAGCTCAAATTAATAAGGTGTTCGACTTCTAATTAGAAGGTCATGGGTTCAAATCACAGCAGTTAAAATGATTGTTTGACAAGCCACAAGGCTTCTGGGAAAGGATGAGCCTTTGGATAGACATAACTGGAGCTTGCTGGATGTTTACAGACGCTTAGAACACAACACCTTCTGTGGAACATGGAGGAGCACAGAAAATGTCGACAGCTCACTGGATAAAATGTCCGACTTGGAAATGTAAATGTTTGGTAAACAGGTTAAATTTATAAGGTATTAGACTTCTTATTGGAAGGTCATGGGTTCAAATCCCACCAGTTAAAATGATTCTTTTATTGTCTCATTGTGACCAACTCAAACATGTTAAAGTCCCGAAAACATCCATTTGGGCAATGATAGAAATGTTGGACTTTACTGCGTCCCCTAGACGGCCAAAAGTGTCGTTGTTGTCCCCCGCCAACCAACCCCCGCCCCCCCCAAACAATTTTTTCCTATTATGGCTTCTCTGGCGTATTGATGTGCACTCGGAGTAAAGCCTGGTTGTTGGGTTTTTTCCCTACAGCATTTCATGGATCGCGTTATATATGGATATCAGAAAATGGGGGATGAGTCGCGAGTCTGTACCAGTTGTATAAATGTGTGCGCCCCCGTGTTAGTTATGGTCTGGCGCCGGCTCTGGACCTTGTGTGAGCCATGATCTGAATCCTATTTCACCTCTGTGGAAACATGCAGTCTGGAGAAGGAGGCACCTTTTAAACCCGAGACAACTGGAGCAGTTTATTCATGAAGAGCAGCCCAGACTCCCTGTGGACAAGCGCTGAAGTCTCACGGAGAACTGCAGGACTCGCTTGTTTTCGCAGCGACTGCCTCTGAAGGTCGCGCAACACAATAGTAAAGGAGTCCTGGTTTTTCGAGTCTACCTGGTGCTATTCTGACCACACGCGTTACAGCGTCTGCGACCTCGTTATGGGTTTTAGAACTAAAATAGAATCTGCGGCAAATCTGCCTTCAACGAAGTCGCCAAAAAGCTGCCACTCTTGGCTCCTTGATCAAGGCCGCTTAACACCCCCTGTTCTCCAGGGGGCGCCGTGACCCCAGCTTCCAAAAACAAGCTAACAATTTTCACGATTTCTGGATAAGATGTTGGACTTCTATACCAAAGGCCATGGGTTCAAATCCCAGCATTTCAAATTTATGGTAAATATCAACAACTCGCTGGATATAGGATATAACTCTAAGGTCATGGGTTCACGTCCCAGCAGTTAAAATGTACAGTAAAAAGCTCAGTTCTGTAGTAAATTCTAAACAGCCCAGTGTTTTTCTGCTTGGAAGGTCATGGGTTCAAATCCCATCATATAAAATGGATGGTAAATATAAACAATTCACTGGATAAGAAGCGGGACATGTACTGAAAATGTAAATGTTTGGTAAACATCTCAAACCAATAAGATTGTGGACTTCTAACTGGAAGGTCATGGGTTCATGTCCCAGCAGTTCAAAATGTACAGTAAAAAGTTCAGTTGTATAGTAATTCTAAACAGCTCGGTGTATCTTGGAATTATAAATTTTTTGCTTAGAAGGTCATGGGTTCAAATCCCAGCATATCAAATGAATGGTAAATGTAAACAGGTCACTGGATAAGAAGTTGGACTTGTGCTGAAAAACAGCTCAAACCAGTAAGATTGTGGACGTCTAACTGGAAGGTCATGGGTTCAAGTCCCAGCAATTAAAAAGCTTAATTGTATACTAAATCTAAACAGCCAGGTGTATCTTTGATTTTTTTTTTTGCTTGGAAGGTCATAGGTTCAGATCACAGCATTCTAAACCTGTCATTGCTGGGCCCCTGAGCAAGGCCCTTAACTCTCACTTGCTGGTGAGATAAGTCAATCTGGAATAAGGGCGTCTGTCAGAATTGTCCTATAAATATACTGGAAGGACGATGTGAAATGCTGGAACCACACTAGCCAAAATATACCTAAAGGAATTTGTGCTAATAACTCTCTATGAGGCTCTATGACGCTCTATGACGCTCTATGAGCCTGACCTCTCGGAGAGTATCGAACAACGAGACAGACCAGACCGCCGTCTAACCGAAACAAAAAAACAAACTCATTCAGGCTCAAACAGGATGCTCAATGCAGCGTCCTCCTGTCATACCACACATCAATACACCGTCCCGGACATACATGGCCTCTGCGGGAAGTGTGGAAATATCACGCTCCAGATCTCAGCGGGAGATTAAAGAAAGAAAAAAAAAAAAAAAAAAAACCTGGGGATTAGAAAAAGGGGGGAAATGGAAAACAGAGAGATGAAAAGAAAGTGGGCGATTTCTCACAGGGACCTCATTACAGTGTGAAGGACGAAGACGAGGAGCAAACTCCAGCTACGTGTGTCGACTCGGGCTTCCCAAAGACTGTAGGGATATGGTTTTTTTAAACAGAGAGAGAGAGAGAGAGATCCGGGAGGAGGTCCATGGGACGCTCGGGTCGTGCTGAGAGAGAGAAGGATAGGAGGCGATGGGGAGAGAAGGAAAGAGCAGGAAGCATGGAGCGTGAGGAGGAGAGAGATGCTAACAGGATTGATTTGCTGCTGTGAGCCGGTAAAGGTCATGGTGCAACAGCGGCAGCGGAGTGCGGAGCACAGGAGCGTACATGCAGAGAGAGAGAGAGAGAAAGGAGTGTGTACAACACACACACACACACACACACACACACACACACCACACACACACACACACACACACACACACACACACACACACAATACAGTTAGAGACATCACAGGTTACAGGCTACACACTTATATTTAATCTGAACATAAAGTCTATCTCAGGCGTCTATGGGCATTAAGGCAGGATACACCCCGGATGGAATGCCAACCCATCGCAGGACACACACACACACACCCACACACACACACACACATTCATACACTCTTGACAATTTTCCAAGGTGCCAATCAACCTACCGTGCATGTTTTTAGGACCGGGGAGGGGAAAACCGGAGAACCCGGAGAAAAAAAACCCCCTGAGACACGGGGAGAACATGCAAACTCCACACACACATGGCCGAGACGGGAATCGAACCCGGACCCTGGCGGTGTGAGGCGAACGTGCTAACCACTAAACCACCGTGCCCCCTGCACTTTTCAAAATTATTTTATTTTTTTATTTTACTACTTTTAAAATAAAAAAAAGTCTAGATAATTTTGAAAAGTGCATAAAAGTGTGGACTTTTTTTTTAGTAACAAAATGTTTTTAAGAAAAACAAAAACACATTTCAAATCTATTTCTTTCTTTCTTTCTTGTTTTCTAGACTTTTTTTAAAAGCCGTTTTTACAAAAAAAAATACATTCAAACAACGATAAAAAAATCGATCGACTCAACATTAAAAAAAAACACATTTCAAACCTATTTCTTTTTTTCTTTCTTGTTTTCTAGACTTTTCTAAAGCTGTTTTTTTTTTTTTTAATATTAAAACCTAGTACAAACCGGATTCCAAAAAAGTTGGGACACTATACAAATCGTGAATAAAAACTGAATGCAATGATGTGTAGGTGCCAACTTCTAATATTTTATTCAGAATAGAAACATAACACACGAAACAAAAGTTTAAACTGAGAAAATGTACCATTTTAAGGGAAAAATATGTTGATTCAGAATTTCATGGTGTCAACAAATCCCAAAAAAGTTGGGACAAGGACATTTTCACCACTGTGTGGCATCTCCCCTTCTTTTTACAACACTCAACAGACGTCTGGGGACAGAGGAGACCAGTTTCTCCAGTTTAGAAATAGGAATGCTCTCCCATTCTTGTCTAATACAGGCCTCTAACTGTTCAATCGTCTTGGGCCTTCTTTGTCGCACCTTCCTCTTTATGATGCGCCAAATGTTCTCTATAGGTGAAAGATCTGGACTGCAGACTGGCCATTTCAGTACCCGGATCCTTCTCCTACGCAGCCATGATGCTGTGATTGATGTAGAATGTGGTCTGGCATTATCTTGTTGGAAAATGCAGGGTCTTCCCTGAAAAAGATGACGTCTGGATGGGAGCATATGTTGTTCTAGAACCTGAATATATTTTTCTGCATTGATGGTGCCTTTCCAGACATGCAAGCTGCCCATGCCACACGCACTCATGCAACCCCATACCATCAGAGATGCAGGCTTCTGAACCGAGCGTTGATAACAACTTGGGTTGTCCTTGTCCTCTTTGGTCCGGATGACATGGCGTCCCAGATTTCCAAAAAGAACTTCGAATCGTGACTCGTCTGACCACAGAACAGTCTTCCATTTCGCCACACTCCATTTTAAATGATCCCTGGCCCAGTGTAAACGTCTGAGCTTGTGGATCTTGCTTAGAAATGGCTTCTTCTTTGCACTGTAGAGTTTCAGCTGGCAACGGCGGATGGCACGGTGGATTGTGTTCACTGACAATGGTTTCTGGAAGTATTCCTGAGCCCATTCTGTGATTTCCTTTACAGTAGCATTCCTGTTTGTGGTGCAGTGTCGTTTAAGGGCCCGGAGATCACGGGCATCCAGTATGGTTTTACGGCCTTGACCCTTTCTCACAGAGATTGTTCCAGATTCTCTGAATCTTTGGATGATGTTATGCACAGTTGATGATGATAGATGCAAAGTCTTTGCAATTTTTCGCTGGGTAACACCTTTCTGATATTGCTCCACTATCTTTCTGCGCAACATTGTGGGAATTGGTGATCCTCTACCCATCTTGGCTTCTGAGAGACACTGCCACTCTGAGAAGCTCTTTTTATACCCAATCATGTTGCCAATTGACCTAATTTGTGTTAATTGGTCTTCCAGCTCCTCGTTATGCTTAAATTTACTTTTTCCAGCCTCTTACTGCTACTTGTCCCAACTTTTTTGGGATTTGTTGACACCATGAAATTCTGAATCAACATATTTTTCCCTTAAAATGGTACATTTTCTCAGTTTAAACTTTTGTTTCGTGTGTTTTGTTCTATTCTGAATAAAATATTAGAAGTTGGCACCTACACATCATTGCATTCAGTTTTTATTCACCATTTGTATAGTGTCCCAACTTTTTTGGAATCCGGTTTGTACTTTTCTTTCTTGGTTTCTTGCCCTTTTTTTAAAAAAAAAAAAAAACTAAAACTAAAACAAAATAAGTTGTTTTTACAAAAAAAAAATCCAACCTACTTCTTTTTTTTCTTATTTTCTAGCTTTTTTTTAATATGCATTTTTTAGAAAAAGAAATTTGCAATCTACTTCCTTCCTTTCTTGATTTATAGACTATTATTTTAACTTAGAAAAAAGATGTTTTTAGGAATTTATTTTTCTTTCTTGTTTTCTAGACTTTTTGTAAAGCTGTTTTTAGAAAAAAAAATCAAACCTAGTTCCTTCCTTTCTAGGTTTCTTGCCCTTTTTTTTTAAATAAGCTGTTTTTAAAAACAAAAATCAGTCCTACTTCCTTTCTTTCTTGTTTTCTAGGCTTTTTTTTAGCTTTTTTTTTTAGAAAAAAAACACATTTCAAACCTTTTTCTTTCGTTCTTGTTTTCTAGACTTTTTCTTTAATACGCTGTAATTACAAAAAAAGAAATCAAACCTACTTCTTTCTATCTTCTTTTCTAGCCTTTTTTAATATACTGTTTTTAGAAAAATTAATTAGCAAACCTACTTCCTTCCTTCCTTTCTTGGTTTCAAGCCTTTTCTTTTAAATAAGGTGTTTTTACAGAAAAGAAAAGAAAATGTTCCTTCCTTTCTTGGTTTCTAAAAAAAAAAAAGCTGTTTTTTTCAAAACAATTAAATCTACTTCCTTTCTTTCTTGTTTTGTAGACCTTTTTTAAAGATGTTTTTAGAATGGAAAATCAAACCTACTTCTTTTCTTACTTGTTTTTTGTCATTTATTATATACATTAATTTGTGGCATTTGGCAGACGCCCTTGTCCAGAGTGACTTACTGAGCAATTGAGGGTTAAGGCCTTGCTCAAGGGCCACTAGTGGTAGCTTGGTGGTTGTGGGGTTTGAACCTGCGTCTTCTGGTCCAGAGGCCAACACCTTACCACTAAGCCACCACCTCCCTTTTATTTCTTTTAAAAGCTGCTTTTAGAAAAAAAGAAAGAAAAAGAAAAGTCTTACCCTGTACTCTGACCCCCCCCCCAAAAAAAAACAAGCTGGGATATGCATTTACATTTACATTTGCGGGATTTAGCAGACGCCCTTATATCCAGGGCGACGTACAAGAAGTGCTTTAGGTCTCGTTCTAAGGATAAGATTTATTCAAGAATGGTAAATACAAACTTAAGTACACGAGGATAGACAGTTGCCATTTTTTTTTTTTTTATGGATTTATGGACAGAAATCCATTCAATGTGAAGGAAGACTTTCCCTGTGCTCTAATATACACATTGTAGATATAATGTACATGTCACAATGGGCCAAATAAAGTCTCTGTCCAATCAGAATGAACAATCGGAATGACAGGTAAGCTGTCCGTTTCATTCGACCTTGTCTGACCTTGTTATTGGGCGCAGCAAATCTTCCCGCTGTAACGAACCCGTGCTGAGAAATGAGTCGATCGTTACGAGCGCCGCTGAAACCTTTTCCTTCCCGGCTAATCAGCCTAATGACTGTTTTATTGAAAGTCTCTGCGCCACCGAGGAGCCAAATAAAAATAAATAAATAAATAATCAAATCCCATTTCATTGTTGCGCTCTCGATATGGCGCTGACGCTGATCTGTTTCCGTTGTATTTCCCAAGGTGTGGTCGATGGACGGCTACTTCAAAGGGCGGCGCGTGCTGGAGTACCGCACGCTGAACGACTTCATGAAAGGCCAGAACTTCGTCCAGCACCTCCTGCCGCACCCGTGGGCCGGGACGGGCCACGTGGTGTACAACGGCTCGCTCTACTACAACAAGTACCAGAGCAACATCCTGATCAAGTACCACTTCCGCTCGCGCAGCGTCCTGGTGCAGCGCAGTCTGAGCGGCGCCGGCTACAACAACACCTTCCCGTACTCGTGGGGCGGCTCGTCCGACATCGACCTGATGGCCGACGAGAGCGGGCTGTGGGTCGTCTACACCACCATCGCCAACGCCGGCAACATCGTCATCAGCCGCCTGCAGCCCGAGAGCCTGGAGATCCTGCAGACGTGGGACACGGGCTTCCCCAAGCGCAGCGCCGGCGAGTCCTTCATGATCTGCGGGACGCTCTACGTCACCAACTCGCATCTGGCCGGCGCCAAGATTTACTTCGCCTACTACACCAACACGTCCACCTACGAGTACACGGACATCCCGTTCCACAACCAGTACTCGCACATCTCCATGATGGACTACAACCCACGCGAGCGCGTGCTCTACACTTGGAACAACGGCCACCAGGTGCTCTACAACGTGACGCTGTTCCAGGTCATCAAGACCTCCGGGGACTGAGGCTAGCACTTATACACACACACACACACACACATATACACTCTTGTGCATTACATATTTACCATACAAGTGCGTGTATATACGTATAAACCCCCCCCCTCGCCACCACCACCATCACCCCTCCGAAACTGACCGGATGGACATGACTGGAGTCTCGTAGACTTATTTTCCTCCGTCTTTTTTTTTTTTTTTTTTTACATCTTCATAGAGTGTTATTATTCGCATAACGTGCTGAGAAAAAAAACCCCGCAACGTCCATGCCGATGTACGGACTGAGCTTTTTCTGTTTTTGTTTATTGGTTTTTTTTTTTTGGATTCTTTTTTTTCTTTTTCTGTGACAAGTGAGCATGACACGTTTTTTTTTTTTTTTTTTTTTGTGCCCCGCCCCCCCCTTCCAAAAAAAAAATAAACGTCAACCTTTAACATTTCAGAGCCTGTCTTTGAGTTGCAACTTTTTTCTTCGTGTGATTTATTTATTTATTTATTCGTTTATTTGTTTATTTTTCCCACGCACGCTTGTATCGCCGCAGGACAGAGTGCAGTACACACAGTGTTGGGAAGGTTATTGTGTAAATTTTATATAAAAGTCTCGATTCAAAATGTAATAATTAGTGTAACTTTAACTGATTACATTTGATTACATTTTCATTCGACCACTAGGTGGCGCTTTAAGTTAAAATTGGAAGGAAAACGATTTCAAATCCTCGGAAAAAATATGGGTTATATTTTTCAGAATTGCCTTGCATCAGAATCGATTTGTTGACGATGGGGTGTGTGTGGTGTGTGTGTGTGTGTGGGTGTGGGTTGTGTGTGTGTGGGGGGGGTCGTTAGCTGCGGGGAATTGTTTTTGGGGGGGGGGGCAGAAGAGTTGTGTTTGGGATTTGTAATCTTAACATTTTGGAAATGTAACTGTTAAGGAAAATTTTACATGTTTTTTTTCATTTACTTGCAACTTAATATGACTTTCTTTTGTAATTAAATTCCGTAACGCAGCTACGTGTACCTAGTGATCCCGAATATGTCGTTACAGTAAAGTACAAATTTACGACGTTTAAAAAGTGCTGCCTCCCAAACCCTTTAAAGTGCAAAAAAACCGTTGAACGCCTGTTCTTCCCAGATCAATTTCACATTGACTTTTCTTACCGAACGAAAATGCAAAAGATTGAATAAGAAGAAAAGAAAGAAAGAAGAAAGAAAATAAAGAAAACAAAGAGAGAAAGAAAAAAGAAGACTGAAAGCAGAATAAAGAGAAATGACAAGAAAGAAAGAATAAAGAAAGATGAAAGCAACTGAAAGAAAGAAAAGAAAGAAAGAAAGAAAGAAAGAAAGAAAGAGAAAGAAAGAAAGAAGAGGGAAAGAAAAAAGATGGAAAGAAATTAAGAAAGAAAGAAGAGATAAACAAAAAGAAAGAAAGAAGAGGGAAAGAAAAAATGGAAAAAAAAGAATAAAGAAAGAAAGAAAAAGAGAAAGAAAAAGAAGAAAGAAAGAAAGAAAGAAAGAAGAGAGAAAGAAACGCCTGTCCTTCCCAGAATCATTTCGGCATAATTTGATTTCCCCCCCCTTTCCAAAATAGACCCCTCCTGCCGTTTGGATTTCCCCCCTTTTTTTGACCTAAATAAAATGAAAGAAAGAAAGAAGAGAAAGAAAGAAAGAAAATGAAAGAGTAAATGAAAAAGAAAGAAAGAAAGAGAAAGATTGAAAAGAAAGAAAGAAAGAAAGAAAGAAAGAGAAAGATTGAATGAAAGAAAGAAAGAAAGAAAGAAAGAGAAAGATAATAAATGAAAGAAGAAAGAAAGAAAGAAGAAAGAAAGAAGAAAGAAAGAAAGAAAGAAAGAAAGAAAGAAAGAAAGAAAAGAAAGAAAAGAAAGAAAAGAAAGAAAGAAAAAGAAAGAAAGAAAGAAAAGAGGAAAAAGCAGCGAGTGCCGGTACCTAGTGCTCCCTTCCCGAAGATGTCTAGAAGAAAAAGAAAGAAAGAAGAGGTAACGCAGCTACGTGTACCTAGTGACTCCCGAATATGTCGTTACATTAAAGTAGAATTTTACGATGTTAAAAAGTGCTGCCTCCCAACTTTAACTTCACATGTACTCACGTGTCCAAAGTACCACAGCACTACTGTTATCATCACCTTCTCACATAAACAGCTTTATATACACTATTACACTAATGTCACTCTGAGCACACGGATTATTCATACTCATATTAACCCAATGATATTAACGACTTTAGGACTTTAACGCCAAAATGATCTGGGAAGGACAGGCGTTTCTTTCCCTCTTCTTTCTTTCTCTTTCTTCCTTTCTTTCTTCAATCTTTTTTCTTTCCCTCTTCTTTCTTTCTCTTTCTTCCTTTTTTTTTTCTTTCTTTCTTCTTTCCTTCTTTCTTTCATTTTATTTCGGTAAGAAAAGGTCAATGCCGAAATGATTTGGGAAGGACAGGTGTTTCTTTCTCTCTTCTTTCTTTCTTTCTTTCTTCCTTTCTTTCTTTCTTTCTTTCAATCTTTCTCTTTCTTTCTTTCCCTCTTCTTTCTTTCTTTCTCTATCTTTCTTTCTTTCTTTCTCTCTTTCAATCTTTCTTTCTTTCTTTCAGTCTTTCTTTTTAATTCTCTATTCTTTCTTTCTTTTTCTTTCTTTCTTTCTTTCTTCTTTCTTTCTTTCTTTCTTTCTTTCTTTTTTTCGTGCGTTCTTCTTTCTTTCTTCCTTTCTTTCTTTCTTTTTTTCTTTTTTCTTTCTTTCTTTCTTCGTTCTTTCTTTCTTTCTTTCTTTCTTTCTTTCAGTCTTTCTTTTTAATTCTCTCTTCTTTCTTTCTTTTTCTTTCTTTCTTTCTTTCTTTCAATCTTAGTCATTTTCTTTCTCTCTTCTTTCTTTCTTTCATTTTATTTCGGTAAGAAAAGGTCAATGCCGAAGAAATGATTCTGGGAAGGACAGGCGTGTTCTTTCTCTCCTCTTTCTTTCTTTTCTTGTCTCTCTTTCTTCTTAATTTCGTTTCAAACTTTTCTTTCCCTTTCTTTCTTTTTTCTTTTCTTTCTTTCTTTCTTTCTTTTTTTTTTTTCTTTCTTTCTATCTTTCTTTTCTTTCTTTTTCTTTTCTTTCTTTCTTTCTTTCTTTCTTTCTTTCTTTTCTTTCTCTCTTCTTTCTTTCTTTCATTTTATTTCGGTAAGAAAAGGTCAATGCTGAAATGATCTGGGAAGGACAGGCGTTAACGGTGCATCAATAAAAAGAGTGGCGTTAAAGCTCATTTGTGAAAACGTGTTATTAACGTTAGCGTTATCTTTGACATCCCACGACGTTTTTAATCCATTCAAAAGGAAGTCGCTAAATACTGACACACGGTAAAGTACAGTTTATTTCATTAGCGTCCAGCGCTACATACGCGTAGATGTCCATGACGAGGATTCCTGATGAAATCTGTCAGTGTTTTTGGGGAAGCTTTATCGTCCATGAAGGACAGAATGGAGTGGCAGTAAAAGAGGACAGACGGAGAGATGGAGAGGGAAGAATAGAGGAATAATGATGATGAAGGCATTACAATGAAGTGATGAGGTCGTGGATTTTTCCTGCAGCCGCTGCTGTAGTCATGTTTTCTGCTCATTCTTTCTTTTTCTTTTTTTATTCAATTTGCAGTGGAGCAGCCCCTCTTTCAGGATTTCATTCTTTCAAGGGCGGGGGCTCGCGCTTCTTTCTTTCAGATCTGGGGGAAATCTTTCTTTTTCTTGCGGGCAAGAGGGGGGGGGAAATTCGCGCGGGGGCTTCGGCTTCTTTCGGGCTTTCAATCTTTCGGGGACGGCGGGGCGGGCGGGGGTCTTCTTTCTTTCTTTGCGGGCAAGCGGGGGCTTCTTTCAATCTGGAGGGGGCGGGCGAGAGGCTTCTTTCAATCGGGCGGGGGGAGGGCTTTCTTAGGGGGGGGGCAATCTCTGGCTCTCTGAGGGCGGCAATTCTTTCTGGTCTTTCTTTCTTTCTTTCTTGCTCTTTCTTTTCTTCATCTTCTTCTTTTTACATTCTCTCTTCTTTCTTTCTTTCTTCTTTCTTTCTTTCTTTCTTTTTCTTTCTTTCTTTTTTCTTTCTTTCTTTTGAGTCTTCTCGGCGGTCTCTTTCAGAGTTCTTCTTAGACTTTCTTTCAATCTTTCTTTTTCTTTCTCTCTTCTTTCTTTCAATCTCTTTTTTCAATCTTTCTTTTTTTATTCTTTCTTATCTATCTTTCTTTCAATTTTTTATTTAAATTTTCTTTTTCTTTCTTCTTTTTCTTTCTTTCTTTCTTTTTTTTCTCCTCTAAGTTTCTTAATTTTTTTCTTTTTCTTTCTATATTATTCTTTATTTCTTTTCTTTTTCTTTTTTTTTTTTCTTTCTTTTTTTTCTTTATTTCTTCTTTCTTTTTATCTTCTTCTTTCTTTCTTTCTTTGAATCTTTCTTTGTCTTTCTCTCCTCTTTCTTTCTTTCTTTCTTTCTTTTTCTTTCCCTATTCCAGATACAGATATTAGGCCACACCCACTTCAGGTTGAAATCTGGATACAGATATTAGGCCACACCCACTTCAGATTGAAATCCAGATACAGATATTAGGCCATGCCCACTTCAGATTGAAATCCAGATACATATATTAGGCCACGCCCACTTCAGATTGAAATCCAGATACAGATATTAGGCCACGCCCACTTCAGATTGAAATCAAGATACAGATTGCAAAACAGACAGATTTTGGGTTTAAATGGCCACACCTACGTCCTCTAGCTTCCCATAGACAATGTCACTGAGAATTCCATTAACGTTTACACTCCATCCCATTTTAAGGCTCCTGAGATCTGAGATCAGTTTTTAAACAATCATCTTCCACAATCTTATTTCAGGTTAAGCTGCATCTATACTTGCATTTGCATATCTAACTGTTCAGAAAACACGTTAATCCAGTGGAACTGACATATGAAACTGAACATATGAAGGTTAAGGGTCTCAATCTCGGGGGCAGGAGCGGCAGCTTGGCAATGCCAGGACACATTTCAATCCACAGCTTTCTAAATGGCAGCATGAAGACTTCATCACTTCATCCTCCAGCACCTGGTATTCTCCAGCAGTCCTCCATCCGAGCGCTTCTCAGGCCCAGGAAAGGCTTAACCATCGTCTGCTCTGTTTGGATCATGTGTTTTTTTTTTGTTGTTGTTGTTGTTTACTCAAAAGACTTAATAAAATAAAAAGAGCATGCTGCGTTTCTTTCTGCCAAATCTTTCTGTGTGGCAGCTCGACAACAAAAATAACGGATATTAAAAGCTGTCTTTATATCCATTGTGTTCATTCACGTTTCTTTCACAAAAGACCGAATAATAGAAATAAAGGAAATAAAATGGAAAAATAGCTCAAAGAGAGAAACCTGGTGGAAATCAGAGCTAGAATTTACTACTATAGCATTACAATAAACTACATTTATAATAATTAAACCTATTTCAAACTTTTGTTCTATAAACAAACCATTTCCACAAAACCCAAACGCAGCACTAAATGTCCAGAAAGAGGGTTCCTGATCCTACATATGGTTTATTATAATCTCCTAATAAGATATTCCAAATATTCCAACTATTATATTATTATTATTATTATTATTATTGTTGTTAGTTATTTTCTTTTTTTTTGCAATGCAGAAATTCCTTTCATAAACATTAAATGAATGTCTCTCTGTGTCTGAAACAATAACATATTAGAAAGATATTAGATATTATATTTCAGTATTATTATTATTAATAGTATATTATTGACATATAAGAAATATATATTATAATATAATATAAAGAATAATTTAATAGGGGCACGTGGCTAGTGGTTAGCACGTTCGCCTCACACCGCCAGGTCCGGGTTCGATTCCATCTCGCCATGTGTGTGTGGCGTTTGCATGTTTCCCCGTGCCTCAGGGGTTTTTCTCCGGGGTTCTCCAGTTTCCCCCGGTCCAAAAAACATGCACGGTAGTTGACTGGCTCCTTGGAAAATGTCCCTAGTTTATGATGGGTGTGTGAAGTTGTGTGTGTGTGTGTGTGGTTTCCTGCGATGGTTGCATCCATCCAGGGTGCATCTGCCTAATGCCCATAGACCATGACATAGCACAGGCTCCCCGTGACCAAGGAAGATCGGATAAAGCGTAGAAGATGAATGAATGATGATGAAAATATAAATATACACTACTACTACTCCTATATATAATAATAGTAGAATAATATAATCATCATCTCATATTATTATTATTATTTTTTTATTTTTTTTTTTTTTTTTTATTCTTATTATTATTAATCGCATAATAATCGCATGAGTTATCTCATGATTAATTGCAGTATAATCACACATTTTTGCATATAATCACACTAATACTAAAATAAAACTTTATGCATTTTTAAATCTCTAATCACCATGGACAAATATGGACGCTTTATGCAAATGTATGTTTATTATTAGTGAACCAAACGTAACATGAAACGTAGTATGAAAAACAAAACATCATGTCCAACATGTAATAATGGTGTTTAAATGATGTCAAACTTCAGGACATCAAACGAAAGCTGCGCTGTTTCCACACGGATGGGTTTTAATTACCACGGGTTTTAGTTTCATGCTGGGTTGTGGTGCTTCTGGTGCATCAGAAAAAAATAATATTAGGGATTAAAAATGATTTTCCATAGATTTTTTTCACATAAAATAAAAAAAAGACATTGTGTATAATGGGGTGGGTGAAGAGTTTAATTTGCATATTTTATATTTATAAATAAGATATATATTTAAATATATATTATATATATATATATATATATTAATATTTATATATTATTAATATATTTATATATATATCTTAATAATATATATATCGGAGCCTGTGCCTGTCTCCGGCGTCTATGGGCATTAAGGAAGGATACACCCTGGATGAATGCCAACCCATCGCAGGACACAAACAAACACACACCCCCACCCCACCCATAACACTAGGGACATTTTCCAAGGTGCAATCACCTACGTGCATGTTTTTGGACCGGGGGAAACCGGAGAACCCGGAGAAAAAACCCCTGAGGCACGGGGAACATGCAACTCCACACACACACATGCGAGACGGGAATCAAACCGGACCCTGCAGTGTGAGGCGAACATGCTAACACTAAACACCGTGCCCCTATAATATATATATATAATGCCTTAATTATAGGTATTTTT
>JACRUU010000007.1:10261188-10288688 GCA_030449085.1 Kryptopterus vitreolus
AACATGTTGTAGATGGCGATAAGTATAGAGAGTGAGTGGTGTGAGAAAAAGACAACCATTGTCGGGGAGGAACTGGTAACATGTTACGGCGTTACGTACAGAACATGCAAACTCCACACACACATTGCGGAGACGGGAATCGAACCCGGACCCTGGAGGTGTGAGGCGTGGTCCACACGTCCTTCCATATGGAGCAATTTTCCATTCGAATCTCGACAAGCAGTGTTAGGGAGTGACCAGTTATGTGGAAAAATATGGAGGGGGGGGTGTAGCTCAGTGGTCTAGTGCGCTGGGCGGTTGTTCGGAAGATCCGGGTTCAAGCCCCGGTATGGCCAAGCCCTTGGGTCCTTGAGCAAGACCCTTAATCCTTTGTGCTCCAGGGATGCCGTATCATGGCTGATACCCTGCGCTCTGACCCCAGCTACCAACATCAAGCTGGGATATGCGAAGAAAAGAATTTCACTGTGCTTTAATGTATATGTGACAAATAAAGGCTAATCTATTCTACATGTAACGTTAGGTGTTACGCGTTACGCAATTCAATTACACAGTAATGCGTTACAGTTACTGCGAAAAAAGCATGTAATTAAATTACAGTTACTTTTGAAAACGTAACAACAACAATAATCGAATACAAAACAACAACAATTTGATTCCGATGCAGCTCAACTTCGAAAATTTGACCCACTTTTTTTCTGAGCGCCACCTAGTGGACAAATGAAAGTAATCAAAAAGTTTCACTTTATTTTAATAAAGTCGTTTAAAAGTTACACATTTATTACCGTTAATCTGTAACCTATTACATTTCCAAAGCAACCGTCCCATCACTGTCGACACGACTGGACAAACGTCTGCGTGGCCACCAATCAGAGGCTGCATTTTCATGATGTCATCATGCACCAAGTGTTTTCGATAGAAAATATGAAGCCCTGTTCATCATTCCGATCAAATACAAATGACAAAATCCTGTGTTATATTAGAGATACATGGGTCATAAATACTGATGAAAGAAGGATGGAGTGAAAGAATATATATATATATATAGAGAGAGAGAGAGAGAGAGAGAGAGAGATGAGAAGAGAGAGAGAGAGAGAGAGAATGAGAAGTTTCAGATGGAGATAGTAAGCAGAGAGAGAAGAGAGAGAAGAGCTATATCATAGAGCGAGAGGGAAGAGAAGAGAAAGGGGTGAGAGAGAGAGAGACGAGAGAGAGAAGAGAGAGGCGGAGAGAGGAGAGACGAGAGAGGAGAGACTGAGAGAGGATGGGGAGGAGAGTGGAGGTGGAGAGAGAGAGAGAGAGAGAAGAGTTTCCGATATAACCTCAGAGTGCTATTCATATCTCTTCACTGGGAGGGCGTCCATATGTATACTTGGGAGAGAGAGAGACTATAGACAGCTATGAGACAGCTGAGATGAGGAGAGATGAGAGAGACGAGAGAGAGAGAGTGGAGAGAGGAGGGGGAGAGAGAGAGAGATGAGCGAGGGAGATGGGAGAGAGCGAGAGAGATTGAAGGAGAGAGAGGAGAGAGGTGAGAGGAGAGTGAGAGAGAGAGAGAGATAAAGGAGAGAAAAGTTTCAATGACGTAAGCAAAACTCAGACATCAGTTCATAACCATCCATTTTGAGGCGTCCTCTTGAAAACATGCCATAGACGGCTGTGAGTATGGAGAGTGTGGGAAAGAAAGAATGATAGCGTGAGAGAATAGAAGAGAGAGAGAGAGAGAGGGGTTTTGGTGATGTAAGAAAAAACTCAGCTATTCTATTTATATCTATATGGTGTCCATGTGCATACCTGTTAAAGACAGATGAGTCCGGAGAGAGGTTGATAGAACGAGGAAGAGAGACAGAGATAGAGAGAGCAGAGAGAGAGAGAGAGAGAGAGAGGAGATCCATCGGTATATATCTGCATAAGCATAAATACTGCTGAGAGAGTGAAAGGGAAAGTTAGTAAGAATAATGCAAGTGATAAACAAAGGCTTGTTATAGGAATCTGATCCGCACTCGTGTTGGACATATCCGATCTTCCCTCGGGTCACGGGGAGTCTGTGTCTATCTCAGGAGTCTATGGGCATTAAGGTAGGATACACCCTGGATGGAATGCCGACCTATCGCAGGACACACACACACACACACACACTCATTCATACACTAGGGACAATTTTCCAAGGTGCCAATCAACCTACCGTGCATGTTTTTTAAACCGGGAGGAAACCGGAGAACCCGGAGAAAAACCCCCTGAGGCACGGGGAGAACATGCAAAACATGGCCGAGACAGGAATCGAACCCGGACCCTGGCGGTGTGAGGCGAACGTGCTAAACACTAAGCCACGTTGCTCCCTCTCATAAATATAGATTTTTAAATACAGATTTCTGGTCCTGAATCTCACAGCGTTTCTGTTGTGTTGTGTTGGACGGGCAGCTTCGGGTGAATGTACACATTCTTTCTTGATCTGCAAATGAAAGCAGCACGCGTTCCTGGTTAAAACTCTTGAGCGTAAGACGGCGCGTTTAAACTAGGACGGCTATTCGCGAACACGAGGAAAGGTCTGGGGCGCCGCCTATTCTTGTCTCGTGTGAAAAAAAACCCATTTACAAATAGCCTATTTGTCTACAAACTGCTCGTTCTCGGTCTCTTTCTTTCTCTCCCTGGTGTTTCTTTTTCAAGGCCGTCTATAGGCATTAAACACACGGGATTATAGAATATATAGGACAACAAGTGATATGAGCAAATGAAGTAAATAAAGGCAATTGTCTTATAGATTATACCATGGCTCAAATCAGAGGCTGCATTTTTATGATGTCATCAGGTTTTAAACCTGCAAACATACAAAACAAGTCATCAAATACAAATAACAAAATACAAATGTGCATTTACAGCATTTACAGACCTCTAGTGCAGGGCTTTTGTTTTGTTTTATTTTTTACTCTTTATTGTTATTATATTAGATAATAGTGGCTTAGTGGTTAGCATGTTCGCCTCACACCGCCAGGGTCTGGGTTCGATTCTCGTCTCGGCCATGTGTGTGTGGAGTTTGCATGTCTCCCGTGCCTCCCCGTGCCTCAGGCCTCAGGGTTTTTCTTCCGGTTTCCTCCCCGGTCCAAAAAAAATGCACGGTAGAGGTTGATTAGCTCCTTGAAAATTGTCCCTAGTGTATGAAAGTGTGGTTGAGTGTGTGTGTGTGTGTGTGTGTGGTGTGTGGTCCCTGCGATGGTTTGGCATTCCATCCAGGGTGTATCCTGCCTTAATGCTCATAGACGCCTGAGATAGGCACAGACTCTCCGTGACCCGAGGGAAGAACGGAGAAAGCGGTAGAAGATGAATGAATGAATGAATGTTATTATATTGCTGCCATATCCATGTTATCCTATACCATGGTTCACCAAACCCACGCTTCTGTAATCGGACTGAATTACATTTTATTTTAGTCATTTGTTCGTTTTTAAAAATGTAATTCTAAATCAGAATTGATCTTTTAATATCTAAATAAAGCGTGTTAAAATTGATTTGTTGCTCTTAATGTGCGACACCCGGCAGCGCCCAGCATACAGCCCTGATGTGCAAACGCTGTGAGGTTCAGGACCAGAAATCTGTAATGACACGGACCAGACAGAAATGGATTATGTACAAAACAGAGTCTTTAAGGACGATTCGAAACGAGACATAGAGGCAGGTTTAAACGGGGCAGACGGGTTGGAGACATACAGGTGAGCAGACTGGATCGGCTGAGGGAATCTGGAGGATATACAGGACAGGAGATTAGCGGTGTTGGGGGAAGGTTACTTTGGAAATGTGATCGATTACAGATTATAATTGACCCTATTCAAAATGCAATAAGCAGTGTAACTTTTCAATTACTTTCTAAAATGAACTGATTACACTTGATTACTTTTTGATTACTTTCATTTGTCCACTAGGCGGCGCTCGGAAAAAGTTGGATATATTGTAGAAACTGAGCTGCTTCAGAATCTAATTGTTGAGGGAAGAAGGGGGAGTTCCGGGGGTGTTTCCTCCCGGTGGTCATTGGAATTTCTTCAACATTTTCTAAACTACTGTAATTGAATTACATATTTTTTTCCGCTGTGACTATTAGATTGCTGTTACTTTTATTTTGTAAGTAAATTACGTAACACCCTTACATGTAACTAGTTCCTCCCCCAACACTGGAGATTTTGTAGCCCGCGTCTCAAACGAGATCCGACATGGAGTGGAGTGAGCGCCGTTCTTACGAGCGACCCGGTGATGAATGGGGAATTAGAACCAGGTGCAGATGCGTATTCTTTAGTAATATAATTGGAGCTCTGGGATTGGAGGAGGAGGTCTGAGTCTGATGGGTTCCGTGCCAAAATTACATTAACTAAGTCAATATTTTTATTGCTTTATTTGTGCATGTATTCATATTTTTTTACTGTCCAATGCTTTTATTATTCAGCTGATTCAGTAAAAAGACAACAGCACTCATTTACATTTACAGCATTTGGCAGACGTCCTTATTCAGAACGACTTACAACTGAGCAATTGAGAGTTAAGGGTCTTGCTCAAGGGGCCAATAGTGGCAGCCTGGTGGTGGTGGGGTTTGAACCCGTGATCTTCCAATCCAGAGTCCAACACCTTAACCACTGGGCTACACCACCTCCCTACCGCAGAGAGAGGACTGCGTTTTTAGTTTGCTGGCGGTGGATAATTTAGGTTTTTTTTTTCCATAAATATATTCATTCATTCATTCATCTTCTACCGCTTTGTCCGATCTTTCCTCGGGTCACGGGGAGTCTGTGTCTATCTCAGGCGTCTATGGTCTATGGGCAGGATACACCCTGGATGGAATGCCATCACAGGACACACACACACACACATTCATACACTAGGGACAATTTTCCAAGGTGCCAATCAACCTACCGTGCATGTTTTTGGACCGGGTGAAAACCGGAGAACCCGGAGAAAAACCCCCTGAGGCACGGGGAGAACATGCAAACTCCACACACTCATAAATATATGAAGGACTCAAATAGACATTGAACTATTTTACTTGAAAGTAACCTTCAACTTGACTTCAACCCTTTTTTTTGCAATGCAGTCGTTCATTGATTTCATAAATGCAACACAGTTTATACAGAGCATAAAGGCCAAAAAAAATATTAGCTATTTCATTTATAATGTCAAAAGGGTTTTGGGGCTCCCAGTGTTTTCTTTACTGTGGGGAAAACACGTCCAAATAGTCCTTTGAGTGGTTCCGACCGCTGATATAGGGATGACAAATATTACGAGAAAAGGAATTATTCATTCATTCATCATTCATTCATCTTCTACCGCTTTATCCGATCTTTCCTCGGGTCACGGGGAGTCTGTGCCTATCTCAAGCATCTATAGGCAGGATACACCCTGGATGGAATGCCAAATAATAGCAGGACACACACACACACATTCATGTGTATGTTTAGGACCGAGGGGAAACCGGAGAATCCGGAGAAAAAAAAACCCTGAGGCACGGGGACAACATGCAAACTATAAACACACATGGCCGAGACGGGAATCGAACCCGGACCCTGGAGGTGTGAGGCGAACGTGCTAACCACTAAACCACCGTGCCCCTTGGAAAGGAATTAAATAAAGGCAATTGCCTTATAGATAGCACCACAGACACCATGTGAATGAATGCAGTGATGGGTTTTTCATGAATGATTTGTTGAACGAGTCTTTCAAAGTGACTCAGACGAGTCTCGAAAAATTATTCGCTAATTTACCGGGTTTTTTTGTTTTCTTTTTTTTTTACCCGACAACCGCAGGCGCTTATGCACAGAAAGGAAGTCTATCTGTATATTCCCACAAATATATCCGCTTATTCTCTATCCCCGTGTCCCCTGTGCGTTCTCCTCAGGAATGAACTGCCTCATAGTGATAGATAAAGGAAGTATTGGGTAAAAAGCGACAGATAAGAGAGGGGGGGGGGGGGGGGGGGGGACAGACATTAGCATTCCCTCCTCTCATTATGTCAGTGGAAATGAGGCACGGTAAATGACTGCTTAATTATGTTTCCTAAACTCCTGTTGCTTTCGTCGCTTTCGTGCCCCGTCCCCCCGCCGTCCTAAGCTTATTAAGTCCCTGATTTGTGAAGGCGGGTGAGCGGCCATGTCTCGTCGTCTGCGCCTGGCGGTCATTCGCTTTCACAGCAGCACCCGTCCTGGCGTACAGAACACGTTGGCAGACGTGATTTCACGCACTCCGTAAGGTCCAAATTGCACTGAAGGTCCATTAGCGTGAAATGCGCTTCCGTCCAACATTAATATCACTAATGCAGCAGCGATATGCTTTCAGCTGGTAGATTATTCATGTGCTCATGTAAACTGGAGGCTCTGACATGAGTTCAATGAGATTAAAGATGATTTCTTTGCAACGTTGGGAATACACAGGGAATACAACCTGAATGGAAACTCTGCATAGCGAGTCACCGATGCGAGGATGTTTTTTGAGGAGTGGGAAGAAACCTGAAGACCCTCAGGAACCCATACAGACTGTGGGAATGCACTTCCTGTCAATACAGACTAATCAAAAATATGGTATATGATATATATATATATATATATATATATATATATATATATATATATATATATATATATATATATATATATATATATATATATATATATATATATATATATATATACGGTGGTTTAGTGGTTAGCACGTTCGCCTCACACCCGCCAGGGTCCGGGTTCGATTCCCGTCTCGGCCATGTGTGTGTGTGTGTGTGTGGAGTTTGCATGTACACCCCGTGCCTCAGGGGAGATATGCACAGGCTCCCTGTGACCCAAGGGAAGATCGGATATAAAGCGGTAGAAGATGAATCAGTGAATGAATGAATGAAGATTTAATGTGTTTTTTATGATTTAATAAATAAGCTTTTTTTCCCCCCTTTCATAGACGTAGAGAGTTTGTACACTGCAGACCTGCCACTCGACATCTACAGAGACCCGGGATTTAGACTGATTATTCTTTTACCATGACAAATGATTGTTTTGTGTGTGTGTGTGGTGTGTGTGTGTGTGTGTGTGTGTGTGTGAGACTGACACACCTAATCATATGCATTTTTTCAGCATGTGTTAACCAAAATCATTTTAGCCGTCACTCACTGACTGGGGGGAACAAAAAGTGTGTCAGGAGAGTGAGAGGTGAGGAGGTGCATGCTGATTAATAGGCTTTTACTGTATACATTATAGGAACTAAAGTTTGTAGACAAAAAGAAGAAATAAAAGATGAGCTTGAGCATCATATTGCACATTTTATTCCACCACCTGCTGTTATAAAGACCTCCACTGTTGTGGAAAGATTCTGGAGTGGAGATAGTAGGTGGCGGTCAAGTCAGGATACTGATGGCGAGAAGGTCCTTGAGGTGTCGTAGGGTTGAGATCTAGAGACGTAAAGAGACTGTTGTTGGGGACGGGTGTGGCTCAGTGGTTTAAAGCGCCGGGTTACTGATCAGAAGGTCGGGGGTTTGAGTCCCAGTATTGCTGGTGGTGGCCTCTTGGGTCCTTGAGCAAGGCCCTTAACCCTCTGTGCTCCAGGGGGCGCTGCATCATGGCTGACCCAGTTCTCGATCCCCAGCTTCCAAGCAACAAGATGGAGAAACAATTTCACTGCACTATAACATTTAATAGGTATATATTTAATAAAATAATAAAATAATAGATAATAATTTCACTAAAGAATAGATAAGAATTCTAAACATATAAAACAGTGGGATTGGATCTCAGTGCAAACAGTAACACTGATTATTAACACTGATATTACTGAATAGTAACAATGATAATATGAAAATTCATTCATTCATTCATCTTCTACCGCTTTATCCGATCTTCCCTCGGGTCGCGGGGAGCCTGTCTCAGGCGTCGGGCGTCAAGGTAGGATACACCCTCTATGGAATGCCAAGCCATCGCAGGGCACACACACACACACACACACACACAATAGGGACAATTTTCCAAGGTGCCAAACAACCTGCCGCGCATGTTTTTAGACCGGAGGAGGAAACTGGAGAACCCGGAGAAAAACCCCCTGAGGCACATGCAAACTCCAAACACACACACACACACACACACACACACACACACACACGGCAGACACAGGAATTGAACCCCCGACCCTGGCGGTGTGAGGCGAACGTGCTAACCACTAAGCCACCATGCCCCGTCCCCCTGTAATGATAATATGACAATATAATAATAGTAGTAATAATAATGCAATCCTGTGTTTAAAGTGTTGTGTGCATTAGTAGCAGAATGGGAGAAGGAGCAGACAGATTGGTTTTTCGAATCTGTGTGTGTGTGTGTGTGTGTGTGTGTGTGTGTGTGTGTGTGTGTGTGTGTGTGTGTGTGTGTGTGTGTGTGGTTGTACGGGCAGTACATTTCTGGGGAAGAAGCTGTTCCTCAGTCTGTTGGTGTGTGCCCTGAGTGTCCTGTATCTTTGGCTTGATGGGAGGGGTGAAAAAAAAGTTGTGTCCTGAGTGGGTTGAGGTGCATTGTCATGCTGTTCGGATTGCCATGAGGTGCATTGTCATGCCTATACAGCTGCTCGTGTCCAACTCGGTCAGGATGTTATGATATCGTACACCATGTAGAAAGAATCAAAGGTCAATAACAGTTAACATTTATTATCGCTTTTCCTTTCTCGTTCGGCGACGGAATGACATGTTTATAGCTACTACAATGTAAATTATGTACTATAATGTCAATTGCTAATGTTCCGGAGCATTACAAATACCAGGTGGTATGAAAAAAAAAAAAAAAAAAACGATTCTACCACCTCCCAGCATTCCTGTGCCTGTCCTGGGAGTATTCTTTTCCAAAGCGCCTTCTGTCAAGAACCTTCGGGCATCCATGATGGATCTTCATCGTCGGGAGAAGTCTGCAGGAGACCAATCTGGCCGAGAAAGGGAGGGTGTGGAAGCGAGATCATGTTTCCGGCGAGAAGCGCACTCGTGGTATACCGTAAAAATATCGTTTTAAACCGGATCACCACGTTTCATTCTTTACTGAAATCCTTTAGGCTTTGGACTCTGGATCAGAAGATCGCAAGTTCAAATCCCTCCACCACCAAGTTGCCTGTAGTGGGCCCTTGAGCAAGGCCCTTAAGTGTACATTTTTGTAATAAATCGCGTACAGTGCGATTTGACACTCGCGAATAGGAACCCAACTACAAGGAACTCTGATGGTTCGAAAAGATCGAGTGATAGAGTGGATAGAGTGAAAAGTTAACACTTCCGTTTTTACTAATAAGTGACGCAAAAAATGTCCGAAAAGTTATTTTATTATTGCACTGTTCATTTAAAGTATTAAATACAACATTTATGGTAAGTAATTCACAAGTTTTGTTGTGTTTACAGTGTACTCTACATATACAGTAGCCGTTGTTGTGCCTCCTTTTAAAAAGTTTAACCGTCTCACACGCTGACCAATCAGGGACCGATGACGAACGGCTCAGCCAATAGCAGGACAGTGTCTTTGTTCCTCTCAGAACAGAAGTCAGAAGTCGTTTTCAAATTGTTATCGCGTCATTCGCAAGTATAGTATAGTTACTGGGTTGCAAAAGGGCGGGGCAATCTTATACGAATAAATATCGTACGAATATAAACACTGACGCTGATATGAACAAACCTGTCCACAAAATAGAATTTGTTCAGATTCGGGAAAAAAATGCGCCGCTAGCTAATCACGCATCTTACCGAAAATGTAATAAGTAGTGTAACTTTTCACTTACTTTATAAAAGTAAAGTAACTGATTACATTTGATTACTTTTATTAGTCCACTAGGTGGCGCTTACTGAAATGAACATTCTACGGAAGAGTAATGTCAAACCCGGGGAAAAAGTAGGTTATATTGAGCTGCATCAGAGTCAGATTGTTGACCAGGGATTTTGGGCGGGGTTCTTTAGGATTTGTAATCTTTAACATTTTCAAAAGTAACTGTAATTTAATGATCCATTTTTTTTCTCAGTAACTGTTACGAATTACTGTTACTTTTCTTTTGTAATTCATTCATTCATTCATTCATCTTCTACCGCTTTTTCCGATCTTCCCTCAGGTAACGGGGAGCCTATGCCTATCTCAGGCGTCTATGGGCATTAAAAATGCAATGCGCTTATGTATAAACTAAATTCACCAGTTTATATGGAAAAGTTTATATGGAAAAGCAACCGGAACAGAATTCTTAAAGGAGCCACGTCCCATATTTTACACTTAAAACCACCACTAAACAAAGTAACATTGGAATTAACAAGAAATTCATATTTAAATAATAATTTGCAGAGCAAAATAAATAGTAAATAATCAATAATGAAATGTATATAATTACAACATCTGTTATAGTTAGTTAGAGTATTAGAAACATGAAGTCTTCATTTATGGTACATTGAAAAAACAAATTAAAAAAGAAATATATATATATATATATATATATATATTTTTTCCAAATGTACCATAAATCTTCATTCATCTTCTATCGCTATATCCGATCTTCCCTCGGGTCACGGGGGAGTCTGTGCCTATCTCAGGCGTCTATGGGCATTAAGCAGCAGTTATGATACACCCGTTTATATGGAATGGAATGCCAACCCATCTGCAGGGCACACACACACACTCACATTCACAAAACACTAGGGACAATTTTCCAAGGTGTTCAATTTCAACCTACCGTGCATGTTTTTGGACCAGGGCAAAGGAAACCGGAGAACCCGGAGAAAATTAAAACACTGTTATAGTAGAGGCACGGAGTATAAAACATGAAGAACATGCACACTCCACACACACATGGCCGAGACGGGAATCGAACCCGGACCCTGGTGGTGTGAGGTGAACGGCGTATTAACCACCACATTCCATGGTGAGTACAGTACCTACAATTATTATTTGTATTATTTGATGTTTTTATCATTTTTCTTAAGTGCGGTATTCACGTATAGCTTATAAATATCGTTAGGAGATGTACGCAGTCAATAGTGTATGCCACGTGCAAATCCATACTATGAACGAACTCCTCGGTAGGGAGCGTCTGTATATACAGGAGAAATCTTTCCTGCGAAGAAAACGTAATTTTCGTACGTTTTTTTCGTTATTTAACGTAAAGGAAATTAATTTCACATTCAACACAATTGTATTTTTAAGCGATTTACGTATTTTGAGCTTCACACATGCATTCAGAACAAAATCAATTAGCGGACATTGTGAGGAATTCCTGTGTTGGAATTGATCCGTTCTGCGCAGAAGTGCCAAAAGCGATGAGAGAGAAAAGTCGACACAGACCAGACACAGGAGGTACGAGACGTACTCTCTCTCTCTCTCTCTCTCTCTCTCTCTCTCTCTCTCTCTCTCTCTCTCTCTCTTTATCTCGCATTGATTTTCATAAATCTTTAATCGCTACCTTCTAATTGTACTTTTGTCCCGGCGGTGACTGTAGCAGGGGAAATCTCCCTGAAAAGGCATGAGGAAGAAACTTTGAGAGGAAGCAGAGTCTAAAGGGAAATCCGTCCTCGTCCGGGTGGCACTAAATATCTATTCATCGCAGGTCAATAATTATTAATGTGTGCAGTAATAGGGTATGTAGATGTAGTGCAGAGTACCATTGTAGCAAACGATGATATTAATTATATCATATAAAAGGTCTATATATAATAGACCTCTCAGGGTTTTATATATACATAAAATGCTTTGAAAAATATAAATAATGATTGTTTATTTTTGTCAATTTACAAAATGCAACGTGAGCAAAATAACGAAATAAAAAAATCTACATGGATATTTGTTGTGAGTGACGTTTAGAAGAAGTAGAAGTAGTGGAAGTGATGGCACGACCCCCACAGAGTCCTGATCTCAACATCATGGAGTGTGTGTGGGATTTACATGAAGAGACAGAATTTGTATATATTTGTATATATATATATATATATATATATATATATATTATATATATATATATTATATATATATATATATATATATATATATATATCATAGATATTATATATTATATATATAATATATATATATATATATATATATATATATATATATATATATATATATATATATATATATATAGTGCGGTGTGTAGCCCAGTGGTTAAGGTGTTGGACTCTGGACCAGAAGATCATAGGTTCAAACCCCACCACCACCAAGCTGCCACTAGTGGGCCCTTGAGCAAGGCCCTTATACCATATATATATATATATATATATATATATATATATATATATATACTATATATATATATATGGGTTGCTTCTTCATGTTTATTTGACTATACATCAATATTCGAATCCTATTAGCCATCCTATTAGCCTTTCCCATTTTTCTTGGAAATGCCTTCCATCGGCATCCATTTTTCACTTCTTGGACATTTTGGGATCTCCTTTGTGCTTGTTGGAAAAATCGCTCTCGGAAAACGCTGATATGAGATATACTGCCCTCTAGTGGCGGGATGCCGTCATGTCGCAGGTAACACAGTCGCATGCATTGTGGTAAATGTAATTTATTGTCAATGCACGCTTGAAAGCAGCCTTATTTTAGGACAATCATACACCTTTTAAGCCACATAAAATGACGTGTCAGGCCACATTCGGCCCTTGATTTTGACACGTGTGGTGCAAAGCATGGGAAAAGCTCTATGAATGACCTCACAGATCAGACCAGAATCACAGATGAGTAAAACACTCATGTATCTACTCATTGCCCACTACTTACATTCGAAATATTTTATTTATTTCCTAAATCTGGAAAACCACAAAAAAAACTGAAAAGTTACGAGTAAATCAGGATTGAAATGAGACAATATGCACAGAATTAAAAACCCTCCAATGTCACGAAATTCATTTTAAAAACACAATGAGAATTTAAACATACACTCTGTCCGGTGGCATCTCCTACAACACTATAGCTTTATGCATTACCTAATGTAAAGTGTAATCGAAAAACAACCCAAACAGAAAGAGGAAAATAAACCCATTGCACTCAGACTTTCCACAGTCCTTCAGCTACACCCAGCATGGTATTGTTTCTATTATACTCTAAATATGCTATTTTTTTTCTTTGGCGTAATTCACATTTTTTTGCTACAGTTTGTTCATATGGACACATTGAGCCGTATCTCCAACAAAGAATGCTGAGAATAAAGTCTCCTGGGTGAATAGAAAGCTGGTGCTCTATATACCTGTATTGTATTTGGGGTTTTGGTCGGAGGCCCAGGCTTAATGTAGCTCTCCGTTAAGAGAAAGAAAAAGCCTGACGAGGAGCCGGTAATAAAATTTTAGCTGCTCGCTCGTGCGTCTCAATCAATAACGTTTCAGCAAGATTTTAGCACTGTCTGGAACATTAATAATAACTACTACTACACACACACACACAACACACACACACACACACACACACACACACACTTAAAACACTATTCAAATTCTGTTCACTACCTGCCCTGGACCTGAGTCTTAATGGTTTCAGGTTGTACCACCCCTCTCTCCTCTCTCTCTCTCCCCCCCCCCCCCCTCCCTCCAATTGAGGGTTAAGGGCCTCTCTCTCTCTCTCTCTACTTCTGGGCTCTCTCTCTCTCCTCTCTCTCCCTTTCTCTCTCTCTCTCTCTCTCTCTCTCGTAACTATATATCTATCCTCTCTCTCTCTATCTCCTCTCTCTCTCTCTCTCTCTCTCCTCTCCCTCTCTCTCTCTCTCTCTCCCTCTTCCTCTCCCCCAAGTCTCTCTCGTTTTCACTGCCCTCCTCTTCTGCACTCATGCTGGTTTGGTCTCCAGAGACACAGAGAGAGAAATCTGCATGCAGACACACTCATTGCTCCACTACATCTAGAAAGTGCCATCTGTGCACTGTGTGTGTGTACTTGTGTGCATGTGTGCGTGTGTGTGTGTGTGTGTGTACATGTGGGTGTGTATCGTAGGATGCTGGGCAGGTGTGCGGGGGCAGTGCCATGATAATATAACAATTTATTCACCTACACAAAATGTATTTTCCTACACATCGTAAATAGCATGAAGTGATAGGGATTAGCAGTCAGAAATAAAAAAATAAAAAAATAATAATTAAAAAAAAACAGTTATTCACTGTTTAAGCTGCAGTTATAGCAAAATAGTTTACACAGTGATTGATTTTATATACAGGTGGTGTAAGTGTGTATGGATCCTAGCCCCATAGGACAAGTATGATTTAACACAAATTCACTTTAACGACATTAATGTTATTAACGTGTGATTAACGCAGTGTGTATTACTATGTGAGTGATCTGCTCCTTCACTCTGCCTTGTGTTAGCGAACGAACGAAAACCGAACAACAAAAAAAGAAGAAATGAACAAAGAAACTTCAGTGCATCCACTCACGCTTCCTAAATTTCCCCGAATTACGTCCCTACCTAGCTGCGCATTCACAACAGGTATGATCTTCTCACTATATTAGCGTATATTACCGTATGGAACCTTACACAAGCGCATCGCATTCCCAAATCCGTATTACGCAATAAAGCGCATTTTTGTCTTTTGTGAATGCAATGCGCTTCCGTATAACCTAAACACGTATCACCAGTTTATATGGAAAGGCAACCGGAACACAATTCTGAAAGGAGCTACTTCCCATATTTTACCGTTAAAGCAAGCACTAAACAAAGTAACATTAAAATAACAAGTAATTAATATTAAAAGAATAATTTGCAGAGTAAGATAAATAATCTGTTACAGTTAGTTGAAGTATTAGAAACATGAAGTATTAATTTATGGTAACGGGTCACGGGGAGCCTGTGCCTATCTCAGGCGTCTATGGGCATTAAGGCAGGATACACCCTGGATGGAATGCCAACCCATCGCAGGGCACTCACACACACACACACACACACCACACACACACATTCACACACTAGGGACAATTTTTCCGAGGTGCCAATCAACCTACCGGGCATGTTTTTGGACCGGGGGAGGAAACTGGAGAACCCGGAGAAAAACCCCTTGAGGCACGGGGACAACATGCAAACTCCACACACACATGGCCGAGATGGGAATCGAATCCGGACCTTGGAGGTGTGAGGACCTTGGAGGTGTGATATATATATATATGATATATATATATATATATATATATATATATATATATATATATATATATATATATATATAATCAATACTGTATAATCTGAATGAATTGAGTCCCTTTCTCAGGAAACTATTACAGCTGTGTGTTCTCAGCCTGATGCCAAAGCCTGAAACCATGTAATGACAGCTATAAGGATTTCTTTCTACATGAGCTGCTCTGTACATTAAGAAGAACAGTGGACCAGCGGAGAAGAAATCTCCATTCGCACTCCAGACCTGAGGTAAATGAGGACTCGGGCTGAAAGAGAATGAGACGCTGACAGTGAAAAAAAAGAAGGGAGTGTGTGAGAGAGAGAGAGAGAGAGAGAGCTGAAGAGTGTAAGAGAGCAAGAAAAGAATTCTGGAGAAAGGGGAGTGTGTAGAAACAGTCCACATTAACACCTCGTATTGACATTCCACTCTCGCGGGTGATGCAATCCCAAGTGGACATGGGGACATCGTTACGAAGGACGCATAATTTCTAGAGTCCATTTTTTATGGTCATTTGTTAATCTATTTAGACCTGCTAACTGCAGACGCTTTTGTATGAGGTGTTGATGGGGGGGAGTTTTAAAAGAACTTCAACAAGACACAATTGTGCCTCCGCAGAGGTAAGGAAAGGTTTTCCACACATTTCCCAAGAACATTTATTAAGGACAAAGTGATGGTTGTATATATATATATATATATATATATATATATATATATATATATATATATATATATATATATATATATATATCCTTTATTGGTCACATATACATTACAGCACAGTGAAATTCTTTTCTTCGCATATCCGCAGCTTGTTGTTTGGTAGCTGGGGTCAGAGCGCAGGGGATATCAGCCATGATACGGCGCCCCTGGAGCACAGAGGGTTAAGGGTCTTGCTCAAGGACCCAAGGGCGGCAGCTTGGCCATACCGGGGCTCGAACCCGGATCTTCCGATCAGCAGCCCAGCGCCTTAGACCACTGAGCTACCCCCTCCCTATCCCTATATATATATATATATATATATATATATATCCTATATATATATATACCATTTACATTTAGGCATTTGGCACTTATCCAGAGTGACTTACAACTGAGCAATTGAGGGTAAAGGGCCTTGCTCAAGGGCCCACTAGTAGCAGCTTGGTGGTGGTGGGGTTGGAACCCATAATCTAAAAAAAAAATACAAAATTGTGCTGTTTATACTGAACATGGTGTCCCCAAAGTCTCTCTCCATATATGGGAGATGAATAAAAAAAATATATTATTCATTTATTTATTTATTTATGCAGAGATAGCTTTCAAGAATGACTTTGAAAAGCCGCCACAAAAACCGGAACCAAAGATTTGAAGGAAAATCCATTTGTGTTTCTTCTCTGATCTCTGATGCCCCCCCCCAATTAAAAGGCACACAATGTTATAGATTGTGTTTTAAAATCAAGATCATGAAATTTTCCAAACATTTGTCCTCGAGGTTATTATAGGAGCAAAATGGGATTAAAAGTGATATACGATGTTCTAAAGGCACATAGCGATTTATAGTTAGACGTCCACCAACGTATGCCATATGTACCACTGGCTGACACAGAGAATGCAATAATATGGAGTTTTAAAAATGAATGCATAAATATACAATGTTTAATTGTCAGTGATAATAAACTCGGTTTCCCATCAGCCGCTGCACCTCACCTCACCGGTTTCACATCATTTCCAGTATTTAGTCGTGCTCAGTGTTGCATATTTTCTTATTGGTCTCCTTTATGTTTATTTTGTCTTTATGTTACGGTTATTGTTGTTTTTTGTTGTTCAGGTGTTATTTGTATTTTGCACCGCCGCGTGCCCTTGCGGAATCCTCCACTTCATTACACGTATACACCCACGGATATAACTTTTACCGCCTTTTTTCCCTTCTGTAGACTCGCTGCAGCAACGAAATAAGATATCTTGGCTGTACTTACTGCAGGCTTTACATTACTAAGCCAGCTTGTTATGTAACTACAACACGTCCCAAGTGTCTCCATACTGTAGATAGAAACAAAAAACAAAACAATATTTTTTTTACAGTTTTTTTTTTGGCAAAAACAGAATTGTATTTATAAAGCATTCTCTACATGGTCAGCATTTTTTATTTTTTTTTTAGCAAACACGAAATGGGCCTGGATATAAATTGCGTGCTAGCTTAATGGTGCCTTTTTCCCCCCTTAATATTCTTTGTTTATTATTATTATTAGTATTCAGTGTGTGTGTGTGTGTGTTTGTGTGAATAACCTGAGGTAAACAAGACATCTGAAGTGTTTAAAGATGCTGAGGAAGACATTTAAAGAGGCCTGGAGTGCTTTTCTCTGGTTAAAAGTGCCCTCTCATATACTATGTAGTTTACAGGTCATGAGACAGACAGCAGTACTTTCTTACTTCCTTAGAAACACATTATGAGCTAGAATTCCGCATCTTTATCGTGTTATATTTTGCTTCTGAACGGGGCTCTTTTCCAAACTAGCGATGCTAAAATGCTAATCCCGGGGCTTGAGGGAGCTGTAATAAGAGTTGATTACAAAAAGCAAAAAGGCCAACAGTGGCACCTGTGATGATTAGGAGCCCATTTTCGTGTGTTTATATCATTAGCGCTTCTAAGCGGGTCGATCCGTCCAAAGTTATTACACTCCTCGCTAACGCTAGTTAGCGTGCTCAAGGAGTGAAAACACTATTCCACTCGCATATAACTCCACCTACTTAAGTAGTAGTAGAGACCTCGTCTGGGCAAAATGTGGCTTAATTCGCTTTTAATTCACTAAATTAGGGGTTTTTCTTTCCCCTAAATACATATAATACATAAACCACCTTTCGTCCGAGCCGACTGTGCGGGTGGAAAGGGTGGAGAGGGATAAGAGAGAGAGAGAGATAAGGAGGAGGACAAAGTTGTGTCAGGAAAAGAGGAGGAGGGGGGAAACGGAGGGGAGAACTAATTGAGTGTTCAAGAAATTGTGGATTCAAAGTGAAATCTCGCAGGACGGCTCATCGGCCGTACACAAACATCAAAGCCATTAGAATTCGTTCACTTGGTCTATTTTTCCCTCGACGCAATGCTGCGGCATAATGCCGGCTTATTGAATACAGATTCCTCTTCCCAATTCCCCTTAAACCCTCATTTAGTTGACGGAGTCGGGACATCAAGTCGCCGTACATACATATTAAATCTACACTACGGTTTGTAAACGAGCTCCAAATGCCCATAGAACCATCAAAAAAAAAACTGGTTAGAAGCAAAAAAAACTAACTAAATAAATAAATAAATAAAACCCTGGCGGTCATTTACTTAACCCTCTCAATGTTTGGTCATGGACTTATTAAATCCGTTTGCATTCGTCTCAGAAAGCGCCTCAGAAAATAGCTTTCCGGGAAAGGTAAACCCTTGAGATGAGCACGGAGGCGAGGACGAAACTTTTACAGGGACCCGGCTAGCCGGATATTGGAATTATAAATCACCGGCGCACACTGGTGCAGTAATAGTGCGAAGGAATGTTTAATATGAGCAGATTGTAAATCCTGAGATGAGTATATTACAGTCTTTATGATTACAGAGGCAGGAACAAATCTGCAGTATCCATTTGAGATTATCTAATGAAGCAAGGGTAATATTTGGGTATAAACTGTTTTAGGGAAGTGTAATATTTTAAGTGTCCTTGAGGGACCATCGAGTGCTGCAGATAGTGAATCTAAAGTACATAAACTCTAAGCAGAAGTAGAGCATCAGGAAGAAGCAGGCAGGTCCAGAGGGAGAGAAAGAATGAGAAAGAGAGAGAGAACGAGTATATAAAACACACACACATACACACATATACTATATATATATATATATATATATATATATATATATATATATATATATATATAGATATATGATGAGGCACGGTGGTTTAGTGGTTAGCACCTTCGCCTCACGCCTCCATCTGTGTGGAGTTTGCATGTTCTCGCCGTGCCTTAGGGTTTTTTTTTCTCCGGGTTCTTGGTTTCCCCCCAGGTTCAAAAACATGAATGGTAGTTTGATTGGCACCTTGGAAAATTGTCCCTAGTGTATGAATGTGTGTGTGTGTGCCCTTCAATGGGTTGGCATTCCATCCAGGGTGTATCCTGCCTTAATGCCCATAGACGCCTGAGATAGAGACACAGACTCCCCGTGACCCGAGGAAGATAAACGCGGTAGCGGAAGATGGAATATTATATAGATTATATAGAAATATATATATATATATATATATATATATATATATTATATATATATATATATATATATATAATATATATATATAAAATCCCAATAGAAAGAAGAAAAAAAAAACCTAGAAAGAAAGCTGTTTTTGTTGTGATAATTTAGGGGTTTGACAAACACTACCATATGCATTGAGGATATAATTCACCATAAAGCATAAATAATAATAAAGTATAGATATTTTTTATTAACTTGTTCATTTTTCCATATTTTTGAAAATGCATTGTTTCTAATTATCTACATGTTTCTAATTATTCTATTTTTTCTTTTTCTTCTTTTTTTTCAATTCTGAAGTAGTGGTTTATTTTATCTGACCATTCCCAAACTCTGGCAATGTTAATGTTTGTTATTTGTCATTTTGCCATTACAGCGGCATTTGTATACTATTCAAAAAAAAAAAAAAAAAAATATATATATATATATATATATATATATATATAGAGAGAGAGAGAGAGAGAGAGAGAGAGAGAGGGATTATTATTAGTCGTGTTTTTATCTACAATGTTTTAAAAGGCTGTATATAGTCGTTATACTCGGATTAAGTCAGGTCTGGTTATAACAGAATAACTAAAACGCACAGCCAGAAGGAAACAGTGAGTACACTGCGACATCAAGACTACTACGACTTCTGTCTTCACCAAACCACAACTCTCTGAACCCCTGAACCCCTTCAGATCTTATTACCCCGTCTAGTTCTAGTACAAAACGTGCGAGTCAGCAAATAAAGACATAAAAATCAAGACAGTGTCTGAGGGCAAAACATTAATTGAAAGGCTGTTCCGTGGAGGCTTTTGTAAGAATCACACACACACACATACACACAAAAGCAAAAAAGATGCAATATTTGTCAGATAAAAGCTGAACACATAACCTTGCACAGGAGTTGAAAGATAAAAGAAGGCAAGTGCAAATATTCGGGAATATTGTACATTCTCAAGACTAAAAACTATAAACCCTTGTCAGATCACAGGAAACTGAAATTTCATACAAAGAGCCAATAATGAGCTCATCCACTATAAACAAAAGTCTTTTTCTTCCCCAGTCATATGTGCTTCTTACAGTTTCCCTTCGTATGATCTAGCGTGGCATTGCACATGTGCACAAAGCCTGCTACATGAAGACTTTTACTTTGCTCTCCCCGTTGTCACGGTTCCCTCTCCTCGCTCCTCCTTGCTCTTTTCCCCACACACACAACCCTAATTGGCCTCACCTGTTCCTCATCCTCTCTCCCTCTCCCTCTCCCTATATAAGCCCGGTCATCCCTACATTCCCTGTCCGGGCTCGTAAACTCACGCGTAAATGCAAGCGCAAATGTGTTCTACGAAGCGGACACGCATTCCAGCCCCCGTGTTATGTCTAACCTTTGTCTGATTTCCCAATCAGGTCCCGTTCCCGTCTGTTCCCGCTACCCGGACTTCCTAGTCCAGTGGACGCGACCTCGTCCGCTTCCGCACCTGCTCTCCTGTATTTCCCGTACCACGGCTCGCAGCTCGCAAGGCTCGCTAACCGGTCTGACCGCTCCGTTTGAGCGGCGTCTCCCAAGTTTATTATTTAATAAATCCTGTTTTGGTTTCATTCCGGATCTCCGTGTGTCTGCTTCAGCGCACCGTTACACCCTGTGCCTCAGGGGTTTTTTTCTCCGGGTTCTCCGGTTTCCTCCCCGGTCCAAAAACATGCACGATAGGTTGATTGGCACCTTGGAGAATTGTCCCTAGTGTGTGAATGTGTGTGTGAATGTGTGTGTGAATGTGTGTGTGTGTGCCCTGCGATGGGTTGGCATTCCATCCAGGGTGTATCCTGCCTTAATGCCCATAGACGCCTGAGATAGGCACAGACTCCCCGTGACCCGAGGGAAGATCGGATAAAGCGGAAGAAAATGAATGAATGAATGAATGTTCCGACTTACACTGAAAATTAAGAACGGATCAGCGTCGTAAGCCGAGGACCCACTGTAATTGAATTGATCCGTGAATATAACATCATTCATCAGCGTTTTTAGCATTGCTGAACCACTTACTAGGTGTTAAGAACCTGGAGAATATGAACAAAACCTCTTGCCAACAACAACCCTGAGGACACGATCGAACCCGAGACCCTGGAGCCATTAAGCACTAACGCTCCCCATTGTATATGTAATACGTATTTGTGTCCTTTCTCTTTAATTATTGATCTTTTATCACATTCATAAACACCCGGTTTATGTGTCGTGTCGTGTCATGTATTTATGTTTTTCATACCCCGTGCTGAGCAGAACCAATGGCAACCTGTGCACTCGCGTAGCGCCGGCGCTAATGAGAAACAAACAAACGCGTGCGAGCGTCCTGATGAGATTCATTAAGATGGAAATTGGGGCAAGGCCACGGTCATGCTGCATCACTGATATTCTTATTAAGTAAATTTGCCCAGAACAAGACGCTGCAGTTGCTGAGCTGGTCATCGGATCTGGCGGCCATCTGTGAATATCAATGCGACCTTATCAATTTTGCATTCATCACAGACGGCCGACGACACCTGGGGGACGGCAAGGGAGCGGCAAAACCTGAACCCCGACACAGCCGACAAACCTGCCACACACACTGCCATTTATCAACACGCTGTCATCCGGTCACACAGGACCCCCAGGATAAGCCTCAAGCCTGATACACCACATAAATGTTAAAGACGTACACACACACACACATATACAAACTCACATACCGCTATGTTACACCATTTTATTTAAATGTACACAATACATTTCATTAATTCGTTCATCTTCTAGCGCTTTATCCGATCTTCCCTCGGGTCACGGGGAGTCTGTGCCTATCTCAGGCCTCTATGGGCATTAAGGCAGGATACACCCTGGATGGAATGCCAACCTATCGCAGGGCACACACACACACACACACACACACACACACATTCATACACTAGGGACAATTTTCCAAGGTGCCAATCAACCTACCGTGCATGTTTTTGGACCGGGGAGGAAACCGGAGAACCCGAAGAAAACCCCCCCGAGACACGGGCAGAACATGCAAACTCCACAGACACATGGCCGAGACGGGAATCGAACCCGGACCCTGGAGGTGTGAAGCGAACGTGCTAACCACTAAACCAGCGTGCCCCCCACACAACACATTTCAAGTTGCATAATTGGAATACATACAAAAAAAACATATAAATCTTCATTTGTAATTTGTTACTAGTTAAAGATTGATCAAAAATCGACATTATCTAGAGCCCTAGTTTTCACAAGAGGAGACATGAAGCTCTTATCTCATCCAGCCACTGGGATTTTCTTCTGTTAAAATTGCTTCAGCTCCATCAAACAGGGTCGCTTTTAGACATTAAGAGGCCACAGGCAAAATTACATTGGAGGCACCGCAGCTTCCTTTTCTCTTCCTTTCAGAATAAATAAAATGCAATAGACATTATAACCTTTTAATTCATATTAAAAAGGTCATCCTGACCAGCTCTATTTTCTTTTTTGCAATTTTTTTTTGTTTGACTTTTTCTTTTGCTTTGTGTTGTGTTGTTATTTCACTGTAGACTTGATCAGCACCATCCATCCATCTTTCTTTCAGCCCTGACCCCTTTTTTTCCCTCCAGTCCCTGGACCTCCCAACTGCACCGTGCTGCCACCAGTATGCTTCACTGTGGGAGCAGTTTCCTCAGGATGATGGGATGCTTCCAGGGTGTATATCACCAAATATCTCCGTTTCTTTTAATAATGCATTAGAATAAAAAATGTATTATGCATGCATCTGAAATCCTGCCCTCACCATGCTTCACCGTGGGAATGTTTTTCTCATGGTGATTGGGATGTACGGTTTAAGGACACAATGCTGCCACCTGTATGCTTCCGTATGGGATCTCAGGGTGATGGGATGTGTGAGGTTTAAGCCAAATATACATATGCGACTTTAACTGCTTTTTGAACTAAAGCAAAATAAGACTCGACAAAATAGGACTCCGTTTCTTTTAATAATGCATTCGAATTAAAAATGTATCGTGCATTGCCATTGTTTGCATGCCTGTTTATCTTTTCGCTTAGCAGCCGCAGAGTGATTTGTGGGATCGTATTTATACGCATGATATTAACTGGTTCTTTAGGTGAGGGACATTTTTTTACCCAATGGACAATGCTCTTAGGCTTCCCTTCTTGTCCAGTGAGCTAGTGTATAGGTTTGTTGCGGTTATTGAAGCCCAAGTCTCTAGTCAATTACTTGCTCTGCTTATAGATAACGCCACAATGTTAGAAAAGAAACTCTTTCTTAGTTTTAACTCTCTGATCGAATCAAATCTTTCCTAAAAAACTGGCCTGAATTTAGTGCCGTCCATCTTTCTATTAGGGCTGACGGTTTCTTTCTCCCTAAACATGCTGAAAAGGATCCCCACTGCACAATGCTGCCCCCACCATGCTGCACTATGAAACTAAGTCTCAGAAGATTGTAAAAAGGATCCCCACTGCACAATGCTGCCCCCACCATACTGCACTGTGAAACTCAGGCTCATAGGATTATAGAAAGCATCCTCACTGCACAATGCTGCCCCCACCATGCTGCACTGTCAAACTCAGGCTCATAGGATTATAGAAAGCATCCTCACTGCACAATGCTGCCACCACCATGCTTCACTATGGGAAAGTTCTTCTTTGTGTAATGGGACGAGGTGATCTCATGCTGACGTCTCTTTCTGGCTACTCCAGGTTCTGGTAAAGACGTCCTATTGAATTCTTTTCCTCCAAGTTTGGGGAAGAAGCAGAAATAGCTGTAATCTGGTATAATATTTGCATGGATATAGTTTGACTATACATAAAGTATGAATGAAAAGAAAGAGAGCGTGACAGAAAGAGAGAGAGAGAGAGTGAAAGAGAGAGAAAAGATTTATGGACTTGCCACCACATCTGCTCGATCATACACACGCACACACACACACACACACACACACACACACACACACACACACACACACACACACACATATACAGTAGACAGGACAGCACTAGCACGTTCAGCTAGCACAGCAGAAGGACAGGTGAGCTCAGTGGTAGCTTTGAAGACTAGGGCTCTTTCACTTCAGTGCTGATGGATAAAAGCCTGTCAGAGCAAGCAGCGGCGGACTGAGAGTCAGATCAAACACTAGAACCCATTTCAAGCAATAGCGAAATGGGTTCGGCCCATACACCCGGCGTTTTAATAGCCCAGCTATACACTACGTTCCCATTATCCGCGGATGATGAGGCCACTTCAAAGGGCGCATTACTATGCAGATCCCCGAGCTTAGTAATGATATTCGTGTCGCTACAAGAGAAAAGCATGAATCCCCGGGTGCACCCTTGGGATACGGCTTTCTGTATGGAGATAGGTTTACAGCGTGGATCTCCCCCCACCTCCTATTTGTCTGTTTTCACATCTTAACCTTGCTTTTTTCCCGAACGTAGTCATTCACACCTACTAGTGAGTTACACTCTCATCACACACCAACAGAGACACTGACGGCTAACATGCTCCCCCCCCCGAGATATGCGCTGTTCTGCCGCCATCTGTTGCTCATGATACATGGAGGGGGAAAAAAGTGTAGAGGAAAAAACCATCGAACCCTTTTCCAAATAGATCCCTATGATTGTGTTTCTCGGACTGACAAGGTAAGAGAGCAATGCTACTTTCCACAAGAAGATCAATCGATTGCACCCTTATCCAGAGCAACGTATATCTGAGCAATTGATGAGTAAGGGCCTTACTCAGGGGCCCACTAGTGGCAGCTTGGTGGTGGCAGGATTTGAACTTTTCCGATGCCTTAACCACTGAGCTACCACCTCTCTCCGTTATTGCTCTGCAAGGGGATTAGTATTATATTTGGAGGTGATAGGGTATAAAGTACTTTCTTGAAAGGTTTTGATTCCACCTCATATGGGGCCCCTAGACAAGGGTGGGGGGGCAAACTTTTTTTTGGCTCAGGGGCCACATTGATTTTTTAAATTTGACAGACGGTACAGGGTCAGAAAACCAGATGCATACATATCAAAGGTAAACATATTAAAGGTGTCACTGTTAATACTCAATGTATCACTGTGCTTAATGCGCCACCTGGTGGAACGACAGGAAATTAGCGGACAAGGTAAAATTAATCATAATAAATAGATCACTATAATCAGAATTTATGTGTTCCGGGGGCGCCGTATAATTGCTGACCCTGTGCTCTGACCCCATAAATATATATATATATATATATATATATATATATATATATATATATATATATATATTTATATCATCTTCTACCGCTATATCCAATCTTCCCTCGGGTCACGGGGAGTCTGTGCCTATCTCAGGCGTCTATGGGCATCGCAGGACACACACACACACTCACATTCACACACACACACGTATATTCATACACTAGGGACAATTTTTCCAAGGTGCCAATCAATCCTACCGTTTTTTTTTTTTATGCATGCATGTTTTTGCATGTTTTTGGACCAGGGGAGGAAACCGGAGAACCTGGAGAAAAAAACCCCCTGAGGCACGGGGAGAACATGCAAACTCCACACACACATGGCCCGAGACGGGAATTGAACCCGGACCCTTGGCGGTGTGAGGCGAATGTGCTAACCACTAAGCCACCGTGCCCTATTATATATATATATATATATATATATATATTATATATATATATATATATATATATATATATATATATATATATATATATATATATATATATATATATATATATATATATCAGTGATGTGTAAAAATGTGACGAAATGACACTTTGAGGCAAATCTACGACAAAAATAAAAGAAAACAACTTTAAAAAAAAAAAAGGAGACTTTATTATTTGAAAGTCACAAACAACCTGGACGGATGAAGACCACAACAACGTCTAGACATGTCTTCCACACCCCCACCCCCCCCTCCGACGTCCCTCATTGTAATTCACATAGCGTACAGTGCATGCTATTATAGCTGCAGCGTTATTATTATTATTGCTAGCGGATGTTTATTTTAGCCCACAGATGAAGTCTGTATATTGGGTTGTGGAATTAATCAGCTTTTGCTTGGGCAATATGTATATTTATACTGTTTATGTTGCCGAAGCAATCGAGGTTACGCTTCAGGCAAAACCGGTAGGATGGCTAATAAATTATCCACCCCTGTATGCTGGGTCTTATCTCTTCCGTCGGATACGGAAATGAATGTGCTCTCTAATGCACACTGAAGCCATTCCAAAGTCGGGAATAGTGTCGACGGTGTGCTAAGTGTAGGATTGGCCCATAGTGTGCTATTAATACGGTATCATTTATACACTCGGATTGAAACACTCCCGTATTATTATCTCGCCGCCGTGCTTTCGTGGCGTTTTTTTGTTGCGAAGCCGGTCGCCCGTAAAAGCTGGTTTGTAGCCGAGGTTGGCAGCGTGCGGACGTCACAGCAACTGTTGTGACTGTTCAAGTAATTAGGAAGCAAACAGAAGGCCATCGGGAGCAATTAACCCACACACACACACACACACACACACACACACACACACACATCCTCCGTGTTTAGTATCGGCTGCACCGGAATGATGGAGTCGATGAGAGGAGGTGACGAGTGGATGTGAAAGAAAAAAACAAGTTTGTGGGCCAAAAAAGGAGGAGAAAACGGAGAATGTGACGAAGGAAGGTGGAAGCGGGTTAAAAGGGAGTGAGGAAAAGGGAGGAGAAAAACAAGACGGAGGGAGAAGGGATGAATAGAGAGATAGAGAAGGGTGGGGGGTAGGAAGAAAAGGAGTGAGACAAGTGAGAGAAGACAATCAGATGAAAGAGAGAGAAGATGGGAAGATAAAGAAATAGGAAGATGGAGGGAAAGAGGGATGAATAGAGAGAAAGAGAAGCAAGAAAATAAGTGAGACAAGAAGGAGAAGACAATCAGAAAAAAAAGAGAGAAGATGGAATGATAAAGAAATAGGAAGATGGAAGGAGACAGGGTTGAATAGAGAGAAAGAGAAGGAAGAAAAGGAGTGAGGCAAGAAAGAGAAGACAATCACATGAAAGAGGGAGAAGATGGAAGGATAAAGAAATAGGAAGATGGAGGGAGACAGGGATGAATAGAGAGATAGAGAAGGAATAAAAGGAGTGAGACAAGAAAGAGAAGACAATCAGATGAA